>JAZKJV010006086.1:0-600000 GCA_037367405.1 Ottelia alismoides
TAAGAAAGCTCGTGCGCTCCTGCGTCGGCTGCGGCGCTCCGATGATCGTCCCAAGCTCGGAGGAGCTCAGGAACGGTCGGCGGAGCTGGGTCTCCCGGCCTGGATGACCAAGCCCTCGGATGGGCTTGGTAGGACCTGCAAAAGGGCTCAGAAGACTCGCGGGTCGAGGGCAAAGTGCCTCGACCCCGTTAGGCGGAGCGAAGGTGGACGGTGCGTCGGGGGCGACGAGCTCCGGCGAAGGTGGAAGACGGTGGGGCCCGGTTCCCAGCTCCTGTGCGAGCTGGTTGTGTGAGTGGGTGTAGAATGTGCGGCGGAGGAAGGCGGAGATGTGGGTCGGGTCCGATGGTCGGATGGCGGTCGGAACCGGAGTGAATCGAAGAAAGATGACGGCGGAGCAAATTGGGGGTAAACGGAAATTGGACGAAATGGCGGAGCTAAGGGACTACCTGGGTGGGGGAGTAGACTGTGCTGGAGCTGGGGAAGCTCCCGGTCGTCGCCTCAAGGGACGTCACTGCCCGAGGCTCGAGCTCGCTTCCGGTGGCGGAGCTACGGCGAGTTCTTCGCCGGATCAGTGGATTCGCCGGCCTTCCTCGCTGCAACAGGTCGGGGACGCGAGCTGTCACCTCGCTCTCTCTCTCTGGTGGGAGCACACTGATGGACTAATCCCATGGAGATCTGCTACGCTCCATCCGAGCGCCTTGCGGTTCTTTTCAAGAACCCCCATCAAACGGGATTCCTTCTCTCCAGTCAACTCGGCGGAGATGATGACTGGGTACGTCTCTGGCTCGCCCGCAAGGAATCGATACTTCAGCGAAGTAGGGAGCGGCTTCAGCTCTGGAATGCTCGGTGCTGGCAAATCTGGCTGCGGAAGAAACTGAGTGAAAGCTGCTAAATCTGCCAAATCTGCCTGGGAAAGTGAAAGCGTACTCTCGCAAACTGGATCGGGAGAAGGCTGCTCAACTGCACTGTCTCTGGTCTGCTCTGCATCTGCCTCCTCCTCATCTGTAGGCTCAGGTGGAATCAGGTCTGGCATCTGATCATCACAATCGGCCCAATCAGACTCTGAATCCGAGGGATCTGTATCAACCGCGGTGGCATCAGTACTACCGTAAAGCAAGGTGGCCTCAGCACCACCATCACTGAAACTAGTGTTGCGATCAAGGACCGGCTCTGCTGCCTCTGTGGTATCCTGAACCAGGGCTGTGCTCTCCAGACTCTCCTCTGCTATCATCTCGGCATCAGCTGTATCTGAATATGAGAGGATGGTCTATGTTGTAGGATCTGCCCAAGCTGCCTCATCATCTGTGATCACAAAATCACAGTCCTGGTGGATGTCTGGCTCTGTGTCTGTCAGCTGCTCTGAATCTGTACTCGCATCTGAGCGGGCTCTATCTCTAGCTCTGTAGTCCTCGACCGTCTCTATTTGTATACTCTCGCCCTCGATGCGAAAGTACACCTTCCCGCTATCATGATCAGTCACCGCCTTGGCTGTGGCCAAGAATGGACGATCGAGGATGATGGGGGTATCGGTCACTGATTCAGGGATCTCCATGTCCAACACTACGAAGTCTACGGGAATTTCAGGCCCTGAATCGTGACGATAACGTCCCGTAACAACCCCTTCGGCCTCTTGACAGATCGATCAGCGAACTGAAGGACTGTCCTGCTCTGTCGAAGAGTGCCCAACTCGAAGCGGTCGAGAAGGGCTACCGGAAGAAGGTTGATCGATGATCCGCTATCTAGTAGAGTACGGTCGAACCTCTGCTCACTAATCTGGCATCTGACATACGGGGCCCCTGAATCTGGCCTCTTGGCTGGCAGACGGTTCTGGATCGCAAAACACGTGGCTTTCGTCAGCACATGTATCTCTGAAGTGTGGTTCCTCCTCCTCCTCCTGACTGTAGTCCTCTCTCTCAAAGATCGCTGGAGAAGGGGGATGTGCTGCAATGCCTCCTGGAGGGTCAGCTGGATGTGGAATCGATCGATCATGCTCTGGCTGAACTCCTCAAGCTCTCTCTTTTTTGGATTTTTCATTTTTCTTCCCCTTCCCCATCTGAAGAGCTCTAGGGAAGGGGATCACAGGGTCCTTCGCAGATGAAGGACTAGGAAAAGTCCTAGACGGTTCGACGACCGGATCCACACATACATCATGCACCACAGTGGGACCAGATGAAGAAACTAAACCTTTTCCTTTATTCACAACAGTATTCTGAGGTACATGAACTGAAGGAAAGACAATATCTCTATCACGACAAACACTGGTGGCCTCAGTACCACTATGGGTTGGCTCTGCTGCTGCTGCTGGTAGACGTCTCGCGGCATCAGTACCGCGGGCTGGCTCGGCTGAACTGGTGGCGTCAGTACCACCTCCTCGATCTGGTGAAGCGGTGGCCTCAGTACCGCCGGTGGGATCAGCATCCTTGGTGGCCTCAGTGCCACTGTCATCATCGGGAGCGGCCTCAGTACCGCTCTCCTCCTCCTCATGTGGCGCCTCTGAAGTATCCTCGTGGTGAAGCTCAGATGAGGCGTCGCCGCCTGCTGGGGTCCTACCGCTCCTAAGTGTGACAAAATCAGCATCAAATAGATCCGAAGATGTATCATCGAATGGGTCACTAGGAATGGCAAACTCAGTATGTGCTACCTGCTCAGATTTCCTCTTGAGATTATTCGGGTTCGGCTCAATCTGGGCTGGAATGGCGGCCTTCCCTCTCACCAAGTCCCGCATCTCCTGGCGAAACTCGTCCATCTCCCGTCTGAATGTGGCCTGCTGGTCCGTGAGGAGGCGGGCGATGTCATCCAAAGCGGGGCTCTCGTGGGAGCCCGACGGGTAGCCTCTCTGGGGGTGAGGCTGCTGGAACTGCTGCTGGTGGTAAGAGGGGTATGAGGAAGGGTGCTGCTGCTGAACTGGGTGAGCCTGCTGCTCACGTCTCCACGACTGTCCCTGCTGATGATAGGGACGAGGACCGAAGGATGATGGCCGGTGCTGCTGATATGCTAGGGGCTGCTGCTGCGGCTGGTGATCTCTCTGCTGGGAGTACTGCCCTCCCTGTCCTGACGCTGCTGCTGGGGCTGGGCACCACCACTCCCCACCTGAATCCGGGATGGTCTCGTCGGATCCCAGGCTGGGGGCGGTCATACCAAATCCCGTTGACATCCATCAACGGCTCGGCATCGTAGGGGGCTGGCGGGAGTACTGCCAGAGGCTGGTCCGGCTGGTAGACCACCATCTGCATCTCTGGAGATGGTGGGGATTGGTAGGTGGGCTGCTGCTGCTGGTACGGCTCCGCCTGTACAAGGTGACCTGTCTAGGCTGCACAGGGGTGCTGGAGCGCTGGGACGAGCTGCCGCTGCTGCCGGAGTCGCCTCGCGACTGAAGACGGGGCTGAGAAGCCGTCTGTGCCTCCTGGAGACACATGAGTTGTGTCTTCATGTCGCTCAGAACCTGTGCCATCTGTTCCATCTGAGTGATGCTCTGGCACTGCTTCTTCTCTATCAGCTCCATGCGGTCCAACTTCTCGCTGATGATGCCCATGTCCGCAGCTGTCGACTCTGCCTGTGCTGCTGCGGCTGCGGACGAACTGGATGGACCTGCATCGACCCGTGCTATCCGCTGGTACTGCACGGGTCCTGGCTGCTGTGGCTGGGTCTTCTGAGTATACAACCTGGTCTGGGACATCACCATGTAGTTTTCGGCCATCTCCTCGTAGATGGCCCAGACCTGGTCATGGTCCTTGGCAAAGTAGGACCCGCCGCAAGAAGCGTTTACCAGACCCTGAAGCTCTGGCGTCAACCCGCTGAAAAAGCTCTGAACCAAGTTCGGCTTGGAGATGTCGTGGTGCGGGCATCGGTCTAGGAGCTCTCGGAACCTCTCCCATGCCTCGTGAAACTGCTCGTTGGGGAACATGGAGAAGTTGCTGATCAGGGCCCTCGCTGCATTCGTCCGCCCGAGTGGATAGTACTTATTCAAGTACTCGGTGCGGAGCTGCTCCCAGGTGTAGACAAACCTCCCAAGATGCTTCAGCCAGGTGGCTGCTCTATCTGCCAGTGAAAATGGGAAGGCTATCATCCGGATCGTGTCCTGGTCCACATGGCGATCGTGGGCAGTGCTGCAGATCATCAAGAACTCCTGGAGGTGGAGGTGGGGCTCCTCAGTGGCAAGTCCGTGGAAGCGGGGTAGCATCTGCAAGCTGTTCGGGGGGAACTTGAAGTCCCCCACGATCGCCGGCACCACTACCCAGTGATGCATCAGAGTAGATCCGGGATTGTGTAAATCCCGCATCGGTCGTGGTGGTCCTCCTGCCGCGGCGCCTCCCGCTGCGGCGGCTACGGCTGCTGCTGCGGCTGCGGCTGCTGCGGCTCGTGCCTCTGCATCAGGTATCTCCTCAGGCTCGCTCTGCTGGTCTCGCTCTGCTCTGAGCCTCTCCAACTCTCGCCTCATCTCTATCATAAATGCCCCCTGATCGCGTAACTGCTGTTGGACTGTCTCAAGTGATGCGATCAGGGTGGAGTTGATCGCTCCCTGGTCAAGTACAAAGTGCTCAGGCTGACGGGAGTGATCATCTGAACTGTCAGCTCCGGCCATAGCGACGTCTGCAAAATCAAACGAGCCCAACTCAGGTGCTGTCAAATCAATCAGTCTCTCCTCGGGCTCGTGTCTCTCAGGTAGAACAGAAAGGGGGTCGAGGGGGAACAGGGTGGAGTCGTACTCGGGCTCGGAGAGCGGGTCTGAGCTCTCACGAGCCAACCTAGATGATGAGGTAGACATGCCCGAAAGCGGTGCAGCCAGAGGCTGCTTAAGAGAGCGTCTACCCATCATCTTGATCTGGCGAGTAAGGCGGATGAGATCTGGAAAAATTATGATCAGAAAACAAACCCCCGGTTCACCAACGCAACGCGAGCTGAAGACCGTGAAAGTTCGGTCAATTTATCTTGTCAATTTTATTTGGTGAACACACAAATTATCAGAGCGCTTACGTGACCTGTTAGGATATCCGATGCTAACCCAACCGACTGGCCCGCACGGAAAAGTCGGTAATCAGTCGGGACTAGCACCGGGGGGCTCTACCTAGGGTGCGGGTCACTCTCTCGCGCATCCAAACCATACAATGAGGGGGTTGCTCTCCCCAAGACAAAATTTTTAGGGTGAGCGGGTTTTAAGATCAATAAGATTAGCCAGTCCCAATTTTATGGTTTCATGTTTTAGTCTTTTTCAAATGAAAACAAACGGCCTAACGAATTTTTTGGTTCTCCTGATTATTAAGTCCAAAACAGGGGGGAGAAGACGAAAAAGCCGATGCGTGCCAAATAAATGATGCATGCAAAGTCAGAAATGCGTACCTTGTCTCCAGCACTCTACATGCAATATGATCCGCGCATAAATGTAAAGACAGAAAGGAAACTACCTATATGATGCAACGAGGAAAGCCGAGTCCTAGACGAGCAATTCTAGCGATGAACCGTCTAACCGGTCACCGACCTCCAAGCCAAAGAGTCCGGTCTTGGCCCGTCCCTCCTCTGTCCGACAAATCGGGGGTAGGAGTAAGCGCTTTACAGGACGGGCTGCGGCACGTAGGCTACGAAGGCAAATGAATCGGTTATTTTTATTAGTGATTTTTAGTAGGTCCAATTAACGATCTATGGTAACAGATAAGCAATTAGGTGTGTGGATCCTACTAATTACGGCACAATCAACAAAAATTCCTAAGTCTAGGGGCTCGAGCAAAAACCGCGTAAACACCGGAAAAGGCAGAAAGAAAAAGAAAAGGAAACCGCGAAAAGCCGCGAAAAAACGCGCAAGTCCTAAGGGTCCCCCGAGCACACCGGTGCTCGGCGAAACAGACCCGCTACGGCAAGTCCACAACTGTCCAAGAGTGTCATGTATTATTACAATAATAAATGAATAAAAATAAAAGACATCGCCCACTCAACTCTCTCTCACTCTCTCTTGCGGCTCCGCGAAGAAAGGAGCCGCCTCTGAATCCCGCGGTTGCGTCGGCTTCTCGAGAGTAGCCGCCTCGGTCCTCGGGCCCTCGCAAGAGACAATAAAGTGGTCAGAACCAATAATCAAATAATAATAAAAGAAAAATAAAAGGAAATGAAAAATAAGGGTATATGTGTAAAAATGCAAAAATAAAATAAACACACAAAAGAAAACAAAAACAAAAACAAAAATAAAAGAAAAAGAAAATAAAGCAAAAAAAAGTGAAAATAAAATATAGACAAAAAGCCGCGAAGAGCCGCGAGCTCTGGAAGAGCCGCGAAAAGCCGCGAAAATCAAAAATGAAAAATAAAAAGAACTACTAAGACGTGCTCCCCGGCAACGGCGCCATTCGGATGACACAAAATCCCGAGAGACTAAGGTAAAGGTACTGAATCGATGGTCGTTGCGACCTCAATCACTCGGATGTGTATATCAAGAAAAATCGAACCACTCGAAACAAATAAAATCAATCAAAGCAAGGAAGCGGTCCTGCTATATGTTTAACCTGGTATAGCACCCAGGGTCGAACTCGAGAAGCATGGATTGGCCGAAGGCCTACAAAGTAGTAAAAATACTGAAAATAAAAGACAAAATATTTTTTTAGTGGTTTTTAATTATTTTTATATTTTTTGGATTTTTAATATGTAAAGAAAATAAGAAAGACAAAAACAATCACACTTCAACAAATTATTTCAAGTCACAAAAATCAACCAAAAATTAAAACAAAAATATTTTTATGTGTTTTATAATTTTTTATGTTTTTGGTGAATTTTTGGGATTTTTCTGATATTTATTTTAATTTCTAAAAATCAAACAGTAACAAAAACAAGGGGTACTGTCCAGCCAAGCATAAAGTCCCTAGGTAAAATACCTAAGGACCTCAAAAAGGCCCAGAGGTAATTTTCCTATAAAATAGATGAAATAAGGAAAATTTAGGTACCAGATTTATTGTTTTTGGATTTTTAATGTATTTATTAGAATTTTTATGGGTTTTTTGGAGTTTTTAAGTTTTTAAGGTTTTTAAGCAATGAAAAATAGCCAAAATTGGCTAGAAAATCAAACAAACTAAACTAAATAGTAGGTAATTTTTATGGAATTTTTAGAGGGGTTTTTATATTTTTTATGAGTTTTCAATCTAGACAGTAACAAAAATGATGGTTTTTGAATTTTTAAAAATAACAAACGAAATCAAAAATGTCCTCAAAAATTCACAAAAATCCTACACCATGGCAGGAGCCATTTGTCAACTTTTCGTCGAATTTGGAGGTGATTTGATATTTTATTCAAAAATGACAAGAGGGTACTGTGCACAGGGACTGGAATGCAAATACCCAAAGTTCTGGGGGTCCCGGTGCAAAATACCCAGCAAAACACGCGCCAAGCGCATGCCTGGGGCACTCAGGGACCTATATGTAATAAAAATAAGTCCCAAGGACCAATTGGTAACACATACCAAAAGTCTGAGGGCCTCAGCTGCAAATAACCAAAAAATAACGCACATGTGTAAAACAACCACGCATAGGGTATAAATGCAATTAACTAAAAAGTTTCTTTCATTTCAGAACAATCCAGAACTACAAGGGCATAGATTGCAAATACACCAACAAAACACGTGGCGAAGCACGTGGTTCACAATAGGCAGGGGTATAAATGCAAATAAACTAAGCTCGAGGTCCTCTACGCAATTTACCCTAAAACTAAACAACGTACTTAAACATTTACAGGACTAATGCGAAATAAAGTAAAGATAAGGGCCTAAGGGTAAATTACCCTTTATTAACCGGAGCTGCTGGATGGCCGCCACGTGGCAATCGGACGGTCAGGATGGCGGCGGCTCTCAATGCTGCTGCTGCTCTGGTCGATCCAACGGTCCAGGCCAGGACACGTGTGGATCTGACGGCCTGGATCTATCGCCTCAGATCTGACGTCAAAGGAGGTGCTAGGAATGGACGGTCTGGATGGCGTCTGGAGCTGAGGGATTGATCCGACGACGCTGGAGGGTCCTGGAGGAACTGGTCCCCGGCGAACTTCGCCGGGCTCGTGCGGGTGCTGTCCTCCTCCTCGGGGCGCGCCGATGATCGGAGAAGAAAGCTCGTGCGCTCCTGCGTCGGCTGCGGCGCTCCGATGATCGTCCCAAGCTCGGAGGAGCTCAGGCACGGTCGGCGGAGCTGGGTCTCCCGGCCTGGATGACCAAGCCCTCGGATGGGCTCGGTAGGACCTGCAAAAGGGCTCAGAAGACTCGCAGGTCGAGGGCAAAGTGCCTCGACCCCGTTAGGCGGAGCGAAGGTGGACGGTGCGTCGGGGCGACGGGCTCCGGCGAAGGTGGAAGACGGTGGAGCCCGGTTCCCAGCTCCTGTGCGAGCTGGGTTGTGTGAGTGGGTGTAGAATGTGCGGCGGAGGAAGGCGGAGATGTGGGTCGGGTCCGATGGTCGGATGGCAGTCGGAACCGGAGTGAATCGAAGAAAGATGACGGCGGAGCAAATTGGGGGTAAACGGAAATTGGACGAAATGGCGGAGCTAAGGGACTACCTGGATGGGGGAGTAGACTGTGTCGGAGCTGGGGAAGCTCCCGATCGTCGCCTCAAGGGACGTCACTGCCCGAGGCTCGAGCTCACTTCTGGTGGCGGAGCTACGGCGAGTTCTTCGCCGGATCAGTGGATTCGCCGGCCTTCCTCGCTGCAACAGGTCGGGGACGCGAGCTGTCACCTCGCTCTCTCTCTGGAGCTCACTGGAAGACTACGCAAATGGCCAAAGATCGAGAAAATGGGTGGCGGAGCTGGGTATTTAAGTGGGTGCAGGTCCGGCTAGGGCTGGTCGGGTAGGGCTGTGAGAAGCACGGATCCCGATGTGGATACCCCGACGAGGGTCTCGGTTGCACGAAGAAGAGATAGGACCCGGGGTTTGCGGAGATGGCGAGCGGATCGAGCGCGGAAAAAGAGGAGAAGTCGGGTCGGGCGCGAGATCCGCTGGAGAAGAAGGTCCGCGGAGGGAGTTGACCGGAGGTCAACATCTCCGTGGACCAATGAGACTCTGCCACGTGGAAAACGATTTGATAAATCAATTATAAATAGCAAATGGCAGAATTATTAAAAAGTCGAAACATGAAAGATTTTTGTTTTAATATTTTCTATTTTTTGTGATTTTTAATTAATTTTGGAAGTAAAAATAAGGTATTTACATTATATAGCTATATATAGGTATATATACAATATGTAGGCTTTTGATTTTTTATTTTTAATTATTATTTTTGTATAATTTTACTCCCATTTTATATTTTATTTATTTATAGAATAAAATAAGGAATAAAAGGGTGTTTTATTTTATTTTTAGTATTATATACATAGGTAAAATAAATAGTTATGTGCAACTATATACAAGGTATATGTACAATGTATTTTTGTATTTTTAATTTTTCTATTTTTATTTTGATTTTTGTTTTGATTCTTTTTATTTTATTTATTTACAAAAAGTTTGGAAAATAACTTTATTTATTTACAAGGTCAAATAAATATATAGGCATGGTTTATGTACATGGTGAAAGGGTATTTTTAATCTTTTTGATTTTTAACTTTTTATTTTGTTTTTATATTGATAAATATATACAAATATTTACAATCATATTTTTGGTGAGGAAAAATATTTTTATTTATTTACATAGATATATACACATGAGCCCCTATCTCCCTCTACTTGGCTTTTATGCGGTCAGGCCCATGCTGAGCCCTCCCTTGGGTTAGGTTGCTCAATATTTATTCTAAATATTTCCCTCTTTTTCTTTTTAATCTTTATTCTTTTATTTTTGCACAAAAACATGTTAATTATAGGTTTTTACACAATGCATGCTTTTGGTAATTATTCCTATTTACACATATCTACATGCATTTGCAAAGGTTTTTGTAGCTAAAATATAAGAATAAAGAGTGATGAATGGGTATTCATCAGGCAGCAGAGCTAGTTCCCGACCACGACACAGAGTTTAGTGATGGTGGTACTGAGGCCACCTTGTGTGATGGTGGTACTGATGCCACCTTATTTGATGCGGATCCCTCGGATTCAGAGTCTGATTGGGCAGATTGCAAGGATCAGATGCCAGACCTGAGTTCCACAGAGCCTACAGCTGAGGAGGAGGTAGATGCAGAGCAGATCAGAGACAGTTCAGTTGAGCAGCATTCTCCAGATCCAGTTTGCGAGAGTTCGTTTTCATTCTCCAGGCAGACTTGGCAGCATACACTCACCTTCTTCCGAAGCCAGATTTGCCAGCACCCAGCTGTCCAGAGCTGAAGCCGCTCCCTACTTCGCTGAAGTATCGATTCCTTGCGGGCGAACCTGAGATGTACCTAGTCATCATCTCCGTTGATCTGATTGGAGAGCAAGAATCCCGTTTGATGGGGGTTCTTGAAAAGAACCGCAAGGCAATCGGATGGAGCGTAGCAGATCTCCATGGGATTAGTCAGCGTTGTGCTCCCACCATATCTATCTCGAGGAGGGGCGAAGCCATCGCGTGAGTTCCCGCGGCGGCTGAACCCCAACCTGGAGAGAGGTCGTCATGAAGGAGATTTCAAAATGGTGGAGCGCAGATTTTATTTATCCCATTTCCGACTCCAAGTGGGTCAGCCCCTTGCATGTGGTGCCCAAGAAGACGGGCATCACAACTGTGATCAGTGAGTCGGGAGAGGAGATTGCTACACGAGTACCTACCTCTTGGCGGGTCTGTGTTGACTACAGGAGACTCAACCAGGCCACCAAGAAGGACCATTTCCCCCTGCCTTTTATTGACCAAATCATTGAGAGACTGGCAGGGAAGAGCCATTACTCTTTCCTGGATGGGTACTCGGGCTACAACCAGGTGGCCATCGCTCCTGAGGATCAGGAGAAGACCACCTTTACCTGTCCCTTCGGTATATATGCCTTTCGACGCATGCCATTTGGGTTATGCAATGCCCCTGCGACTTTTCAGAGATGCATGCTATCGATCTTTTCGGACATGGTAGGGGAGTGTTTGGAGGTCTTCATGGACGATTTCTCGGTCTACGGCGACGGATTCGACTCCTGTCTTGACTGCCTAGACCGGGTACTCCAGCGATGTATAGAGGTCCATCTGGTGCTTTCTTGGGAGAAGAGTCACTTCATGGCGACTCAAGGGACGGTGCTTGGCCATATCATCTCCAACAGGGGCATGGAGGTTGATCCGGCCAAGGTTGATGTCATTAGAAAACTCACACCGCCGTCCAATTTGAGGCAGCTACGGTCATTCCTGGGGCATGTTGGGTTCTATCAGAGATTTATTCATGATTTCAGCAAGATTGCCCGGCCGTTGACTGACCTCTTGACGAAAGACACCGAGTTCCTTGTCGATGACAAGTGTCTTTCGTCCTTTGTGACTCTCCAGCAGTGTGTGATTAAGGCTCCTGTTCTCCAGCCACCTGATTGGTCTCTCCCATTCGAGATCATGACGGATGCCTCCGATTTTGCCGTAGGGGCCATGTTGGAACAGAGGAGGGATGGAGTCCCCTTTGCTATCCACTATGCTAGCCGCACATTGGATTCCGCGCAGCGGAATTATACCATCACAGAGAAGGAGATGCTAGCCGTAGTATTCGCCCTAGATAAGTTTCGATCTTATATCATTGGATCTAGAGTGACCTTGTACACTGATCACACCGCCATCCGATACCTCATGGCAAAGAAGGATGCCAAGGCCAGACTTACTAGATGGATCCTTCTACTCTAGGAGTTCGACATTGAGATCAAGGATAAGCCTGGAGTCAAGAATGTGGTGGCGGATCATCTCTCCCGTATAGAGCAGCCTGAGGAGTCTGAGCAGATTGATCCCATTTGTGAGACCTTCCCAGATGAGGCGATCCTTGCTATCGCCTCACTCCCGTAGTATGCCGATATTGTGAACTTTCTCGTTGCTGGGAAAGTCCCACAAGATTGGCCCAGGCAGAGGCTTGAGACCTTCCTTGCGAAGGCCAAGTCCTACCACTGGGAGGATCCCATCCTTTACCACGAAGGAGGCGATAGCGTCTGGCGTCGGTGTATTCCTCAGGAGGAGCACCATAGCATCCTCACTTACTGCCACAAGCTTGAGGCAGGAGGACATCATTCTGGGACGAGAACGGCATAGAAAGTGCTCCAATCCGGCTTGTGGTGGCCTACCCTCTTCAAGGACTCTGATGAGTTCGTGAAGAGGTGTACTGACTGTCAGAGGATGGGCACTTGTGGACAGCGTGATATGATGCCAATGCAGCCCATTCACTTCTATGAGGTTTTTGACGCATGGGGCATCGATTTCATGGGTCCATTCCCTAAGAGTTAGGGATTTGAGTACATTCTATTGGTCGTGGACTATGCTAGTCGTTGGGTTGAGGCCATCCCTGCCCGAGCCGCTGATGCAAGGACAGTTTACAGATTTTTGAGGAAGCACATCATCACGCGGTTCGGGGTCCCTCGAGTTTTGATTTCAGATGGGGGGTCTCATTTCATCAACGACCAGGTGAAGGCCCTTGCTAGCGAGTTCGGCATAGACCATCGTGTTGCTACACCTTACCATCCACAGACGAATGGTCTAGCCGAGGTGTCGAACAGGGAGATCAAGACTATATTGCAGAAAGTCGTCCGCCCTGACCGAAAGGATTGGTCACAGCTTTTGGACTCGGTCTTGTGGGCATATAGGACGTCTTTCAAGACACCATTGGGCACATCTCCCTTTCGCCTCGTATATGGCAAGCCGTGCCATTTACCTGTTGAGCTGAGGCACAGGTCACTTTGGGCAGTTACAGACATACTTATGGATCCAGATGGTGTAGGAGACCAGAGGAGGGCAGAGTTAGCAGCCCTGGAGGAGTTGAGAGATACAGCCTTCTCAAACAGCCTACAGTATAAGGAGAGAGTGAAGGAATGGCATGATTCTCACATCAGCCACAAGCATTTTGAGCCCGGACAGAGAGTATGGCTGTTTGATGCGAGGCTTCGTTTATTTCCAGGGAAGCTACAGAGCAAATGGAAGGGACCCTACTTGGTGAGAAAGGTACACGACAACGGTAGCATTGATATATCCGAGTTGTCTTCTGAGAGTACCTTTCGAGTGAACGGCCAGCGGCTCAAGCCATTTCTAGATCATGAGCCGCGGGTCGTTGATCTTGCCCCTATTCATTTTGCGTGAGATGTTGTCTTTGACTCACATCTAATGCATCTCACGCCTGAGTTTAACTGATCTTCCGCCTTGTATAGATCCAGATGTCTATATCACCACATTCTTTAGTCCCACATCCCTTTCTTCATCTATTGATTATGCTATACTTAGGGTGCACTTTACCCTAAGTATAGGGGGGATGTAGGACCTTCGGGTATTTCTTTTGTTTCTTTCTACCCCTGTTTTGCTGCCTATACTTAGGGATATTTCACCCTAAGTATAGGGGGAGGTAGACCCGGTACATTCTCCACTCGGTTCTCCCTTAGTATACAGCCTGCTATACTTAGGATTACTTGATCCTAAGTATAGGGGGAAGACCCGAGATCCTCTTGATTTCCTATTTCATTCATTCGTCTTTGTATATAGCCTTTCTTTTCACTTCCCTATACCTAGCATGAGTTATGTCTTCTTCATCGCTCTTCACTCTGAGGACATCGTTCGAGCTAAGTATAGGGGGGTGTGTATATATTTCATATATACTTTAGTCATAACTCGTACTTTGTGTGAGTGTGTCAATAAATAAAATGGCTAAAATCCCTAAAAATTACAAAAATTAAAAATTTTTCATGTACATAACATTTTTTTATTTGCACATAAATAGATAGTGTACAAATTATTTGTAAAAATGATTTCAAAAATCTTTTGTATAAAGCTTGTGTAAATATTTTCTTATCAAAATTATGTATATAGTACAAAATTTTTCCAAAATGTTTTGAAAATCAAAAGTTCGCAAAAATCTTGTGTAAATGTGTGTAAATATCTTTTTGCAAAACTTGCGCTTCATGCATCATCCATTCATGATTTCAAAACATTTTTCAAAAATTTTGCATGGTTGTAAAATTTGTGTAAATAGCATCTTTTGTACATATGTATATAGTTTTTCTGGATGATAGTTGACATTTAAACTAGCCTGGAATCAAATTGAGAAATGGAGCTTGATTAAGATCTTAATCCATCTAATTTCTAAGAGGAACCTTATAGGGCTTAGGTTTAAGGCTTTTCAGGTCCATGGTGACTTAATTCTTTGAGTCCACTAGGCTATGATCACATGTCATCTCAATGAGCCTAAGTAGAGCACTTAACATCAACATGACTCATATAGACAATGGCTTTACTTGGACACCAGCACATGCACCGAGCTCTCTACGGATGAGGTGGTGAGGAGGCAGTCTTCCTTGACTTGGGGTAGCATATGAGGGTAGTACTTCTAGGCGGAACCTCTGTTCTTCTTTTAGTGAAGGAAGTGTGTCTCAACTTGGTCTGGTTGCCATGAGGTCTAACGACGGGAGTTGTGGGTTGCAATAAAGCTTCAAAAGAGGGATAGTCTACTGGCTCAAGAGGAAAAACTCCTTGTATATATGTTGCACATGTATATGTTGTATAGATGCACTTGAAAAAAATGCAAAAAGAAAATAACTCCAAAAAAAGTGGTGGGTCTGATAGAAAATGATAATCCCACCGGAGTATGTATACAGAGTGCAATAAGCAAAGCTTGAGTTTCATGATCCACCTGATGTAGCTTGCAGCAGGGAGACTTGGCAACATTGGTCAAGCTCCCAAGGGTACATGGCTACACTGGCCTTGACCCATTCTCTTCTTCCTCCTCTTCTTGAGTCGGTTGAACTTGAACTTAGAAGGGAATACCCCGCTCCTCGAGGAAAGAGTGGCCAGATTGAGGTCATAGAGTTACCTTGTTGGGGAGGGTTGTCAAGTTTCCATTTCTGAGGTGGAGAGCTTAGACCTCACATTCACTGGACAAGAAAAGATTCATGGTCTTCAGGGTTTGTGATTGATGACTTGTTCTGATCTGGAGCATTGAGGAGTCTTGGTTATAGATTAGTGGAACTTAGAGGCTGTTGAGTTTTAGTCTTAAGTCCAAAAAGGGTTCCGACACATTAATAATCCAAAGATCTGATCGAGCTCCATACCTTAATTTAATGAAGGCAAGTTTAATAAATCAACCTTGATCCATGTACATTCTCTTTTTCTTTTTCTTTCTTTCTTTTTCAAATAAGTGTTTGCTAAGGGACTAGTAAAGTTAAGTATAGGAGGGTGATGAATACTCATTCATCACTCTTTATTCTTATATTTTAGCTACAAAAACCTTTGCAAATGCATGTATATAGTTGTAAATAGAAATAATTACCAAAAGCATGCATTGTGTAAAAACCTATAATTAGCATGTTTTTGTACAAAAATAAAAGAATAAAGATTAAAAAGAAAAAGAGGGAAATATTTAGAATAAATATTGAGCAACCTAACCCAAGGGAGGGCTCAGCATGGGCCTGACCGCATAAAAGCCAAAGTAGAGGGAGATAGGGGCTCATGTGTATAAATAATTACGTAAATAAAATAAAAATATTTTCCTCCCAAAAAGAGACTAAAATAGGCTTGTAAATACTTGTATATATTTATAAAGATAAAAACAAGATAAAAATAGAAAAAATTAAAAAGAAGACAAAAACATCACTTTCACCATGTACATAGTCCACTCATATCTATTTATTTAACCTTATAAATAAATAAAATTAATTTCCAAAAATATTGTAAATCTTCTATATTATATAGTGTAAATAAATAAAATAAATTAAAACAAAGTAAAAATAAAAAGAACAAAATTAAAAATCAAAAATACTATTGTAAATATACCATGTATATAAGTGTACATATGTATTTATTTCACCTATGTATATAAATAATAAAAATAAAATAAAAATATCTTTTTATTCCTTATTTTATGTTATAAATAAATAAAATATAAAATGGGAATAAAATGGTATAAAAATAACAAATTAAAAATCAAAATTAAAAACCTATATATTGTATATATACCTATATATGAACTTACTATGTACATACCTTATTTTTACTTTGAAAAATTAATTAAAAATCACTAAAAAATAGAAAAAATTAAAAGAAAAATATTTCATGTTTTGACTTTTTCATAATTCGGACATTTGTTATTTTTTTATTGAATTTCTAAATATTTTACACGTGGCCTTCACCCATTGGCCCTGGGGATTGTTGACCGCCCGGTCAACTGCCCCCCCCCCCCCGAGGACCACTTCCCACGGGTTAGGCGCCCGACCCGACTTCCCCCTATTTTAGCGCCTAAACCCGATTCCCCCTCGCCTAAACCCCAGGTCCGATTCCTTCCCGCTACATCCCAGACCCTCGCCGGGGTATCCACCTCGAGATCCGCGCTCCAGAATGCCCTACCCGCGCTCATATTCCCGGACCCTCCAACATATATAACCCGAGCTCCGCCACCTCCATTCCCATCTTTGGCTCATTTGCTTCGCTACCTGTGACCTCCACTGTGTTGGCGAGAGTGACAGCTTGCTCCAGCAAGTGTCGCAGCGAGGAGGGAGCAAGCGACCCATTGATCCGGCGAGTATCACCGCCGTGCTCCGCCCAGAGCCGGAGCTCGAGCCTCGGAGGTCGGCGCTCCTCGAGGCAAGGACCAGGAGCTGCGCAAGCTCGCCCCCAATCGATTCGCCCATCTAGGTATACCCATTTCGCTTTCTTTTCCGCTAATTTTAGATTACCCCCAATCCGCTCCGTCGTCGTGTTTCGCCGATTCCGACCACCTCACAGTCCCGTTCGATCATCGGAATCCACCGTCACCTCCGCCTCCCTCCCGCGTACGTTCTCCATACTCCCATTCAACCCAGCTCGCACAGGAGCTGGGGCTCGAGCTCCTCCGTCCTCACCCTCGCCGGAGCTCGCCCACATCGACCCTCCGACCACCTTCACCCCGTCTAACCGGGTCGAGGCAGTTTGCCCTCGACCCGCGAGTTGTCTGGTCTGTTTTGCAGGTTCATCCAAGTCCATCTGAGGGCTTGGACCATTGGGTCCAGAAGCTTCACCTCCGCCAACCTTGCCGGAGCTCTCCGAAGCTCGGCTGGGTCATCGGAGGGTACCAATCGACGCGACCCGATGATTCTTCCCCGATCACTAGAGCCCCGCGAGGAGACTCGGAGCGAGCGTACTGGGCCGGCGAAGTTCGCCGGCCACCTGTTCTTCGAGGATCTCCAGCAGCCGTCCGATTAGCCTCCCGCTCCAGTTTTCATCGGAGCCATCCATTCCAGGAGCAACATCCACCGCCCGATCTTTGGAGGACTGGTCCCAGCCGTCGATCCAGCGAGGTTTAGCCACCAACGCCCTCCACCGTCAGATCTAATACGTGTCCATGCCTCCGCCATTAGATTCGCCCGAGGAGCTTAGCTTTGGAGCGCCAGCCGTCCCTCACCGTCAGATGCGCTACGTGGCGTCCATCCAGCGGATCCATTAATAAAGGGTAATTTACCCTTAGGCTCTCCTTCTTATTTTATTTAGCGTTTAGTATTGTAAATATATAGTTCAG
The DNA here is from genome assembly GCA_037367405.1 of Ottelia alismoides. Classification (NCBI taxonomy): domain Eukaryota; kingdom Viridiplantae; phylum Streptophyta; class Magnoliopsida; order Alismatales; family Hydrocharitaceae; genus Ottelia; species Ottelia alismoides. The sequence continues at coordinate 17,542 of JAZKJV010006086.1, forward strand.
TTATTTAGTTTTGGAACATTTACATAGAGGACTCTGCACTTTACTTTCTTCGCATTTATGCCCCTATGTATGGTGTGACACGTGCATCGACACGTGATTTCCTGGGCTTTTTGCATTTAATGCCCTGTAGTTCTGAGATGTTATGGATTGAATGAAAACTTTTTGATATTTGCATTTATACCCCTGTGCGTGATTTATTATTGCATGTGCGTATATTCGTGGGTTATTTGTAGACTAGTCCCTGGACTTTTGGTACCTGTTACCAAAAGGTCCTAGGACTGAGTTTTATTACATTTGGGTCCCTGAGTGCCCCAGGCACGCGCCACGCGCGTGACCTCCTGGGTATTTTGCACCGGACCCCCAGGACTCTTGGCATTTGCGTTTAGGTCCCTGTGTACCGTGCCCTTGTATTTGATTTTAATAAAATAGCAAATATACTCCAAATCCAACGAAAATTGGACACATGGCTCCTGCCATAGTGTAAAATTTTCTGGACTTTTTGGGGACAATTTTGTTTTTATTTGATATTTTAAAAATTCAAAAACATCTATTTTTGTTACTGTTTAACTTGGAAAATCACAAAAAATATTAAAATTCATCTAAAATTCACAAAAAAATTATCTACTATCTGTCTTGCTGTGCTTGATTTTCTAGCCAATTTTGGCTATTTTTCATTACTTAAAACACCTAAAAATTGAAAAACACTTAAAATCTTATAAAAATTCTAATAAATAAACTAAAAACCCAAAAATAATAATTTAGGTGCGCAATTTTTCCTTGTTTTCTTCTCTATACAGGAAAAATACCTTCATGCTTATTGGGGATTTCTAGATATTTTATCTAAGTCCCTTAAACTCGGCTGGACAGTACCTTCTTTTTCATTCACTGTTTGATTTTTAGAAAATTAAATAAACATCAAAAAATCCCAAAAATTCACTAAAAACAGTAAAAATTATAAAACACACAAAAATATTTTTATTTGAATTTTTGGTTGAATTTTAGTGTATTAAATAAATTGTTGAAGTGCCTTGTTTCCTTGTTTTTATTATTTTCTTAATATCTTAAAAATCTAAAAAAATATAAAATTAATTAAAAACCACCAAAAATACCTTTTTATTTCTTTTTCCTTTTTTTTTTGACTACTTCGTAGGCCGCGAGGCCAATTCGTGCTCCTTGTGTTCGACCCTGGTCGCTATACCAGGTTAAACTAATAGTAGGACCGCTAGCTTGTTTCGATTCGATTTTATCTTCATTGGTGGTCTATTTTTCTTGATTGACACATTTGAGTCTGGTTGCTTGGGTCGCAACGACCATCTAGATACCTTTACCTAAGTAGTCGGATTTTCGTGACATCAACAGCTCACCTTAGGGGCATCCCAACGGCTCTGCCATTCTACCCCAGTCTTCTTCCTCCATTCCAAAAGGGATTGTTCGTAATTAATACTTGAGGGCAAACACCTATATTAGATCATAAAAAACCCACTAGATTGCAGGCAAACTTGGATAACAAAGTCTTCATCCATCCAGGTAGACAAATCTGTCATTCGGTAAAATATACATGTTTAGAAGGTATCTGCTCAATAGGATTTTTGGTGTTCAAGCGTGAGGTCTGGTTAGTTTAATAGAACTCTGTTTAGGCACTGGTAAGCAATCCCTAATGGAGTCCCATTCTTCAACTTTAGCTTGGACCAATGATCCTTATCGATCACCCACAATCATAAAAGAGCGCCCACGATCAACCATGCCGTGTTCTATTGGGAGCAATCACGATCAAGTGTTAGTACATTATTTTACTAATGGTCTGTTATTTTCATCCATTATTAGCTGCCATCACTGTGATTATCTTATTCTGACCAGAGGGCTGGCAATTGAGACGATGCCCCCTCTTGCAGAACCACCTATAGGCTATTGCAGAGCAGTGGAGCAGACACCGACTTTTAATGTAATTATTGGAGCTCTAAACATCCCATGTGATCCTCCATGTACTTAACTATAAGCAAGATTGCGATACCTCCATTGGATTTTCGGTCTACGAGTTGGACAATAGTACCCGTTTAATAAAGAGGGTTTAAATGTATGCAGAGGTAAAAGCTTCTGTATGCTCTGTTTTATATCTAGATCCTTGCAGGTTTTTTCCTAACTCAAGGTCGACCTACCCTTGGTATCCCCACTTAGATTTTGTTTGGGAACCAAGAATAGAGAGAATCACCATAGTGATCTAATGCATAATCAGCCTACCAAAACGCCCCTAATCTGCATACTTTGGAGTTACAATTTTCGAAGGAAGGTGTCGAAACATGCATGTTGTAGAGCTTTGCGCAAGCTGAGAAATTATAAATTTTCGTAATATTTGATTCTCAGATATGCGCTTGCACCGATATCATCCATCGGTCATTTTGGAGGACGTCCTGAGAGGGATCTCTTCGGGACATATGGTACATGATTTAGCCCTTCAAGAAGAAATTCCTGGCTTCGTCCCTGCATGAATACTATCTACGAGCGATCTAACAATATAGATCCACAGATACGGTGAGGAGATAAATATAAAGGGCAAGTCACAACCATAATTTGCAACCGTCAAGATAAACTCCTATGTCAGATTCAAAGGATGCCTTCCGGTCAAGTTATAACGATAATGGGTGTCAGATCTCCTCAAGAAGCTTCTGGACGACCAGTTACTCCATCATGGTGCAACCAACCTTCCTCTTCGCATGAATCACCGAGTTGATCACCTCGTCCATCCTCACCAGTGCCACCAGGAACACCACGTCATACTAGGTTGGTTTTACGTCGACTAAGGTGGTGCAGCAGCATCATGGGATCGATGGTGCTGCTCGATCTGACGTCGTAGGGTTCGCCCATGGAGCCATGATGGAGGAACTGGTCGTTCAGGAAGCTTCTTGAGGTGATCTGACACCCATTATCATTATAACTGCTGCCCCCTTCGCTTGAAAATGCGAGCCCTAACTGTGTGTGTGTGTGTGGGAGACCGTTATCTTCGAGATGTCGTCTCCGTGTACTAGTAGTAACGTGGTTTTCGATGTGTTTGCGGTGAGGCAATAATTGTAAGATGATGGTGTTCTTAAAAAGCTATCGGACTGTGGTTTCTCTTGGGATTAGGGGTGTAAACGGATCGAACTTGAGCGAACCTATATTTTTTAGGTTCGGTTCGTTTATTTAATCGAGCCTAAACTTGTGTTCATGTTCGGTTCGTTTATTTTCGAACCGAATCCGAATCAAACCTCTTTTTAAACGAATCGAATATAAGCGAATATCGAACTTAAGAATTCTCTAATAAGAGGGAGTGAAAAGAAGAGAAATGGAAATATATGTGTGTATTTACAGTTAGAATAAATATTCATTTAGTTTTTTCTTTATCTAACTCATCTTCATCTTTTGAAAAAATTAGATTAATAAGGATTTGTCTCTTTGAAAAAAGTATAATTATAATATATTTTATATCTATTCAGATGGGGATAAGGAATAAGAATAATGCAGAGATATTGGATAAGTAATCTTTGTACGTGTTCTGTTGATTTGAAGATAACGAAGGGGAAAGTACTAGACCAGAGATGATAGATGTTGTAAACACGATGTGACTATTTATTTTTGGATAGTTTATACCGAGATAAAACCTAGTTATCCCGTATATATCTAGTTATCTCTAGACAAAATTCACTTATCCTGGATAAAAACCACTCATCTCAAAATAAGTCCACTTCAACGGATAAGGATTTGTAAATATGTATATGTGTATGTTTATCGAGCTTTTAACGAATCGAACCTGAGCGAACCTATGATTTTTAGGTTCGGTTCGTTTATTTAATCGAGCCTAAACTTGTGTTCAGGTTCGGTTCGTTTATTTCCGAATGGAATCTGAATCGAACTTTTAGCGAGCCGAACCTGAGCGAATATCGAACTTGAGAATTTTCTTGCACCCCTACTTGGGATTAATTTCAGGGTCCAGATAATATCATTACAGCTTGATAAACAGCAACTGCTTGTGGTCGAGCTGTGTGGATCACATCTTATTTCAGAACCGTTTGTTCTGAAATAAAGCTTCATTATTCCGGAGTGATAAGATCTTATCCGAATATGATACTGGTGTTAGGTTTTTGTCATGCAAACTTAGCTGTCTGCTGCAGGAGGGAATGCATCAGACTATATTGTACGTATGTGCGTCGCTTGATCTTGATCGAGCGGTTCACACGATTTTGCACTTTTTGTGGGTCCGTACCGTGCAAAATCACGCGAACCGCTCAATCAACATCGAGCGGCTCCCCGGTTCGTAGACAATCTAGTGGGGAACCTATATATTGACTGGTGGATGGGCAGAAAAAAAAATCTTACGTCCTTGTCAATAATCTTCCGTATTTGTATGATATTTAAAAAGATGAAACGAGATTAAAGACTCTTGCATGGGAAATATGATGATGATAAGTGTTACATCAATATCAATCCCAATAACTATATAATTGAGAGGATGCCCTCCAATTAAAAGCATGCGTCTTGAGTGGATGACCCGGTTTCTCAATATTAGTTTATTTTTTAATGACTGGACAACAAATTATAAGGCAATACAATGGTAAAAGAAAAAAAATGACATGTACTTTGAGTTAATTAGGATGAAGGAATATATTTTTGTTTTTAATATAATTGGGACATTACCCCACACTTCAGCTTTTTTTTTTAATAATGCTAGGGCGACATCTCGAATTGGGCTTCACGGCAAGAATAATATATTACTTAAAAAAGGAGTACAATATTCGGAGGTCTAGAAATGAGATAAAGAGTTTTAGTGAGTGAGTACATTTTTTGGATAAAACCTTTGATTGCAACAAAATTAATATAAAGCAACAAACAATTTAATATCCACTGTCATATCTTCCGAAGTAAGTATATAACAATGAATAATATTCGTACTTGATTCTAATTAGGATATTTGCAGCAATTATTGTATCTGTGCTTATTCCTAGGAACGCATCATATAGCAATGGTTGTTTGTTGACTTTTTTCTTCTAATCTTTACTAAATTTAGTAATGAAACAAATTTGAACAAATAAACTCTCCAATAAATCATTGTTATATGAATCTTTAGCAAGGGATATAGCATGTCGTTGTATACAAGAATAAAAGTTAATTTTGTAATGAATAATATCCAGTATTATATGTTTAACATCATAAGATATATCAACGAATATTCAAATTATTCGTTGCCATGAGTTAATTTTCTTGTAACTGTGCTCGAATGAGTCGTATATTTTTCAGAACCGTTGTTATACCATCCGATGTCTAAGTATATCACGTCAAATATTATTAGTAATAAGATTATACTGGATATTAGATTTTCCTATGAATGTCATATTCTTTCTATACGGCTAGCATAAATTTATGTAACATGTGTTGTTTTCCTTACTAAAATATGTATTTATCGTTGCTGACTTCAGCTATTATTAAAAGAACTTTTGATAAAGACAACATATAATTGTAGCTATATGATTCTTCGGTAACAATATAGCAACAGGTACCTGCACTACGACAAAAATGACATATGGTAACAAATAATATAATATTCATTAAATTTTCTGTAGTTAAAAGTATAACAACGAATGTTATTCATTACTTATTTCTTTAAATTGAGAATAAATATCATATGCGTCACTATATTGCTAGCATTGAATTAGATAACAATGATTATCTGTTGATGTTTTCTTCCATTCATTGCTAAATTAGCAATGATTAATGTAAATTTATAACTGAAAAGTTAATAAATAACCATCGTTATACGAAACTTTAGTGAAGAATATAAAATTCGCTTTGAGTCATAGTAAAAGAATAATTCTATAGAGAATATGTGTAGTTATATCTTCAAAATATATAGGAAGATATTACAATGAATATTCATATTATTCGTTGTCGTACGCCAATTTATCGTAGTTGTTATTTTTCATGAATCTCAAAGTATATAATTGACTTTTGTTAATGAATACTTTTATTTGGTATATATTTAACATCAGTGAATAGAGTGACGATTTCGAATTTATTTGTTGTTATATGCTCATTTTATTGTAGTGACGCACGTACATTATATTTCAACTTGTTTCGTTTCAGCTTTTCATTTATTTATAGTTTTTTTCAAGATCCATGATTGCATTTTTAGATGTTTAAACATGTGAGAATAATCCGTTTAAGTATTCAAACTCCTCCACTGTGATTAAAAAATGCTAGTATAAATCTCTTCTTTTTTCTCCATGCTAATAAAATTGGCCACGTTATCAATCATGGATGTTGAGACTTTAATCATGATCAAGAAGATAATTAAGATAATATTGACAGGATTTCTTACATCGTGTCCTTGTCAAATTTTGCAACTAGAGTCTGAGCATGGATAAATTGGTATCGTCTTTGATTAAATCTTAGCTAAAGGAAAGTATTTTCTCAACAGTGTCCATGTAACCAAGAAAAGATTTATAATATTTACCCAAGAATATATCTAAAAGTGTACATAAATTATGCATGATTGTTGATGTTGCAGCTATGGAGAGATAAAACGTGTTCTAATATGCTCCATCATCTATAATAAATGTTAGAAAATACAAAGGATATCTCACTCAATTGTTACATCACCTGGAACATCCTACTTGTTAAAAATATAATTTATAAGTTGTCCATAAAGGATTATTATTGCAATAGACCCTTCCACAAATGGGCATACAATCCCCCACCCACATGGGAATATGTTGGCCTACTATCATCCACTCACATTTAGAAAGCTTCATGAAGATATTCACTTGGAGAGAATATTTTAGAAAATAGATAGATAGAGAAAATATATGGATATTTCTCTATCCCCCCCCCCCCACACACACACCAAAATATTTAAATATTTCCGACAAAAAGAGGAGCATGAAAGAGGATTGTAGATCTCTCTTTCGAAATATCTCCGCCATCTTGGGTGGCTTATAAATACTATCCAAAAGGTCCTCATTTGATAATCACAATAACAAGAAGTACAACACATCCACCACCACAAGAGTCCAAAAGTGTCCTCCTCCTAAGTGTTGTAAGATATTCTTCCTCTCTTATTGTAAGCATTGTAAGTCCTCTTCTTGTATAAAATCAAGTATAGTATGCAAGTTTAAAGTCTAATAAAAAGAATTTCTTGAGTTCACATCTACCTTGTGCGTTGACCCTTGCTCACTCTCCCTAATTTGCTTCATATCCACCACTATTCTCTCGCTGCCCTCAAAAGTTTGGTATCAGAGCCTCATCATTCTTACATTCTTTTTGAAGCATTTTCCTTATTTCTCTACACCATGGCATCCACATTCAAGACATTGATGAATCTACATTTCATCACCTTTATTCTTTCATTTTGGCCTTTAAACTCTAGCTAAATGAATGTATATAGCATTATTTTGTACAAAATAACATCTATTAATTACACTGTAAATATTGTATAAAACAATCTATTAAATACCAAAATAAAAGAATAAAGAAAAGGAAAAAATGAAATACTATAGGTATTGAATGACCTTAAACCATGAGACATAGGCATCATGATGACTGGGTCGACTAGGAATAAAGCAGGGGAGATAAGTGTCCAAAATAACCAATAGAACCCTAAATTTTATTCCCCCATATTCAATTTAGGACATATTTTATTCTTTATTATTTATACCTCAAATCAATAAACTTTAAATATGAAAGTTGTAGATAAAAATACATAGAAAAATACAAAATTTATTTCACTTAAAAACAATGCACAATGTGCCCTAGACACTCAAAATAAAAAGCCAAAATAAAAAATTCCCAGACATGTATCTTCTCCATATGAACTAAAAACTCACGAAATTCACCTTTATTATTCTTAAAATTAAATTATCTATCTAGTGAAGGTGATTTCATTCAATTTGGAGTTAAGCTACAAAAGTTAGGTTTTGAGTTCTTATTGTGCAATTTACCTGAATAAAATAATCAATTTATTTGGTCTTTATATTTTTCATTCGATTATATTTTTAGAATTTTTTAAATATTATTTATAATACATATAATAATTAAAATAAAGTAAACTATTAATATCGTAATAAAATAAATAAGTATACTAAAATACATAGATGAATTATACATACATATAAAAAGTATATATTTATTTAAGTGTACATTTAACTTCAGAAAAATACAATAATATATATATAAGTGTATTTAAATATTTTATCAATATATAAATTATATATTATAGTAAAATCTAAAAAATAAAATAAAATTAAAATACCTAATATATAGGTAAATATACATATAAATGTACATATAAAAAGTAACTTGTAAAAATTTAACTCGGAAAAATAAATAAAAATCATATTAGAATACTACATAGAATAACAAATAATTTTCATATTTGAGTTTTATTTAATTAAATCATTTATTATTTTATTCTTAATTTTCTTTCTTTTTATTTCTGGTTTGTCCTTTTGCGAGCGATGTGGACTAATGGAGATGCAGCATTGGTTGACCCACCGACCAACTGTAGGTCTGACAGACCTCGTAACCTCCTTGATTCCTCGAATTTTCCCCACCTCATCTTTCATCCTTTATCATCGATTTATTCTTCGATTTTTCTCCTCGATCCTTGGTCTTTCACGCATCAATCTTTCATCGATCGACAGAGCATTGGTCGTCGAGCTACCCTAAGTCAAAGTATTCACATACATATACCCTCCTCCACCTTCGATTCAAACTTGATCCCTTTATAATTTTGAAATCTCCGAATCAACTCGTACCAGAGCTTGCCGGTGACAGCGGGAAGCTCCTTGATCCATTTAGCATGGAGGAAGAGGCGTAAAAGTAGTGATCCGAGCATCGCCGACACCACCAGACAAAGCTTCGACCGGCTCCTTCCCCAGTGAGGTAGAGCCCTAGTTTTCTTTCTTTTCCTAGAACTTAGGTTAGCTAAGTTTAGCTTTTCTTTTCTGTCATTTTCATTTTATTTTCTGTTAAATTCATCTTTCGAAGTTCGCCGGAGCTTTGCTCTGGCCAATGGATTTGCCATTTCACATCGTTCTCCGACCCACCTAACAACCCCATTTCGCTTCGCTTTCTTTATGCCCAGACGCACTCCATTCATCCTAATCCTCTCTAGGTCAGGAGATTGGGTCTCCCACTCCGCTGCTCGTCGGAGACCCTCTGCCTGACTCCACTTCGCTTCATTTCACCACGATTAGACCCCCAGGATCCCCTATTTTGTGTGCTTGAGCTTTGCATGCAGGTTCTGGAGGCCCAAAGCCTCTTTGGAGGCAATTTTGACTTAGAAGGAGGTTCCAGTTACCCCTTATCCTCCTCGACCTCCTCGGACCTCATTTGAAGTCTTTGGAGCCTTTTGAAGCCATCTGCAGCTACGGGTATCCATCAGGAGCGTTTTGAGCCTTCTTGCATCGCTAGGGACTGTCGAAGCTGCCGTGGAGGTCGGATCGAAGTTCATCTCTTCAAGCGTTCTTCCATGTTCTTCCCACGGGGCTTTCCACCGTCCAATTTTAGGGGCGCTCCAGATCAAGCAGGTGTCATCGGATCTTGCCGCCCTCTGATGTCTGATCGACCACCAAGTTCTAATCTCAGACGTTTACAAACAAAGCATCATCGGTTGTTGGGAATGTGACACGCGTCCAAGTGAAGATCATCCAGTCATCCGCTTGCGCCTTAGTGGGGATAATTTTGATTATACCCATCAATTTTGTATTTGATATTTAGTCCATAAATTTCAATCTGTAGGTCAAAATCTTTTGTATTATTTGCAAGTAGATCCCCATACTTTTGATAATTGCACTTAGATCCCTCCCCACGTCACCTCATGTGCTTGTGCGCGTGAGGGAACGGGATTTTGCATGGAGCCCCTCAAGGGTTTTGTTATTACTTAGTCTAGAAATTTTCTAATTATGTGTAAAACTTTTTGGATGAATTGCATGTATGCCTTGGATCTTTTAGAAATTGCACGTATACCTCTACCAGCACTATATGAATTAAATATTCGGGGAATTTTAAGCAGAGGCTCCTAAAGTTCTATTTTACATTCTGGAATGAATGTTTAGTTAATTTTATTTGCATTTACGTCCCTGACATTATTGTTAACTTTATTTCGTGTATTTCTTGCATCAAAAATATCATTTTACATCAGAATTTTGTAGGAAGGTTATTTTAAGTACCTGATATTATATAAAATCACATTTATTTTTCAAAAACAATTAAAAATATTTTCCTTTATTTAAAAATTCATAAACACTACATTTATTCTTTTTTTACATTAAAAATAACAAAATTATATAAATGTTTTGAAATTTTCTAAAAAAATAAGAATTTTTTATTACTGTTTTTTGAACCTATAGATCAAAAATCACTAAAAATACAAAAGAAAAACTAAAAAAATTGCAAACCTCTCTAACACTAAAAAAATATTAAAAAAATCCCAAAAATACTATTTTTTATTTCTATAGCTTATTTATATTATATATTATATAGTGAAAAGGGACGCCGCTGCATGTAGCAGCCAACGTGGCTGCTACATGTGGCAGTTTTCCCATTTTTTATTTTTTTAAAATTAAACTATGAATATTCATCTATATACTCCTCTTACATTGTATTAAAATTTCGTCAAAAACAGAGACTCCTATACCCTCCATTTAGAACATGTAATTTTAACGGTCTGAAATTTGTTGTAATCGACATGTTCTAGATGGAGGGCTTATGAGTCTCTGTTTCTGACGAAATTTTAATACAATGTAGGAGGTATATATAGATGAATATTCATGGTTTAATTTTGAAAAAAATAAAAAAATTTGGGGAAACTGCCACATGTAGCAGCCACGTTGGCTGCTACATGCAGCAGCGTCCCGGACCTCTATTATATATTAAAATTAGTTTTGGAAAATTTTGAGGTGTTTACCTATATTTAGTTTCAAAAAAAATTCGACACTATTGTATATTATATATTTTTGTTCATTATTTTCTATTTTATTCAGTTAAAAATATAAAAAATTGATAAAATTATAAAAAAAACAAAGAAAAATATAAAAAAGATTAAAATATTTGGGATTTTTACACCCATAATCCTGAGTAATTTTGTGATTTCAATCATAACCCTATATAATCTCAAATTACACCAGGAACCCCGAGTAATGCTTAACTCTTGCATGACAGGACCCTGTGTTAACTTCCATCCAATGTTGTCGTTAACTCCAACGGGAACCGTCACGAAATGAGAACATTAACCTTTAAGTTTTGAATATTTACAAATATACCATTTCCCCTTTGTCATACTCAATCGCAATCGGCTCTTGACATACCTCACCGGCAGCTATCCAGAACCGAAGACAACGAGTCCTCAACCAATTCGATATCTACGAAATTACAATTCAAGATCTCCTCAGGCGGCAAGGTCACCTTCGAGGAGAAGGATGGTATCCACTACGCTGCAGTGATCGTGCAGTTGCCGGGGGTGAGCGCATGCCATTCCACTTCACCATCAAGCATCTGGTAGCATTGAGCACGGCAAACAGCTTCGGTGGAGAACTCCTCGTGCCATCATACCGCGGCTCTTCGTTCCTTGACCCCAAGGGCGGGGGAGGCTCTAAGGGTTACGACAACGTCGTGGCGCTGCCAACAGGGGGGAGAGGGGATGAGGAGCTGTTGAAGGAGAACATCAAGGACCACTCTTCTACCAAGGGGAAGATCACGCCCAACGTGACACAGAGCAAGCCGGAGACGGGGGAGGTGATCAGCGTGTTCGAGAGCCTGCAGCTGTCGGATTCTGACGTGGGAGCTAAGGTGCCCAAGGATGTGAAGATCCAAGGGATATGGTATGCACAGCTCGAGTGAGTTCTCCAGATTCCTCTATTTATTGAGAAAAAGAAACCTTTTTATCTTTCTCTTTTGGTGGTGGTATGAGACTTGTGGTGATCGATGTGGGATTGTCGTATAATAGTCCTCTGTTGTGCTGTGTATTTTCTAATTAATGGTTGGACAATGTATAATTTTTTGTAATATGTGATCTTATTTGCTTGATTGATGGACTCCATTATCCATAATTCTGATACGATCCGATGCATTAATCTACTGGTACGATCGCATTTCAGAGTCCGTTCTAGTTAATGCGTTCATGACTTTGCCCTAGTTTACAGACTTTTAGAATAGAAATCATGATTTCAAAAACCGAGTTATCATGATCATGGATTGGATTGAGTTGAGTATTTATGATGTATTACCAGTACAATTAGTACCAATCGAAACTGGATCCATCGAGCTTAATCTGCATTATTTTTGTGTTCTTATGGAGGGGATACATGTCTGGGAAGTTCGGATTTTAGATTTTTATTCTGAGTGAAAGAGCTTAATATGCATTATTTTTGTGTGAAATAAATTTTGTTTTTTTGTATATATTTTTATCTATAACTTTCATGTACAAAATTTATTAATTTGAGGTACAAATAACAAAGAATAAAATAGGTCCCAAAACTAAATTATTGGGCAAAATAAGTTAGGGTTTTATTGAATTATTGGCCTCTCCCCCTACTTTATTCCTTGTCGACCTAGTCATCATGATGCCTAGGTCTCGGGGTTTAGTGTCACTCAATACCTTTAATATTTCATTTCTTTTTCATGTTCTTTTTCGTTTCTTTTCTTTATTATTTTATTTTGACTTTAAATACAGTATTTAATACACGATTTATATAATAATTAAGCGATGTTATTTTATGCAAAATAATGTTATTTACATGCATTTAACTAGGGTCTAAAGGCCAAAATAAAAGAATAAAGGTGATGAAATGGAGATTCAGCAAAGGGTGAGCGAAAGGGCTAGCGACGACGGAGGGCTAAACTCGAGTACTCTGATCACCATACATGATCGGAGTTGATAGGTCGTGTGAGGTAGATGTGAAGTGGAAGGATTCAAAGGTGAATTGGATGATCAGCGGTGTCAGATTTAGTTTCAAATAGAGATGAATGGAGGATTTTGGAGAAGAATAGAAGGACTGAGAAGACAAGAGACGAAGGAGGAAGATGAAATCAGAAAAGGTTAAGCTATAACAGAAGAAATCTAACCTGAAAGGTAACAGAGTGGATGAAGTGGATGCATACTTGGGAATCAAGATCCGATGAGCTCGATGGTGATGGCCTCAACCACGACAGAGGGAGGTTGATCTCATGGTGGCATGGAGCAGCACGTCGGAGATGGATTGTGCCGGACTTCCTTGCTTAACGAATAAAAATGAGAGCTTTTGTCACTCTCTCGTGCTGACTAGAGGTAGAAAATGGCGGATGGATATCAAAGAGGAGGGTGGCATGTAATTTATAGGAGAGGATGGAGGCCCAGGTTCATCGAACCTGGACGAGATTCGAGGGAGGAAGATGAATGGAAGGAGGTTGACGCAATGGCCTAGTGGTCCCAAGTTGTTGGGAGGGAAGGAGGAGAAGAATAGCGAATAAGAAGGGAAGAAGGAAGAAGGCAGAGGAAGAAGAAAGAAGAGAAGGAAGGAGGAAAGAGAAGAGGTTTGACTCGTCAAACTTCGATTTGACCAGTCAAACAAAGGTAAAAAAATAAAAAAACAAATTAACTAAATTTATTTAATTAGTAAATAAATAATAAATAAATAAAAATGATAAATAATTTAATAAATAATTGGATGATAAATTTAGTTACATAAATAATATTAATTAATTAATTATATATATAAATAATCGTAAGTATATTATACCTATATAATTTATATCATTTATATTTTAAGTTATTTTAATTTTTAAATAAATTTTATTTTATATTAATAATATAAAATTAATAAAATATTAATAAAATACAAAAATACAAGAAATAACAAAATTTAAGTAAAATAAAATTAAGATTTATTGTACACGTATACCAATAAGGTCCTAAAATGTACTTTTTGTATATTAATTCTGATTTTAGTGAAATCACTTTTATTTGATAGATAATTTTATAAAACGAACTTTAAAATGAGTCCACCCAATTTACAGTTTATATGGCTAAGATATGAGGTTCGGAAATTCAGATATATGACATATTGGTTTTGAGATTTATTGGTATTTATTGGCAATTAATTTTATGGTTATATTTTTATATTTTTCTACTGATTTTTATGAACAAGTTAAAAAAAGAATTAAGTTAAACAAGATTAAAATAATTAAATAGAAAATAAAGAAATTTATATACATATAGTACATATATACAAAGGGGTCCAAACGCTAAAACTCACATGATTTATTCTATGATTTTTTAGTATTTTTAATGAATAGTATTAGTTATAAAATGAAGTTTAAAAGAGAGTTTGATTAATTTGGTATTTTCTATAAATAGTAAAAAAAACCTTGAAAGTCGGTTTGTATGGCTTTCGGTTTAGTGTAATTATTTTTTTTTGACATTAAATAATTTTTATAATAATGTTATAAATGGATATATATTAATATAAAAACTCTCAAGAAGGAAATATTTTTATTTGAAATTTCCTAAATGATAAATAAAATAGGTAAACATAAGTACAAGGTGAAAAATGTATAATTATACATTGATGATCTTGATTTTCTGATATTTTTATAAGTTAAGATCCTTATCTTCCCTTATTTATTTTGTCGATTAAGTCAATATTGACCTAGTCTCGGGGTTAGGATCAATCTGTAAATATTTACATATCTACATCCTTCTTTCTTTTATTTTTCTTTTTCTCTTTATTATTTTATTTTAGATAAAATAAGTGTTAAATCTATAATATTAAAAATGAGGTTAGGATGTTAATTAGTGAGAAGTAGTGAATATTTACATGTATTTTACCAAGGATTTAGTCAAAATGAAAGAATAAAGGTGATGAATCATGGATTCATCAGCGGTCAGAACTCATATTTGATCCAGTCCTTGGTGCCATATGGTGATGCATGATGCTACGGCCCCTGACAGACATCTGGAGAATGGAGAAGTACTAGGACGATGACCTATCGTCAATTAGGAAGGGGAGCTAGAGGAGGGGGCTAGAAAATGAGAGAAAAAATTCCAATTGAAAATGCGAGCCATGACTATGAAAAAACCTAGACAAAGTGAGGAGGGCAGGCCTAATAGTAGTTCTTGACAAGGCGACAACAAAGGCACGCCCTCAGCTGGTGGTTGAAGCTGGTGGGAATCTGTGTGAAGTTGGTGACACCTTCCTCCTCATCCATAGAGTTCCTTCCTCCCTTTTTGTCTGTCACCACGAGGGCGATGGGTCTAGTTTGTTGGGTGGTCTATTGTGGCCTTGCCGGACGAGGATGGGGCAAAGGAGGAGCATGGAGTGATGAAGGAGCAGGGGTGGAGGAAGAGGAGGGGGCATTGGAGGAGGGGGAGGAGGAGGAGGGGAGCTGAAGGAGGAAGCTGGGGCCGAGGAATATGGGGAGGAGGAAGCTAGGGAGGAGGAGGACGAAGCTGGGGTAGAGGGGGAGGAAAGATCACGACAATCCTTTTTTAAAATTTAATTCCCCATGAGTCCCCAAAGTTAACGTCTGATTGCATTGGGGATGAACGACAACTAACCCAAGGAGCACAAGTGAGATAATGGCAAGAAGTCGGGGCACAACTGATATTCCCAAAAAGGGAAGAGTATAACTTATATTGCAATATCTCGAAGAAGCACAACTGATAAAAACCCCTCATATTATAAGTATAGAACTTGTTGTAAAATGTTCAAATAAAAGCCATAAATACATAATATGTTGCACCCAACGTGTTATACATGTGTGGCAGGTCAAAACCCTGATATAAAATCAAGAAACTAGATTTACATTTATAGTGAGGGTTTGAACATATTATAGAAAAGATGAAGATGGTGGCGGAATCGGGCTGTCAATATTATCTCTTCCTTATTCGAAGAAAAGCTCATCTCCTCCCACTTCTCAGTCGGAAAAGCAAGGAAGCGCATCCTCTAATAATTCCTCGCCCTCAAAATCGTTGTGGGCTCCGCCAGCCCAACTCTCGAGACGAGTACACATTACGTCCAAACTGTGTGTGATTTTCCAGCTTCTCCAAGTAAAGGAATTTAGTAAAGAATATAATTTTCTTACATTAGGTTTGCGGCCCTATCAGACTCATGGGTAGGAACTCCATGCTTGTCTCTACATCTCAGTTTGCTAGGCAGAAGAAGTTCAAGTAGTCTAAAGAAAAGTGGTCAAGGCAGCTTTCCCTAATTGCCTCGTCTACCAACACGCGCAGGGTGAGCCTCATCCAGTGCAACATCTCATGCACCACCTTTGCTCTCGAGATTACAGTATAGACCGCGAACTGCTGCGTCGATCCCATCCATGGACTTGGTGAAACCACATCTCCATCCCAAATCAATGACCACCTATGAAGATAACTTCATCACTTCCTCAACTATCAACCGTCAATACTAATGATTTCAGTAGCAATCCAAATGCCCAGCACCACCTCCCAACATAAGTCATACGCGATCAGCAACATCAACATCAGCAGAGCAGCGCAATTAGCAGCATCAGCAGCAGAGAGCAAAATTCTGAATACAGGTAATACAACTGCACCTTTTTTAGCAAGGCATACATCACATTAATGTAACTATTTCCCCTTCTACATACAAAAGTGCACAAACGGTGCATACAGCAAACTCCAATAAATAAAAAAAATCAACTTCCTCAAGTCTAAAATATTGTCTCCATCTCTGGAACAGATGTAGCCTTTGATGGGGATTTATAGCAAGCAGATGAACGAAAGAAAGGAGAAGGGTGGATGAAGTCACCGCAATAATAAATTAGTCAACAACTCGAGCTTTCTCTTATTTCAAAACCATGCAGGTTGAAATTATCGACCATCTAATATTATATAAATTGGAACAACTCTTCGTGCATGTAAAAAGTAACGGTATTAGGTCGAACTGGAAAATCATTTTCTCGGACGTAACTGATGTGCATGGTAAAAAGATATATATTTTCCTTTTGACCATATCCTACAGGTGAATGGCTCTTTCTGCTGTTCTCGGGCGTTTATTAATCTGAACAGGTTGTTGAGATAATTAAGGGCCTGTTTGGTTGCAGGGTTGGTCCAATCCTGGTTACTATTCACAAGGGTACTTCCTCCTCACAGATTACTATTCACCCAGCCCAATCCAACCCTGCCCAACCCTGCAACCAAACAGGAAAGGTCTGTATATCTGATGTAATGGAAACAAACTCATCAGATATGGATGTGGATGCACATTCAACCACTACCACGAAAGTACGTGAAGAAAAAATAATCAGATATAATGATGGTTAATCCCTCCCACGGCCATCGGAGAAGAAAGATCACTAAAAGGAGTACAGCTATCTCCATTCCCTCGCTCTCTTCCTTTCTTCTCTCTCTCTCCCTTCTTTCTCTTGAGGTTACATTGTTCTAGTGGCGGTGTTGAGGTAATGCCTCCATCTCCCTCTATACACTGACCAATTATGATCCCATAGTTCTATTTTCAATAGGACTATAAATAGAATACAACTCAACTATTATAAGAAGGGATTTTTACCCGGCAGACCCTATAATCTTTTCAAATTACCTCCACGACTTTTGAAACATCGTAATTCCTCCCCATACCCTGTAAAATTACTAACTCTTACCCTACAGACCCTGCGGTTAAGCCCCGTTAATTTGCCCGTTAAAATTAACCTGATTCTGTTATGTTCATTTATATTATACCCATTTTTTTATTAAATTTACGTTGAATGCCACTCCGTCATCCGAGGCCTGCCCTCCCTCCCGCGTCCCCGGCAATGCTGCTCCCTGCCTTCCCCCCACCGACGATGGAGGTGCCCCCTCTGCCTCTGCTGCTTGCCCCCCACCTCCCCCGCCGACGATGGAGCCGTCCCCCCCCCCCCCCGGGCGACGATGGAGCTCCGCCCCGCTGCTCCTTCGGTCCCCTCCCGATGGAGCCGACGATGTAGCCCCATGTCGCTGTTGTTTCGCCCACGCCTCCCACCCCCCCCCCCCCCCCCGTCGGCGCTGGCCACCCTACCCGCGCCTCCCACCCTCCCCAATGGAGCTCCCCCCCCCCCCCCCGATGGAGCCTCCCCCCCATCCCACCGATGATGGAGACACCCCCCCCCCTCGGTGCTTCGCCCCTGCACCCCCACTCGATGGAGTCCCTCGGCCACCCATCCCGCGCCTCCCACCCTCCCCCCGATGGAGCTCCCCCCCTCCCTGATGGAGCCTCCCCCCATCCCATCGACGACGGAGCCCCCCCTCCCGCGCGCTTCACCCCTGCAACCCCCCCCCCCCCTCCCCCTCGATGGAGTCCCTCGGCCACCCATCCCACGCCTCCCGATGGAGCTCCCAACCCACTCCGCTGCTCCCCCCCCCCCCACGATGGAGCCTGCCCACCCCCTACCGCTGGAGGCCCTCGCTCCTGACCGTCGCTGCTTCGCCCCCTCCCTGCGCAAGAACGGCTGCATGATTTTTTTCCTTTTTTTTATTTTGTCTAATCCTAACTGTTCGATGGTAATTGGTTAGGTTAACTCAAGACTAACCTGGGTATTTAACTCAAATATAGTTAAAACTGACGGCAGGGTTTGTTGGGTAAGACGGAGCAAGTTTACGAGGTCGAGGGAGGAATTACGATGTTTCAAAGGTCGTAGAGGTAATTTGAAAAGATTATAAGGTCTGCCAGGTAAAAATCCCTTATAAGAATTAGGAGTCTCACTCCATTAGGATTCATAATCCTAGTATGACTAATCCTAAACCAATATCCTCCTTGGGTTGAATTCCATCACAATCTCTTCATTGTCTTGGGTCTGCACTGGGTCATCCTCGTCATCTGCAAGTTTCGTTAGCAGGAACTCGCTGCTTCTGGGTGAGGCGTCCGTAGTTGGATGCCCGCAACGTGCCACTTGACATGATCTCCTACCAGTCGCCTAGCAGTATTCTTCGATGCTTCGGGTCGATTTATCCAAGAGACCACCATATCACAGCTTCGGAGGATTGCGCATCTGTTGCATCGCGTCATCTCGTCAATGTTGACCCTCGCTCTGATCCGTTGCATCGTATCCCTTCAATAGCCCTGAACCTGACTCTGATACCAATGAATGAGATACGATCCGGTATCAACTCTGCTTTGATACCAATTGTTGGGGACACAAGTCGGTATCGTCTCCTCTCAGATACTAGTTGGGGATACGACCCGTCAGTAACGCCTCTGCTCGGATATCGGATGAACCCTCAGATACGGATGTGCAATAAACCATGATGCTCATTGAGCTTGATGATGGCTCGTGAGTCGATATCGAGCCGATTATGTCGCGCCATATGGATGATATCCTGAGGTTGGGATTACAGGATCGAGTTTATCGTTTCTGATCAGCTACTTGATGCACTCAAAGAGACGGAGTCGTGAGCTAACATCACTTATCCTCACAATAATTGAGCCTCCTCTTGATTTAATTATGTCCATAACGTCTAAAGTCATACTGCCGACGACAAAAGGTATCTTAACAATTTCCCGGTGCAATATGTATGGGAAGTCCTCAAATTGTAGCTGTCCGACATCAACATGTAATATAATTTAATCGATCAAGATTACATCCTCGATTCCACGTGATACGACTTCTCTCGTTGAAGGAAAAAGATCGATGCATTCGTTTTTATTTATGAGGAAAAGAGATCCAAGTTGTTCGTGTAGCACATGGCGAACCATCGAATTCTATGCAATGTAGGAAAACAAAGAAAAGGTTCCTTATACCCCTCAGCCTTCGTTCTTGAATACCAGCTCTACCAGCTCAAGACAAGCTAACGTTTTGATTTTTTTTAATCACGATATTCGTACATGCAGCATATTCTTAATATTATCAGATTGTTCGTAATAATACTAGAGGTCAAACACCTATATTAGGTCAACAAAAACTAACCAGATTGCAGGCAAACTTGGATGGCAAAGTCTCCATCCAGGTAGACAAATGTTTCAGTCTGTAAAATATACATGTTTACAGTGTATCTGTTTAATAAGATTTTGGGTTAGTTTAATAGAACTCTGTGTAGGATTCGTTAAACAAGCCTTAATGGAGCCCCATTCTTGAACTAGCTTGGACCAATGTTCCTTATGAATCACCCACAAATCATTCACGATCACTTGCGAGCATCAACGATTAGGAAGAGGATCCTCTGCTGTAACTAGTGTTACAGCATAAGTGTTGTAATCTCTTTTATTTATTTTTTGTGATTTTTATCTCAAGATCCAACCTTATAGATTGAATCTTAGATCAATGCTCTTCATATCCTCCACATTTCGCTCAAATCCGGACTTATTTGCTACTTTATCTTAATGATTTAAAGACCGGATCTTTTTTAAATAGAATCTAAGATGCTTAGATCTTGATCGAATGTTTGACCATTACGATTCATTAGCAAATAAGCTTAGATTTGAGTGAAATTTGGATGTCATGTAGAGCACTGATCAAAGATTCAATCTATAAGGTTGGATTTTGGAATTAAAATCGCAGAAAAAATAAGAGATTACAGCACTTTGCTGTAACACTAGTTGCAGCAGCGGATCTCGTCCCCACGATCAACCATGTTCTATTGGGAGTAACCAAGATGGTGCCTGGCAACCACGATGAGACACACTTGGAGTTAGAGATGTAATCGAAAGGATATATAATGTGAAATATTACCCAGATTAAATAGGATAAGGAGGAGACTGCGTATGCATAAGAAAGATTGGGAAAGAACATACGGATCCACAGAGCAGATTCAGAGACGTCAGGAAGGAAATGCAAACTATGAGAGCCAATTGTGAAGGAAAATGCACATTCTGCATGGACTTGAGTAGGAATCGATAGACCAAGAGAGTGATCATAAGAGCATAATAGCATCTCCTCTTCATGTAGGTAACAAGCACCGAGCTTGCGAAAGTCGAGAATCAATATTCAGTCCATCGAGTCACTGATTAAGTATTAATCATCGGTTAGATGATTAATCATATTTAGTCAGACTTTAGTTGATTTTGTTTTATTTTTTAATTATTTTAAATATATAATATTATTTTTAACATATAATCTTATATATTTCCATAAGCTTGTAGATTTTGTATACTATATATTACAATGAAATAAAATAAACAGTTGAATCTCAATCACATATAAAGCATCTTAGAACAAGTTTGTTTTTTAAAAAAATAAAAATAAAACAAAAATAAAAGTTGTCAAAAAAATCAACTGACTATTGGGACCGAGTAGTCAATATTTAATCAGCCACTGCACCAAAGCGACTAGTCGACCAGGTCAGTTGATTTTTGCAAGCATGGTAACATCTACATAATAGATGGTGAGATTAAAAAAAACTAATGACATGAGGATGAATGTGGATATCATAAAAGGATGTCAATGCGACATTGTGTGTAATGTCCAGAACTAAGATCCGAGCGAGGAAAATCATCCCGTAAACTTGCTGGGTTCAAATCTAATTACAATCGTCAACAATTACCCAAGGGTCTTGCAGTCAAGCTCCCTTCTACGTTTGCTTTCGAGGGTCAATCTCCACCCGGCCCGAGGAAAAAAGCATAGCACTCTATCTTCATGTCGCTTCTTTCCGTTCGAGTTCATCACCATCCTCGGAGAAGCCCTATGTACGCTACGCACGCTTCTTTCGGGAGTGTTCCCATTGCCCCTTACGAACCCCAAGCAGGGTTTAGAGACTATGGGAATCGAGTAGATCTTAGCCAAGCTAGTTGTATCTTCTTTCTGTGTTTCAGAGGAGTGACATGCCTGTGTCAGGGTATCAAATAGCATTTTCATGCCGGGCTAGGTTAGGAACATGTGCAACAACCTTAAGCGCACAAGCCTCGTCAACCTCCCCCTCCATTGTTAGAGGAGCCGTATGAGGCAGAAGCTACACGTACAGTCTTGAAACTGGGCCTGCCTAGAGTATACAACTATTATGTGTGTTCAAAAATGGAAAAAACATTGTATTTTCAATGACATTTTTAAACAGAGTTAATATTTTTAAAATGAATATCTTGCAATTTTGATAAACTTGCCATTTAAATATATTATTAAGGTTAGATTTTCAAATAGATTAGTATATTCAATGGTGATTTTTAAAATTTGATAAATCTAACAATTTAAGCATCTCTGAATCTGTTCCAAACAGACTAAATTAGCAAGTGAAACTTTGAAATAAAAAAAGCATGATCAAAAGGAAACAATAATTATTTTAATTACAAGGAGTGCTAGAAACAATGGGAGAGATAAATGAAGTCGAATATAATTTTATATCAAATTATGTTTAAAATTTTAATACTTTGGAAGTGATTGGATAAACTATATAAAAGAAATTAAAATTGAGAGTGGTAAACTTTGAACCTCTGATCTCCAAAATAATAAATGTGTTACTCTACCAATTGACCATTAAATGCCTTTACAACCTCTCTCTAACAACACTATTTATTATACAATTAAAGAGGGACCATAAAAGAAACTTAATACATTGCACTAGTAACATATAATAATCAAGGAGGGATCGTGATCCATCCAAATTAATAATCAAGGAAGGGCAGTGATTGATGCATCACCAGGAAAGACCCAAAGCCAATCCTAAAGTAAAAAAAAACTCTTTCAGCCACAGTTAAGGCAAAAAATAGAATCATATCGTTAGACAACGCCTTCATTCATCAGAAGACGCCTCTGCACATAAGTCGGCGAGCATGGCCACTTATAACTTACACTAATGGGCAGTTCTTATCATCATCATCCATTAGTTGACATCCATGTGGTTATCTTATTCTTCCCAGAGAGAATGACCGGATGAGCTGCCAAGTCCACAGAATCCTTCCTCTTTTTTTGGCATTATAAAGAGATTTGTACACGTATGCCCTTCCAAGTTTTTTCAATAAAACATATCCCTCAAGAAACTGCTTTCAGGGTGGATGATGACCGTTGGATCATCATCGAGGCGTCGGATGTGAGACCGATGCCCCCAGTTGTAAAACCATATAACAGGGGGCCCAGACTGTGGAGCAGACACTGACTTTCAATGCAATTATTGAAGCTCGAAACATACCATATGATCCACGTACTTAACTCTGGACAAGAATATGATACCTCGATTAGATTTTCTGTCTGCTATTTGGACAATTATACCAGTTTAATAAAGGGGGTTTGGATGTATATCGAAGCAAGCTTCTGTATGCTATGTTTCACGTCTAGACCCTCGTCGGGTTTTCCTACGTGAGAAGAACGAGTGTCTCAAGCCTACGCGGAAGAGGTGTTGATGCGGAGGTGGAGGTGTGTGGTGAGCCTGAGGAAGGAACAGAGACAGGTGTGTTGAGGTTGCAACAGCACAGAGGAAATATGAGCATGGAGTCAAGTTGTCACTACTGCAGGAAGGCAAGGATTATATAACGTATCTTTTGATGCTTTTAATTGACCTTAACAGAATCTTCAATGCAAGAGTTGATAATAAGTTTCTCGAGGTCAGTGGGTATATGAAGTTTAGATGAGTTAGCATATAATTGCAAAAGTTTACAGGGGTATACATGCTAAACCCGCTGTAATCATAAGAAAATATTCCTTGGCACTTTCCATGGTCCATTCTTCCTCACTCGTTCCCCATACACCACTAATCCTCTGTTGATTTTGTACGGCTCGAACAATCTCTTTCATTGATTTCAAAAGGTAATACATGAAGTGCAGAGTGAGAGGCTTAAAGCCAAACCTCTGTTCTTCCTCCAACGGGTTGGTGGCGACATGGATAAGAAGCAGAAGAAGAATGAAGAATGGGGTCGGCATGTACTGCTATGGCATAACTGCGCAAACCTAAATTTGAAAATTCTTTCGATGGAAAATTTTACAAAGGTACCACACTCTTTTATCGAGGTTTATATAACTAAACGAAGAAGTTTGTAAATTTCAATATCTAGTGGATAAACTTCTGTATAATTTAAAAGTCTATCCACACTGCCATCTCCACCCAGAAGGAAGATGTGGTTTGGGGAACAAGAATAGGCATAATCACAAGAATGGTCTAGTACATAACTAGTCTACCAAAACACTTCTAATGTGCACGCTTTTGAGTTTTAATTTGTAAAGGAAGGAGGGGATGAAGATGCATGTTGAAATAACCACATTGTAAAGAGACTAAATTCGTCGGAAGACAGTAGCAAGGAACATAGTAGCAGGGCTTCACTCAATCTGAGAAGTTATACCTTCTCGGATATTTGATTGTTAGATATCCGCTTGAAAATGATGTCCACCGATATCATCCATCTGTCGTTTCGGAGGACATCCAGAAAGAGAGCTCTTCGGGACATGGATTTTACAAGAACCTGCAACCTCATCGGGACTTCTTCTTCTTGGAGCACCCAACAGAAAGCACAGCTTCTCGGATGTAGAGACTACTACATCACAACAATGGCAAACCAGATGCTGGTTGGTTTAGGCCGGATGATAACAGGGATGCCCTCTTTCGTTATGGACTTCCTTGGAGATCCCAGCTGTATGCTTCGGGTGATGTATGTAGAAATGCTTTTAATTTGTTCAGATTACAGGTGAATCATGAACTACCTTATACCATCAACCTTAATTGGCTTGCTATATCCTCTTAAGGTCAGTCTCTTCTGGTGACGGTTGGGTAGAACGAGAATGGCAACAAATGTTTATCATCTTCCCCTGTTGCCATTTCCTGAAGAAAGTTTGCTCAAAAGCATAGGTTCCCACTATATCACTTCCAAATCCGACAGGGAGCACGAGCATGTTCACCTCATGATTCTAATTTTTTCTATAGGTGATATTTTAACCTGGGTCGTTCTGGTGAAAGGTCCATGACCAAACCAACTAGGTGGGTTTTGTTACAGACATGCCGGGTGGAACTTCGAGGTTTAATAACAAAGCAGTGCATTTGGTCGTTTTACCCGTCGAAGGTAGCTCTGAGTTTGAGGCCAACGACCTATTTGAACCCAAGAATCCAGACTGCCATGTGAAGGTTTAATAACAAATAAACAATGTAGGAGTCACAAATGCCTCAGACTCTCAATATTGATCCTTCCTTGTTTCTGCTGTTACTCCAAATGGGGAAGTGAGTGCTGCATCAAATGCTTTGGTTTCTGCCAATCAGGTGAAGTGAAGAAATTCTCCACTTGGTGGTGTATCAGAACCCCCAAGTTGAAGAAATTCCCCTTTCTCTTTCAGTTTAAAAGGAATAGAAGAAATATTACCCATAAGGATCCATCTTCAGCCATGAATATTTCTCCCTCCTTGCTTCTTTCCCAGCCTTAGTCAAGCTGTCTCTTCCTTGGTATACAGAGGATAAAGAGCACTGTATGCTGATTGCAACTATCTACAAGCGATCTAACCAGGGATTAATTGCAATATAAGCCACAGAGTTAGATCTATAACCGACGAGTGGTCTCTGCAACGGATTTCTGGAATGAGAATGCATGGCAGCAATCTGCGCCGTCATTTGTACAATGTAGATCCATAGACACGGTTAGGAAAGAAATATAAAGGGCCCAAGCCACAACCATAATTTGCAACTGTCAAGATAAACTCCTATGTCAGATTCAAAGGATGCCTCAAAGGTCGGTTCCCGTTGGCAAGGAGCAGAGTACATCAGAACATATGCCAAACATAAAGATGATTTTACAAAATGAAGTCGATGCAGACTTCAAGAAAATGCATGAAGGCAACATAGCTAACTAGCATGTATGATTGCTCAGAATACCAGCATGAAGGATACACGACGATGAAGCAGGTTGAATCTACAATTTCACATCGATGCAAAACACAGCGAGGTTAATTTTTCGCACAGCCATCCACTTAACTATGGTTCTGTTCCTAGATTCCATTCCAGAACCACTGTTCAACATTGACTTCTAGATGTAAATAAAAGAAAAAGGTGGGAGATAACATATAAATGGAATGAGAAACATAATGGAGCTTCTTCTGGGGAGAGAAAAGGGACGACTACACCAAATTAGCTATCACCCATCATATACGGCGAAGCCTTCTCCTATTTTAAGTAGGATCGGCAACATGGATTCTTGCTCAAATCCATATTGAAAGATCAGACTATTTTTTATGCTAGTTGTCGATTACCTAATGCAACCGCCACAAGGAGGGAGTTGAACTCTGGTCATTTGGGTGGTAGGCACACTGCACTACCAACAGACCATTGAAGTGGGTACACATTTAGGCCTCTAAATAGCCAAAAATTCCAAAAAAAATCTTAAAATACTTTAACTATTTAGAACTCCGTGCCATATGTTTGATTGCATTTTGAAGATCCTCTCAACAACAACAAAGCCTTTTCCCACATTAAGTAGGGTCGACTACATGCATTCTTTGCCTCCATTCAGATCTATCTTGGGTCATTCTCAAGCTTAGATCCAAAAAACCAAGATCCCTCTGTATAGTCTCATTCCAACACTTGTTGGCCTTCCTCGCCCTCTCTTAGCTAGCCGGCTCAACATCCCAAAACTCACATCTCCTCACCGGTGCCTCAGCTGATCTCCTTTGCAAACAGTCAAACCACCTTAAGTGATTTTCTCTACACCAACTTTTCTTTTGATGGCATCATTCCGAATTCGATTTTTATGTGTGTATCTACACATCCACCTTAGCATTTTCATTTCTGCTACCGCCATTCTCTGCACACGTCTATAGTTCTCACAGCTACTTTTATAAAACTTTCCTTTGATTTTTAAAGAAATTTTCTTATCACAAAGAATAATAGAGGCTTCTCTCTACTTTAGCCAACTTGCATTTATTCTATTTGTAACATCTCCATCAATTTCCCCATCATGGTGTAGAATAGATCCTAAGTATCTAAAAGAATCTCTCTTCTGAATGTTATCGTCACCAATCTTCACCTCGATTCCTTCACCATTGCTCCCATCAAAAGTGCAATTCATATATTCAATCTTAGCCCTACTTATACAAAATTTTTAGTCTTCGATGCATGTCTCGATACGTCAAGCTTCTCATTTACTCCATCTCTAATCTCTTCAATCAACACAATATCATCAACGAATAACATACACCAAGGTATCCCATCATGAATGTGACTTTTTTTTTGACACTATCATGAATGTGACTTGTCAACTCGTCCATAATCAAAGTAAAAGGATTGAACTTCAAAGTTGAACCTTGATGCAGACCAATGTAGATGTCAAAAGCCAAACTTCTCGGATTGTATCCTTAAACAAGATGAAGCCCTATCATACATATCTTTTATGAGGCTAATGTATAGGACAGATACTTGTCTCTTCTTCAAAACTCTCGACAATATCTCCTGTGGGACAGAATTATAAGCCTTCTCCAAATTAATAAAAAACATATGGAGGTTCTTCCTTTAAGCTCTATAAATCCCCATCGTTCTCCTCAGTAAGTGGATGGCTTCAATAGTTGAGCGACCTGACATGAATCTGAATTGGTTTTTTTTACTTTGAAAACTTGCCTTGGCCTTCTTTCGATCACGCGTTCCCAAATTTTTATAGCATGACTCATCAGCTTGATACCTTTGTAATTTGAACAATTTGAATATCGCATTTGTTCTTATAAAGAGGTACCACGATGCTTCTCCTCCAGTCTTCAAGTATTTTCTTGCTTTGCCAAATAACATTGAATAAATTTGTAAGCCAAGTCAAACCACACTCACCTAAGACTCTCCAAACTTCTATAGGAATGTCATCAGGTCCTACACATTTCCCATATCTCATAACCTTCCTTCATATATTCATCTATAGCTTGCACGATTCAAGAAACTTTCACTACTAGCTAGATCTCCCAAGTAGTCTCCCTATTTCCTTCCCCAATAAAAAGCTTATGGAAGTACTTTCATCTAGTCTCTATATCCTTCTGAGTAACAAGTACGTGACCTTCCTCATCCTTAATGCATCTCACTTGAAAAAGATCTTTGGACTCTCTTTCTCTTGCTTTAGCCAACCTGAATATATCCTTTTGGCCATCGTTAGAGTCGAGATTTTTTTTACAAAACTTAATAAGCTTTTGACTTAGCTTCAATTACAGTCTTCTTTGCTTCCTTCTTTGCGATTTTGTACTTTGTGATAGTTTCATTTGTTCTATCCTTAGATAAAGCTTTAAAGCATGTTCTTTTAATTTTGAGCTTCTCGTGCACCCCTCCACTCCACCACCAAGCTTCCTTTTGGTCTGGAGTCCCTCCCTTTGACTCGTCTAGCATCTCTTTGGCTACCCTTCGGATACAAGGTGCTACCACCTCCCACATCTCATTTGCATTTACATTACAATCCCAAGATAAGTCTTCTAAAACCTTCTCCTTGAAGCTTGATTGTTTCAATTGAAGATTCCACCATCTACTTTTAGTGATATTTGAAACCCTCCTTTTCTTCATCAGCCCTTTTATTCCACCATCTAATTCTAGTGATCTTGGATTTAAGCAAACATTTTAAGATCCTCTACAACAAAAATAAATGAGGAAACCTAAAAGAGACAAATTGGTAAAAAGTACCTCAAGTCAATAAGTATTCAGGCAAATTCATTTGTCATTATGTTTGACCTTCGGACTTGCCATGTACGTCTCTTGAGTATAATGTGGCTAGTTCGTTGTAATATTTTATCTAAATTCATCAAGATTCATGTGTGTCCTCATCTACACATAGAAACACTTTTTGAACACATCGATTTTCATGATTTTATTTACCATGAAAAGACACTACAGTTGCAAAGCCATGAGTGGTGGAATGCTGCATAGGTTGACTTGAAGCTGATGACAAGATAGTAAGTATCTCTTGTTGTCAACAAGGGAGAGGCAACGTGATCAATCCCAAGGCATCATCTTATGATTCCCAAGACCAACAATGATGCAAACGGCTTTCCGGCATCGACGATAAAATTAAAATAATTTAGCGGTGGAATATCGGTGGAGAAAAGGAGAGGTTGAGAAGAAGAAATCTCGTCGGTAACGAGGGATTGAAGAAGAAGAACGCGGAGATCGCGAGAGGAGAGAGGAGAGATAGGGAGATAATGAGATAAACTCAACTTTTAATAATAATTGACTGAATAAAAATATTGGACCCTCATCCCTTTATATAGGAGGGATGACCTTACAAAAATAGTAAATTACTTAAATTGACAACCGACTTGCCTAAACTGACTCTAACTAATTAATTAACCCGCTTTCAAATTAAAATCTACGAAATAAACGTTGAGATCACAGGCGACCTCAATTATTTAATTAGACCATTACGACCACTAAAAAACGTAAAGAAAATTGACGACTAATTAATTAAATAAATTTGGCCCTATAATTTGAGATCACGCTGCATCAACTCTCCTCCGCTTTTTAAAAATTCGTCTCCCGACGAATTGCTTGATGTAGGTGCGTCGTCGGAGAAGTCGTCTTTGAGCTGTGGCTTCAATTTCCTCTAATTAGATCCCTTTCAACGTTACGTTTGTAGTTCTTTTCAATTAAAGGGCGTCCCTGCAATTTTCGTACCCCTTCAATTTTCCTCACAATTCTATTGCATTGGATCTTTCGCAAATATGGATTTTAGGGAAATTTTCTTTGCAATTTTCCCAACTAATTTTCCAGTTTCCTTCTTCCAGGGATTTGATTCCCGTCAATCTCGGTCCTGTTAGGGTTGGGGCCCTTTTTTTATGCGCGGGAGGGCGGCAAGGCATCTCTGACACGCTGGCGGCGGCGGCGATTTGCTGGCTGGAGCGGCGGCTTCTGGGGGACGAGGGACTGGCGAGGGAGAAGCCGTGGGGAATCGGGAGGCGGAGGGGGTTCTTGGGTAGGGTTGCGAGGTGGTGTTTGGGGAGGGGTTGGGAGCGGTGGGGGCGCAGCTGTGGGGAGGGAACGGAGAGGGCGGCGGCGTGGAGAGGAAGGAAGGGAGGGGGCGGGCGTTAGGGTTCGGGTAGCGCGGTAGAGAGAGGGAAAGGGGGGGCGGCGCCCGAGAGGGAGGGTGGTCAGCGGCTGGCGGAGGGGAGCACGGCCTCGCGCGGGCTGGAGAGGGGCGCTCGGTGGAGATGCATAAGGTGGCTTGCGAAGGGGCGGGGGCAAGGGAAGGTAGCGTCGGGGCTGGGGGCGTGAGGCTGGTGGAGGTTTCCCGCGAGGCTGGTGGAGAGGCGTTGGTGGGTTGCAGGATGAGGAGGGGGGTGTTGCAGGTGGGTGGTGGGTTCGAGACCGCTGGTTTGGCGGGGGTGGGGGAAGGTGCCGCCGAGATTAGGAGGAGGGTTGGGGTTTCCGGGTTTGCGGGAGAGGATGGCGGGGCTGTTAGGGGAGGAATGACGGCTGCGAGGGCTGGGGAGGGTAGGGGCGTTACCTGGGAGGGCTGGGGTGGTGCCGGGATGGTTGGAGGGGGCAGCGGAGTCGATTCCGACGACGGATTCAGATCTGGAAGCTCCTGGACAGCGGCCGATTCCTCCTTTACGGCGAGTTTTTATTCATCAAGACTGACAGCAGCGGCTTCGACGGGTGGAGGCCTCGATTGGGCGTCGCGGTAGGCCTCAAAGTAGGCCATTAGGTTCCGACACATGGATTGGAAGATGTTCTGCAAATCACGTACCATGTGCTCCGTCTCTTTGAAGGAGGCGTCGATGGTGGAGATGGCTCGTCGTGTTTGTTCGGACGAACGATTATGCCGGTGCGAGCGCCTGGATGGATCGTTAGATCGTGAGAACGACCTAAATGCCATGCTCTGATGCCAAATTGATGCAACCTAAGTGTGCAATAACCTAAATGACAATCCAAGCAATGGATCTAAGGAATCAAAATGACGAAAATGATAAATGATGCACGACAGGCAAAAATCAGCAACAATAATTGACGTGATACTCGAGATATAATACCGATTCTTCCACAAACGTCGGGCAATCAGGTAGTTAAATGATTAACGGAAAAAAACAACGATGTTGCAGTATTGGAACCTTAATAGGTCACCAAACAAACAGCAGCATAACAGGTCACCAAACTACTTTATAGAGTGGAATAATATAGGTGGAAATACGCTCATACCACAACCGGCAAGGGAGTTTGTAGCCGCACTTCAGATCTGACCGGTACAACGGCTGGCCTCCGTTGGCTTAAGGGGTGCGGCAGACAGGGCAGCAGCGATGATAAGGCGTCACAGCAGCAGGCGGCTGGCGGGGGGGCAGCGAACGAACGTTACAGCAGCAACAGGGCGCGGTCGGGAAGGCTGGGAAGAGGGGGGGATATCCGGAGGGTGGGACGGTGGCTGATGGACGCGCAGGAGGTAGCGGTCTGCGGGGAGGCGGCGGCGTCGGTGGCGCGTTGAGGAGAAGGGCGGCAGGCGCACAGTGGGGAGGAGGCGGCGAGGGGAAAGAGATAAGAGGAGGGGGCGGAATCGAGAGGGGAAGAGGAATAGGGGGTGGGAGGGGCTGGTCGAAGTCGGAAGGAGAGGAGAGGTAGAGAGGCGGCGGTGTGGGTTGGAGGGGATAGGGCTTGGAACGAGGGGGAAGGAAACGGGAGAGAAGGGGAGAAGGGGTCTCGCGAGAGGGAGGGAGAGAGAGAAGGCGGCGTGATTGGGAATGGAGGGAGAGAGAAATCCGAGAGAGAGAATTAGGGTTGGAAAAATACTCAATTCAACTTAATTAACCCAATTACAAAGGGGGCCCTTTATAGAGGCTATTCCCCCTCAAAATAAGCAACAAATCCCTAAAATTAGGGAAAGAAGAAATCAAAGGAAAGGATAAAAAAGGCCTTTTATAATGAGCCTTTTACATGGGAATTAAAATAAAATAAACAAAACAAATGATAAATAGAATAAATAACATAAATGTTCACAAAAGTTGTTATCATGATGCATCAAACAACATGAAAGTAAAATCAATCCAGAGCTAAATAAAATCATAATTTGAATGGAAAAAAAGATGAATTAAAATAGATTAGAAATAAAACTTCCTAATTGAGCTAAATAAAATCAATACTGATTAGAGCATGCCGCGAAATTGTGATTCTAAATCACAATATTATTAATATATACCAAGTGTCAACTATTACATATTAAAATAGTAGCATGTGCAATATATACATGTGGATTTTCCTTGGTCATCTTTAGAGTTATTTCATTTCTATTGCCAAAAGGGGAGCAAAGCTCCCCGTTCAAAACAGGGGTCTCATTGCGCAGTCAACGGGGGAGGGTCTACGAAGGGTAGGTGTCCTTCCCCTGCACGGGTAGGGGGCGATGCCTCTTACCTCGAAATGGAATTTAATCATAATGTATTTTTTAGGAATTTTTACCCCATGAACCCAAGAATCTTTTTAAATTACATGCTCGACCATGTAAACATCGACCCCTGACCATAAACTTGCTCTGTCTTACACCACAAACCCTGCCGTCGATTTTAACTTTATTTGAGTTAACTATTTGGGTTAATCTTCAATCATCTAACCATTAGTGGATCTTCCACCTTCTTCTCCCTCCCGCCACGCCTCTTCCACCTCCTCACCATCGATGTTGCCAGCAACCTCGCCTCCTCCACCATCCTCCACCATCTCTACCCCCCCTACAGATTCTCTCACTCTGCCGCAATCATAACCCTACCTTTATTTCTAGATCTGTGGCAAACCTTTGTCCCCAAGTCGTATGATCCCTTCATACCTTCCAGACAACCAAACCATCAGTTGACTCCTGATCAATCCCTATTCCAGTCCATGCAACCAATGTGCAATCAAAACCTAACCTCGTCGTTGACCCCTCTCCCCCTATAAAATCATTATTTTCTCATTTTCTACACCCAATCACCCACCGTCTTTGTTCGATCTATAATCCAACACCCATCTACAATCTCCGGCCACCATCACCTCCTGAGTCTATCCGCATTCCTTCTATTGTCACTGCAATCTCTCGCCAACACTAGCTTGTTCCACAGCCTACGCCATAAGAGCACCTCTGCCCACTTTCCAGTCCTTCAACTCATAATGACAAGGCCAAGCTTTAGGACTTGAGTCATAATCTATTTGCATGTACCCAACGCATGGTTGGGATCACGAGCAGCATTCTTCTTCAAATCCTAGCTTTCGATTCATCGAGTTGACTTCCTCAGAGTCGAGCCTTCATCGAAGAGGACGATCGGAGAACCCATCACGGATGTGCATCTATTTGAAGCATCAAAAGAATGCCACGCTACAACAACTGTTCAATCTACCATCAGGATATGAGCAGGACCCCATCTAACGACAAGAGACGAGTATGACATCAACTGTTGATCAAACCCAACTATTGTAGCTTTGTGCAGGAGACCAACAACATCCACGTGATCAAAAGCATCTCATTATGCAGTGTGCCATCTTTGGACATGAGCCCAATTCTATCGAACCTTCGAGCTTAGCCCCATCAAATCTTTTTTTTGAAGCTCGTGCCACCATCTCCATAGACCACTGTCAGATACCGACCCTCATTATTGGATGTGTAGCAGAGGATGATGGGTTTCAATCATTTTTTGATAATATCTGACGACAGGAGCAATGGCAAAATGTTGTAAACTTTATTTTAAAAAATAAGGGTTAATATTACCCGTTTTTGATAGATTTGATCCACTTTAATGTCTATATGGTTGGGATTTAACCACATTAGCAAGTTTGCAAGATCGAGGAAATAATAACGATATTTACAGGGCCGAGCAGGTAATCTACAAAGATTCTAGGGTTTTCGGGGTAAAAATCTCATTTTTTATACCCATTTTTGGCAGATTTCATCCACTTTAACGGACATATGGATCGGAGTTAACCACAGGATCTACCATGTAGAAGTAGCTACACAAGTAAAATTTCGAAGAAACCCACCACTAAAAAGTAAAAATGGGTGATCATGAGCAATATAGACTCAATACTGACAA
Source organism: Ottelia alismoides (assembly GCA_037367405.1). NCBI lineage: Eukaryota > Viridiplantae > Streptophyta > Magnoliopsida > Alismatales > Hydrocharitaceae > Ottelia > Ottelia alismoides. The sequence continues at coordinate 51,370 of JAZKJV010006086.1, forward strand.
CATCGATCAATATCTGAGAAAAATGGAACTGAAAACTATCAATTTCAATTGATATGGAACAACATTTCACAAACAAATCACTCATAACTTGCGAGATATCAGCCGAACGAATTTCAATATCCCTTTCCTATCAATTAATGTATCGCCAATATAGCAGGATATTTGGAACCATGGATCTAGCCAAGGTGAGTGAAGACAAAGAAAGTGAAGGAATGGAGAAGTGGGTTCACAATTCTTAAGAATGAAGATTTAAAAGATAGCTTGAGTGGTGGCCAACACATACTTCTTGGATATGGATATTATGAAAACATGCAAGAGGCAAATTGAGCACTCAATGGATATGGAAGAAGAAGGATATTGGCCTTGGGTTAGTGATAATTGGGCAATGAGATGGAGAAGCAATGTGAGGTCAATGGATGGAGAGAAAGAAAAGCTTGCAATCATATGATTCATATCAAGTGGATAGACCAAGGAAGAAATGGAGGACTTCAAGAAAAAACTAAGAAGAAGAGATCCCACTCATGCCTACTTGATAAGCAAAGAATTATACCTTAAATACCACCACCTTACAATAAAAAAATGCTTTATCGTCTAATCTGGTAGTTTAGTTCCTTCTTAGTTTGTTGGTCCATGTGAGAAAGAACCTTCTGTCTTTGATTAAGAAAAAGTGTTGTACGAAACAAGGGACGTCGCGAGGGGAAGGGTTTGGGTGGGGGGAGTGGAATGCAATGCAACAAGAACTAGACGGGAAAGAGTGTCAAGTTCATTGGAGATCAATTCCACTTTGACCTTATCAACTTCAATTCCATGTTCAGAAAAAATGTAGCCTAGTAGAATTCCTTCTCAGACTATAAAATGACTTTTTCCCAACTCAAAACGAGATTATCTTAATATTCTCTTTACTGAAAGATTAGTTATTTTTTCTTTCTTACGGCCTCCATCCATGGAGAAAAGGCCTTCCCAGGCTTCCCTATCCCACTACAAGCATCCTTTTTTTGATCTATACAAGCATACATCTTGAAGATCTAGAGGCCTTTACTCTTCTCTTTTTTCTTCCTTCAATTCAAGACCTTGGGCGATAACTTACGTAGTGGTCTATACTTTCTTTTTTAAAGCCATGTTGGTCATAATAATACTTTTACATAGTTACTATGGCCTTAGCTTTTGGCCTTTCAAGGTCATGTGGGCCAAGTCATTGATGTAAGGCTATTTGTCCCTTTCTTTAAGCTTCATGTGTGTGTGTATCGACCGGATCATTTAATATCAAGCTTATGAGTAAAAAAATAAAATTGAACTTTAGAACATAGGTGCAAAGTCAAAGGGCCCTTTTATTTAGATCTTCCCCAACTTTTAACCATCATATAAAGAAGTCTTAAGGGAGGGAATCCTTTAAAAATTTCCAATGAAATACAATTTGGGTGACAAACTCTTTTTTATTTCTAGATGAATAGCCAGAAAAAGGAAGGGCCTTTTGCAAACCATTTTGCTTTAGTGACCAATGAGGGCAAGTGTGTTGCTAAGGCATGGTCTAATAATCTCTGGTTCCATGACTGGCACTAATTTCTGAGCACTAACTACATGATTTCCTAAGTTGATGGAGCTTCTTGAAACCAAAGAGGAGCATTCTAGCGACAGAGATCGGGTATGGTATACGAGAACTTCACGATCAAAAAGGTCTGTAAGGCCTTGGACACTCTAGTTTTCGACTCAGACTACAGAATAGATATGACAAGGTTCCGTTGAAAGTAAAGATTTTCCTTTAACTTTAGAGATGGGCAAGAGTGAAGAGTGGGAGCACAAAGCAAAGACTTTGCCTGAGAATGGTGTTTATTTCCTGATGTGTTCGAGTGCTTCGAATGACATGGAGGATAGTCTCTTCTCTTGTGTCCAGGCTAGAGTGGTTTGGCCTACTAGACGATCAACTTGGTGGACTACACTTGTGCAGTTATAATCAGGAGTTCGGATCTCCCTTGATGCCATGTGTTTCATAACTCAGGTTGACAAGTAGAAACCATTTGTTACTGTAGAGATAGATATTATTATTATGCTATGTACCTGTTCGTTATTTCTTTGTTTTCTCTGGACTACTATGTACTTTACCCTTAAGGTCTCTCCCTATATAAGAGAGCCTAGGGTTTCTCTGAATAATTACTTACAGTTTTCTCCTAACATAGTATCAAAGCCCAAGCAAGTTGGCCCAACCCGGGGTACCCCTCCTTCCAACCTTCCCAATCCTCCTCACAGTTTACTATTCACAGGGGTACCTCAACCCAACCCAACCCTGCCCAACCCTGCAACCAAACGAACCCGGCTCTCCACCCGCCGCCCACCCCCACCCGCCGGCCAAGCCTCCCGCCACCCACCCCCTCGGCCCTCTCCTCTCGGGTTTCTCTCTCCGTGGTCGCCTCTCCACCGCCCACAGCCCCTCTCGTCGCTCCACTCGCCGGCCCCAGCCCTAGCCCTTCTCGTCGTCGGCCCACAGCCCTAGCGGCACCTTAGTTGCCGCCGCCAGCTCGTAGGGGGCCGCCCAGTCCGTAGGGGGCCGCAGGCCTCACCTTCAGACCGTGCCCTAGCCGACCACGCCTAGGTCTCTTTCTCCGGATCCATGGATTTGAGTGTGTTACGTCTACATACGCACTCGAATCCCATGCAGTTTGTGTAGACATCCGTCACTTTGTCTACAAACCCTAATTCTTCTCCAGCGCGATGTCAGAATCGAAGGTTGATATGCCCTCCATAGGCGCATTCAAAGGTCCTGCGCCAATAGTCAAGATGGACGGGTCGAATTATGAGCTCTGGGCGATGCAGTTCATGAGCCTCATGAAGTCGAATGGTACGAAGCACATTCTTACCGAGGATAAGCCAGCAGAGAAGACAGGGATATATGTCTCGTGGGAGGCTAATGACTCGTATGCAAAGGTCTGGTTGTCAGGTACATTGTCGATGGAGATTGCCAACGATGTTCTCCATCAGCCCACTGCCAAGGCGATGTGGGATATCCTAGCTGCTACATATTCGCAGGTGTGAAATGAGACCAAGATGTTACAGCTTCAGCATGACATATTCAGGATGAAGCAGAACGGCGGACCTCTTCACTCCTTATACACATCCCTGAGGGGGATGTTTGAGAAGTTATACAGTACTATCCCACTCACGGCGACTCCTGAACAGCAGAAGACATTTCGGAATGCCACCATGGTGGGCGTTCTACTTGCGGCCCTTGATCCTGAATATGACGCCGCCCGTTCTCATATCTTAGCCGATGCAGTTATTCCTCCAGTGGAGGATGTTTACAGGAGGCTCAGTCGCCTACCAGTTTCTTCCAGTTCATCTACTCCACCCCCATCGGCGATGGCAGTTTCGCGTGAGAGAGGTGGTCCGTCTTATGGTCGTGGACGTGGACCCCATGGTAGGGGTGGTCGCTTTAGTCAGCCATGTTCATACTATCACCGCACATGCCACTCAGAGGAGACATGCTACTCTAAGCATGGGTTCCCAGCATCGGTACGTGTAGCGGAGCACTCTCAGCCCCAGTTGGCATCTACTGCAGACAACCGTTTTGAGGAACTTGTGGCACATCTACGCGATATTATGCCACAATCATCTGGTGATTCTTCTGGTGGACCTTCAGATGTTGCTGCTACAGCCTCCGCCAGTTCATCTGCTGCTGCTAGTACCTCAGGTAGATCTACTGCATTTACACCGTCTCATGATATCTCTGATTGGATTATAGATTCGGGTGCCATACATCATCTCTGCCGAGATCGAGATAGACTTGAGTCCTACAAGGACATTCCTCACGGCCGCTCAATGCAGATCGCAGATGGTACTCATTCCCCCCTTGTTGGACAGGGGGAGGTCTTCCTATCATCTACTATGCATCTACAGAATGTCCTACATGCTCCTGAGTTCTCGATGAATCTGTTATCTATTAGTCGGATTACGAAGGATTTGCATTGTCGTGATATATTTGACCCGTCTTCTCTTATTTTTCAGGACATAATAACGGGCAGGGTGATTGATTGTAGCTCTGAGCAGAATGGTCTATATCGGCTGGTTCGGAATTCTTATGCTGGCGTCTCCTCTCATTCTGCCGGACCAGTTTCTCCGTACATCTGGCATCTCCGTTTTGGTCACCTCCCGCTCCAGAAAATGCGCCATCTTCTACCTCAGATCTCTCCCAGTTCTTCCTTTCGTTGTGAAGCATGTCAGTTGGGAAAGCATCATCGGTCGAGCTTTCCTAGTCGTCAGAGTTAGAGCAGTAGCTCCCCGTTTGAGTTGTTTCATATAGATATATGGGGTCCAAGTCTGTACCCGATCATCAGGGGCACAGATTTTATCTAGTGGTAGTGGATGATTTCTCTCGTGTATCTTGGGTCTTTTTTTAAAGAATAAATCTGAAGCAGGAGATGTGATCAAGAATTTGATTAATGAAGTGCAAAATGTGTTCTCTTCTACTGTCAAATATGTTCGTACAGATAATGCCCTAGAATTTTACACACGGTCCCTCTCTCAGTTTCTTTCATCAAAGGGCATTATTCACCAAACTACTTGTGCGTACACATCTCAGCAGAATGGTGTGGCGGAAAGAAAGCATCGCCATCTCCTTGACATTACTCGAACCCTACTGATTAAGAGTTGTGCTCCTATTTCTTTATGGGGGGATGTTGTTCTTACCGCGTGTATCTGGTCAATCGTATGCCATCTTCTGTTCTTGGTGAGAAAATTCCTCTCTCTATCATTTTCCCTGACAAGGAATTATTCTCACTTACTCCACGTATCTTTGGTACTGTGGCATTTGTTCATCTTCTGACTCCTGGACTTGACAAAGTCTCTCCTAGAGCTGTCAAATGTGTGACCAAAGCCTTAAATGTCGGTTTCGGTCACCATTTCGGTATCGACCAAAACAGAATTTTGATGGAATTTCGGTGGAATTTCGACCGAAATTTCGGTGGAATTCGACCGAAATTTCGGTCATTTCGGTCATTTTTTTTACTAGGACCCCCATATTTCGGTCATTTCGGTCGAATTTCGATTCCGGCTGGATATCGAAATTCGACAGAAATTCGACTGAATTTCGCTGAAATTTGAGGCCATGAGTGTGTCTTTGTCGGTTATTCTCGGACTCAGAAGGGCTATCGGTGTTATGATCCTATAAACAAGAAATACTTTGTTAGTGCTGATGCCACATTCTTTGAGTCTGTTATGTATTTTTCTCCTGCAGGTGACAGACTGCTACCATCCACTACCAATGATGATGTCTATGTCCCTCCACCTCCTACTTGGAGTTCACCTGAGTCTACTCTTGTTCCTGCCCCTACATCATCTTCACCACCACCACCTCCACCTCCACCTCTTCCACGACCTCCCATTCCACCTCTACCAAAATTCTATACGCGTCGGTCAGGTCCTGCTCAGGCTACACATCAGCCACCCATCACACCTCAGGTATGTTCAGATGGCATTACTACTGACGGGTCAGATATGGTACATGTGCAGGATTCTTCAATGCAGGAGGAAACTACACCATCCAGTACAGAAAAAGATAATCTTGATATTCCTATTGCTATTCGGAAGCAGAAGCGGACGTGTGCCTCTTATTCCTTTGCTTCACAGGTGTCTTTTCACCGGCTCACTGGCGACTTTCAGAGATTTGCTGCAGCGTTGTCTTCCGTGGATATACCACGGACCTACCAGGAAGCTATGAAGATTGATTGCTGGAGAATGGCTATGGAAGATGAGACGCGTGCATTGCAGTCTCGTGGCACATGGTTTTTGGTTATTGCTCCTCCTGATGCATTTATTGTGAGCTGTAAATGGGTCTTCACAGTTAAATATCATGTAGATGGCAGTCTAGACCGGTACATAGCACGGTTAGTCGCGCGTGGTTTTACACAAACCTATGGCGTGGACTATATGGACACTTTTTCTCCAGTGACTCGACATTCTACCCTTCACATTCTCTTATCTGTGGTTGTGGTCAGTTACTGTAGTATATCTCAACTGGATGTCAAGAATGCCTTCTTGCATAGAGATCTGCAGGAGGAAGTCTACATGCAGCAGCCACCAGGGTGAACTGCTGAGGGGGAGAAGCATATGGTGTGTAGACTTCACAAGGCAATTTATGGCCTTAAACAGAGTCCAAGAGCGTGGTTCCAGAAGCTTTCCAATCTTATTGAACAACAGGGATTCAAGAGATCGAATGCAGACCACTCATTGTTTGTTCATAAGTCATCGGCAGGTACGGTTGTTATCATGGTCTATGTTGACGATATTCTGGTTACAGGATATGATATTCAGGGCATAGAAAGGGCGAAGGCATTCCTAGGCTGTCAGTTCGTTACGAAGGATGTTGGAACCCTAAGGTAGCATTTGGCTACCAAGTTACCGGTGGGTTTGGGGAGTTTACCCCCCTTAACCCACCCTCCCTCTCTCTCATGTGGGCCCCACTTTATTCCTTTTTTAAAAAAAATAAATAAAAAAATTTTACGTCATCAATCCTATCAAAAAATAATATATTATACCATCATATCATATAAAAAATATAAACTACTCTACTTCTACTCACTTTTTCAAACTTCAATACAACCACATCACAATAATTACTCACTTTTTCAAACTCCAATACAATCATATCACAACAAACCCACTTCTAATCCACCCCCAGTTTAACCCTCTATCCAAACACTAAAACTCAAAAACGGGTTACCCTCTACCAGTTTAACCCACCTTAACCCACCAACCAAACGCACCCTAAGATATTTTATGGGGTTGGAATTTGCCAGGAATGCACAGGGTTTGTTGATGACCCAACGGAAATACATTACAGACTTCTTGATTGAAACAGGCATGGCTGGATGCAAACCATCAAGTATTCCCATGGATCCAAGCACAAAGTTGTATGATGATGATACTGCTGAAGTGGATAAGAGGAGATATAGAGAAATGGTGGGTAAGCTCCTTTATATTACCATAACTCGACCTGATATTGCCTTTGCAGTAAGCAGGGTGAGTCAATTTATGGAACAGCCAAGACAAGTTCATATGGATGTTATACACATGATACTGAACTATCTGAAGTCTTCTCCAGGTTCAGGGTTGCTATTTCGAAAGGGCACAGATTTGTCTATCTCAGCATGTGCAGACGCCGATTATGCAGGATGTCCTAAGGATCGAAAATCAATCTCAGGATTTACAGTGTTTGTTGGAAGCTCTCTGATTTCTTTAAAAAGCAAGAAACAAACTGTTGTGGCAAGGTCCAGTGTTGAATCCGAATATAGGGCCATGGCACAAGCCAGCACGGAGATGATGTGGGTTCGATCTCTACTAGAGGATCTACATGTAGTCGTACCTCTACCCATGCAGCTTCAGTGTGACAATCAAGCAGCCTTGTTCATTGCCAATAATACAGCTTTTCATGAAAGAACCAAGCATATAGAAGTTGACTGCCATTACACTAGAGACTTGATCCAGAGAGGATTGATATCTACAACTCACGTGAGCTCAGGGGATCAGACTGCGGATGTATTCACCAAGTTGTTGCTCAGAGGACCTTTTCAGATATGTTCATCCAAGCTGAGCATGATAGACATCTATGCTCCACCTTGAGGGGGAGTGTAGAGATAGATATTATTATTATGCTATGTACATGTCCGTTATTTCTTTGTTTTCTCTGGACTACTATGTACTTTACCCTTAAGGTTTCTCCCTATATAAGAGAGCCTAGGGTTTCTCTGAATAATTACTTACAGTTTTCTCCTAACAGTTACCGTACAATGTATATGGTTGACTCAAAACGATCATGTGGAAATTATTATTGAGCATGTCAAGGCTCTTATCTAGGCATGGTCTCTATAATCTAGCCTCTATAACCATTAATATATAGGGCAATGTACAACATTTTGATTGAGCAGCCTTTTCTTTCAAAAAAGGGCTTCCTTAATAGCCATGATCCTCGTAGAAAAAATCAGTCATCGAAACACTTCTTATCGCTCTCACAATAATCAACAAAACTCTAGTTCAAACAACCAACGTTCTCAAATTTGAAATACAAGCCATATTTCTCGTTATCATTCGAAGTTGAGATCATGGAAGTAAATTAAAGCTTAGTTTTAACTTGTAACTATTCCCACCTTATGGTCTTAGCAAACACACTCGAATCACCAAAAGTAGTTGATTCTTGATTTGGAAAGCATGTACAGCAAGTGATCATGCACCCATACAACTATGAATCAACCAGTTCCTACTCATGACTAGCATCCCAAATGCCGTTAATGGATCATAACTTGGAATATGATGGTGTTGAATGAGAAGAGGGCAAGTATGGGAAATAACATCTTGAATAGAGAGTAGATATCATTTTTCTACAAGAGGTACACCTTGGTGTCTTTAATGTGAGATCATGAAGGTAAGTTGGTGGTTCGTGGTATTTTGGCGATGAACTTGATTGGTAAAATCGATGGTCAGTTCTTAATTTTGGAAGATGTCTATTTTAAGTTAGAGAGATCACGAGCCATGGCCTTAAAAATATGTATCTTTGTCATTTCACCAACCATGAAAGAGGGGTGTCAACGACAATGCCATCAATATCATCAAAAATAATGGAAGTGGCAACAAAAATCAATTTTCGTAAAATCATCAACTGCATGTGCGATGAAGCCGATCCGAAGATAAAGATGTTTTACCCCTTATATCGATATCGTTGACATGTTGTCAATATTTAGGACCATTGGAGAAGTCATAGGAGGATGGTTGGTGTCGGTGGCTAAACTAAAGAGGAAGGTGGATGAAATGTCTTTCGGTAAAATGGGAGCCCGTACAAACGGATGGAAGGGGTTGCAACTATAAGAGGACTAGATTAACACTGTAGAAGAGAGTGAGATAGCAACGTGCATTTTCAGGAGGTGATTTTAGTGTCAATATGAATGTGGAGGACAAGACAAAAAGGAGGACATGAATGCATCCATGGATACATTTACAATTTACTTGTTACTTGTTCTTTGTGTAATTGTGAATTTAATAAGAGCATAAAACGCAACATTGCAAAGTTGAAAACAGATGAGTGTGCTAATGATGAGCCGTCAGCAATTGGATGGATGAGCTCAAGTCTGTTAACGTCAATTATATAATTTTCCAGTTTAGAATTGCATCATCTAGTCTTATAATTGCATCATCTTGTCTTAACCTACATAATGCAGGAAAAGGCTTTGTTGTTGTTGTTAGAATAGCATCATCTTGTCTTATAAATGCCCAAGTTAATTAGACAGCACTTCTTTTGTTTTTGGCTGAAGCAATCGTTTCTACAAAGCAGCAGCAGAAGATACTTAAGCGGTGGCAAGAATCATAGAAACCAATTCAATGCACCTCAACAATCGCCAGGCGCAAGCAGGAGAGAAGAAACTACAGTAGCCAAAGTTGAACTAACAAAAACATAAGCAATTTTTTTCAAATGGATTCTCACTTCATCAAATTTAATCCCAAAAAGGTAATTTCATGCCAACAACTTAGATTTTTCCTTCCAATACCATCCGAACGGTCATTGCATAGAGTTGAAATAAACCATCTAGAAAAACCTGGTTCCTTATTACATTCTATCTAAACAGAAGACCCTTTCTCAAAGCCAAAAGGCAAAAATTACACCTTTCCATTCTACAACGACCAAGAAAACAGCCGATAATTTGAAATAAAATAGGGGGACAAAATCTAACCAGGGATGACTGATCACTTGCCATCCTCACGCCGGTCGGCAATGACGGACTTGGTGACGAGGTTGCAGAAGAGGTAGACGAACTGTGGCCTGTCGACGGCGGGGACGGGGTAGGTGATCCTGCGGTAGCAGTAGAGCGGCATGGCGGAGTCGACGAGGCAGACGGTGGGGATGTGGGAGCGGTAGGCCTCCTGGATCGCGGCGGCCTTCCTCTCCTCGGACTCGCACCCGAGGATAACGAAGCAGTCGGGCTTGGAATGGGGGCCGGCGGAGAAGGAGAAGCGGACCTTGCGGGAAGGGTTCCGGCGGAGGCCGGGGGTGTTGGTGGAGAAGCCTGGGAGGCCCATCTGGGTGTCATGGGCGCAGGAGAGGCGGGCGGCCATGTGCTCCAGCACGTCGTCCTTGAGGTCGTTACGCGTGCGGAGGAAGAAGACGCGGCCGCCGCGGCGGATGAGGGAGGATAGGAAGGACACGGCGCAGCGGAGGGCTACGGCGGTCTTGTCGGAGTCGATGACGTGGAGGCCGTTGCGATGGCCGGAAAGGAAGGACTTGAAGTGCTCGGCGGCGCCGGAGGAGCGGGAGAGGTGGGCTCCCGTCGAGAGGAGCTTCTGCGCCACGAGGTACTGGTTCGCCATCGCCCGGGAAGAGGCTGTGCTAAGGTTAGGGTTAGGGTTTGGAGCAGGAGGACGGTGGGTTGCTTGCCTCGAAAGGGACCCGATTTGATCCCCGATTGGGCTCGAGAAGGAGCCATTTGGTTTGGCCAATGGATCAATTCGTCCATCCTCCTCTTGCTTTCCTTTTTTTTTGTGTATGTGCTAATTGACTTACATATGGGATTTTTACACGGTGACCCCTGCCAACTTGTTCTATTACATTACAATCCATGTAATCTTTGATATTGCATCACAACCAACGTAATCTTGCTCCATTTTGCACCCTCTTCCAAGTCCATCAATCAAATTATCATCAAGGACTAAAAAGTAAGAAATATTTGTGAAAAGAACCTTTAAAAATATGTGTTATATTTTTTATCATTCATCTTACTCCATCTATTCACCTTTAACCCACGTTGCTCGTCCTCTCCAGCTCCGTTAGTGCCTTATTCATCCTCATCCCCTTTCATCGAAAACCATTACAACTCGTCACGCCCCTCTTGGATCTGCATCCTTCATTTATTCCTTCTCGAATTTGAATCTGCAAGCGGAAGGAACCACCATTGTGTGTGTAACTCGCATCCCACAACCACCATTCTCGCAACTTGTGGCGAAGGTACTTCAAGAACGAGCGTTGCTACATATGATACAACCTAATGGATGCTAACAACATAAGTGTCCCATCAAGCGTGACTATGCAACAAGCATCCTCGTATGGTCGTTGCGATGCACCTTTCTCTCCACCCATCCCTAGTACAATGGCGACCATAGTCATCAAGAACCCAAACAACCATTGAGCATAGACTCATTGTCATCTCGAATGGGAAATACAACAAAGATGGTGCATCCTTTAGTGGCAAGGAGTGATCTCGTCACCAAACCTCTCACCACCACTCTCCATTTGCATTCCCTTCTTTGTGAAAGGATATGCCTTCTCCTGGAACCATCATCCTCACCTTCTAGATTCCGCATCAAATAGACAAGTTGTTGTTTTGAAAAAATGGATGGATAGGTCAAATCGACATGTTGGATTAATATATCATAAGGTATCATCGGTCTATTGGATCAAATCTAGACAAGTCATGGTTTGACTAAAGTTGGGTCGATCTTGCAAGAATCAATTGAAACAAGTTTGTCCACGGTTTGAATGTGATTGGATTCCTTTTACCTTTGAAAAGTTAGAATCCAACATGCGATGAAAAAAATAACAATTGATATGAAATCACCATTATATGTTAGGACCGCAGTTGCCAATAATGTTTTTTTTCTAGAAGCCAGTGTACTATGAAAAAACTTGACACTTGATATAAAATCAACACTATATGTCGAGACCTAATTCGCAAATAAATATTTTTTTCTAATAATAAATAAATATAGACAAAGGTCTTCCACATGGAGATGGCAAGTGGCAATGCTATTAAGAAGAAAATCTAATCATTTTCAATCATAATCACAATAATTTTTGGGGGGCTCCGGTATCCCATTCATTAATGAAAAGATTAAGTAGATGAAGCTTAAAATGAAGGACTCTAGCCTTACTACCAGAGGTGGCCAATATGGCCTAGGATTAAGCTAAGAGTGGCTAGCATGGCCTTATCAAAGAGGAAATAGACTAAGAAAGGCCAACATGTCCTTGACCAAAGAACAAAATAGACTAAGAATCGCCAACATGATCTTGAAGCTATAAAAGACCTATTCAAAAAAAAGTTTCTGTGTGAAAGGTGGAGGAGCGAGGCCTTAATCCACCTATCTCTTGGACTTGGAAGAAAGCCTCTAAGTCTAGCTCCATTCACTCCAGATATGCTTGGCTTGGATACCTTGGGAGTTTTCTCTTGAATTCAACTAATTCATTTTTTATCCAGCCTTCAAATATAAATGCAAATTTTTTGGGATCCCCAAACTATCTAATAGAGCTTCTTTTCCTTACAATCTAATCATCTCCAACCAAAAATTCAGGGATATTTCTTTCTTTTGTTGCCAAAGAATATTCAATTTGCGTCCTCCGAACATAAGATAATTTTAGATGAGGGGTAATTATCAATTGCTTCAAACTCTTTCACCACCACCTCATTTGTTTTTAGCACAAATAATCGATCTATCGATTCTTTGATAATTTTTTGTTTCCTATGAACAGACCATTATATATGTTTTCTCTATTGGCATTGAAATCCATATTTTAACCTTCTAACAAGATGTTGTCTTCAGTGTTTGATTTCCTTTTCAAGCGAAACCTCAATTGATTTTGACCATGTTGCAGCCTTGTTTTTTATTGCATGTCTTTATCCATCAATTCTTTATCCTTTTCCATAGAATCAGGCCTCCTATATGATCTCAAAAGACACCTTGTTAATTATTCCATCAAATGCAAGCTTCAATGTATTCTCCAATGTTTCTTTGTTATTATTGTTGCTTTTGTTTCTTCATGACAACAGGAACTTCATGTTGATGTTCATCCCTCCAGTTGTTGGATATTTTCATTTGAGAGCATTGTAACTGATGTTGGTTTCGGAAAAATCATAATAATGAGCCCAACGTGACACCTCAAAACTTAGAATCCCTTTTGCAATCTCACCAGGAACTATAAGCTTCTCTTCAATAACCCATGTGCCCATCACAGGAGGTACATGTTGTTGATGTTGTTGCTAGATTGTTGATGTTGTTGCTAACTCTCAGATGCATGCTGTTGTTGATTGGGAGTTAAAATAGATATGACCACATCCTTATATGACCCCACCAAAGGAGGTTGTAAACCAAGCAAAGGGTGCAGGACTGAAGGTTGATATTGTGCAGGATTACAAAATGCCTTTCTTCTCAACTTTAGCCCATTGTCTTTTGGTTTCTATATATTGTGTACTTCTTCCACTTCTGCATTCCTATACAACTTGGCCAATGATATAAGAGGATGAGAAAAAATTAGGGATCTTTTCATAAATGATCTTGTGTTTATATCTACCAATCACTTGAACTATAGATTTGATAAATCCTATGTTTTGAAGATGCATGTTTAAACAAGGCAAACCAACCCACACAACAGCCTCTGTTGTTAAAGGTTTGGTCGAAAATAAGGAGACCATCGAAGAATAGTCGCCCATTCCTGCTGATATTTAAAATCCCCAGAAGCATATGTCTTGAAAATCTTGCTCACAAGCAAAACAAATCAAAATATGTCTAGCATCTAAGGCTCCCAAAACAATTTCACAATGATGTTCAATTTCTCCCTTCAAAAAATTCCTAAAATAAAACAGGTTAGCTCTGGATTTTTGAGATCGAGCCAAAATACAAGATACAAATGGTTTTTGAAGTTGTGCAACTTCTTCACAGCGATTTCAATAATATGTTCACCGTCTTCCATTTTTGCCTCGATAATTAGAGGAGCCTTTCAAAAGAAAAAACACCAATGAAAAAATGAGTCCATATATTTCTCGGATGGTGGTGTAAAAGAGAGTAGGTTCGTGCAATAAAAGTTTAGTAAATGATTAGTAAGTAATTGAAAGCCTTTAACAATTTGAACATCAATTTAGACATCAAAATAACCACTAATAATGTGTTATCACGCCTTGACGAGTCAATAAAACTCTATACTAACACTTACTTTCAAATGAATCACAATATACTAGTTAGATGGAAAATAAAATAGAATAAATTATACAGAATTTCCTGAATTATGCACTCAATTTCAATGGCATATCCAACTTATAAAAGTAGCAATGTGGTACATGAACTTTTAGTTTCATAATAATGTGATCTTTAGCTAACAGACTTGAGTTAACACCGCTATATTTTAGATAAAACGGATGAAAATATCCCCCATCCGTATACGAGCACAAAAAATCCTTTTTTTAATTCGTTTCTTCTCTTCGCCAACCTCCGGCATGCAACCCACCTACCTACATGGCTTCGACATTTCCTCCCATCCCGAAGCATCACCTCTCTCGTTGCCTTTGCCTCCACCCAGCTCTAGCCTCTCCCACACTGCCTTGCACACCATGAAAACCCCTTATGGAAAGCTTACGTCGACTCCTTCAATTTCGACTAATCGACTGACTAGTCATGACTTGCATATAAAATCGACATGTTCTACGAAGACTAAATAAAGTAGATTGGTACTGATTCTCTATCTGACTGACTTAATTACATTTTTTGAATCAACAATAGAACAAACAAAGCCTCCCACTAAAATGATGGAAGGAGATAGGAAGAAAAGAAATAATATATGAAATTTTATTGTGGCAATTGATGCATTACTCTCTCTTACTGGACTTCGTGCTTTCGTGTTTGTTATAATTTCAAAGTCAAAGAGAAATAAAGGAAAGAACATGGTATCATGTTAATTTTGAAGAGCAATGCTCTATAGAACCCGCTACTTGTTTTTTTTCTAATTTTATTTGTTTACATCTCTAGATTCAACAAGTGGACAAAATCTTGAAGTCCCTTCACATAGTCAAATTAGAAACAAAGAGGTTCTTTTTTTGCATGCCATCTTTTTTAGTTGAGATCAGATGGTTCACATATTTAACTTACACAAATAAATTTGGAAATGTGATGGCAAGAGGTGGATTTGGGATTGTATATTATATAGAGTTAGAAAATGGTAGACATGTGGTTGTTGAGATGCTTTTATTGGACATGCGAGCCCACGGCGAGCCATTATGCAATAAATGGTATTGGAAATATCATTCCCTAATCTGAAATGAAGAATGACTACTTTTCATAATAGGTCCCTTAGTACAATTAGGGTTACGTACCATGGCTATCTTGATGATCATACAACTGTTGATTCAATCATTGAATCATAGAGGCTAGTGCTTAGATGAATATCTAAAGAGTTAGATTGAGGACTCATCAAGCACCGTCAAATGATTATTAAGAGATGATCTCCAGCGTGAATATGAGATGACGATCCTTTCTCTAATGGGTTGATATATAACCGACCGCTTGACGCAGGTCCTATACATAGGAATAAAGATTCGGAGTTGTTAGATAAGTTAGGTCAAAGAGTTTGACTTAACGAGATCGAGATAACCAAAGACCCATGTTGTATGATGTCACGATATAGGCACGCATCCTATGACCGGAGACAGATATGTTATTATATGTCTGAATATGTACATTTGGCAAATCAATAGGTTGATGGCCTAATTAAGGTCTATACACCGACGAGCTGGTGTGCATACGAGGGCATATGAGTAATATGATCTCTCAAAGGGATCATGCATGTTCAATACTAAACCGAAAGGCATTACCTCACTCATGAGATATTGGGAATCAAATTCTATGCACAACCGTCTCACTTTGGAAGCTTGATTGGATTTGTAGGTTCGATATATGCTTTTGGAAAGTATCTGGTCAACACAGGGGTATGATATATGCTTTTGAAAAGTATATGATCGATACCAACTCCCAATGATCAAATGAGAAGCTTAATGATAAAACCCTAAAAGAGATGGTCTAAATAAGATATAAAACTTCAGGTTTATTCTAGGTCTTCCATTATGTAGGATGTACATGTATTAGGAATACCTGATGGTGATGTGATCATAAACGATAGTATAACCATGACACTTCCATTCCTAGAGAGTGATAAAACAGGTCTGGATTTTAGTGACTCATCTTAATAGAGAAGTAATCTGATCTTAGTCCAAATGTTGGACATTGATCTAAATACGATTCATATGCAATGAGAAGATTAGATTTACAGCTTTGATTTAATCAAACATCTTTAGGAGGTCCCCTTGATCTGGATTTGAGATATGATCTCAATATCCAACTCACTATACGTAGAACTTACAACCGCCATGTCCTTATCTCCAAGTATCCGCGGCGAATTCCATTATAGATATTGTATCTGAGCATTGAGCAAAATAAATAATTAAATTGATTTAATTATTATGAATAATATGAATTTGATTCGTATTATTCGGGCCCATGAGAATGGACATCCAAGATGATTAAATGCGATGTAATTATCAAGTATGTAAACAATATAGATAATACTATCTATATTATTCATGGATATTGTAAATGTGATTATAATATATTAGAGAGAGAATTGTAATTTATATTTACGAATTGAGAGGATGTGCATTAGATTCACATTGGATAATTAATTGTAAATATAATTTACATTTTATTTTGGATGTGTGAATATGATTCACAATTTGTAAATGGCATATGATTGAAACTATCACAAAATAATTTGGAATTATTTTTGTGAATAATTATGAAACAAAAGTTGATGTATATGTGGAATATGTGAGATATGAGATCACATGAAATTGGAATGTGGAGTGCACCTTCCTAACATGGATGGTGGACGACCACACTTGATTTGTCAAGTTATGAACGTCCACTCTATGTAAGGAAGGAGGCATTCTCTCCTTCTATTTTATTTCATCTTTGCTAGTGTGATTTAAATTGAAATATATTGATTGATTTCAATATATTTAATTTAAGGGATTTTTACCTGGTAGACCCTATAAACTTTGTCAATTACCTCCACGACCTTTGAAACAACCTAATTCCCCCCTCAACCTCGTAAACTTGCCAACTCTTACCCCATGAACCCTCCAAGTAATCTGTTTGAAGACCGTGAGGGTTTTAGGGGTAATTTACAGGGTCGATGGGGTAATTACGTTGCGTAAAAGGTTGTAGAGGTAATTGGCAAAGTTTATAGGGTCTGCCGAGTAAAAATCCCTTAATTTAATTAAAAGTCATAAATTTATTGTTGGTAATTAATCACAAGAAGATCATGGCCATTGATTGAAAGCACAAATCAATCTCAACCATTGAATTTGTAAGCACATGGATTGTGATCCATGGACATCCAAAACAGTATAAATAGAAGGGTAGCCCTAGTCTTTTATTTTTACACAAACAAAATGAGATACAACTCTCTCTCTCTCTCTACACTTCTACTATCTCTCTCTCATTATCGTCGTCCACCTTGGTGCCCTAGAGAGAGTCATTGGCATCGCTGCTATGCCATTTGTCGCCGCTACGACTGCCTGTGGATCTCCGTCTCCTTCAGTGTTCCTCGCTTATGAAGAAGACAACGGATCTCGTGAGATGAGATCAAGCGATTCACCACTTGGATCATCAACATAGATTGCGAGGAGCACGCATTTCATCAACCCACTCGCAAGCGTCTCCTCCGTTGAATCGGACTTGAGATAGGAGGTCTCTTCATTTAGATACACGACCACAATCATGCTCCAAAAGGTAATCCTAATACTCCTTTGTGTTTTAGATGAAATAATCCAAGAAGTGTTCTCAGATCATATGGTTTCATCGTTTTAATTTTTTTTTTAAATTCCGTTGCCCCGAGCGGTTAGTATGACTAGTCGCTCCCGTTCGCATATGATGCGATCTTCATGATTCTATGTTGCACTTAAGGATCTTTCCATATCCTTCAAGTGGTATCGGATCTATAGATCAGAGGTTTCAGATACGATCCATAAACCTAAGATGACATGGGCATTTTTGGTTATGCAAATTTTTCATCGCATTTTTCAACAATGTTGTTTTGTGTGATTTTTTCATCTTATTTAAATGCCTTAAAATGTGACTTTATCGTGAATTATGTTCCCCATCTTATTAACAAATTGTAGGACTTGAGTTTGCGTGATTTGGAACCGTTTGCTCAAGTTATGATCGTTTTAGTTGACATGTGTCCACTATTACGAGAATGGTATTTTTAGAATGTAATAAAGAGTTAACCACGGTTTAAAAATAAGTAAAAATGTGTATCTATCAGTTATATTCTGTTGCAAATCAAATTGGCAAACCAAGGAAATTTAGTTTGCATGATTTGGAATTTAGTTGCTTAAGATTTGTTAGTTTTAGTAAATGCGTGTCATTAATGAAAACTTAACAAATTTGATCAAGAATCTTGTGATTGTCATTCAATTTATTCATGAAAATTAATGATTAATATCTTGGAATGATTAGTTATTAAATACTTATAAATATTAATAAAAATAATTATTTTTGAATGACCATAACCAACCTGATAATATAATTGATCTTGATCGAAATTGATACTTGAATATGATTGGGGATTTGTTTAATAAATCTCCATATAATAATAATCAAAATAGTTTTGATAAATATTATATGATATAACTTCGATTGAAAGATCCAATATCATCTCAAATACAATATGATCAAATCATATTATCCTGACCTGAGGCGGATATGGTGTCTAGTTGGAGATTGTTGGGGTAGCAGGTTGCTCCGTGAGCGGTTTGTCCTACATCCTGTGAGTATTGGCCATGACTATGGGTAAGGAAAGGATAATGCTTGAAATGATCACGAGGTACTTTTCTAATTATTGAAATTTGAATAAATATGTATTTTGAGATTATACCATCCTTCAAGTAATAATCAAGATTGTTTGTTGGTTATTTGAATTGGATTAATAATTGATTTAATATGACTAAATGAAATATATCCAATTAAATACTATATTATGAATAGAGTAGTATTTTCCTTGAAATAATTAATTATGTGAATATGATTCATAAATTAATTAGAATTGGAACATGATATGAATGATCGCATAAGTGACATCCACGGTCTCCCATCAAGGCGAAGGGTTCCTTCACCATAGATTGTATGTAGGAGACACATGTCCGAAGTGACAGCTCATGCATATAAGCATACATGGATCTTGCTCTTTGCTTCTCGAAAGAGTAAGACCGTATGCATAGTGACCCCAATATCGGGTCCTCGTATTATTGGGGCAATATTGGATTATGCATAGTGAGTGATATTCATGTTGACTGTTGGTTCAGTTAACAGCGGGTCAACATCACCTTAGGGGTGGTAGGCCCGGGTGTTAAAGATAGAATTGGGAATGCAAGTTGGACTTGCAAGACGGAATGCAAGCTGGATTTTTAAGGCTAACAGGGAATATTCGTGTACTTTTCGATTTTTAGTAAATAGAAAATATGCCTAAAATGCGAATATAAATCTATGGAGTGAAAGACCAAGCAAGCAGGCACATTCACATATTCTTTTCATGATTTTTGAAGCATGGATGATGTTTATAAAAATTAAACAAACATGCATAAAAATACTTGAACTCACAGGGGTATATTTGCTATTAAAATAAAAAATCGGGGTTGCAATACAAAATACCCAAGAGTTTTGACTTTAAATACACAAAATATGGACCAAATACAAATACAAGAACATGAAAGGTCTTCTTAGCAATTTTTCTAAAGCACATGGAGACCCACATGCGCATCGTTGGCATGGACTAATACACAATTATTACACAAAATATTCAAAGTACTTAAATAGTTACAAGACTAATAAACAAAAGGGTGGAGGGGAGCCTGAGTAATTTACCCACTTAACGCTTCAGATCCAGCCAACCTCTGCGTGACACGTGTCTAATCCTTCGACTCTGGTCGAGCAACATTTCGAATAGAACCAAGGGCTAGGATTAGACATGGACTCTTGTTCTTGATCCAACAACACCTGGGTGATCATGAAGAACACCTAAGAACAGATGGGTGGTCTCGCTTCGATCGATGAGTTCATGCGACTCCGATTCCAATCGATGTGCTAACAAACTCTTCTTGTTCTTGGAAGCCTTCCGCATCAGCAGGGGATCTCCAATCGATCCCAGGTCATATCGATGGGGACATGGGGTTTCTTTCAGTTTGTTGTGCCTGGAGCTTCAAAACAGGGTCCATGTCCTCTCTCTAGTTGTCATCTTGGACTCTCTCCTGCGTGAAAAAAGTTCAGGCGGCATGAGGCGATGATCCTTGGACTAAAAAGGTAGCGTGAAGCTGTGTGGATGGACGAGGCGATGAAGCTCGAGGCGGTGGTGACAGATGAGCTCTGAATCACTTTGATTCAGTTTGAATCACAGGAGAAAAGGGGTGCGTCACTTAGAGAATGCGATGAGGTTTGGAATGGGTGTGTGTATGCGTCAGAACAAGGACGAAACTACGGTGAAATAGACCTGGAGCCCACGCTTCAGGTTTATGAAAGATCTTTGATTACTCTAACCCTTCTGGATTAAAAAACAAACTAAAAGCAGAATTGAAATCTATGCTAAATAATTACCTAATGACGAGAAGAAATGGGGCTCAACGTGACCGAAACCACGGAGAAGAACTTCACGACGGTGGGTTCATAGGAGATGCTTGGACCACCTCCTCGTGCCTTCTCCTCGCTGCAGAACTCCAGCCAACCCTTACTGTTGCCTAGGGGAAGCTTTTAGGGTAGATATGATTCTGAGGGGCTAAAAGACTCGAAAGAGGGATCAAACCTGAAAATGTAGATTTAGGTGTTTATTTATAGATAGATGAAGTGGAGGTTTTGAGGTGACTTTGCGTGCAACTGGAGGGGGGTTGGTGGAGATGGAGTGGTCGGCATGGAGGACGTTCGTGGGAGGATCAGAGACGTGGAGGGTTCGAGAGAAATGGTTGTATGGAGGTGAGTGATAGTTTGTAGGAGGGCTACCCATGAGCTCTGACACATGTCAGAGCCTAGGGCGAGCAGTTGACTGATGAATCTCTATTTGATTATCACAATTCTCTCTTTTTATCCTCGAAGAATAAGAACTTTATTGGAAATCATCATTAATTATGCATCTTTGTCAATAAACCAATTGCCTTAACCATGATTACTAACATTTTCTTATTTATTAAAATCCTTAAAAAATAAATTAAATATTATTTATATTTAACTTGGATTTAAAAAGGAATTAAAAATACAAAAAGATTCGCAAACTTTTAAAACCCAGTATTTTACCTATTAAATATACTACTAAAAAGTGTGCTTTGAACAAATAACATCTTTTGACTTTTTCTTCAATATGAAGCTTCTAGATCTCATTGAGATCTACAACTTTCATGTTTTGGCTTTTTTCTAATTTTGCTAACTTCTATTTCTTATTTATTTTTTAATTCTTTTTCATTTTCTGAATAACCTGTGCAGCCACGTGGCGCCCTCTGGGCTGCCCACGTGGTCGCACCTCCTTTAGCCACCCGCCGCTTCCTCCTCCCATGATCAACTCTCCCCCATATCAATCTTAGCCGCTCATCTACTAGCCTCCCTCCATCGTATGATCACTTCACCAGATGAGATCTCCACCGCACCCTACCGCCCTCTTCTCAGCCACAGGATCCTCATCCATCTAATGCCCACGCAAACTCCACGTCACCCTTATTCTCACGACCGTCTGATCATTCCCCAGATCTCATCGCATTGCTTGTTCTCGCTTGCATCATACCAACTAGATCAGACCCTCTGATCTAATCAGGAACGTTCTCCTGGGCCTCTATCTGGGTCGTTGGATCACGAGATCCAATATTCCCCGCTTGTTTTCCTCCTCCAGTTCATCCTCCTCCATCTATTATACCTTGTACCGGCTCCACCCCCTTCCATTTCTTGCCTCCACTCCGGTCCCCCTCTCCACAACCTAACGTCACGCCTCGCTAGCCTTAACACCCACCACCTTCGCATAGCCTCCAATCACTACCGTCATCACTTCGAGCCATCGCTATTGCCATTCAAAAACACCCGATCCTTCACCTGTAACTGCCACCTCCATCTATAAATCCCTCTTCCTCACCACACTTGCACCCCATCCACCAATCAATTGAGCTGAGATCCAGCTTCCTCCGCCCTCCGGTGACAGTAGAGGTAGTTGTCGAGGTGATAATGACCTCAATACCCTAGGTGAGATCCATGGCATTAGGCATGTAAGCTCCGCCACTTCGACAGCAACTGAGCTCGCTGGTGTCGCTCACCGGCTCGAGCGACGACCTGAGCATCTTCGAATGCTCAGCCCAAGCCCTCGCATCACCTTCTTCTTCTGAAATCCTCCGGGTGTGAATTTTTGTTTTCTTTGTGTTTTCTGGTAATTTTCCCTCCGCCAACAATTTTCCCTCCGCCAACCACCATCCTCATAGTCGCCTAACCACCCGACAGCTTCTGCAACATCACCAACATCCTCACCGACCCTCCGACCATCACCTTCCCTTCTCTAGAGCCCCTCCACCGCACTCCCCTTCCTCTTTGCTTTGCCAGAGAAGAAGTCAGGTTCCCCATTCCTCTGCCTGCACGGACCCCCCATCTCACTCACCTCTCTCGCACTTCATGCACGCTTCGACTGGACTTCTGATGCCTGTAGATACATATGTCTTCAATGGTTGGATCTCGTGCTTCCTCTCTGATCTCGAGTTCATCCTTCAGTGATGCTGCATTGACCGCCATCTCCAGCTACCCTCACGGCTTCTCCACCCATCGGCCTTAGTTTCCAGGAGCTCATGGAACTCCCCGGATCTTCTACGAGCACAGAGGAGCAAGTGGAGCTCTGGAAGCCTCGTCGGAGCTCCAAATATGTCGCCCCTCCTCCGATGGAGGATGAAGCACATGTGTCATTGGATGGCGCCCTTATAGCGGCCATCCAATGGTCCAGATGAGGCCACGTCACCAACCAACCCTGTAGGCTCGATTGACCCGAGCCACTCGCCTGAAGCGCCCCACATCAGCCACGTGTCCACCCGAAGTTGCCTCACTTCGAGCCTTGCCCACGCATGTGCCATGCATGTGAGGATGTGGTTATTTGTAGAGAAACCCATGGTCTTCCTCAAAATAGCATCCAGTTCCTCCAGACGCGTGCCTCACGTGCATGCTTGGGGTATTTTACAAAGGAGACCCGCTAGATTTCAAATATTATAAAAAGGTCCTATGCAGAAAGACAAATTACAAGGAGGCCCCTCTGTCTTTTGTAAATTACATATAGATCCCTCCATGGGCCTACTGGTGATGTTTATCATTTTATTTCTCATGTTTTTATTGCCCTTGCGCTATTTTGATCATATCTTGAGCATTTTAACTCCAAATCAAATGATTTCAATTTCATTTTGCTGCTAGTTCAATTATCTATCTAATGGCGTCATTAATCTTCTATTTTGACACTTAATTTCATGTGCTAATGTTATAGATCCTGTATGTGTCATTTGTGCTTAGTTTGATGCCTTGATTGACATTGGAATCAATCATTATTTTATTGCTCAATTAACATGATTATATTAGGGCATATATGTACTTATGAATAATTATTTGCTCTACATAACATTTTGTTGCATTTGCATCTCTTTTAGTTGCATTTAAAACCAAATAAAAATTGCATGCATCATGTTAATTTGTCTATGCATCATGTTATTTGCATCTGCATATCATTCTGTATTGTGCATCACCTCTGCATATGAAGACCAAGGTTTAGAATTAATCACTCATTATATAATCGGTGATTTTTGATGAATAAACTAGGAGGCTCGTGTCCCTGAGTTCGACCTTAGTATACTTGCCAAGTAAAATAATTTTCACTTATTCGAAGAGTGTGGTTTTTTATGAATTGAAATTTGTCTCATATATCACAATAATACGACCTTATTAAAGAGGCTTTTTTCACAGTTCATCAAATAGCGTCGTTGTTGTGGACACAACCCACCCTATTTGTTTATTGAATTTTATTGCATTATTTTTGATGTGATTATTTTCAGAAACTAAGGTCTTCACATTGTGTTTGTTCTCACATCATTTCTGATTTAATTTCTTGATATTTTTCCTAACAAATTCCTTTATGGTAGGGCTCATGAAGATGGAGGATGCTCGATCTACATGGAGGCATGGAGTTGGGAGCTCCCACAGCGAGGAACCGCAGAGGAAATTCAGAAGAATTTGAGTACTTGAATCATCATTTTGTTCATGCATTTAGTGTAAAAAAATTGTAATCATTGTATTTCTAGTGGTTCTCGTTCGATGGCTCACGTGTGTTAAAAAATGAATGTCGACCTAGGACCAAGAACCAAGAACACGGCTCTCTGAGCGGACTATATTCTTTACATTATTTATGCTTGATCGTAGGTAGGACACATATTAAGAATATGGGAGATCCACCTTATTTCCTTGATTCAATGAGACGCACTAGACATCAATCTACTTAGCCAAACTCAACTCATTTCTTTATCGCTAATAGTATCATGTTTTAGGATGTGGTTTTCTTCGACTTGCATGAATTTAGTGATAAATTTATATTCAGTCCTGCATGTGCATGAAGAAGGCTGGAGGCACTGTAAGTATATCTCTCAAGCATATATCATAATTTCCCATGAATGCATTGGTTTTTCTCGATCTTCCCCCGATTTGTCACTTAAGGAAATGAAAGGAAATTGGGAATGGTTGAGTAGACGTTGCTTGCTTGACTTATGCTCACATTAAAATAGTGAAAATTTAAAGCTAAAATTGGGACTGATAATGCAAGTGGATGAAACTAATTGGAATAAAAATCACTCTTGGATTATGGGAGAGCAAACCCTGTTATTGTATGTATGTTGTTTTGAATGTTGAGAAGTGAGGATGTATCCCTAGGATAGTGCCCACCTTGAAACCTGCATAATGTGCTTGAATTTTGAATGATCACCAATAAAATGGACAAGATAAATGACCAGCACCTGTTGGTCTTCATGTGTGTGTTGGTGGAACATGGGATATTGTCTGCTTGGTTGAGCCAGATTTTCTTCTCTACCCAACCCTCCCATAACTCTAGATGGTCTACCCCACCTCCCCCATATCCATCCAACCATTAGTGTAAATCCACTCCACCCTCTAACCCTAACTGATCTTTGGTTCCCCAGCCTAAAATTCACATCCAAATACATAGGCTACTTTTCAGCTTAAGTATAGGTGGATACTTATACATAATTGTGATTATTCACTTAGGGTCTCCCCATCCTCATTGCAAATCCAATACTTAGGCTATTGACAACCTAAGTATAGGGGGGACCAAGTCATTCTTCCCTATTTTCCTTGTACTTGGGTCATTTTGACCTAAGTATAAAGGGGCCCTCAGAGTCAGTTCGCTATATCACCTTGTATTTGACCTGAACCGTGACTTCATATCACTTTGTGTTATGAGGGCATAACAATGGTTAAGTATAGTGGGTGTACCATATATTATATATATACACTTTAGGCATAGCTTGTATTTTGAAATTTTTGAAACTTTTTTGGGCTAGGGTTTAAGTATTTGTGAACTGACGTTTATAAATTGTTGGAAACCTTTTTCAAAATTGAGGGACTAACTGTTTTGTAAATTCAATTCACCTTTTTCAAAAATCTCATAAAAATTTGAAAAATTAAAATCTTTTCTTGAGTAGTGATTCTGACTACTAAGCTTAAAAATGAGTAGCCATTTCTCGGTGAGGGAACTATGATCTCCCTTAGCAGAGTGGGTGGTTAAAAGACAATGCGAATGACACCGTCTTGAAGTAATACGGGTAGTTGTCTAACAGTCCGTGCTTACACCCATACTGTCTGGAAATGGATGCAACTATTTATATGAGCTTGGGCCAGTCATTATTTATCTTGAGATTAAAAGAATACCATAAAAAATGCAAAACTAAACAAAAAGTCACTAACTTTGGAGTTAGTGTATTCCTGACACATTTCACTATCACTCTAGGCTTAAGGAGTTGAGGACACTTAGTTTCTGAGATCTTGAGCTCTGAGTTAATTAGCCTTGTCAGTAGGGTTTTGAAGCTTAATAATCCATGCTTCCCTAGTTTGAAAGATTTGAGCTCTATAATGCACTCTTCATCTCTATCTTCTAAAGAATATGATCAACACCACTTTCACAACTGCATGATTGATGAGATGAGTTATCACTTAAGGAACTGGGACCAGAGATTCGAGTTTAGACATGATTTAATAATGCTCGAGGATGGGATAAAGTCAATGAAGGCTTCAAGAAATCCGAGTGTCAGCAAAACCCTAGCCAGTATGTGAACAAGTTCGCATGTTATCATTTGATATTTACCTATGTACCAAAGTGTGACGAAACTTAAATAATTGTTGATCAATGTGCGCCAACTCTTGGTTAAAGCAGTGGAGCTAGCCTGACATCAATGAAATAAAGTTCGAGAGAAGTTCTCTCATACAAAGAAAAGCTATATCACTGCAAATGCAAATTCAAAAGAGCTTCCACCAAAGGCGAGCGCTCCCAACCATTTCAAAGTGTCTCTATTAGGATCTAAGAGTTGGGCTAGCACCAAAAAAGGGCTCTGCATCGTATAGTGATACAAGTTTGGGTGTCGAAGGTATCTTAGATACTCAAAAGAGACACATCCTGTTGTACTCCTAGGAAAACAAGTGCAGACGACTCCGAATTCTCTTGACAGATACATTGATCAACAAACCAAAAATATACATGTGTTGAGTAATAAGGCACTCGAGGGGACCCTTGTTCCAATGTGAAGGAGAGAAGAAAATGCACAATCATATGCCCTCCATCATCTGGACTTCCATCTACACTTTTAAGTATGACAAACTAATGAGACGGTGGATTGAATGCACGAATCGACATATTCCCTAGTGTTGAGGATTAG
This sequence comes from Ottelia alismoides, assembly GCA_037367405.1. Taxonomy (NCBI): domain Eukaryota; kingdom Viridiplantae; phylum Streptophyta; class Magnoliopsida; order Alismatales; family Hydrocharitaceae; genus Ottelia; species Ottelia alismoides. Next base: position 78,141 of record JAZKJV010006086.1, read on the forward strand.
GTCTAGAGAAGAGTCTCTTGAACTGGGATCTTGCGTGATATCTCGACTCGACTCTCATGATTTGCAGTACACTAATTATCATATCCTATATTTTGTGTACAAACAGAGAGTCTGATAAATAGAGAAGTTAGATTCCTTTTGACTAAAGCATGGTTGAGCCCAGAATTTTAGGACTACTTAAATTGAGGGTCTTCAATGAATTGAGCCTTGAAAGTCCACATGCACTATCAGGAATTAATCCAGTTCCTCCATTCTTTAGATGCTCGAGGACGAGCATAGCTTAAGTATAGGGGTGTGATGAATCTCTATTTAGTTATCACAATTCTCTCTTTTTATCCTCGAAGAATAAGAACTTTATTGGAAATCTTCATTAATTCCGCATCTTTGTCAATAAACCATTCACCTATAATTAACCCTAATTACTAACATTATCTTAATTATTAAAAATCCTTAAAAATTAGATTAAATAATATTTATATTAATTTTGGCTTTAAAAAGGAATTAATATACAAAAATCACAAACATTTAAAACCCGTGTTTTTACCTATTAAAATATACTACCAAAAATTGTGCTTCGAACAAATGACCTCTTTTGACTTTTTCTTCAACATAAAACTTGTAGATGTCATTAAAATCTACAACTTTCATATTTTGATTTTTTTTCTAATTTTGCTAACTTCTACATCTTATTAATTTTTAAATTCTTTTTCATTTTCTGAATAATTTGGTGCAACCACGTGGTGCCCTCTAGGCTGCTGATGAATCCACGATTCATCATCTCAATATCTTGATCTTAGCAAAATCCCTGAGTATAATCTCAAATAACTGTTCATAAAATCAATAAACTAACAAAATGACTTGTAAATAAAATACACTAATTGTTGTATATTAGATCGTACAAAATAAATTAACAATAAAAAGCCGCAAAATTAAAGGAGTTTTTCACCTGTAAATAGCTCAAAACATCATGTGTTTTTAATAATTTTATTTCAACTCTTTTTGGTAATTCTTTCTCTATCTTGTTCATAAAAAAATACAAAATAAATTTCACCTTAAATAAATACTCCTAGACCCTAAAGAGAAAAGGTCATAAAGTCCAACTTCCCGGCCAAATTCACACTCTGCATGAACTCCAAATTCGCCAAACTCACTTCTAAAGTTTAAGTTTAGAAAATTATCTATCTAATGAAAGTGGTTTCATTAAAATCGGAGCTCATTTGCAAAATATAGGTTTTGGGATCTAAATGTACATTGTATATTATGTATATATTCATTCTTTCTTCATTTTTTATTTTATCTTTCTTCTTCACTAAAAAATCCAAAAAATCATTATTGTGTTGTATCTTATTTCTAGTATTTTATTGTATTTTTCTGTTGTAAATATCTCTTATTAAAAATACAATAAATAAATAAATTAGAAAAGCAAAAAAATGTGCATGTTGTTTGTCTTCTCTTGTAAATTCTTCACTATTTTTCTTCTCTATATTTTATTGTATTTTAGTAGCCTACTTTATCTTATTATTTATTTTTTATTTAATTCTCATTCTCTACAATAACCACCCATTCAACTCCATTCTTCCACCATTTTTTCTAACTTTTAATTCAACTCCACCTCCATTCTAACCTCCATTCTACTCCACCTTCATTCTAACCTCCATTCTTTCCATCTCTTTTTATACATCCCATCCTTCTCATTTTGCACTTGATCTTTCTTTATGTGAGGAGAGCCTAGTTTCCAGAGTTGAATCAGTGACAGTGGTGCAACCACAGTCGAGCGACGACATCCCTCTCTCCGGTGAGATCCATAGGCCTCTTGGCCAACATCACAGCCGCAATCGCGCGCTGCTCGAGCTCATCGCTCGCCAGCGGTTCGAGCAAATACTGTGCTTATCGTGAGCACACCATAGGTGCCCGCATTCATCATAGGTAAGTTCTCTTTTTATCATTCGGCATCATTTATATTTTTACATTTTTATCACACCACATTACCACCTACATAGCTCCATTTGTTCTACTTCATCATCTTTACCACCATTACCACATCATAGTTTTTCCACATCATTTGCATCCCCTATTTAACAAAACAAAAAAAGTTAAAAAAATAAAACAATAAAAAATTCAATTCACAACAAAAAAACAAAAAAATTAAAAAATGAAGGAGACAGCAGGCGCCGCCTGACGCCCCCTCCCATGCCGGCGCTCCACACCACCACCGACCATCGCGGTCCCGCCTACGGCTCCTCCAACTGCTACCGCCGGCCCCTGCGTCGTCCTCCACCTCAAGGCTGCTGCCTGCAGGCCCCCACGTCGGTGCTCCATGCCCCCGTGCAAAGTCGCCATCTCCTCCGCCTCCTCACGGGCCGCCGACCTCTGCCACCGCTCGCGGGCCGCCGCCACCGCCCCATTTCCTACCCTCCCTCCTACGAAGAAGAAGGTGTCTTTCATTTTATTATTATTTTTGTAAAAATTACACGTTGTCCTCATTAAGTTTTCGTAATTACAAACAAGTCCCTGTACATGTTTTATTCCGAGTATTATATTTTCTGAATTACACAAACACCCCTGTATTTGCTTTTTAATTTGGACCTCTATCTTGCATCTTTTTATTCATTGAAAAATATCATAATGTGGAGCAACTAATTGTCTATCATCTGATTATTTATTTGTATTGTTATGACCTTTGGGTAATTAACTAAAATTATTTTATTGAAAACTTGCATATTTTACCCATTTTGAGATCTTAAAATCATATAGCCACGGTTACTCTAAAAATTCCACAAAAATCAGAAATGATCCTCGAATTGTGTTTTAATTCGTATCCAAATTTTATTTAAATTGGATTTGTTATGTGCCTTAAATAAATTATAGAGTGATTTTAGTAAATGATTTTTAGTTAAATCAACAAACATGTATTTTGCAAAATTTAAAATCCCCTGGATTCCTTATAAGAATATCTATATGAGATAATTCGCTCTTTGACTAATTTGATGATGTCGATTTATTAGGAATTAATTATTCATTATCACTTTGTTTCCATTAAAAAATACATAAAAATTCATATTTTGTTAGAAAAATTCAAAAAAATCACTGTAAGCTCATTGCATCATGTTTTTATTTTCAGTAAATTTTTCATATTTTTTGCATTCTGTTTGTGTGAAAAATTATAAAAAAATCCCATAAAAAGTGTTCATTTTTCATTGTTGCATTTTAACCCATAAAATTCTAAAAAAATGTGTTTTGTATTCATCACTATATTAGGATTGTAGGAAAAATACAACTAGGCTAAATTTGATTAATTTCACATTAAAATTAATTTCCTAATTGTGTGTTTTCTTATTGTCTTAATTCATCCGCATTGTGCATTTCGCATTCATTATGCATATAAAAAATACAAAAAAATCTGTGTGGAAACCTAGACCTAATTTTTTCCGAATTAACTCGAATTTGTTCCTTTGCCTCCCTGTGTTTGACCCCGGACTTGCTCGTGATATAAATTAAAGACGAGACACTCTTCACGGAGATCTTCTCTCGGTTCTGACTGATTCGCTAAGTACACGTATTACAATGAGTACACATTATATAACGTGCTCAGCGAGTGGATCAGATGGCACCGTTGACGGTATGGCATATGATATGGGGGTTAATTTAGAAAATTTGATTTAGGTTTTCTCTCACTCGGGTAGTCTGAACCCTGAGCCACTTTGTATTCATTCCATTTTTTCTCAATTATTTTTCTACTCATTTTTTGTATATATTTTGGTGTTGATCTCTCTAATATAAATTTCTTTTTTCTTGCGAGGGCCCGGTGAACTAGAGTGCATCGGAGGTCGACGGACGTGAAGCGCGCCGACTGTTGAAGAGCAAGAAAAAAATTTATTTTTGAGAGCAATTTTTGTAAATTTTTGTAATTATTTAGGTAATTTGCTTATTTACAGCAGCTCTTGTTTGAGAGCTCGCACATGTAAAAAAGACTTGGACATAATTTTTGTGGTATGTCGAGGCATGTTTCACTCTCCGGTGAGAGTGGGGCTCGACTTGAGTGGAGAATTTAAGGATAGGCACACGGTAGTATAGCATCAAATTTGTTTGTGCTCATAGTAATTTAGGCCACACATATCTTAGAAGATTCACATATCTGATAAGATTCACAATGAGATGCACATATACACGTACTACTTAGCTCAAATTCAGTTAATTCTTCCCCTCTAATAGTATATTGTTTAGGTGTGGTTTCTCGATATGCATGCATTTAGTATAAATTTTAAAAATTCAGTTTTGCATAACGCGTGGAGAGTGCTAGGATTCACTGTAAGTATACCTTCTTCTGAGCATGCATCATCGTTTCATGTTTGCATTCTGATTTCCGATTCCCCTCTTGTTTTACAACTTAAGGTCAAAAAGGAAATTGGGACTGTACGGTAGACGTGTTTGTGTGTTCAGATAAATTTTAAGTGATAACTTAACTCTAAAATTGGGATTGAATTGAGCATGTCAATTAAAAAAATTGGAATAAAAAGAACCTTGTTCACGGGTGCATAAAGCCCTCATTGTTTGATTTACTTGCAAGTAAGAGTGAGACGACCCTAGGATAGAGCCAAGCCAGGATTTCTTACATACTACTGGTTCTTTATTTTTAGACGATTAGCTACTTTTCAGTGAGGAATACGGGTAGCCGGTAAACGGTCCGGACTTCCTTAGCAGAGTGGGAGGTTTAGAGGATGCCTTAGTCCTCAATGAATGGATAGCCATATTTTTACGGTCCGTACTTACTCATATACTAGCTGAAAGTAGGTCCAACTAGTCGTAAGAATCGGGCCAGTCTGAAGGAAAATACGGGAACCTAACAACTCGTTAATCTTTCTAAGATTGCATTTATCACCAACTAAAATTGACCAGATAATTCAGTCGAACCCTTACGACCATCACGTGTTGAGTTGGTGAAATTGCGGGTTTGAATTATGTTTGTATTGTGTGAGTTTACTCCGCACATTTACGTGCACCATAGAACTAGCGCCTCATTGAATATCGTGTTCTAATCGGTTCTTTTGACATCGAAGATAACTAACTTGGGGATATTTATTCGGACTTTGCGAATCTTTCGTTGAACCCTTCAAGAAGTACGTCTTCAAAGGTCCATGCACGACTTGGACCAATCTGGACTCATGGGCCTCTTGAGCCCAGGATCATCCACTCTCGGGATGGTTACTCTCAAACCATTCCCTTCCTCTCTTCCCACCTTACCGAGGAAGACCTTCGCCTCAGTGAGAATATTTTGATTCATAAATCCTCTTCTAATCAAGAACGCATTGCTGATCCGGGATCTAAAGAAGACTCTAGTAAAATGCCTCAAAAGAAGAAAGAAGAGGAAGAAGAACACCCCAAAGATCCGATGAGAATGGTACTAGCCAGATTAGCTGCATCTGAGCAGCAACAAGCACTACTCAGAGCTCAGTTAGGACAACTCAATGTTGGGGTCATACCACCAATGGATGCGGCATATAACCCCGGACAGTACAGAATTCGAAACTACTTGAGTCCGGTCGAACCCACAGTCGATTTTGAGTTGAAGCCGCATTTTTTGAACCTGTTGCCACACTTTGATGGGAATGCTTCTGAAGAACCATATGCATTCCTAAGGGACTTTGAGCTTATATGTGCTAATCTTAGACATCCTAGGGTTACCCAGGATTATATTAGGCTCACAACCCTTCCATTTGCCTTGAGTGGAAAAGCCGACTACTAGGTGAAAAATTTTGGAGTTACAATCACCACTTATGCCCGGTGTAAGGACCTATTTCTGAAGAAGTTCTACCCCTGAGTAGGACTAACATGATGAGGATGCGCATTACGAGTTTTTCCCAATTACCCCATAAAGCCTTTTATGATGCTTGGGAAAGATTCAAGGACATCCCACAAAAGTGTCCCTGTCATAATCTAGATGACAACATCTTGGTCCAGTCATTCTTTACTGGCCTCAACCATGAGATACAGAGTTTAGTGAGCGTTGCCTGTGGAGGCATCTATACATCACGAGGATCGGATACCGTATGGAAGGTATTCGAATAGATGGTTGAAACCAGCCACTCACAGATGGCCAGCTGGTGTAAAGCCATGAACTTGGCATCTCTCAGATCCTATATCATAAGATTCGACTCGTCAAGAAAAAAACCAACGGAATTTGTTTCGTGTGAATCATACTTTGTTTCGATTTGTTATGATTTTCGGAAGAAAGAGAAATAGGGTTAAGAAGTCATTAACCCATAATGATTGTCATTGAGACTAATTAAGTGTGATTAAAGAAACTAATGATGGATTGAAAACCGCTAATGATCATTAACGACACTAATCAATAGTTAGCAAAAGATAAGCGTAAACCGCAAAAGTTAAATCACGATTAGTGAAAGTTAATCACGATTAGTGTTAATTAAGCGTCATTAGCGAATCTAGAATCATCTGGAATGTTCTAACTTAACCTCCAAGTTTGGGATAGGTTTTGGCCAAAACCATCGGCTGCTAAACCATGGTTAAGGTCTAAACCATGGTTTTCTAACCATGGTTAGTGATTTTCTGGAGCATATAAATAGACCCCCTACCCATTCATTCTCTACGATTTCCACTACCACCACCACCCCAAGGGCTAGGGTCGAGGGGCCGGGAGGAGTGGGAGACGAGGGAGGAGCGCTAGCGAAGCGCTGCCGGGAGAACGAGGAGGAGAAAGGTATGATCCTCTCTTAGTTTGTTTCATAAACTAGGATTTCAATTCATCCTCGTTTCTTCCAAGCTTTGTTCTTGATTCATCTTTTTTTCCGATTCGTTTTCTGTTGTGGTTCAAGGAGAAATCTGTGTAACACCCTACTTAGGTGCGGGCGGCTATGCATGTCAATGAACCATGTGATTCGTCACACATTCACTCATCTAAGACGCGTGGTGTCTACCGATTCTCCATCGCTTATGTTTGTATTCTTTCAATTATGCTTTTACAGTTATTTTGATGGAGAAATCTGTGTAATACCCTAATTAGGTGTGGACGGCTATGCACATCAGTGAACCTTGTGATTCGTCATACATTCACTCACCTAAGATGCATGGTGTCTACCGATTCTTCATCTCTTATTTTTTTGAGTATATTCTTTCAGTTTTGCTATTATTTTCCTCACGATTGATTTTATAGAGGAAACTCTTTTTGTTTTTATTTTGAAATATGTTCTAATATAAGGGGAAAATCTGCCGAAATTTTCCGAGAAATATGTCCCGATACAAGGAGAAATTCTGCCGAAATTTTCCGAGAAATATATCCCGATATAAGGGGAAACTCTGCCGAAAGTTTTCTAAGAAATATCACCCTGTATAAGGGGAAGCTCTACTGAAATTTCTTGAGAAAATATGTTCTTGGCGTTCTTCGTGTTCTTCGCGTTCTTCGTTCGTTATTCACGTTCTTGATACGTTTTTAGCGTTTTTAATACAAAAATGAAATTCGATCTTTTCAGGAGCCTTAAAACATCCTTTTTAAAAACAAAATACGATAAAGCATTGCATACACGAGAGAGAGCTCGATTAGGTAACGAAATCCTTCCTTTTGCTGTTGGGTTTTCAAACGAGATTATTGAAATTCTTGATTTTATGTTCTGTGCTATAAAGAACCCTGATTTTGGCTATTTTTTTGATAAAGTCTAAACAGTTGCTTTGTGATTCCCACTAAAATAAGGGTTAAGCATCAAATCGATGCGGTGCCTTTGAAAGTTAGGGTTGGGAGTTAAAATAGGCATAAATACGAGTATATATGCATATGAATAATATATATGTGAGTCTATACTAAGTAGTGTTGATTATGCAAATCGAAGACTTAACGAAAGAATTACATCATGGTAATTGATGTGGTTTGAGTTGGATCCTGAAAAGGATCATGTGTCACGTTAAGGATGACTGGGAGTAGAACTACAGGTCGGTCATGCAACCTGTAGGTTTGTCGGAAGGAACCCGTATTGGCGTTTCCCTACCTAGGTGGTACACGGTTGCCCTGTTATGATAAGTGCGCACGAAATGAATGTTTTGCAACGCGTGGTACCTGAAGCCAATATATTCGGGTTGAATGACGGAAGATATGGTCGTACCATGTGGAGGCACGGGTGGTTCAATAGCGGCTGGGTCACGACAGTATGTATTTAAGCCCCTAGGTTATAATGTTAGCCTAAGGTTTTAAGCATCCGAGTCCTCGAGAGCGGTGTGCTCATTTGTTAAGCAGGCTGAGGGTTTGATACCATGTTTAATAAAATAAAAGAAAATTGTCAGGGTAGTATTGGAGGATTGGTTGAGGCGACGTGCAGCGGCATAAGCTTACCAAGATCAATGCAATCTCCAATCCCGAAGTGTCCATATCCTCGGAGTCCTTATAGTGGTGAGGTAATTCCTGGACTAATCCCTGATGTGGAATAGAAAGGAATAGGACTTAAATTAACGATAAGGAATGAAACTTTTCGTGATAACAAGTTTTGAAAAATTGCCCATTTGTTGCTTTTCCCTTCTTCGTTACTTAGCATTCGCTAATTTTTATACTATGATTTATGGAAAACCCAACAGGTATCGGTGAGCCAACGCAAGGACCTTAGTAGACATCCAGCCAGCTACAGTAGCTTTACTTTGTGAGGTAGTTAGTAATCTTTTGTATATTTTCCTTTCAAGATGATGTACATGTAACTGGTTATAGTGGGACAATGTATCATCTGAACTTTATTTTGTGAATGGAAAAGTGTTGAAATACTTTCTTCTGAATATACTTTACTAGCAGTCTGTTTCTCAATGTTAGTTGTGATTGCTGAATAAATTATTGCTGAGTAACCAGATCCGATTATGGGAGGATCCGATGGCCCGGAATTGGGATTGCGACAGCTTGGCCTATACATCGTCCCCCGATTCACTCTCATTTGGAGAGGGAAAATCAGTTGTAGTCGATCTCTCTCAGGATGTGATCCATAGCATGGGACTCCTTGCTGACAAGCTTACTGCAGTCGAGAGGATTGACGGGAGAATTGATGAATTGGACTGGAGCGTCTCCAAAATTCCAAAATAAATGGAGGAGTTGGATGACAGGATATCTAAGATAAAGATACCTGCCGTGACTGCACCCTCTGCTCCCGTATACCGAGTTAACCATGTTCAGGAGTAGTTGGTATCAGGGCAACCCCAACCGTGGGAGCAGACCCAGTCCTATGCCCACTCTTTCCAGCAGCCACCTCCATTAGCAGAGACAGTTCAGGAGGAACCTCCACTGTTTTGGGAGGTGAATGGAGTATGGTATACTCAGGACCCTACCAGGCAAGGAAGTACGGGAGACCGACATACTTACCAGCATCCCCTGACCTTTCACAACACTGCATTCACCTTTGCACCGTCTCCTTTAAAGCAGAGCCATAGATTCCAGCCACCCTAGCAGCAACGACAGTAGTACCAACAGTATGGCTAACAGGGCCATTACCAGGCAGGCCAGCAGGGCCCGCAATTTCAGTAGACACCCCAGCAGTAGTAGCAGAGGTAGTACCCTGGCCAGCAAGGTCAATCTTCCCGTTCTTCTTCCCAGGCTTATCCCCTTCCTTCTTCGTCTAGTCTCGTGGACATACAACAACAGATACTCGATAATCTCCGTTCCTACCGGAACGAAATTCACAACTTACAGGTGGATGTCAACCGCCTGTCCAGATGGTGAGATAAGCAGACTGCACCCTCTACCTCAATCCCAGCCCAAGTTTAGGCTAACCCCAATATCTTGAACCGATATGGTTCTTAGCAGCACTTTGGTCAGGTATATTATTCAGCATCTCCTAGATCTGAACATGAGATTCTTTCGTGTGACGATGCTAATCACATGTCACTTAGGAGTGGAAGGACCGTGACCGTACCTGATCGGGCGAGGGACACGAGGAGGGGCATCTTTGGAGCTCTACCCGAGGAGTCTTCAGAGGACGAGGAGGAGATACAACATATTCCGGAGCCCCATCAGCACCATTCGAGGATTTCTACTCAGGGAGCCGAGAGGAGAAGGAGAGCACGTATGCAACATCGGCAGCATGGATACACTTCTGAGTCTCCGGAGGACCTTGCATCTCCGGTTGTGGTGGATACTACTCCAACTTCTATTCCACAACCTATAGTAGATAGTTATGATTTTGATTCCATGTTGCATCAAAAAGATCCTTGTATGAAGAACTATATTTCCATTAATGCCCAGAATGATCTTTCAGTTCAGGATTCAGATTCTTCATATTATGTTTCTCTAGCCTCAATCCCTTTCCCTCGTGCTCTTACGGTAGGAAAGCGCATCAAAAAGATTCAGAAAGATGACCCCGATATGGCACGCTTTTGTAAAGAAATTATCACTATAAAGGTGCCATTTGACGAGTATGTGGCTAACCATCCTGCATTCCAGAAATACCTTAAGGTGAGATGCACACCTATTAGGGTTAGCAGGAAGAAAGAGAACCAATATGTGAAGACACACGTCTTATTAGTAGCCACAACATATTGTCTCAAGAATCAGACATTGCCAAGGAAAAAGCGAGACATGGGCGCTTACTATGTAGAGTGTCGTATTGACAACATTGCGTTTGCACGCACATTCTTGGATAACGATTCTTCAATCAACTTACTTCCCTTAGCATTATATCAGAAATTGGAGTTGGGACTACTTCACAAATCCAGAGATTTACTCCAATTTATAGACCGTTCAGTGAAGAGACTTAAGGGAGAAGTGAAGAACGTCGTTATCTCTATTGAGGGGCAGAACTATCAGGTTGACTTCACAGTCTTGGATATGGAGACCCCCTATCATTGGAGAGAATCTCAGATCATTCTCGAGCAACCCTTCCTAGGACCGCAGGTGCAACTTTCGATTATGGTATGGGAATGATGAAGTTCCATTCTCCAGACGGAGAAGTGAACCTTGAGATGAAGCAAACCAAGTGTCAACGGTCCGATTCGGAGAGTAGCACAGAGTACTCATCTTCAGAGGCAGATTGCAGAATGATTAGCATAGTTGGGATTTGGGGACAGGTTCCTTCAGGACAGAGTGAGTCCCTTTCATCTGGAAAGGACATAGTGTATGATGCAGTTTGCCAGGTGTTGTCTGATCTTGAGAGAGATGCATCTACCTATTCCCATGATGACATAGAGATCCATTTGGATATTCAGTTCCATCCCCTTCGGAATGATCATGGGGCATAAATGACGAGTCGGGCGCGGCTTGGGCCGAATTACCGCATTTCTTTGGCGATCCAACTCTATAAGTTGGTGGTGATTACTACACAGTTGAGCCCACCTTCATGCAACATAGAACCAGGTTCAGATTCAATTCAGCCAGATTTGCTTGATGAAACCACATTGCCATAACTGAAATCACTACCTCCTACACTCAAGTATGCCTTTCTTGCAAGACCCAAAGAGAGATATCATGTTATCATTAGCTCAGACATGACTTTAGAACACGAGTCTAGGTTGTTAGAGGTTTTAGAGAGGAAGCACAAAGCAATAGGCTGGACAGTGTCGGATCTCGTGGGGATCAACCCCGCTCTCTACTCGCACCACATTTTTACTGAGGATAATGTGAGACCTTCCCGTGAGTTCCAGAGGAGACTTAACCCCAATCTACAAGAAGTAGTAAAGAAAGAGATTGAGAAATGGTGCAAAGTAGTGTTTATATACCCTATTTCTGACTCCAAGTGGGTGGCCCTGCTTCATGTTGTCCCAAAGAAGTCGGGAATTTATATGGTCACCAATGAGGAGGGGTAGAGATCGCGGCACGAGTACCCACATCGTGGCACATCTGTGTTGATTACATGCGCCTGAATGATGCGACCAAGAAAGACCACTTTCCCTTACCTTTTATCGATCGGATCTTGGAGAGACTCACAGGGAAAGAGTTCTTCTATTTTCTTGATGGGTACTCAGGCTACAATCAGGTAGCAATATCTCATGAGGACCATGAAAATACCACATTCACATGTCCATTCGGCACTTATACTTTCTAGCACACATGCCATTCGGGCTTTGCAATGCCCCAAGCACTTTTCAGTGATGCATGATTGTTATTTTTGTCGAGATGGTGGGGGATTTCCAGGAAGTGTTCATGGATGACTTCACGATCCATGGTGATTCTTTTGATACATGTTTAGCGTACTTGGATCGACTCCTCAAGAGGTGTAGAGAGGTAAATCTGGTACTCTCCTGGGAGAAGAGTCACTTTATGGTGACAGAGGGTATCGTGTTGGGGCATGCTATCTCCAAAAGGGGAATGGAGGTTGACCCTATCAAGATAGAGGTGATCAAGAAACTCGATCCACCTATGAATGTGAAGTCAGTGCGGTCTTTTCTAGGGCATGCTGGATTCTATAGGAGATTTATTCAGGATTTTTCTAAGATCGCCCTCCCACTGACTAAGCTCTTAGGGAAATACATAGAGTTCGTTGTAGATCACAGGTATCTGGAGGCCTTTGAGCTCTTGAAGAGGAAGATTTGTGCCTCGCCTATCCTACAAGCTCCTGACTGGTCTCTCCCCTTTGAGATCATGACCAACGCTTCAGATTTTACTATAGGAGCTATGCTAGGACAACGGAGAGAGGGGATCCCGTTTGCGATCCACTATGCGAGCAAAGTATTAGATCCTACACAGAAGAATTATACAACGACTGAAAAGGAAATGTTCGTTGTAGTATGGGTCCTCGAGAAGTTTAGGTCGTATATTTTGGGCTCTAAGGTGACAATTTACATTGATCACACAACTATTCGATATTTAATGGAAAAGAAGGATGTGAAGGCGTCTTCTTAGGTGGATTTTGCTCCCCCAGGAGTTTGATTCGGAGATAAAAGACCTGGAGTAAAGAAGGTTGTGGTTGATCACCTTTCTCCGATTGAACTTAAGGATTCTTCTGATTATGAGTGGATTATATAGGCCTTCCCAGACGAGCCAATTTATGTTATTGACTCACTCCCGTGGTATGCCAACATGGTGAACTATCTTGTCTCCAAGCAGGTTCCCCATGGTTGGACTAGGAGCAACATTGATCGACTGAAGTCGGATTCGAGGAGATACCATTGGGATGATCCTTTCCTTTTCTTCGAAGGATCGGATTGTGTTTGGAGAAGGTGTATTCCTCAGGAAGAGTACCAGAGTGTCCTCACATATTATCATTCACTTGAGGTTGGAGGACATCATTCGGGGAAGAAAACCACTCACAAAGTTCTTCAATGTGGATTATATTGGTCGGCTTTATTTAGAGATGCCATTGATTTAGTACGATCGTGCCCGATCTGTCAAAGGATGGGAGGGACAGTTGGACAGAGAGATGAGATGCCCATGCAGTCGGTGATTATTTGTGATGTGTTTGATGTATGGAGCATAGATTTTATGGGTCCCTTTCCCAACAGCCAAGGACATGAGTACATCTTGTTGGCGATTGACAATTTATCTAGGTGGGTGGAGGCTATCCCAGTTCGAACCGCAGGCAACAAGACTGTCTGTAAGTTTCTGAGCGACCATATTATTGCTAGGTTCGGGGTGCCAAAAGTTTTGATATCAGATGGGGGTAGCCACTTTGTGAACCGAGATATGAGATCTTTAGCTAAGGACTACGGATTTGAGCACATATTTACTAGTCCTTACGAACCGCAGTCTAATGGCATGGCAGAGGTTTTGAATAGAGAGGTGAAGAATATTTTGCAGAAGTTTGTTTGTCCCGATAGAATGAACTGGTCCCATCTCTTGGACCAAGTTCTATGGGCCTATAGGACAGCCTACAAGACATCATTAGGTACTTCACCATTCAGAATGATCTATGGCAAGCCATGCCATTTGCCCGCAGAGATGATTCACAAATCCTAATGGGCAATTAAGCAGATTAATTAGAGTTATCACCTAGGGAAGCTTTGTCGAGACTTGAACTTGAACGAGCTCGTGGAAATCTGAAACAGGGCATATGACACCAGTTTGATTTATAAGGACAAAGTGAAGAGATGGCATGATCAACACATTAGGTGCAAAGACTTTGTCCCTGGACAAAGGGTATGGCCAGATTGAAGATGTTCCATGGGAAGCTCAAATCTAAATGGACGAGTCCCTTTGTTGTTAAGAAAGTGCACGGGAATGGAAGTGTAGAGATAGATGATCTCATAGATGGTGCACAATCTCATGTGGTAAATGGACAACTGTTGAAGCATTTTGTAGATTCGAATGAGCAGTTAGTCCAAGCTGAGGTCATCAACTTCATGCAGAGTGATCACATAGCAGATACATCATATTACTCTTCATGAAGATGCAGTACCAAGATTCAGCAGCTTAGAAGATTCATTCATACTTGTATATTATCCCTTCTCTTTATATTCTCCAGATCACATCGGTTCTCACACTTACTCTTGTCTTATACTTAGGTTGACCAAAGTCTAAGTATAGGGGGGACCGATGCCCGCTATGTGTATATACTCATCCATTTTTACTCTTGACCTTGTCAGTCCTATTTTTATTCTTCTTCTACACTTAGGCTACCAGAGCCTAAGTATGGGGGTGGATCGACTTCTATACTTTTTTATTATTTTAGTTGTCCTACGCTTAACACGAGCTATATCTTTTTCTCGCTTCTTGTGCTCTAAGGACATAACACATGCTAGTATAGGGGGACGTGTATATATTACATATATACTTTACCCATAGCTTGTACTTTCACGTATTTTTGTTTATATTACAATAATTACGGGGTTGGTAAAAATTGGTAAAAAAATCTTTTTCAAAAAAATCTTTTTTTAAAAAACTTCTCAAAAAAACTTTTTCAAAAAAATCTCTTTTCTTCCCTTATTTGCTAAAAACTTTTTCAAATATAACAAAAAGAAATTCTTTTCTTTCTTTATCTACTTAAAAAATAAAAAAATGTGTGTTTTTCAAAAAAAATAGAAAAAAACATCTTTCTTCCTTTCATTTCCTTTTCAAAAAAAACACCAAAGCCACAAAAAAAAATAAAAAACAAAAAAAACTAACTAATGGGTTGGTTTAACCCCTGACGCTTACACTTTCACACGACTAGTGAAGTTCAAGAACACTTGATTTATGAGGTCTTGAGATTTTGAGTTAACCAGCCTTAGTCATTAGGGTCTTTGACTTAATTATTCACATTTCTCTAGTTTGAAAGATTTGTGTGCTATATTGCATGCTTAGTCTCTACCTTAATAATATCATCAACACCTCACATACATGACTGCAGTTACGATGAGATGAGTTGAAATTTCACTTGAGGAACTGGGATGAGGGATTTGAGTTTGGAACCGATTTGATGATGCTCGAGGATGGGATAAAACCATTGAAGGCTTCATGAAACATGAATGTCAGCATTTTTAGCTAGTATGAGAACTTGGTTCTTGTACTAATCTCTTGACATCTACCTAAGTGCCAGGGTGTGATAAAATAAAAAATGTTGATCATTGTGCACCAACTCTTGGTAAAAGCAGTGGAGCTAGCCGATGAATCCACATTTCATCATCTTTATTCTATCATTTTGGCCTCAAAAACCCTAGTAAATGCGTGTAAATACCCTTAATTTCAGCATCTTAGCATTCATGCATGTGTATGTAAATAGTGTATAAAATACTGTAATTAAAGCCAAAATTATAGAATAAATAAAAGAAAAGAAAAAGAATAAAATATTGTAAATATTTTATGACCCGAAACCCCGAGACCTAAACATCTCGATGAATAGGTCGACAAGGAATAAAGTGGGGGGGGGGGGGGGTAAGGGCCAGATACCTTTGTTTTTCATTCATTCTTTAGTCATTTTGGGACCTATTTTTGGTTCCACTTTTTATACCTCAAATAAAGAAACTTTGTACATGAAAGTTGTATATAATTAAATAAAGAAAAATACAAAATTGATTTCACTCAAAAATCATGTACAAATAAAAAGTTATGGTCTGAATAAAATTCCAGAATCCCAACTTCCCAGGCCTGTATCTCACAAATGAAAACTCCAAATGCATCAAACTCACCTTTAATTGTATATAATTTAAAATAAGCTATTTAATGGCGTGGTTTCGCATTTGGCGGAGCTACGGTTTGAAAGTTGAGTTTTGGACCCCTATTGTATAATTGTATAGATTAGAATATTCATTTTATTATTTATTCATTATTTTTATAATTTTATATTTTTTTAAATTTTGTAAATATTATTTATAATAAATATGTGTATTAAAACAGGAATAAAAACTCAAATAAAACATAAAATAAAAATACTTGTATATAATACATAGGTATATTACCTGTACTTATACCTGTATAATACATACTTCTATTTTATTAATTATGTAAAACACTTCAAAAAAATAAAATAAAAATATTTTTAAATGTATAAAAGTATTTTATAAATTTATAAAATAATAAACAAAAATAAATAAATTAAAAACACAAAATAAAAATAAATTAATAAAATATATATATGTATATACCTAAAAGGGTATAAAAGGGAACTTGTAAAATTATACCTCATAAAAATAATTAAAAATCACCATAAAATAATTTATAAAATAATAAATATTTTTATTTAATAACCTAAATTTAATAAAATCATTAACTATTTTAAATTGATTTTACAAAATCATTTCCAGGGATTTTTCATGGTTGGTCCACGTGGACCAACCAGGTGCCGGCCCCAGTTGACCCCGGTCAATTGGCCGTCCCCCACCCATGTGCCCGTGTCAGACATTGGTTTGACCTCATTTTTGTCGAATTTCTCAGGCCGCATCTTGCACCAATTCATGTCGAACTCTTCATGACTTTTGCTCCTTGTAGATTGGGCATACTCGCCCAATGATTTTTTCAGGCATTGGATCATCACAGCGCTCCAGACTCCTTGATCTTCTCGCACGTTCGTCAACCCCATATAACGCACCTCCGACTTCGATTCAATTTTGAACCCCTCAATCCCAAGTGTCGCTCCCCTAATCGTGCCAAAAGTTCCAGGAAGGCGACAGCTTCCTCCGGTGGCCTTCAAGCGGGTCGAGCAAGCGCTGAGGTGGCTCCACGACCTCCGCCTTTCGCCGGCGTCGAGGTACACTTTCCCCCGATGTTCAACCATCGAGGTAGCCTTATCTCCCTTTATTTCTTTCGCTTTCGATCCCCTTAGTCTTAGGATTACTTCACCGCAAAGATCTTCGCATTTCCCCCACTAAATCGCTCAATCGACCACCTCGCCGGAGTGCACCTCCGGCCGAGTCTCCTTTTCGCCGCTTCACGCCGACACCTCCACTCCGCGGGGTCCAGACACTTTGCCCTGGACCCTCTCACCACTTTTTGCAGGTACTCTGATCTTAATGATCGCTTGGGGGTCATTTTGACCTTCGCCGGAGGCCACGAAGCTCCACCAGCTCCGCCCGTGTCTCCAACGAACCTCAGCTGTCGTCGAGGTATTTTGGACCCGCCAGCACCTCGAGGAAGCTCGCAGGAGGCCACAACCCCATTTTGAAGCCCAAAGATCACCGCAACATCGAGATCGAGCTCGGGGAAGTTCGCCTCATCGGCGTTCTTCCCCGTTCGTCCTCCTTGCCCGTCCACCGTTCGATCGGGCGGCACCTCCAAATCAAGTAGCCACCGTTGGATCTCCTCCGCTTCCAGCCGTCCGATTGCCCAAGGATCATCTAATCCTAGCCGTTGAGGTCGAAGCGTCATCGCGCCACTGGAGCCCGACACGTGTTAAGTGGGAAGGATCCCACCGTCCGTCCGCGCGAAGCGAAGGGTATTTTGCATCCAACACCCCTCGCATTTTTGTATTCACTAGTAGATACTTAATCTTTCCTCCTCTTTGTTAAAGTTTTGTAATATTTGCAACTTAGCCCCCAGAACTTTGGATTATTGCAACTAGGTCCCTCGCCACGTCACCTCACGTGCCTGTGCGCGTAAGGTGAAGGGCATTTTGCGAGGGAACCCCCCCAGGGTTTGGTTATTTCATTTTGATCCAAAAACTGCCAGAACTCGTGTAATATTTTGTAGAGATTTTACAATTTAGCCCCCACATTTTTGAGAACTACATCCATACCCTGCCAGGTGCGCGTGCTTGCGCACGTGCTCTTGGTGTTTTTGCAAGGGTACCCTCGCAGCTTTAGCTATTGGTATTTGGTCCAGAAAAGTTTTTATATAGTTGTATATTTTGTGGGAATTTACATTGAGGCCCCTGACCTTTCTAATAATTACATTAATACCCCTGGCCTGTATGTATTTTCTTGCCGTTTTCTCTAATTTTTGCATGCATCCATAAAATTCTAAAAATCCTCTAAAAATCAATTTAAGTTCCTGTTTCATTGCACTTCCACGGCATATTTTTATTTTGCATAATTATTGCATTTTAATATTATTAAAAATTCAAAACAAGCATTTTTGCTACTTTTGCATTAGAAAATACCAAAAAATATCAAAACTTTTTGAAAAATTCTAAAAAAATTACCTCAGGTCTATTTTTGTGTCCTTTAATTACTGTCCAAAAATCATTAAAAATTTCAAAAAAACTTAAAAATTAGAAAACTCCAAAGAGCTTCCTAAAAATTTAAAAAATCCTAGAAAATCCTAAAAATGAAAACTCAGGTTCTGTAGTTTCCTTATTTTATTATCTTTTATTTAAAATAAATTTGAAGATTTTTAGACTATGATTTCTATTTTTAATCCTCATTTTAAATTTGGCCAGCACCTTTTTTCACTGTTTTCTTGTATTTTGGCTTTTAAAAATACCAAAAACATTCAAAAAAATTCCCAAAAATCACAAAAACATCATAAAAATATAAAAAGACCAAAAACATTTTATTTTCTGAATTTTGGCTATTTTTCTCTATTTCTATAAATACCCTATTCTCCTCTTTTCTCATTTTGTGTATATTCTATTTATAAAAACAAAAAATATATAAAATATAAAAATAAAATATAAAATCAAAAAAATTAAAAATCAAAATAAAAATAAAAAAATTAATTTTTTTAAATTTAAAAACCCACACAACATTTGCATATTGTAGACACATTGATCACATCACATCACTTTGCACTTTGCACAATCTATCCTGCTTGCTCCATGTGTTCGACACTCTACATACTTACACTATACACCTATTTGTAGAGTTAAAATAAATTTGACTCCACATTTATTTTTCATTGCTTGATTCATATATTGTGGGTTCATTGTTGATTAATTAGGGTTTAGTGAGCGGTCGTCGCATCGACATTGTGGTCCCGCTTTGTGTGGACTATTTAGACCCTTGCCAAACCCTAGTATCACTAGCCAAAAATAAATCAAAGAAATATCAATGTTGAAATAAGCTCTCTTTCCACAAAATCAATTATCAAAAGAGCTTCCACTAAAGGCGAGCACTCCCAACCATTTCAAAGTGTCCACTTGGACCACCGCTATTATGACCAGGAGTCGGGCTTGCACCAAAAAAGGGCTCTGCATCGTAAATGCTACAAGTCTGGATGTAGAAGGTACGATAGGTACTCAAAAAAGGCACACCCTAGTGTACTCCCAGGAAAACAAGTGCAGACGACTCCAACTTCTCTTTACGGATGCACTAATGAACACCAAAAATATGCGTTGATAATAAGGCACTTGAGAGAATCCTTGTTCCAATGAGAGGGAGAGAAAAAATGACACAATCCTATGCCCTCCATCAACTAGCCATCATCTACACTTTCAAGACTGACAATTAAAGAGATGGTGGATTGGATGCAAGAAATGGTTTATTCTCTAGTGTCGAGGATTGGGTTCTTAGGAGAGTCTCTTAGACTGGAACCATGGATGACGTTATGACTCTACTCTTGTAACTGCATTCCACACTTATGTCATATCCTTACTATATATGTATACAGAGAGAGTCTGATAATTAGGGAAATTGGATACCTTTTGACTAGAGCTTGGTTCAACTTAGAATTTTAGGATCTCTAAAATCGAGAGTTCTTGAACGGATCAAGTCTTGTATTCACATGCACAGTCATGGGTTATTTCAACTTATTCATCTTTATTTGCTCGAGGACTAGCAAAGTTTAAGTATAGGGGGTAATGAATCCGCGATTCATCATCAGAATATCTTCATCTTAGCGAAATTCCTGAGTAAAATCTTATATAAATGTTCATAAAATCAATAAATTAATAAATGACTCTTGTAAATAAAACACACTAATTGTTGTATATTAGATTGTATAAATAAATTAATAATAAAAAGCCGTACAATTAAAGGAGTTTTTCACCTTTAAATAGCTCAAAAATTTATGTATTTTTAATAATTTTATTGCAACTCCTTCTTGGCTAATTATTTCTCTATCTTGTTCATAAAAATATATATATAAAAATACAAAAATACAAAATAAATTTCACCTCAAATAAATACTCCTAATTCCTAAAGAGAAAAAGCGTAAAGTCCAACTTCCCGGCCAAATTCCCGCTCCGTATGAACTCCAAATTCATCAAACTCACTTTTAAAGTTTAAGTTAGAAAACTATCTATCCAATGAAAGTGGTTTCATTAAAATCGAAGCTCGTTTGCAAAATATAGGTTTTGGGATCTAGATGTACATTGTATATTATGTATATATTCATTCTTTCTTCATTTTTTATTTTATCTTTCTTCATTATTAAAAAATCCAAAAAAAATCATTGTTGTGTTGTATCTTATTTCTAGTATTTTATTATATTTTTCTATTATAAATATCTCTTATTAAAAATACAAAAAAAAATATAAATTAGAAAATCAAAAAATGTGCATATTGTTTGTCTTCTTTTGTAAATTCTTCACTATTTCTCTTCTCTATATTTTATTGTATTTTAGTAGTCTACTTTATCTTATTATTTATTTTTTATTTAGTTCTCATTCTCTACAATAACCACCCACTCAACTCCATTCTTTCACCATTTTTTCTAACTTCTAATTCAACTCCACCTCCATTCTAATCCCCATTCCACTCCACCTTCATTCTAACCACCATTTTCCATCTCTTTTTATATATTACATCCTCCTCATTTTGCACTTGATCCATCTTTATGTGAGAAGAGCGTAGTTTTCAGAGTTGAATCAGTGACAGAGACGTAACCACGATCGAGCGACGACATCCCTTTCTCCGGTGAGATCCGTTGGCATCTTGACCCACATCGCAACCGCAATCGCGCGCTGCTCGAGCTCATTGCTCGTTGGCGATTCGAGCGAAGACAGTGCTTATCGTGAGCACACCATAGGCACCCGCGTCTATCGTAGGTAAGTTCTCTTTTTATCATTCGACGTCGTTTATATTTTTGTATATTTTATCACGCCACATTACCGCCAGCATAGCTCCATTTATTCTACTTCATCATCTTTATCACCATCACCACATCATATTTTTTCCACATCATTTACATTCCCTATTGAAAAAAACAAAAAAAATAAAAAATAAAACAATCAAAAAACAATTCACAACAAAAAAATTCAAAAAAATTTAAAAAAGGAAGGAGGCAGCAGGCGCCGCCCACTGCCCCTCCCTCTTCAGCCGGTCTCCCACGGTCGGCGACTGCCCCCATGCCGGCGCTCCACGCCACTGCCGACCGCCACGGTCCCGCCCGCAGCTCTTCCAGCCATTACCGCCAGCCCTCGCGCCCTCCTCCACCTCAAGGCTGTCGCCTGCAGCACTCCGGCGCTCTACGCCCTCGCGTAAAGCCGCCATCTCCTCTGCCTCCTCGCCGGCAGTCGCTGCTCCTGCTCCATCGCCTGCAGTGCGGCTGGGCCGCCGACCTCTGCCACTGCTCGCGGGCTGCCGCCACCGCCCCATTTCCTGCCCTCCCTCCTGCGAAGAAGAAGGTGTCTTTCATTTTATTTATTTTTTGTTAAAATTTCACGTTGTCCTCATTAAGTTTTCGTAATTACAAACAAGTCCATGTACATGTTTTATTCTGATTATTATATTTTCTGAATTGCACAGATACCCCTGTATTTGCTTTTTAATTTGGACCTCTATCTTGCATCTTTTTATTCAATAAAAATATCATAATGTGGAGCAACTGATTGTCTATCATCTAATTATTTATTTGGGTAATTAACTAAAATTGTTTTATTGAAAACTTTCATATTTTACCCATTCTGAGATCTTAAAATCATATCTCAGCCACGGTTACTCTAAAAATTCCACCAAAATTAGAAATGATCCTGTGAATTGTGCTTTAATTCGTATCCAAATTTTATTTAAATTGAGTTGTTATGTTCCTTAAATACATTGTAGAGTGATCTTAGTAAATGATTTTTAATTAAATCCACACACATCTATTTTGCGAAATTTAAAATCTCCTAGATTCCTTATAAAAATACCTATATGAGATAATTCGCTCTCCAACTAATTTGATGATGTAGATTTATTAGGAATTAATTACTCATTGTCACTCTATTTCCATTAAAAATAAAAAATTCATATTTTGTCAGAAAAAATAAAAAATATTGTAGGCTCATTGCATCATGTTTTATTTTCAGTAATTTTTTCATAATGTTTGCATTCTGTTTGTGTGAAAAATTGCGAAAAAAACCCATAAAAAGTGACATTTTTCATTGTTGCATTTAACCCATAAAATTTTTAAAAAAATGTGTTTTGTATTCATCACTGGATTAGGATTGTAGGAAAAATACAATTAGGCTAAATCTGATAAATTTCATATTAAAATTAATTTGGCCTAGTTGTGTGTTTTCTTATTGTCTTAATTCATCCGCATTGTGCATTTCACATTCATTTTGCATATAAAAAAATACAAAAAAAATCCGCGTGGAAACCTAGATCTAATTTTTTCCGAATTAACTCGAAGTTGTTCCTTTGCCTCCCTGTGTTTGACACCGAACTTGCTCGTGATATAAATTAAAGCCGAGACACTCTTCACGAAGATCTTCTCTCGGTTCTGAACGATTCGCTAAGTACCCCTTTTACAATGAGTACAAATTACATGCGTGCCTAGCGAGCCGATCAACTGCCCACATGGTTGCACCTCCTTTAGCCACCTGTCGCTTCCTCCGCCCTTGATCAACTCTCCCCCACCTCAATCCTAGCCGCTTACCTACTAGCCTCCCTCCACCGTCCGGTCACTTCACCAGATGAGATCTCCACCGCACCCTACCGCCCTCTTGTCAGCCACAGGATCCTCATCCATCTAATGCCCATGTAAACTCCATGTCACCCTTATTCCCGCGTATGTCTAATCATCCCCCAGATCTCATCACACCGTTAATTCTTGCTTGCTTCAAACCTGTTAGATCAGACTCTCTGATCTAATCGGGAGCGTTCTCCCGTGCCTCTATCTGGGATGTTAGATCACGAGATCCAACGGTCCCTGCTTGTCTTCCTCCTCCAGTTTATCCTCCTCCATCCGTTACGCCTTGTGTTAGCTCCACCCACTTCCATTTCTAGCCACCACTCCGATCCCCCTCTCCACAATCTAACACCTCACCTTACTAGCCTTAACGCCCATTAACTTCGCACAGCCTCCAATCACTACTGCCATAAATCCGAGCCATCACTATTTCCATTCAAAAACCCTCGATCCTTCACCTGTAACTGTCACCTCAATCTATAAATCCCTCTTCCTCGTCGCACTTACTCCTCATCCACCAATCAATTGGGTTGAGGCCCAGCTTCTTCCGCCCTCTGGTGACAACGGAGGGCGGTTGTTGAGGCGATAACGACCTCATACCCCATGTGAGATCCATGGCATCAGCCATGTAAGCTCTGCCACTTCGGCGACAGTTGAGCTTGCTGGTGACGCTGACTAGCTCGAGCGACGACCTGAGCATCTTCGAATGCTTAGCCCAAGCCCTCGCATTTCCTTCTTCTTCTGAAATCCTTTAGGTAAGAATTTTTGATTTCTTTGTGTTTTCTGATAATTTTCTCGTCGCTGACCACCATCCTCATAGTCGCCTGACCACCCCACAGCTTCTGCAACATCACCAGCATCTCGTCGACCCCTCTGACTATCACCTTCCCTTCTCCAGAGCCTCGTCCACCGTACTCCCCTTCCTCTCTGCTTCGTCGAAGAATAAGCATGGGTTCCCCATTCCTCTGCCTGCACGGAACCACCATCTCACTCACCTCACTCACTCGCACTTTACGCACGCTTCGGTTAGACTTATAACACTTGCAGCTACATATGTCTTCAATGGTCGAAGCTCGTGCTTCCTCTCCAATCTCGAGTTCATCCTCCGGTGATGCTTCATCGACCGCCATCTCTAGCTACCCTCGTGGCTTTTCCACCCATCAACCGTAGTTTCCAAGAGCTTGTGGAGCTCCCTGGATCTTCTACGAGCACATAGGGTAAGGTAGAGCTCTAGCAGCCTCGTTGGAGCTCCAAATACGTCGCCCCTCCTCTGGTGGAGAATGAAGCACATGTGTTTTTGGATGGCGCCCTTAAGACGGCCATCCAACAACCTAGATGAGACCATGTCGCCGACCAACCCTACAGGACCGATTGACCCAAGCCACTTGCCCGAAGTGCCCCACATCAGCCACATGTCCACCCGAAGCTGCCTCACTCCGAGCCTCACTCGCACACGTGCCATGCACGTGAGGACATGGTTATTTGCAAAGACACCCCCAATCTTCCGCAAAATAGCATCCATGCCCCCCAAGCATGTGCCTCATGTGCCCGCTTGAGGTATTTTACACAGGAAACCCGTCAGATTAAAATTTTGCAAAAAGCCCCCCCCCCCCCCCGTGCACAAGGACAAATTACAGGGAGGTCATTCTGGCTTATCCCTATATAGACCTATTTGTGATATTTATCATTTTTTTCTCATGTTTTTATTGCCTTTATGCCCTTGCACTATTTTGATCATATCTTGAGCATTTTAACTCCAAATCAAACGATTTCAATTTCATATGTGTTGCTAATTCAAATATCTATCTAATGACATCATTTATCTCCTATTTTGACACTTAATTTCATGTGCTAATATTATAGATCTTCTATGTGTCATTTGTGCTTAGTTTGATGCCTCAATTGATATTGGAATCAATCATTCTTTTATTGCTCAATTAACTTGATCATGTTAGAGTATATATGTATTAATGAATAATTATTTGCTCTGCATAGCATTTATTGCATTTGCATCTCTTTTAACTGCATTTAAAATCAAATAAAAATTGTGTGCATCATGTTAATTTATCTTTGCATCATGTTGTTTCATATGCATATCATCTGTATTGTGCATCACCTCTACATATGAAAACCTAGGTTTAGAATTTAATCGCTCATTATCTAATCGATGATTTTTGATGAGAAAACTAGGAGGCTCTTGTCCCTGTGTTGGACCTTGGTATACTTGCCAAGTAAAATAATTTCTACATATTCGAAGAGTGTGGTTTTTGCAGAATCGGTCTCCTCTACAATAATACGACCCTATTAAAGAGGCATTATCCACTATTCATCGTTGATCACTCGATCAACAAGTAAATGCACCTGGTCCAAGGCAAAAAATTCCATGGAAAATGAATAAAAAATAGTAGATGATATAATTATTATTTTTTATTAAAACATAAAAGATATTTACAATTTTATGTAGTATTTATTACCTATTTTTATTTAATTTTATGAGGTTATTTATTAGTAGTTAATATTTACAAGTATAAGTATATGTATATTGACCTATGTTTTGAATATTTTATTTTTATTTTGTATTTAAAATTTCATTATTTTATTCACTTAATTTATATACAGATTATTTAAATATGTATAAATACATTTTATTGTATTTTTCTGATATAATATGTACATTTAAATAAATGAAGGTATATAATGTATAGTATATGTATAGGTAATTTATCTATGTACTTATTTATGTTAATTTATTTTATCATATTTATGGTTTTATTGTATTCTACAATATTATAAACATATAAAACTTTGAATAATATAAAGAATAAATAAAATGAATATTCTATTCAAGTATATTGTAGAAAAAATGGTTCAAAATCTAAAATTTGCACCTTATCTCCCAATTAAACGAAACCTCCTTCATTAAATAGCTAATAAAAAGTTATATACAATAAAGTAATTTTGGTGCATTTTGAGTTCATATGGAGAAGATATGGATTTGGGAATTTTGAGTTTTAGAATTTTATTCTGAGTATAAAATGTACTATTTGCATATTTTTTGTGTAAAATAAATTTTATACTTTTCTATATATCTCTATCTATAACTTCCATGTTGAGGGTTTTATTATTTGATGTGTAAAAATAAGAAAATAAATAGGTCCCAAAAATCAATTATTGTTGAATTAAAATTTGGGTTTTACTTATTGTTTTCTATGTATCTTGCTACAATGCTTCTGCCCTATCTCTCCCTACTTTATTCCTTATCGACCAAGTCATTATGATGACTTGTTCTCGGGGTCTAGGGTCACTTGACACCTATGTTGTCTCGTTTCATCTTCTTTTCTTCCTTTATTCTTTAATTTTGGAATTAAATACAATAAATATACAATATTTTATACAATATTTTGTACAAATGATAAAATATTTATTTTGGAAAATTAATGATATATACATGCATTTAGCTAGGGATTTGAGGTCAAAATGAAAGAATAAAGGCGGCGAAATGGAGATTCATCAATACCCTTGCCTTCAACATGATGAGGATTTCATGCTTTATTCAACAAAGTTGAGGTCTGATTTTCAATCCACTATAACTAAAAGTTAGGTACTTCCCGGATCTATGTAAAAGTACAATTAAAACAAGGTTGAAAACTTGACCAGTGTATCATTTATACTATAGTCAACAAGTCAATCCCTAAAAGTTGTCATTTCCTAAAAAAACTTTTCAAAAGACCTTTTTATATATGTGTGTATAAAACATTGCAATAACATGTGTGACTTTATATTTTTCACGATCATATTTTGGGACTTCCAAAAGTTTATATATTTACATACGCGCCTAGATGTTAGATTTATCCCCCATCCCAGCCACTCAACATGTAACTAATGATGACACTCTTTGACACATAACAGATATCAGAGAAAATGGCATGAAGGATTGAATTGTGCAATCAATATTTTAAAAGAAATTCAAAATTCAAACCATAGATTTGCATACATATTTAAATTTGAAAACCCTATTGGATAAAATTCATGACTTAAAAGTGTTTTAAAATGTTTATCTCTTTGTTCTTTCATGAGAATTTGTTCCATTGTCAATGTTACGGCCAACAAGGGTAGGGTGGCCTCAACCTATCCTCTTCTCTTCGATGTACCTAAGAAAGAATTTCTCCTCTCAACTAAAGAAAGAAACTCATGCATTGGGCTAAAATCCAAAAAACTGCAAGAACCTTTGTTAGATAAATAATTTGATTTATATTTGTAGAATGTTTCTCTAAGATAGGATGTTTTAGCATGAAAGACAAAAGCAAGTTGCCTAAGGAAAGATTAGAGCTCAAGCATAAGCACTTCAAAACTTTGGGGTTCCACACTTTTTATTTTAGTTTTCCAAGTTGCTTTTGAGGTGATTATAAATAATACTTTTTATAGGCTTCTAGGAGTTATTTATTATGCTTAAATATTGTTATAATCAGCCACGAGATGCATCCCTCTAAATTAAAATGTTCAGAAAACTCGATAGTATTGACTATATGGATTACTCAACTAGTATAACAATTTTTTAATAGAAGACCCAGTAATTTCGGGGATCCGAAGCATCCCCCAACTAGTATAACAATTTAGTCAATTGGAATCAAGTTAATCAGTCGGTTTAGGGATTGGTCCATTGAATTTTACTCAAATAAATGATAACATGATTTCTGAGATTTTTTTAGAATTAGAATAGTCTATTGATATGAGTCTTAGTAGATTGACAAGAGTATTAATCGAGGTGAATACATTCTTTAGTTGGTATAATATGCTTGACCACGGAATAATGGGAATGTATAGTTATGCAAGTGACTTATGAATTAGTTTATTTGAAGTTGGAAAATTTCATAAAAAGAGTATAAGTTTATTGAGATCGATTAGCTAGCAACTTTCGACTGAGATAACTTAGTCAATTAAGAGGTTGATTTAGTTGAGAGGTTGACTTAGTTGACTAGTTTGAATCTTAGTTAGATGAATAGCTACAAGAAGTAGTTGTTGGATGGTTGTGAATGAACAAGCGTGTTAGATGATTAATGATAGTTTTTAACCGATAATTGGAAATAAATAGTTGATCAATTATTTTAGTTGACTAAAAGTGGAAGATTTCTATATATTTTGAAGGAGAATTGCTAGTTTATCCCATCATAATCGATGTGGTACTAAGTGGATCGCACTCATCAGTACATATGCGTGAGATCTAAAATACAATCACATATTACATCTTTTTTGAAGAAGGGTGTCGTGGATATTTACCTTGAATACAATTCTCGTAGGTCAATAAATTTTGGATTTTCATCAAAACCTAAAAGTCCAGCTTTTGGTAGTCTATTGGTCCTATCAACAAACACGTGTCCAATCCTTTAATGTCAGACCTTATTCAAAATGATTTTCATCTTTCCACGATCTTTTGGAGGTTAGATTATTAGTGGTATTAGTATTCGTAACAAATTCATTCATGTCCAATTCAAAGAGTTCAACACGTGTTAGAAAATCATCTAATAAAATTTTACCACAATGATTTATGATAAATTTTTCATATAATAGAAAATAACATCATTGTCTAACTAGATAAGTATAATAAGTTCCTTCTACCAACAGGAACATACAGAAATTATCATATTATTAGGAATATTCCGTTAGATAATGATGATATGCATGTTCAAATGACAATCGCTGCAATAGTTGTATCAAATGGTTTATCTCCCTTTATAAAACATCATGGTTTCCTATAACAGATGTAACAAAACATGGACATAATGCATCAAAATCAACAATTCAACTTCCTCCTCCCCCTATGAATAAGTTGATCGCAATGATGAATATACATGTATGACTTGTCATTGCTTGACCCATGTCTTTCTGTAAGGTCATTAGGTATTCTAGAAAATTACATTTCCAGTGTCACGATTTATTGTAGTGGTGGCCATTCGTCTTTTTAAATGTCAGATGTGTTGAAGCATTCGAAGATTGGCCAATAGCTTGATCTTTCTTCTTCTTCTTTGGTAGACCCTTCCGAGATCTTTCTCATGTCGTGCTTCTCTCTAACATGTGCAATTGTTGCAACGATAAAGAGATTATCTTTCTTCATTATGTCCTCAATGGATTTTAGCCTAGAAAGTAACTCCGCATTTGTTAGATTCAACTTGTTCCTGTCGTATCACATGATAAAGTTGGTGGGGGACTTAGGAAGAGACATCATTATCAATTATTTTTACATTTTTGCATCCATCTCAACTCCAAGGGTCTCCAGTTTAGATATGTATCATAACATTTTGAGTACATGTTGCCTATACTTCTTGTAATAAAGCATCTCTTTCATTAAGTTGTATGATATTTACATCTCCAGACATCTCCTTTGGATTTGTTCGGATGTCCTTGGCAATGCTATATCCATATGTTGCTTCTGAAGCGCATTAGATAATGATCCCATACTGAAGCAATGAAGGATCAAATGACCTTTGCCCCACTTCTTGTTGAAAATTTGGGCACCCTTAGTTTGAGAGTAATCATACTTGATGTTGGAAAGCACATACCGTATGTTCTCTACTGTAAGTACAACTTATAGACTACATATCAAACTCGAGTAATTTGGTCATACCAACCGATTAACTTTGAGTTGTAAGTACAATTTATAGACTACATATCAAATTCGAGTAATTTGGTCATACCAACCGATTAACTTCGAGTAATTTGTTGAGTGGCTCAAGTGACTTCATTTGAAATTAAAATAGTTTGTACTTTACTATACTTTTTATTTAGGTGAAATTATTTTTATATCAAAGTCCATTTCACATTTTTATTTTTTGTTTTTAAATTCATCCCCTTTCCAGCTTTCAAAACATATCATGCTAACCAAATCTCAAGTGAGATATGAGAACTCCTATTTATATAGACAATAACCTAAATTCATCCCCTTTCCAGCATTCATCCCCTTTCTCATGCCTGCTTCCCTGAAGGTGATATTTTAACATATTATTAATTAGACAAACCGTCAATGCGTGAAATTCTATGTTGGGCGCAATGCAATACCATCTCATATGAGGAAACAAAGCAACCCAATGCATGCACGATTGTATTATGGAATTATGTGTTCGTGAAAATAATTATAAAATACAATCCATAGTGATGGAATCCTTCACAATGACAGGGGATCTAGAGATCACCATAGGGCTTTGTCTATATATTTTTTAATTGATCGATAACTATTACAAATCCAATTCCCATACTCAACCGATAAAGGGAAATAGTCATTATCGTGATCAGTAGATCATCAGATCATCTTAAATTTAATCCTATTAATTAAGACTTATCCAAAAGACCTATTTTAGTTTGCATTTTTATATGTTATATCTATATCCCTATAAATCTTGTAGTCATACATATTGCACATTCAACCCGTAACACATGCACACTCGCAATCTTTCATTTAGAATTATAATGCGATCCCCTCACATAACTCTCCACAACACAAAAGTACTTTTCATAATGACAAATAAGTTGTAGTCCATCATTCACATTGATAGATAATCGGATCCATTAATGAAGCGTTAAATGCATGTATTAAAAAGGATCCGTTGTAGCACGGGCACTTAACGTGTCATACAGAATCGATAAGAATCTCATTGACGAGGTTCTCAACTTTAATTTTTAACTTGGGAAGTCCAGAGTCGAACACAAGGACATATGCCATAATACGATTATTTAGGCATTTAAATATATAGTTTAAGTGATTGATAAATTATCTAGGTCAAAACATACAAACAATGCGAGCAAGCAATGCAATGTAAATGCACATCACAAATGCATACATGAGATGAAATGTGATTTTGAATCAATTATTGCATGTTAGAAATTATCATTAGAATGAACAGAATGGTAACACTCTAAAATATGCCAATATATTCACAAATATGCCCATAAAATGATTCATCAAACTTAAGCAATTATATAAATTAATTCTAAGTCCAATTGATCAATGCAATGTAGAGTCATATTTCATTTAATAAGCATGGATGTACAATATAGACTCTCACAAATTAATCCTTCATTTATTATCTAAGTAGAAAATAAATCATATTAGATCAAAGATAATTAAACGAGGATCAAAATGCCATTGGAATCATTTAGTTTGGATAAAAGATGCTCAAGTTATTCAACATAGAATCCAGAGGCATAAATGCGATAAAACTTAAATTAAAAACATGACAAATAGGTCCCTGGAGGGACGTAAATGCAAATATTAAAAATCAGCTTGTGAAATTATGAAACACCCCCGCGCGGGGGTATTTTTGCAATATTAGATAACTATTGGAAATAGCTATGCAATTTGCCTAGACCCGCACGTGTGAGGTGCGTGTGGTCCTAGACTCGGATAGAAGGTGTGGCTCGGGCCACATGGTGTCACACTGTGCTTTGGCTGGCGGTCTGGATCATCCAAGGCTGCAGATTTAGGCTCATACTCATGGACGAAATTGGACCGTCCGATCATGCTCAATTAGGCGCGATCCAACGGCAACTGTGCCATTTCCTTGGAAGATCACCGTCATGCGTAGTAGTTACAAAGATGGGCTCCGGCAAGCTCCTCCTTTCTTCACCATGCTCCAAGAAGGATCTTCACAGGCCATCGATCATCCTCGGGAGGTCTGCGAAGATAAAGTGTGGTTGGTGAAGGTCCTCGAGCAGCCGGAAGATGGAGATGATGATGACCCGTCTGGAACAAAGCTCTAGGTTGGAGCTCCTTCTAGAATTCCGGCCATTGAAGGGTTCGACACCTGGAGATGTTAGAAGAAGTATAGTTGAAGCAATTGAAAGTGAATACATGCGCATTGTGAATGTGAGTGGAGTGAATGTCTGGGATGAGTGAGGAAGACGAGGACCTGGTGGGTCTTTCTCTAGATTGGATAAGAAGATAATCTGTGGTGAAAAGGTTGTGATAGAACTAGGATTACAGAGAACAAAGGTTCTCGCGAAGATCAGTGATCATTGGAGAGGACGGAACAATGATAGAAAAAGGGTGAATACGTAAATATATATGAGAAAAAATCAAGGGAAGCTACACTAGACCTGCCTTCCCGGATTTCTAATAGGTCACCGAGATGACGGAGATGACTTGGGGGCTGCAACTGAATCGCTTGGTCTTCGCTTCACACTGGAGCAGCAATGCTGGAAAGCTCGTCAGCCATGGAATGGCCTTGGGCATGCTCTCCTCGAGCAAGGGTCGTCACCAGAGTTAAAGTCCATTATCGCGCCTCTTCCCTTCGATCATCCTGTCGTGAAGTGAAGGGGAGGGCTTGGAGGTACCCACTAATGGTGGATAACCGCCGCTTGAAGTGGCGATGGGCTTTTTGAAGGCGGAGGGGTGGCAGTTTCCAGATGGAAATGGTGGAAGTTTCAACTGCTACCATTAAGAGGAAGTTTGGTTAGGAGGAGGTTAGGGTGTCGGCGTGGGTTATGGAAGTTAGGAGATGGGATTTGTGATGGAAGTTGGTGGAGAAGGTGGTTAGTGTCCGCAGAATAATGGGGAGAAGAGGGACAATTTAGACAAGGTGGGAGAATGGCTAGAGGTTGAAGAAGCAGCCCCAACTGTTGGATCAAATGATCCACGGTGGTGATGAAAGTGATTGAGAACCATTTGATCAGATCATGATCAAGCAGTCATGATCGGGGCGCTAAAGGACAGACAAGATCACATCAACTGATCTGATCCATGGGTTAGAATTGTAGCGCGATTAAGTAGAAGAGATACACTTGATCAAAATGCAATCGGACGGCTTAGATCAAAGCCGGTGGCAACACATGAGCAGGCCACATGGCACGATCTGAAAGTGCCACATGGCCCAATCAGACTTTAAGAAAATAGATAAATAAAGAATAATAAGAAAGAAATAGATAGAAGGTGAATAAGAAAAGTTATGAACATGAAAGTTGTAGATCTCGATGAGATCTACAACTTTCATGTAGAAGTCAAAGAGATCAGAGGTCATCTATATATAGTTAAAAATTAATTACTATTAAAAAATATATAAATCAATTTTCTTTATTTTTCTTTTGCTTATTTTTTTGTATTTTTATTCTTTTTTATGTTAATTTATTTATACATAATTTATTCTAAATTTTATTTGATTTTAATAAGAAATAAATACATAAAATATTACACCACAGTAGAGTTATAATAATACATAATAATTAATGTTAATTATTTACAATACAGTAATTAGTAATTAGTGTCAATTAGGCAATGAATTTTGTGATTAACTTAAGGAAGAGAGATAAATATAATCAATTAAGCTGATAAATTTAGGACTTATCATCCATCCATATCAATTACAAGGAAACACACCATTGTTTACTCCTAGTTAATATTAGTCCATTGCTAGTGTTTAATTCTAAATCAATTGCTTTGAATTTTAATGATTCACAATCATGCATGTATATAATCAAAAATATGAAATAAAAAAGACATTCTAATTATTGCATAGATCCAAACATAAAAAATAAAATAATTTCATGCTCCAAATTTACAAGTTGTGGGCATTGCACTTCAAATTGAAAGACATCATATAATAGGAACTTAAAATTCATTGCGACATCAAATATTTTCGTAAATATTAGGTCCAATGCTCGATCTGAATTTTCTAAAAATATTCATATCTATTTTCAGTCTGAATAAAAATATAAGTCACTAGTTTCTATTTTATCCTCTTTTATCTGTGCTCATGGAGAAATCTAATTCTTATGACCGCATGCTAGGAATCGCCCACAACAATTTCATACTGATAGGGAACTTGATTGCATTAATTAGTTTTTTTTAATGTGTTATATAACTAAAAAAAGTAACGAAAAATTCCATAAAAATCAGTTACATTTTTTTTTCGAAATCGGAGTCCACAAGCATTTCAGCATTGAACCTTTGCTGGATGATGCCAACCTTTGGCAAATCTCTCCAGGGCATGTCCAAACCTTTCAGAAATCATTAATACCTAAAAATATTGTCCATGCTATATCATTGGCTAGAGCTCATATAAAATATCTATAACTTGTTAATTTTTAAAGGTTTAACAAATCATTTTTATTTGTTCTTCAAATTTTAACAACGATTAACTTGAATAAAAAGCAATATCCATAAGAGGGTCACAATGCCCACACAAACATATAAAGCAAACAACTTTGTAGAAGGCACTACACATATTAAGTGCAGTCCAACCACATCATAATGTAAACACAACTTCAAACCTTGATTAGACCAATAAAATCATTTTTATGTAGAATATTTCATTAAAAAATCGAAATCATTAAAGCACTAACCAATAGACACTTCCAATAGACACTTCGACTGTAATTTTGATCATGAAAAATCCAATGTGAACAAGATCACATTCTTTTAATATCAACCTAAAGAACGACTCTTCATGAAATCAATGTTTTATGACTCGTTGAAATTGAAGATACTTTTTTAAACCCCTATCATATGAACTACTCATTTTATCGAAATAATAAAAAATTGAGAAATACCAGTTTTGATGGGTTTGAGTTATTGTTGGGTTGAATCTGATTTTGTGTTGGAAAAATGAATACCGTCACTCAGTCGAAATACTTCGGATTAAAGTATTCCGGTCATTGGTTTTCTTCAATTGGGTCGGGTTAAAATCATATTAACCAAATTGTAAAAAAGTTAAGTATTGCCATTTAATAATTATGCATACTATCTTTCCTAAATTTTCTACAAGTCTAGTAGTACTTGTAATATGATTGGAGTTTTGATCACCTTCTTGTTTGTAAATCACGAATAAAATGCATTGTCAAATGAACCTAATTCTTCATCAGCAAATTACTTATCAATTCTAAAAACTTGATTTGAGTTATCATGCTACTATGTTACTAATCAATTAGGAGATTGATTTGAAAAAAAAAAGAAAAGAGGATGTGGTGTTTCCTCTAGAGAGTTGTGTAATACCCTTCAAATTACAATCTTGCATTATTCTAATTCCACTTTCCAAATTCTAGTTTTAGTTAAGTGTGTTCTCCAATTCCAATTATATTTTTAATTCGTGGAATGTGGATCACGATTCCATTATTCCATTTCAATTTCTAACTTGCAACAACCTTTATTCCAAATTTACTATTATTATTTATTAACAATTTAATAGTTAGAATTAATTTACATATCTTATATAATAATATGTATGAATTTTATGTATGTATGTATGTAAATATATGTGTTTGTATGTGTTTGCAAAGGAATTTATGGTTCTGATCGCATGGATCTAAGACATGGGTCACCCATATCTGTTGTTCGGATTGATTGAGTGGGTTGCGTGGATATTATCAAAGCCATCAATTAACCATATACCAATATAATAAAATGACTTGGACTTAACCTGCTATGATACCCTAAATAACCTAATTCGTTTTACCCGTTTCGAAAGATTCGTGTGGACTATTTGGGTTGACCCAAACAGTGCCCGCCACTATGCATGATGACTAGGGATGAAAACGGTCGGATATTGATATGAATAAATGTATAATCATATCCTTATCTATTTTAAAATATGTGTGGATATAGATATTGATGAATATAAAAAATGAGTTACCATATTCTTAAAAACGGATACGAATGTAAAGCGAATACAAATCAAATACGAGTAATAAAAGAATTGTTTAATAGATTAACAAAAATATACATGTTTAAGATGGTTTACACATAAAAATAGATATATCATATATATAGTAATTATATAACAATTATATCAACAATGGTGAATGCAATCATAAAATGTTGTTACACATAGTTATAAATAAATTTATCACTGTACTTACGTATAAAAATGAATATATGAATATGAATGCGAATATTAGCGAATGTCAAAGTGATATACATATCCGCATCCATTTTAAAATGAATACGAATACGAATACAAATATCAAAATATGTATATAACGGATAGCAGATCGGATACACATGTATTCACATTCGTGTTGATCCTTAATGATAGCATGTTCAATGCTTTGCTTTTCTCTCTCATCCTTTCTCTTTCATTCTCTTATTCTCTTTAGTATTCTTCTTTCTTGGTTAATACTTGATCCTCAATCTCTCTCACTCACCCACACTCTCTCTAACCCTTGACGCTGAATGAGTTTCTTTTTGGAATTTATTTATTTGTATTAATTCAACATATATAGATATATCAAAAAGTATGATGATGGTATTAATTATAGCCATAACATGATTTGAGGTGGTTTAGAGTTCAACATAATTTAATTAAGCTGTCATCGTGATTCGTTTAGTCATCATTGTCTTGGGCACTTGTATTGTTCTAATATATGAACATTGTAAGAAAGTGTCAACAAAATACAATATAACGATAGAATAGGAAAATAATTACAGATGAAATGAACATTGCAGCCATTTACCAAAATGGGTTTGTAGTTATGTTTTTTTTCTAAAATCGATCATTATATAGTCGTTGTTAAATATATAAAGATAATATTATTCGTTTTGAAATTATTTTTAGGAATTTTTACATCCATAACCCTGAGTAATATCACAATTACAATCATAACCCTGCATAATAGCGAATTGCATGAGAAACCATGGATAGTCACTCCGTCTCACACTCATAACCCTCCGTTAGTTTTCCGTTTAATCCAACCATATCATTGGGTTAATCTAATCCTTATTCTATCCGTCTGCTACAAAAAAATTAAAAAATCATAAAAAACCCAAACCCCCTTGATGAATCCACATTTCATCATCTTTATTCTATCATTTTGGCATAAAAAACCCTAGCAAATGCCTGTAAATAGCATTAAAATCACCATCTTAGCATTTATGCATGTGCATCTATATAGTGTATAAAATGCTGTAATTAAAGCCAAAATTATAGAATAAATAAAGATAAGAAAAAGAATAAAATATTGTAAATACTTTATGACCCAAAGCCCCGAGACCTAGGCATCTTGATGAATAGGTCAATGATGAATACTCATTCATCACTCTTTATTCTTATATTTTAGCTACAAAAAACCTTTGCAAATACATGTAGATATGTGTAAATAGGAATAATTACCAAAAACATGCATTGTGTAAAAACCTATAATTAGCATGTTTTTGTGCAAAAATAAAAGAATAAAGATTAAAAAGAAAAAGAGGGAAATATTTAGAATAAATATTGAGCAACCTAACTCAAGGGAGGGCTCAGCATGGGCCTGACCGCATAAAAGCCAAAGTAGAGAGAGATAGGGGCTCTTGAGTGTAAATATTTATGTAAATAAATAAAAATATTTTCCTCAACAAAAATAAGCTTAAATTATGCTTGTAAATACTTGTATATATCTATAAGTATAAAAACAAAAGAAAAAGATAAAATCAAAAAGACCAAAAATACCACCTTCATCATGTACATAAACCACTCTTATATATTTATTTAATCTTGTAAATAAACAAAACTAATTTCCAAAATTTTTGTAAATATTCTATGTTATATAATGTAAATAAATAAAATAAGAACAATTAAAACAAAAACAAAATAAAAATAGCAAAATTAAATACAAAAATACATTGTACATATACCATGTATATAAATGTACGTACATATTTATTTTACCTATGTATATAAATAATAAAAATAAAATAAAAATACATTTTTTTCCTTATTTTGAAAATAAATAAAATATAGGGATAAAATTATACAAAAATAATAATTTAAAAATCAAAAATAAAAAAACCTAATAGTGTACATATACCTATATAGTACATACTATGTATATACCTTAGTTTTATTTCTAAAAATTAATTAAAAATCACTAAAAAATAGAAAAAAAATAAAAGAAAAATATTTTGTGTTTTGAGTTTTTGCTAAATCGGCCCCTAGCTACCCTTAATTTTCACTCCAAGATCCAGCCACGTGGCCGATTTCTATTGGGTCCTGGGGATGTTGACCGCCCGGTCAACTACCCCCCCAGGACCACTTTGCACGGTTCTTAGCGGGTAAGCCCGCTTCTCAGATTTTTAGCGATTAAACCCGGATCCCATTCACCCAAACCCCGGGTCCGACTTCTTCGCGATTCACCCGACACCCTCGCCGGAGCTGCACCCTCGGGATCCGCGCGCTTCCACGCCCTACCCGACCTCATCTTCCCGGACCCTCGCCCATATTTAGCTCGAGCTCCGCCACCTCATTTCACCATCTTTGGTCACTTGTCTCCACCCCCAGTGAGCTCCAGCGAGTGCGCAAGAGTGACATCTTGCGTCCGAGCCTGTCGAAGCGAGGAGAGGGAGCTTGGCCATCGATCCGGCGAGCTACGCCGCCGTCGCTACGCCATCAGCTGGAGCTTGAGCCTCGGAGGGAGACGCTCCTCGAGGCGACGGCCAGGAGTTTCAGCAGCTCCTCCCCAGTCTCTCCGACCACCCAGGTAGTTTCGATAGCTTATCTTTTTCTCTGATTTCCATTTACCCCCAAATCGCGCCACCGCTGTTCATCTTCGATTCCCATCGCTTCCGACCACCATCTGATCATCGGGCATCGCCATAGCCCTCGCCTTCCTCCCGCGCACCTTCTCCACGTTCCCATTCAACCCAGCTTGCACAGGAGCTGGGAGTCGAGCTTCACCGTCCTCCCTTCGCCGGAGCTCGTCCGCTGCGACCCACAGACCACCGTCACCTCGCCTAACCAGGTCGAGGCAGTTTGCCCTCGACCCGCGAGTCTTCTGATTTGCTTTTCAAGTCAAACGACGGCCATATGAGGTCCTTCATCTTCCAGCCAGGAGGCTCAGCTCCGCCGACCTCGTTCGAGCTCCTCGGAGCTCGGTTGGGTCATCGGAGACCCCCACTCGACGCGGAGGCTCATGCCGGGCCTTCTTAGATCCCCAGCGCCCCGCGAGGAGGTCGGAGGCGCTCGCACTGGGCCGGCGAAGTTCGCCAGCCACCTGTTCTTCCACGACCTTCAGAAGCCGTCCGATCGTCCCTCTCGCTCCAGGTTCATCTGAACCATCCGTGTTGGAGCAGCCGTCATCGTTCGATCAAAAGAAGGAGAGATCTGGACCATCCGAGGCTCGAGGGTTAGCCATCCGCGCCTGACACCGTCCAATGCACCACGTGGACTAGCCCCAGCCGTTGGATCATCCCGTGGATAGCAGCGTTGGACCCCCAGTCGCCCTTGACCGCTCGATCAGACACGTGGCGTCCATCCAGCCGCTCCGAGTAATAAAGGGTAATTTACCCTTAGGCCCTCTTTCTTATTTTATTTCACTTTAGTCCTGTAAATATTGAGTTTAGTTGTTTAGTTTTAGGGTTATTTGCATAGAGGACCCCGTACTTTATTTTCCTTGCATTTATACCCCTGTACGTTGTATGCCACGTGCTTCGTCATGTGTTTGTCTGGTTTATTTGCAATAGAGGCCCCTGTAGTTCTGGTTGTTAACAGTTGAATGAAATCTTTCACTTATTTGCATTTATACCCCTGTGCGTGATTTATTTCAACATGTGCGTGATATTTCGGGTATTTTGAAGATAAGCCCTTGGACTTTTGGTACCTGTTACCAATAAGTCCTCGGGACTTATTTTCTTCGCATTTGGGTCCCTGAGTGCCCCAGGCACACGCGTGGTGCGTGTTTAGCTGGGAAAATTGCACCAGACCCCCCAGACTCTTGGGTATTTGCACTTTGGTCCCTGTGCACAGTGCCCCATCTTTATTTTTGAATAAAATAGCAAAATACCTCCAAATCCAACGAAAATTGGACACATGGATCCTGCCATGGTGTAAAATTTTCGTGGATTTTTGAGGACATTTTTTATTTCATTTGATATTTTTAAAAAATAAAAAACTTTTAATTTTGCTACTGTCTAACTTGAAAAATCACAAAAAATATTAAAACTCATTTAAAAATTCCATAAAAATTAGCCACTGTTTGTCTTGCTTAGTTTGATTTTCTAGCCAATTTTGGCTATTTTTCATTGCTGAAAACCACTAAAAATTGAAAAACACTCGAAAACTTATAAAACGTCTAGTAAATAGATTAAAAATCCAAAAAACAATAAAATTGGTGCCTAAATTTTCCTCTTTTTATCTTCTTTACAGGAAAATTACCTCCCAGCCATTTTGGGGCTCTTAGATATTTTATCTAGGCCTTTTTGGCTCGGCTGGACAGTACCATTCATTCCTGCCACTTTTTGATTTTTGGAAATCAAATAAACATCAGAAAATTATAAAAAATTCACCAAAAACACTAAAAATTATAAAACACACAAAAATATTTTTGTTTGAATTTTTGGTTGATTTTTAGTGCTTTAAATAATTTGTTGAAGTGTGGGCTTGTTTACTTTTCTTATTTTCTTTATACATTAAAAAATCTAAAAAAATTATAAAATAAATTAAAACCACTAAAAATAGTTTCTTCTTTTATTTTCTTCCTTCTTCCTACTTCGTAGGCCGAGAGGCCAACCCGTGCTCCTTGAGTTCGACCCTGGTCGCTATACCAGGTTAATACAATAGCAGGACCGCTTTCGTGTTCTGATCGATTTTATCTTTATCGAGTGGTTCATTTTTCTTGACTGACACATCTGAGTGACCGAGGTCGCAACGACCATTTTTGTACCTTTATCTTAGTCGCTCGGATTCTCGTGTCATCAGTCGACAAGAATAAAGTAGGGGGATATAAGGTCAGGAATACAGAGAAAATACCTATACATTCTATTCATTCTTTATTCATTTTGGGACCTATTTTTGGTTCTACTTTTTATACATCAAATAAAGAAACTTTGTACATGAAAGTTATAGATAATTTAATAAAGAAAAATACAAAATTGATTTCACAAAAAAACAATGTACAGATAAAAAGTTATGGTCTGAATAAGAATCCAGAATCCCAACTTCCCAGACCCGTATCTCACAACTGACAACTCCAAATGCAGCATACTCACCTTTAATTGTATATAAAAGAAAATAAGCTATTTATTGGCGGTGGTTTCGCATTTGGCGGAGCTACGGTTTGAAAGTTGACTTTTGGACCCTCATTGTACATTGTACAAGATTAAAATATTCAATTTATTATGTATTCATTATTTATTCATTTTTATATTTTTATAATGTTGTAGATATTATTTATAATAATTATGTACATTAAAATAAGAATAAAAATCTAAATAAAAACAAAAATAAAAATACTTGTATAAAGAATACATAGGTATACTGCCTATATATATACATATACAAACACTCTTATATTTTATTTAACATACATAATAAATCAGAAAAATAAAATAAAAATAATATTGTGTATATAAAAGTGTTTATAATTTTAGAAAATAAGAAATGAAATTAATAAAAATAAATACATAAAATAAAATTAAATACTTAAATACATAGGTATCTATACTATATAGGGTTAAAAGGTAACTTGTAAAAATATAACTCATAAAAATAATTAAAAATCATAATAAAATACTACATAAAATAATGAATATTTTTATTTTATAATTATTATTTTAATTCAGGCTTATTTCTATTTTTTAAATAATTTTTAAATCTTTTTCCAGGAGTTTTTCCTGGTTGGTCCACGTGGACCAACCAGGGGACCAGGAGAGTTGACCTCTGGGGTCAACTCCCTGGTCCTACTCCTGTAGCTGTGTCAGAGAGGTTTTGACCCTCTTTCACCCTTTTTTCGAGGATCAACCTTTCATCTTTTCGACTCAAGGTCTTCTGCAAACTTCTTCCTCGTTCGACCGCCTTGCACGCCCAATACTTATCTTGGGACGTGCATCACGCCAACCACCACTGCACCTCGTTCTTCCCACCATGTCCGTCAACCATACTTAAGCAACCCCTCGACTCCATTTCGATTTTGAACCGCAAATTCCCAGATTTCTCCCCCCTTTGGTCGTGCTCGAGACGCTTGGAGGTGACAGCTCCGAGCTCCGAGCTTCAAGGCGGCGGAATACCCCATATCTGAGCGTGATCCACACCTCCGGCAAGCTCCGCCGTCGAGGTATTTTCTCCCTCTGGCCCCCAGGCCATCGAGGCTGTTCTTCATCTCTTTTCATCCCTTTCGTGTTCACTATACCCTTAGGATCATTACGCATCTTTTTCTTCGTCCAATCGATCACCTGATTGCTTCATTAATCACCTCACCGGAGCGCAACTCCGGCGAGTACCTATCTCGCTTCCACGCCACCCCGAGAGACACCCGAGGTCGAGGCATTTTGCCCTCGACCTCCGTAACATTTTCTTGCAGGTACTGGAGTACATTAACGCATCTGGAGCCATTTTGACCCTTCGCCGGAGCACCTGGAGCACCGCAACTTCCGCTTCGTCGTGGAAGAGCTCCCCGACCTCCACGTCACTCCTTCGCTTCCAGACGACAGAGGAGACCTCCAGCAACCTCCTGGGCCCATTTTGAAGCTCATCCACCGCCGGAGCGAGTTGCCACCGCCGGAAGAAGGTCGCCCCGGCGGTCCTTCTTCCTTGTTCTTCCAGCACGCCTCGCTGCCGTCCGATCAAGAGGGGACCCCAGGTTCAACGTGGACCGTCCGATCGCCGGCACTGCCACCGTCGGATCTCATCTGAGATCTGATCTCAGCGGTCCACGGGCGAACCGTCATCGCCTTCCGAGAGGGCGCCACGTGGATAAGTGGCACGTTCCCTGCTGGATCGCGCTTAGCTGCCAGCCGTTGGATTCGCGCCACGCGTCACCAGCGCCCGCACCACCGTCGGATCGCCTTAGCGAGGGTATTTTGCAGTCACCCCCCGCTAATTTTTGTAATTTCTATTTAGTCCTGAAACTCTATTGCGTAGTTTAAATATTTGTGTATTATTTGCAGAAAGACCCTCGTCTTTATTGTATTTGCACTTCGGTGCTCTGCCACGTCACCTCACGTGACCAGTACTGTGAGGTGAGGGCATTTTGCATAGAGGCCCTCAATCTTCGGTGTATTTCAGTCCAGTACCAAAACTTTCATGTGTAGCGTTAACTTTTTGGAGAAATTGCTTGTAAGCCCCCAGGTTCTTGGATAATTACATTTTAGTCCTCGCCAGGTGCGTGCAAGTCGCGCCCCTGGTGGGAAAATTGCTAGGACACCCCGACGGGTTTTGTAATTGAATTTTGGTACAATAAATTGAATATTCAGTTCAAATATTTGTGGAAATTTGCATGTGAGCCCCTGGATGTTTGAGAAATTGCATATATACCCTTGCCAAGCCTGTTTAATATTTGGATGCTTGCTCTAATTATTCAAATTATCATTCTAAGTCCAAAAATTCCACAAAAATAGGGTTTAGCTCCTGTTAACTTGTGCTTCCACGCTACCAAATTAGTTTTTGATTTTGTTTTATTTTTATATTTATTAAAAATAAAAAACATGCTTTTCTCTACTGTCCTAGCTAGAAAATGCCAAAAAAATATTAAAACACTTCGAAAAATTCCAAAAAATTACCTAGTGTCTATTTTATCATATTTTAGTGTCAGTCCAAAAATCACAAAAATCTCAAAAGAAAACACTAAAAATTTAAAAACACTCCAAAAACTTCAAAAAAAATATAAAATCAAGAAAAAATCCAAAAATCACAAACTCAGTTTCTGTTTGTTCCATATTTTTGTTTTCTTTATTTGAAAAATAGTGTGAAAAATTTTGGTTCTGTTTGATAATTTTAGTTCCCATTTTTATTCACAGCTAGCACTTATTTCACTGATTTGATTTATTTCAGTAATTAAAAATACCAAAAACACCTTGACAAATCCCCAAAAATCACAAAAACAGTAAAAAATCCTAAAAATATCAAAAACATTTTATTTCTGAATTTTTGGTTATTTTTGCACATTTTTATAAATACTTTAGCTTGTCTTTTATTATATTGTCCTTATTTTCCAATATTGACAAGAAAATAAATATATATATATATAATATAAAATTATAAAAATCAGAAAATTAAAAATCAAAATACAAAATTAAAAATTAAATAAAAAATAAAAAAATTAAAAAATTAAAAACCCACAAAAATTTCCTTTGATTGCTTGCTTAGTGTAGATACTTCACACATTCACTCATGCACAAATTTTTGAATTACCCTGTTTGCTCCCTGTGTTCGAACTCTCTACATACTTGTCCCTATACACCATTTGTGCAGAGTTAAAAATAAATTTTAACTCCACATTACTTCTAATTTATTGATCTTTAGTGTGGGTTAATTGTTGACTTTAGTCCAGATTTTATCGTGAGTCATCACAGCGACGGTTGTCTCCGCCTTGTGTGAGACACCACTTTTAGACTCCGTGAATTCCGGCTAAATCAAATGGTGCCGTTGCCGGGGAGCAACAACGAGTAGCTCATTTTTGTTTACTTGTGTTTAGTGTTTACCATAGCTTCATTTCATCTCTCTTACATTTTTGATATACATATTGCTTGAGCTATCTGACCACCCTTTCTTGTCTTCTTGCGAGGGACCGCGGAGCGAGGCGGATCGCTTAGGTGACCCGGAGCATCCTTGGGAAGTGGAGCCGGTCTTTCTTTAGCCAGGCCGGCAGGAGAGAGCAGGAGGAGTGAGAGAGTGATTAGTTTAGCTTCCATTTTATTTTGTGAGAGAGAGTGACCTATTAAATTGTAATAATACAGGTACATTGGACACTTGGACACTACCGGGCCTAATTTCCGGGTGTTTGTTCTCCTGGGGGCTCATCGCGGGTTTTTTATCGCGGTTTTATCGCTTGTCATTTTCCGATTTTGATTTCCTTTTTCCTTTCTTTTGTGGATTGAGCCCTTAGATTATAGGTCCTGCTTGATTCGATTAGAATAGGTCCAAACACACTAATTATCTTTGCATGCTCCTATAGTTCGTTGTTGGACTTAGACTAAT
Organism: Ottelia alismoides; assembly: GCA_037367405.1. Lineage (NCBI taxonomy): Eukaryota > Viridiplantae > Streptophyta > Magnoliopsida > Alismatales > Hydrocharitaceae > Ottelia > Ottelia alismoides. Next base: position 123,099 of record JAZKJV010006086.1, read on the forward strand.
TAAATAGTTAGCTATTACTTTCGATCCATGCGCCGCTAGCTCATTCCCGAACAAGCGCTTTCTCCTAACTCAAATGCGTTGAGCAGAGGAGGGGTGAGCCTAGACCGGACACTCGGATTGAGAGTTAGTGGCTAGCTTGTGGTTCTTCACGCTAGCAGTTGCCTATTCTAGGACGATTTCTGCTTTGCATATCGCCATGTAGTTTAGGTTTATAAATTCTGCTTTGCATCCCGCATGGAGAGAGCTGGGATTCGCTGTAAGTCTTCTTACTTTGCATGCATCATTTAGGCACAAAGGTGAGATTTCCACCTTGGTGTCGACTTGCACGGCTTTTCCGACTCTATTCTCCCTCTATTTTTGGAACAAAGTAGGATCACGAAAATACAAAAACCGTTAGGCGCTTGTTTGAATCTACTAAAAAGAAGCGATAACACCAAAAAAAATTAAAAAAGGGACAGCTAAGAAAACTTGACCAAAAATAAAATCGGTAATTGGATTCATTGCTTGGGAAGAGTAACACCCTCACTTGTATTCAGGTTGCATGGGAAGGTCTCCTTCCAAGTGAGGTGAGCGCTTCGTAAGGATTAGAGCCAAAAACCCAACTTGTGGCTGCCTTGTGTATCGCCTGGATTTCCGAAGTATTGGCGCTACTATCGTACGTAGTCGAGTAGGACTTGGTCGCCATTGGTGACTCACTATTGTGTGAGCGCCGACCTTGTCCGAAGTACCGAGCTTAGGCCACGCCTTCACGGGTGTGTCTGTCTCACCGGCTGCGTCCGAGTAGGATCTTGCACGCTCACGGGTGATTCCGTTGCGAGCGAGGTCCGAAGTATCGGTTTCGCCTATCGGCTTCCTCCCTCTATTTCTTTGGCTGAGTAGGGATCCAGGAAGGGTTACAAGGACCTCAAAAAACGCAAGTTACAGGTTACACAGGAGGAGGACAAGTACGGGGACACTTTCCCGGTAGTACTCTCTCTCCTTTAGGCGTAGCATTCTAAGGACTCGTGAAAAGATAACTTCCTGAATCAAGATAAAATTGACAAGATAAAAGCCGAACCTTCACGGCTTCACGTGTTGAGTTGGTGAACTTACCCCTGCTTTGTGTTTGATTGCTAGATTTGTTTAGGTCAAGATCAAAAACACAGCACAATTGTGCACGATTTTGTTGCATCTCATTTCATTCCTCTTCTTCTTCTCTTGCATTTTCCCTGCTCTTCCCAAATAATCAAGATGATGGGACGGAGATCTCTTAGGATGACTTTGTCGGCACCGCTATCCAGCACTCCTCCTCATTCATCTAGGAACACCTCGGAGAGTCCGCTCTCCGAGCCCGAGTTTACATCCACCCTGTTCCCCCTCGACCACCCTTCCCATTCTCCTTCTCTCAGTCCAATTGTTTCAGAATTCAGTGCATCACAGAGTTCGGCTCATTCGACAGCACCTGAGATGGCCTCTTTTGCTTTTTCAGAAAATCCAGCGATGGGAGACAGAGGCGAGCACCCAGATGACCATGATCACCCTCCATTCATAATTGATCAGGTGGCCATCAACAACTCCTTGTTAGCGTCCCTGGAGACCATGCAGAGACAGATCTGTGACCAGGGAACATTCATGGGTGACCTGATGAGAGAGAACCGACCTGGGGGCGGTGGCGGTGGAGGAGGAGGAGGACCAGATGCAGGAGGAGGCGATCCAGACGCTGAGCGACTGCCACAGACCATCATGAGGGAGTTGCACAACCCAGCTGCATCCCTTACTCACCGTTGGATCAGGCTCCCGCCTATTCACGGAGATTTCGAGCTTCGGCCCCACACTATCCAGCTTCTACCCAAGTTCCATGGGTTGCCGACCGAAGAGCCGCACCTCCACCTCCAGGAATTCGAGATGATTTGCAACACTATCCATGATCGGTTGATGACCGAGGACACCATCAAGATGATTGCCTTTCCATTCTCTTTGGTTGATAGAGCCGCATATTGGCTCAAACACCTTGGGCGATTCGTCGACACATGGGCAGATCTCCGGACCGCATACATGAAGAAGTACTACCCTCTCGGCCGGACCAACGCAGCTAGAGCCATGATCAGTAACTTTGTCATGATCCCAAATGAACAATTCCATGAAATCTGGGATCGATTCAGAGAGCTCATCGACCGGTGTCCACATCATGACATCTCCAAGCCCAATCTCGTGCAGAGTTTCTTCTGTGGGCTGACACTGGAGCTGTAGGGGCTAGTGAACGCCTCTTGCGGTGGGTCTTATTTCTCCAAGGAAGAAGACGACGTCTGGGCCATCTACGAGGGCATGGCAGAAAACTCCACAGTAATGGCCCAAGCCCGAGTCTACACACAACAGAAACCTCCGCAAGGAGCGGGATCTTTTCAGAGGATCGCCCGCATCGATGCCGGTCCCAACACAGTGTCAGCTGCCGCAGCCCAAGCTGAATCAGCCGCAGCCGACATGGGCATCATTAGTGAGAAGCTGGACCGCCTCGAGATCCTCGAGAAGAAGCAGATGCAAGGCATGGTCCAGATGGACCAAATTGCCAAGACCATGAGTGATCTGAAGACGCAGATCTTGTGCGTTCAGGAGGTACAAACTCAGTCACAACAGCCTCCCAGATCACGTGCTGATCCGAGTAGCAGCAATTCCAACCAGGCATCTACCTCATACCGCCAGGTGAATCACATTCAGGCAGAGCCGGTTCCCTTACTGCAGTACTATCCATCTCAACCGCCATCTTCGGACATGCAGATGGTGGTATATCAGCCGGAGCAGCCGCTGGCAGTTCTTCCTCCACCCTCCTTCGAGCAGGAACCATTGATGGAAGTCAATGGGATTTGGTACGACCGGTACCCTCAGCCCGGGATTCGTCGGGATCACCCCGGATTCCGTTGGGGCAATGGTGGATCCTCCTCCCAGCAGCAGAATCCTGCCCAAGGACAGCAGAACAACCAGCCACAGCAGCAACACCAGCAGCCCCAGTATGCCCATCAACAGCAATATCAGAGTGGTCCTCGTCCCGCCTATCAGGGACAACAGTGGAGGCAGCGACATCAGCCTCAGCACTCTTATCACCATCCTTCCCCCCAGTATCAGCCACAACAGCAGCAGCAACCCCATTTCCAGCAGGGACAGCCATCCGGTTCTCAGGGTCCCACCTTTGAGAACTCAGATCTTGATGATCTTGCCCGCTTGCTATCTGAACAGCGAGCATCTTTCAGGCAAGAGATGGATGAATTCCGGCAGGAGATGAGGGACATCATAAAAGGCAAGGCCGCCATACCCGCTCAGATCGAACCTAACCCTAATAATCTAAAAAGGAAGTCTGAGCAGGTAGAGTTTACAGAGGATACTTCTCCTAGTGATGATTTGAATGATATGTCTTATTCTTTGAATGATGCTGATTTTGTGACTACTAGGAGCGGTAGGATGCCAGCCGGTGGCGCCTCTTCTGAGCGACAACCGGATGCTGAACCAGGAGCGCCAGAGGAGCAGAGTAGCGGTGCTGATGCCGCTAATGACGATGTTGAAGACGGTGGTGCTGATGCCACCCATGATGGAGTCCAGGACGACGGTGCTGATGCCGTCGTGATACCAGATGCAGACGGTGGTGCTGAAGCCACCATTTTGGATGATGAACCAGAGCGCGGTGCTGATGCCGCGAAGACCGGTGCTAGTGGTGGCGCTGAGGCCACCACACCTACTTTTGTTGAGCCACCATCTGTGATGTTGCCACATTTTGTACCTAGAGACTGTGGGAACAAAAAGAAAAACAAAAACATGAATAAAGGAAAGGTTTCTGTTCAAATTACGGATCCATATGTGGTGAATGATGATTATTGTATGGATTCTCCTTCTTCACAAGCACAGGGACCGATTCCTAGTCCTCCATCTGAGGAGGCCCCTACCATCCTCTTCCCTGAGGCACTCCGCCGAGCGAAGGGGAATAAAAGAGAAAATCCCAAAAAAGAGTAACAGGTAGAGTTCGGCAATCAGATGATAGACAGATTCCACATTCAGCTGACTCTACAAGAAGCACTTGAGCACATCCCCCTCTTCAAGAAGAACCTGAAAGAGAAGACTACCGTCCGCAGGAAGAGGAGGAATCACAGAGATCAAATCCATGTGCTCACTCAGTCCACTTGCTGCATAATCCAGAACAAGCTGCCAGCTAAGCGACCAGATGCAGGAGCTCCCTATGTCAGATGCAAGATTCAGGAGCAGCAGTTTGATCGTACTCTATTAGACAGAGGCTCTTCAATTAACCTTCTTCCGGCAGCCTTACTCGACCGATTCGAGTTTGGTCCTCTTCTTAGGAGCAAGACAGTCCTTCAGTTTGCTGATAGGTCGAGTAAGAGGCCGAAGGGGTTATTGAAAGACGTGGTCGTTACCATTCAGGGCCTGAAATTCCCCGTGGACTTCGTTGTGTTGGACATGGAGATCCCTGAGTCGGTAACCGATGCCCCCATCATTCTCGGACGTCCATTCTTGGCTACAGCCAAGGCGGTGACCGACCATGATAGTGGGAAGGTATGCTTTCGCGTAGAGGGCGAAACCATACAAATAGAGACGATCGAGGAAACCAGAGCCAGAGAGTTGGCATGCTCAGAGCAATCCAGCGAAGCCGAGCAGATGACAGAGGAGGAGCTAGACATCCACCAAGTTTGTGATTTTGAGATGACTGATGATGAATCCAACTGGAAAGATCCCGTAGCACCGACCCTCGCCTTGCCTACAAATTCACTATATCTCAAGCTCATGGCAGTCGAGAGCCGGGAGAGCACATCCCTGGATGAGGATATATCTGAAGCTGACAGTGTTGTGATGAGTGGTGCTGAGGAATTTCAATCATGTTCATCTTCTTCAGATCCCTCGGATTCAGACATTGAATGGGATGACTTTGATGATTATTTGCCTTGTATGATTCCTTCTGAGCCAACAACCATGACAGAGTGCGAGCCAGTGCAGTTTATAGATGATTCAGCAGGCTGCCCTTCGTTAGAAATTAATGCAGAGCGAGAGTTCTCCCATGCAGACCTGGTAGCATTTACACAGACATATCAGAAGCCAGATCTGCCACCTCCCAGTTGTCCAGAACGGAAACCTCTGCCGCAGTCGATGACATACAGATTCCTTGCAGGTGAGCCAGAAATGTACCCAATCATTATCTCAGCAGATTTGACTGAAGAGCAAGAATCTCATCTGATGGAGGTTCTTGAAAGAAACCGCAAGGCAATCGGTTGGAGTATAGCTGATCTCCAGGGGCTGAGCCCAAATCTTTGCTCTCACCACATCTATCTTGAGGATAACGCTAAGCCGTCGCGTGAGTTCCAACGACGGCTGAACCCGAATCTTCGAGACGTAGTCATGAAAGAAATTTCAAGGTGGTGGAGCGCCGATTTCATCTATCCCATCTCCGACTCCAAATGGGTAAGCCCGCTACATGTGGTACCCAAGAAGACGGGTATCACTACAGTTGTCAATGAGTCTGGAGAGGAGATCACTACCAGAGTACCTACTTCTTGGAGGGTCTGTGTGGACTACAGACGATTAAATGAGGCCACCAAGAAGGATCACTTCCCGCTACCCTTCATTGATCAGATTATCGAGCGGCTAGCCGGGAAGAGTCATTATTGTTTTCTTGATGGGTACTCTGGATACAATCAAGTGGCCATTGCGCCCGAAGACCAGGAGAAAACGACATTCACCTGTCCATTTGGGACTTATGCTTTCAGACGGATGTCCTTTGGTCTATGTAACGCTCCGGCGACATTCCAAAGGTGCATGTTGTCCATCTTCTCGGACATGGTGGGTGACTGTTTAGAGGTCTTCATGGATGACTTCTCGGTCTACGGCGACGGGTTCGATGCTTGTCTTGACTGCCTAGACCGTGTGCTCAAGCGCTGCATTGAGGTCAACCTTGTTTTATCCTGGGAGAAGAGTCATTTCATGATGACTCAGGGGACGGTCCTTGGTCATATCGTCTCCAACAGGGGCATGGAGGTCGATCCGGACAAGGTGGATATCAATAGAAAACTCAATCCGCCGTCCAACCTGCGTCAGTTACGGTCTTTTCTAGGGCATGTCGGTTTCTACCGACGGTTCATTCAGGACTTTAGTCGAATTGCTCGACCGCTTACTGACTTGCTGACAAAAGACACCGAGTTTATTGTCAATGATAAGTGTCTTGAATCTTTTGAAACTCTCAAAAATATGGTTATTTCAGCTCCTGTCCTTCAGCCACCCGATTGGTCTCTTCCATTCGAGATCATGACGGATGCTTCAGATTTTGCTGTTGGGGTTGTGCTTGGACAGAGGAGGGATGGTTTACCTTTTGCCATTCACTACGCCAGCCAGACTTTGGATGCCACGCAGCGGAATTACACGGTGACTGAGAAAGAGATGCTGGCTGTAGTTTTTGCTCTTGATAAGTATCGATCTTACTTTCTTGGATCTAGAGTGACCATTTACACTGATCATACCGCCATCCGGTACTTAATGGCTAAGAAGGATGCCAAAGCACGTCTCACCAGATGGATCCTTCTACTCCAGGAATTTGATATTGAGATTAAGGATAATCCCGGAGTCAAGAATGTGGCGGCGGATCATCTCTCTAGATTGGAGAATCTTGAGGAATCTGAGCCCAGCGCACCTATCACAGAGACATTCCCAGATGAGGCAATCTTGGCTATCAACTCGCTCCCGTGGTACGCTGACATTGTGAACTATCTTGTTGCCAAGACGGTTCCACAAGGTTGGCCCAGGCAGAAACTCGAGACCTTTCTGACGAAGGCCAAGTTTTACCATTGGGAGGATCCCGTCCTTTATCATGAAGGAGGGGACAGTATCTGGAGGAGGTGCATTCCTCAAGAAGAGCATCATAGCGTCCTCACATACTTTCACAAGCTTGAGGCAGGAGGACATCATTCTGGAAAAAGAACAGCACAGAAGGTGCTTCAATCCGGCCTATGGTGGCCTACTCTCTTCAAGGATTCTGATGAGTTCGTGAAGAGATGTACTGACTGTCAGAAAATGGGAACCTGCGGACAGAGAGACATGATGCCCATGCAACCCATTCACTTTTGTGAGGTTTTTGATGCATGGGGGATTGATTTCATGGGCCCATTTCCTAAGAGTCAGGGATTCGAGCATATTTTGCTCGCTGTAGATTATGTCAGCCGATGGGTTGAGGCCATCCCCGCCCGAGCCGCAGATGCTAAAACCGTTTGCAAATTTTTGAGGAAAAATATCATTTTACGGTTCGGGGTACCTAGAGTCTTGATTTCAGACGGGGGGTCTCATTTCATCAATGACGAAGTCAGGACCCTTGCAGACGAGTTCGGCATTGACCATCGGGTTGCCACACCGTATCACCCTCAGACTAATGGTCTTGCCGAAGTATCGAATCGGGAGATAAAGACTATCTTGCCAAAAGTTGTCCGCCCAGACCGAAAGGATTGGTCACAGCTTTTGGACTCGGTCTTGTGGGCTTATCGGACTTCTTTCAAGAATCCATTGGGGACATCTCCCTTTCGTCTCGTCTATTGCAAGCCGTGCCATTTGCCAGTGGAGATCAAGCACAAATCTTTTTGGACAGTCACTGAGTTGCTTTTGGATCCCGAGAGTATAGGAGACCAGAGAAGAGCAGAATTGGCAGCCCTGGAAGAACTGAGAGACACAACCTTTTCCAACAGCCTACAGTACAAAGAGAAAGTGAAGACATGGCACGATTCGCATATCAGCCATAAACAGTTTGAGCCAGATCAGAGAGTATGGTTGTTTGATTCCAGGCTGAAATTATTCCCAGGGAAGTTGCAGAGCAAGTGGAAAGGTCCTTATGTGATCAGGAAGGTACATGACATTGGCAGCATTGACATATCCGAACTGTCATCTTCTACTACCTTCCGCGTCAATGGTCAACGCCTGAAATTATATCTAGATCATGATCCGCCGACCATTGACGTTGCCCCCATTCTTCTGGTATGAGATGTGTCCTTTGACTCTCATCATCTGCATCTCATACATGGTAATCAATTCCATCTTCCGCTGTACATATCCATCTGTTCATATCACCTTCATCTGTTAATTTATTTTCTTCTTTTCTTCTTTTCTTCTTTTCCATTTCTATCTTCTTTATCTATCAAAAAGGTGCCGCCCTTGTAGACAGTTTTCCATACTTAGGACGTACTTTGTCCTAAGTATAGGGGGGCGTGCACCCCGAGTTCTATCATTTTCATTTCAATCCTCTCCATTGTCTCCTCTTCTTGTCTATACTTAGGGAAATCTCACCCTAAGTATAGGGGGAGACAACCCGAGTACGATCTGTTCATTCCCACCCTTGACCCTCCCTGCTTTGTGTACAGTCTGCTATACTTAGGATTATTTGATCCTAAGTATAGGGGGGACGGTCAACTTCTCATTCATTGGTTCATTCATTTATTTTTTTTATTATTTGGACTTGTCTATACTTAGTACGAGTTATGTCTTCTCTTTTCTCTCCGATCTATGAGGACATAGCTCAAGCTAAGTATAGGGGGGTCGTATATACTACGTATATACTTTAGCCATAACTCGTACTTTCGTATTTTCCTAATAAATATGGCTAATAATTCTTTAAAATTCATTAAAAATCCTTCATAAAAAGATGTTATTATTCCTCAAATTCTTTTTGTATTTACTGATTAATAAATCAGGTGAAAATGTTTTTTGCAAAATGTTTGAAAAATAGTTTGAAAATCTTTGTGAACATCTATTGAAAACTATTTTGAAAATATTTTGTTACATGTTTTCAACCTGTGTAAAATGTGTGGATTGCAAAATTTCTTTTCTTTGTGTGAAATAAAATGTTTAATGATTTGCAAATGGTTTGAAAAATGGTTGTAAAATATTTGAAAAATCTATATATACTGTTTTGAAAGCCTTTGCAAAATAATTTTCAAATGTGTGTACATGTTTGCAAAAATGTTTGTAAAAATTATTTTGGACTATAGTTTTCAAAAATTGTGTGAAAAGCTTGTGTCAAATAAGTTTGAGGAATACATACATCACCAAAATCCACTAAAATTGCTGAAAACCACTAAAAATTGAAAAACACTCAAAAACTTATAAAAATTCTAGTAAAAAGATTAAAAATCCAAAAACAATAAAATTGGTGCCTAAATTTTCCTCTTTTTATCTTCTTTACAGGAAAATTACCTCCCAGCCATTTTGGGGCTCTTAGATATTTTATCTAGGCCTTTTTGGCTCGGCTGGACAGTACCATTCATTCCTGCCACTTTTTTATTTTTAGAAAATCAAATAAACATCAGAAAATTATAAATAATTCACCAAAAACACTAAAAATTATAAAACACACAAAAATATTTTTGTTTGAATTTTTGGTTGATTTTTAGTGCTTTAAATAATTTGTTGAAGTGTGTGCTTGTTTACTTTTCTTATTTTCTTTATACATTAAAAAATCTGAAAAAATTATAAAATAAATTAAAAACCACTAAAAATAGTTTCTTCTTTTATTTTCTTCCTTCTTACTATTTCGTAGGCCGAGAGGCCAACCCGTGCTCCTTGAGTTCGACCCTGGTCGCTATACCAGGTTAATCCAATAGCAGGACCACTTTCGTGTTCTGATCGATTTTATCTTTATCGAGTGGTTCATTTTTCTTGACTGACACATCTGAGTGACCGAGGTCGCAATGACCATTTTTGTACCTTTATCTTAGTCGCTCGTATTCTTGTGTCATCAGTCGATAAGGAATAAAGTAGGGGGAGATAAGGTCAGGAATACAGAGAAAATACCTATACATTCTATTCATTCTTTATTCATTTTGGGACCAATTTTTGGTTCCACTTTTTATACATCAAATAAAGAAACTTTGTACATGAAAGTTATAGATAATTTAATAAAGAAAAATACAAAATTGATTTCACAGAAAAACAATGTACAGATAAAAAGTTATGGTCTGAATAAGAATCCAGAATCCCAACTTCCCAGACCCGTATCTCACAACTGACAACTCCAAATGCAGCATACTCACCTTTAATTGTATATAAAAGAAAATAAGCTATTTATTGGCGGTGGTTTCGCATTTGGCGGAGCTACGGTTTGAAAGTTGACTTTTGGACCCTCATTGTACATTGTACAAGATTAAAATATTCAATTTATTCTTTATTCATTATTTATTCATTTTTATATTTTTATAATGTTGTAGATATTATTTATAATAATTATGTACATTAAAATAAGAATAAAAATCTAAATAAAAACAAAAATAAAAATACTTGTATAAAGAATACATAGGTATACTGCCTATACATATACCTATACAAACACTCTTATATTTTATTTAACATACATAATAAATCAGAAAAATAAAATAAAAATATATTTGTGTATATAAAAGTGTTTTATAATTTTAGAAAATAAGAAATGAAATTAATAAAAATAAAACACATAAAATAAAAATTAAATACTTAAATACATAGGTATTATACCTATATAGGGTTAAAAAGGTAACTTGTAAAAATATAACTCATAAAAATAATTAAAAATCATAATAAAATACTACATAAAATAATGAATATTTTTTATTTTATAATTATTATTTAATTCGGCTTATTTATATTTTTTTAAATAATTTTTAAATCTTTTTCCAGGAGTTTTTCCTGGTTGGTCCACGTGGACCAACCAGGGGACCAGGAGAGTTGACCTCGGGTCAACTCCCTGGTCCTACTCCTGTAGCTGTGTCAGAGAGGTTTTGACCCCTCTTTCACCCTTTTCTCGAGGATCAACCTTTCATCTTTTCGACTCAAGGTCTTCTGCAAACTTCTTCTTCGTTCGACCGCCTTGCACGCCCAATGCTTATCTTGGGACGTGCATCACACCAACCACCACTGCACCTCGTTCTTCCCACCATGACCGTCAACCATACTTAAGCAACCCCTCGACTCCATTTCGATTTTAAACCACAAATTCCCAGATTTCTCCCCCCTTTGGTCGTGCTCGAGACGCTTGGAGGTGACAGCTCCGAGCTCCGAGCTTCAAGGCGGCGGAATACCCCATATCTGAGCGTGTTCCACACCTCCGGCAAGCTCCGCCGTCGAGGTATTTTCTCCCTCTGGCCCACAGGCCATCGAGGTCGTTCTTCATCTCTTTTCATCCCTTTCGTGTTCACTATACCCTTAGGATCATTACGCATCTTTTTCTTCGTCCAATCGATCACCTGATTGCTTCATTAATCACCTCGCCGGAGCGCAACTCCGGCGAGTACCTATCTCGCTTTCCACGCCACCCCGAGAGACACCCGAGGTCGAGGCATTTTGCCCTCGACCTCCGTAACATTTTCTTGCAGGTACTGGAGTACATTAACGCATCTGGAGCCATTTTGACCCTTCGCCGGAGCACCTGGAGCACCGCAACTTCCGCTTCGCCGTGGAAGAGCTCCGCCGACCTCCACGCCACTCCTTCGCTTCCAGATGACAGAGGAGACCTCCAGCAACCTCCTGGGCCCATTTTGAAGCTCATCCACCGCCGGAGCGAGTTGCCACCGCCGGAAGAAGGTCGCCCCGGCAGTCCTTCTTCCCTGTTCTTCCAGCACGCCTCGCTACCGTCCGATCAAGAGGGGACCCCAGGTTCAACGTGGACCGTCCGATCGCCAGCACCTGCCACCGTCGGATCTCATCTGAGATCTGATCTCAGCGGTCCACGGGCGAACCGTCATCGCCTTTCGAGAGGGCGCCACGTGGATAAGTGGCACGTTCCCTGCCGCTGGATCGCGCTTAGCTGCCAGCCGTTGGATTCGCGCCACGCGTCACCAGCGCCCGCACCACCGTCGGATCGCCTTAGCGAGGGTATTTTGCAGTCAACCCCCCGCTAATTTTGTAATTTCTATTTAGTCCTGAAACTCTATTGCGTAGTTTAAATATTTGTGTATTATTTGCAGAAAGACCCTCATCTTTATAGTATTTGCACTTTGGTCCTCTACCACGTCACCTCACGTGACCAGTACACGTGAGGTGAGGGCATTTTGCATAGAGGCCCTCAATCTTCGTTGTATTTCAGTCCAGTACCAAAACTTTCGTGTGTAGCGTTAACTTTTTGGAGAAATTGCATGTAAGCCCCAGGTTCTTGGATAATTACATTTTAGTCCTCGCCAGGCGCGTGCAAGTCACGCGCCCTGGTGGGAAAATTGCTAGGACACCCCGGCGGGTTTTGTAATTGAATTTTGGTGCTATAAATTGAATATTCAGTTCAATATATTTATGGAAATTTGCATGTGAGCCCCTGGATGTTTGAGAAATTGCATATATACCCCTGCCAGGCCTGTTTAATATTTGGATGCTTGCTCTAATTATTCAAATTGTCATTCTAAGTCCAAAAATTCCACAAAAATAGGGTTTAGCTCCTGTTAGCTTGTACTTCCACGCTTCCAATTTAGTTTTTGATTTTGTTTTATTTTTATATTTATTAAAAATAAAAAACATGCTTTTTCTCTACTGTCTAGCTTAGAAAATGCCAAAAAATATTAAAACACTTCGAAAAATTCCAAAAAAATTACCTAGTATCTATTTTATCATATTTTAGTGTCAGTCCAAAAATCACTAAAAATCTCAAAAGAAAAACACTAAAAATTTAAAACACTCAAAAACTTCAAAAAAATATATAAAATCAAAGAAAAATCCAAAAATCACAAACTCAGTTTCTGTTTGTTCCATATTTTGTTTTCTTTATTTGAAAAATAGTGTGAAAAATTTTGGTTGCTGTTTGATAATTTTAATTCCCATTTTATTCACAACCAGCACTTATTTCACTGATTTGACTTATTTCAGTAATTAAAAATACCAAAAACACCTTGACAAATCCCCAAAAATCACAAAAACAGTAAAAAATCCTAAAAATATCAAAAACATTTTATTTCTGAATTTTTGGTTATTTTTGCACATTTTTATAAATACTTTAGCTTGTCTTTTATTATATTGTCCTTATTTTCCAATATTGACAAAGAAAATAAAAAAATATATATAATATAAAATTATAAAAATCAGAAAATTAAAAATCAAAATACAAAATTAAAAATTAAATAAAAAATTAAAAAATTAAAAATTAAAAACCCACAAAAATTTCCTTTGATTGCTTGCTTAGTGCAGATACTTCACACATTCACTCACGCACAAATTTTTGAATTACCTTGTTTGCTCCCTGTGTTCGAACTCTCTGCATACTTGTCCCTATACACCATTTGTGCATAGTTAAAAATAAATTTTAACTCCACATTATTTCTAATTTATTGATCTTTAGTGTGGGTTAATTGTTGACTTTAGTCCAGATTTTATCGTGAGTCGTCACAGCGACGGTTGTCTCCGCCTTGTGTGAGACACCACTTTTAGACTCCGTGAATTCCGGCTAAATCACCCCTCCCTTTCCTTCTTCAATGCCCCTCCCCTTCTTCCTCATCCAGCTTGCCCCCCTCCCCTTCATCCTCCTCCATCTCGCCCCCTCCATGACACCCCCCTCACCGGAAGCTATCTCAACGAAATGAAGCGATTCTCGCCCAGAAAAGTGATTTCTACGACACAGAGGAAGATGAAGGAAGAGAGCTTGCGGATGGAAGGAAGCAGTGGTGTTGCAGGGCGATGGGTGGAGGACGGCGGGGGGGAATAGGGCTTCCACGGGGGGAGGGGGGGCTTCCACGGGAGGGCTTCTAGTTGCGGCGGAGGAAGGGGAGCTGTGGGGGGGGCTTCGATGGTGAGGCTTCCAGGCTGGCGGGTAGGGGGCTTCCAAACAGGGGTGCTTGGGGGGAGAATTGCGGGAAGGGCTTCCAAGTCACGGTTGGCTTCCGGGCGGAGTGAGGGCTTCCAGGTCGGCCGGAGGGGGGCTTCCAGGTCCGGGGGTAGGCAGCTTCCAGACAAGGGGTGGTGGCTTCCAGACAAGGGGTGGTGGCTTCCAGACGGGAGTGAGGGGGGCTTCCAAACATGGGCGGTTGTGGGGAGGGTTGCAACGGTAAGGGCCACAGGAGGGCTTCCAAGTCGCGGTTGACTTCCAGGCGGGCGGGGCGAGGGTGGCGAGAGGGTTGCGATGGGGGCGATGTGGCGGGGGCTTTGCCTTCCGGGCGTGAGGGAGGGGGCGGTGGGGGCTTCCAGACAAGGGCGATTGGGTGGGTGGGTGGGTGGGGTGGGGGGCGCTCGATGGTGAGGCTTCCGGGGACAACGAGGGGAGGGCTTCCAGGTCAGTGACGGCAGGGGGAGTGGGGACTTCCAGACAGGGGCACGTTGGGGGAGGGTTGAGTCGCGGCGGTGCAATGGCAGAGGAGGCGGCGAGGGAAAGGCTTCCATGCCATGGGGAAGGGGGGCAACATCATTTTAGAAATTTAAAATGATTCGAAGGGCAAAATTATCCACATCTAACTTTTTCCATCTTAGTTAACGGACATTCGAAACAGAACTTGACACAGGGTCATGTCAGGTAAAGGTTAAGCATTACTTGGGGTTTCTCGTGTAATTCACAATTATGCGGGGTTATGAGTGTAATTGCATAATTACTCGGGGTTATGGGTATAAAAATCCCTTATTTTTATACTTGAAATAAATGATGAATGTTGCAATCATTGTTATATCATTTATGACGACACGCATATCAATGCTTGCCTGTTGCTGTTTTTCAAAAATTTAACTAATCACCGTTAATTTTCTATTATATAACAACACATTCATTAGTAATTTCAAGTATAAAAAATAATTTCGCAACAAATAATGTCGTCGGCATATGTTTAACAACGGATGATACAATGACAGATTTTTAAAGAACCGTTGCAATAGATTCATTTCATTGTAGTGGAAGATTTGTTGAGAGAGTGATTTTGAAGATGAGAGCAGTCAGCTTGCGCAAGGGTGATGTGGTTGTGGATTTTACGCAGGTCAAGTGCGAGAAACCTTTGCGGAATCGGGCCAATCTTCTCAGATGCGAGGTGCTAGCTATGCCCTAAGCAGCATGGTTCGCCATCAACGACGAGCACGCTTTCTTCTCCTTTTAACAAGTGAGGGCCTAAACCTCCAATGACCCGGAATATGTTATCTTAGCTTATTAATTATGGAAAAACAAAGGAGGTTATCAAGGGATATAATCATGGGAGAAGTTGTGAGCTTAGTAAAGGGAACTATTAGATGGCATACTCAAGTGGAGAATCAAGGAACTTCACCAACAACATGCGCCAATTATATGGCAAGAATAATTTACAAATGAAATATATTCAAGATAATCCATAATTTGGCAATTATTGCAAGGATTAGTAGATCGATTGAAGAATTAGTCAGTCGGAATGATTTTGAGTCGACCGATCAAAAACACCAGTCGACTAAGTCGACTTAGTGAAGGTGATAGTTACTTATGTGAAACTAGTCGACCAAGTGATATGGTGAGCTGAATAATTGAGTGAATGCTCGACCATCAATGTGATTAGTACTCTAAGTGGACTGCCTAGTCGACTGGGTAAGGCGAGTGGTCACTAATGATGAGATTGGTCGAAAGGGTGAACTAGTTAGTTTACTGATCATGTGCTTGGTCAACAAAATGAAGTGGTTAATCGATCCATAGGCTAAAATGTGAGTATGAAGAAAAAATACGTGCGCACGCATGTGACAGATAGTATATTGCGTGAGTACGTAAATGTATTCGTTCTCTATAATCTCTCTATATAGATATTGCACATTACATGTTGCCTGTGAACTATATATCCATGTGTTCATGTCTTCAGCTTCTCTACGTAGCATGTATCTTCAGTGTCCTTAAATAATCCTTGCTCCCAGTTAATTTAGGATTTCACTATATAGACACCAATAACAATCTTATGTAACTTGATTTTATTATCTTTTTTATTAAAAAAATGGCGTATATTTACTTACAGCGAAACATCCATCTAATAATCGGTAGATTTGACTTGTGATTTTATTAACGACTCCAGATTTGAGAATATTAATATCTGGTTCAAACCTAATCTGCTCTAGATAGTTAAGGATTAATTAAAAAATGTCATAATGCAAACTCCGTTGTAGTCTAGTTGGTTAGGATACTCGGCTCTCACCCGAGAGACCCGGGTTCGAGTCCCGGCAACGGAATACTTTTATGGGAATATTAATAATCTAAAAAATAATATTGTGACTTTTATTACCTTTTAAAATTCGGGTTATAATTTTCAGGGGCATGTACGACCTCTACATTCAATGATTATATGTGGGGTTGGGCATGGGCCGGGCTGGACCGGGCGGGCCCTGAAGGGCCCAGGCCCAAGCCCATCTTAATAGTTCGGGCCTTGGGCCGGGCCTAAGCCCGCAGTTTTTGTAATTCTTCGGCCCAAGCCCAGGCCCGGCCCAACTTCTTCGGGCCGGGCTTGGGCTGGGCCGGCCCATTTGCAACTAGTCCAAATGGTCCATTACCACACTTTTGATTGCTGGACTTATTTTTAGAGGTTATAAATCATAATCGTTCTGCAATAGTTATTCAATACATTTTGCTTCAACCCATCTGCACCGATATTCTTCCTCATGCAGGCTACATTTATTTTAGGAGATTGTATCAATTTACATATTTGTATAACTTTTATTTAGATGATAAAAAGCCAAAAAAACTGCCATAGAATGTGCATGATGATCCAAATCCGCGAAATGCTACTTCTCTAGTTCCTTCCAATGGTCCTCCAAGCTAACGGGGTGTAAAATGTAGGAGGTCTATATCCCTCATAAAAATTACAAAGATATTAACTTTCGTTCCTTTCTTATAATTTGAAAGATGTGGGGTTCTGAAATTACATGTACTTGAATTTGGAAGGCACGAAGTAGCATGTAGAAGGAAAATGGAATAGTTAATGCAATGGGAAAAAAAGTTCCTTCAATTTAAAATCCAAGATCATTCCTTTTTTAAACAAAGCAGATTGTTGATATCATCTTGACAAAGAAACAAGAAAGACAAGATGCCATTGCATTAGGATAGGATAATCATATACAATACATGATAATTTACCCTTAATTTTGATCTGCACGTTGTGAGAGGTGAAGACTTTCTTGAGAAATGGTAAATATGGCACACATCCAAACCATAAGTCATCAAGAAAATGCAAAGTATAAAAATGATATATGTTACCTGAATGCTGCTGACCAACATGCAGAAACCTGGAAAACGCATGGGTTGAACAGACAATGTAAAGTATATACAACTGTTGCAAGCAAAACTTGCTTCTGCAGAGCATTCTTTCCTACAATGATCATTCACAATAGATGCTCAAATCAACATTCCACAGAGGGTGGAAAATGCATGTTAGATTCATTCAAAAGATATAGCAATGCCAAATAGGACAAGTTATTAACAGTTTTGTAAATCTGGAAGCCAAAGAGATCAACCAATGATTAGTAATCACCGCAGACATTGTTCCCAAAGGATGTTTGAACTTTGATCAAAACTGATGGCATGATTGATCAAAACAAAAATACGGTTTCAAGTCGATTAACTGTCAAAAGGACACAACATAATTTCCAAAGGACCCAAAAACGAAATATTGTTCCATCAATGTGATTATCTTTCCACAGCAGTTGCAAGACATTAGAAATGCAGCCAGCAATAACATCCCGTCTGTCAAATAGTGCATGTTCTGTTTAAGAGAAATCAAATTAGATTTGTTGCGGATTAAAACGAAGATAAGAATTAAAATGAAGATAAGAATTTAATTTACTTACCATAGCTTCTCATTCTCCTCCATCTCTTCCTCTTCATCACCATCCTCGAAAATGAAATCCTTTTCCTCATCCTCACGAATCCAATCCCTGGCACAAACTAATGCCTCGACTGTTTTTGGATGAAGTCTACTTCTGTACGCATCTACAACTCGACCCCCAGTGCTGAATACACTTTCAGATGCAACGGTTGAGATAGGAATTGCTAGAATATCTCGTGCCATTATCGATAACACTCGATACTTGCTAGAATTCACATCCCACCATTTCAAAATGTCAAAGTTGGGATCCTCTTCATTGTCTGCAGAAGTATCATGTAAATACAATTCAATCTCAGATTTTCCCACTTCGGAGGAACCGGTTTCCTTCTTTTTCTTGAAGAATTTGCTTCGAGTATCTTCTTTTCTCTTCGAGGGACACATGTTGTCCCGTTCAGAGCCACAAGATGTAGAAGTCTCTCCAGGATATTCTGGCTTGTACTTGCAAGAGTATTCATCAAACATTTTGTATAATGTACTTTGAACATGTTCGATGTACTCTTCAACTTCATTCTCGGGATAAAGTTCTGAATAAGAAAAATTGAGAAACTCAAGCTTGTAACGGGGATCTAAAGTTGTTGCAATCGCCAATGGCGTCATGGCATCTTTTTCTCTCCAGTATTTATCAAACTTTGCAAACATCTTTACACCCATATATCTGAAAGTAGAGTCCTCATGCCTCATGAGAATATGCAAATCCTTCTCTATATCAAAAAGCAAACTAAAAAACAAGTTCGCAGTTGCATATTTTTGTCCAGAAAAAACTTTTGTGGCATCATAAAAGTTTTCTAAAATTCCACAAATCATCTCCACTTTTTTCCACTCCACTGCAGATGGTGCATCAGATAATTGGCAATCACGCCCCTTCAAACGATTGAAGACTTTCTGGTATAAGATAGCAGATTGAAGCATCAAATAGGTGGAGTTCCACCGTGTACTGACATCCAGTCTCAATCCTTTTGTCACATGAATGCGCTCTTGTTGAGCAATTTCAACGAAATCCTGAAATCTTCTGGTCGAGTACTTCACATATTTTACAAGATTTCGGATTTTGCAAGTTATGTCTTTAATTTCAGTCAATCCATCCTGGACAACAAGATTCAATATGTGTGCCCAACAACGGACATGGAAAAATTTACCGTCCAACAACAACGCACCTTTTGAAGAAAAATGATCAACAAGATTCCATACTACAACATCATTTGTGGATGCATTATCAACCGTAATAGTGCACAAGTTTTGTATATTCCAATCACTTAAACGGTTGACAATCATATCAGCAATGTTTTCGCCTGTATGACGTGAATGAAGAACACAAAAAGAAATAATCTTCTTGTTCAACTTCCACTTGTTATCAATAAAATGTGCAGTGATAGAAATATAGCCCAGATTTTGATTTGATGTCCACATGTCCGTAGTGATAGACACTCTACCAATAGATTTTAACACCTCCATTAGTCTCTCCTTCTCCACTTCGTATAATTTCAAACAATCCCTTTACGGTATACCTTGAGAGAACTTATACTTAGGTTGCAAGTTTGAGACAAAGGTTTGAAATTTGGGATTATCTACAATCCTAAAGGAGAGTTCACTGGAGACAATCCATCTTGTAAAATCATCCCTACTCCGCTCTTGTTCAAATTTCCAAGTCCCAACCATGCTTCCTTGATCAAGATTAGAAAGTTTCAAAAGGCTCTGAGACTTTGCTTGTTTACTGTAAAATGGACAAACATTGTTTAAGTGTCGATCAAGGTGACTAGTCCCACCTTTTGTGCCACAAGTGAGTTGTGTCTTGCAGTGATTGCATTTGCACATCTCTTTTCCATCAATCACCCCAAGTCTTGTCATGTGCTCCCAAACCCATGACTTAAATTGTCTTTCTCTTTTCCTTGAAACAGACATATCAACATCTACATGTACATCATCCGGAAGTGTGGATTGATTTTGTTCTCGTGCTTCTGACATCTACACATATATGATTCAAAAAGAATAAATTTAATGAAACATGATAATCCATACTCATCAATTATTGACATCCGAACACATATTAAATCCATACAAACACCTATTTAATCATGCTTGATCAATCATATAAACAACTATTTAATCATGATTTCTGACATCTACGTGCATATAATCATACATCACTGCATATTCTAATCTTGATCAATCACTGCATATTTTAGGAGCTGTGACCTAAAAATATTCACATAAAATATTCACATAGAAATAACATATCCTCCACCTCTTTTAATTGCCAGAATATCTCAGATGTATTTGTCACTTATACATTGCATGACATCCACTTATAATACTCGCATTTGACGTCCTCATTTCATCATCTTAAGTTCACTTCAATCTCTTATGGTCAGTCTCATCCATCTATCATTATATATTTACAATCATTTAATCATTTCAGTATAGGGCTCAATCCAACCCAGGTTAAAGTATTTTGAAATATAGGGCTCAATCCAACACATCCATTTTATCACATATACTTGTCAATATATTCATTGGTGCGTAGAACACTTTCCAATGCATACATGAAAATGTAATTTCGAATGAACTAAGTCTGTATAGCAAACTAAATTTGTATAGAAACTCACTAAGTCTGTATAGAAATTCAAATGCACGCTAGGTCATCATACCGTGTGCGGCGTTCCCTCGTTGGGTTGCGACGGGGAGAGAGTGGGCGGTTGGCGTCGGCGATGGTTGTTGGCCTGTGACGGAGCGGTGGGCCGGTCGGCGTTGTGGCTCTGTAGAGGAGAGGCGATGACGTGATGGCCCTGCGGAGGGGAGGCGATGGCGATGGTGTTGTGGCCCTGTGGAGGAGATCGAGAGGAGTAGAAGCGGCAGGACGGTCGGCGGCTACGCTAGGGTTGGGTTGGACACGAGATAGGAATTAGGGATTAGGGGAGGGGAGGGATCGGGGTGTCATTGTGCGTGTGTTTTTTTTGCGTGGGTGAGAGGTGTGGCTATTTTGCATCCATGACCTTTAGACATTTAAGTCTTCTAGCTTTTTGATGTTCTGGTGAATTAGGAATATTATGATTTGGTTTCTTCACCATAGATTATCAAATTGTATTAGTATGTTATATTACTGACATCGGGCCGGGCCTGTGGGCCTAGATCTGGGCTGGGCCTGCGGGCCTAGATCTGGGCCGGGCCTTCGGGCCGGGCCGGCGGGCTGGGCCGAGGAAAGCCCAGGCCCGGCCCGAATATAAATCGGGCCTAC
This sequence comes from Ottelia alismoides, assembly GCA_037367405.1. Lineage (NCBI taxonomy): Eukaryota > Viridiplantae > Streptophyta > Magnoliopsida > Alismatales > Hydrocharitaceae > Ottelia > Ottelia alismoides. Next base: position 144,087 of record JAZKJV010006086.1, read on the forward strand.
AATTTCGGCCTAGGCCCGGCCCATTACTCATTCGGGCTTGGGCCGGGTCGGGTATCATGGGCCGAGCTTCGGGCTGGGCCGGGCCGGCCCAGCCCAATGCCCATGCCTAATTATATGTCCCATTATCTTTCATTTGAGTCCAAAAATAACAAGATTAATTACTGCATTAATAGTTCTTACGGTCAGAAAGGTGTTCTGATCACGTCATGGTTAAATCGTTTATTATTTCTCCGTCAAATCCACTTATTTCTACAACTTATCCGTCAAATCAATCGAATCAAAATGATTGATAAAATCCACTTATTTCTTCTCTCATCTTAAATATAATGGTATTTATGGAATGTTGCGGCGGATGAATATACATGGTGACATTTTTTGAAAAAAATAAAAAAAAACGTCGAAAATGGTGCGGGGGCAGCCCCATTAACCTCATATAGGATTTAATGGGGCTGCCCCCTGGGGGCAGCCAACATGGCTGCCCCGTCCCCTATTTCCGACGTTTTTTTTTATTTTTTTTTGAAAAATAAAACCATGTAAATTCATCCATATATCCCTCCTACATGCCATTCGAATTTCGTTAGGAACAGAGACTCTTACGGCCTCCATCGAGATGGTGTCAATTTAAAAAATCCTATTACCGTTAAAAAATGACTGTCTGGATGGAGGCCGTAAGAGTCTCTGTTTCCGACGAAATTCAAATGAAATGTAGGAAGGATACATGGATGAATATACATGGTGACATTTTTTGAAAAAAAATAAAAAAGCGTCGAAAATAATGCGGGGGCAGCCATGTTGGCTACCCCCAGGGGGCAGCCCCATTAACCTCATATAGGATTTAATGGGGCTGCCCCCTGGGGGCAGCCAACATGGCTGCCCCGCCCTATATTTCTGATGTTTTTTTTATTTTTTTTGAAAAATAAAACCATGTAAATTCATCCCTATATCCCTCCTACATGACATTCGAATTTCGTTAGGAACAGAGACTCGTACGGCCTCCATCGAGATGATGTCGATTTAAAAAATCCTGTTACCGTTAAAAAATGACTGTCTGGATGGAGGCCGTAAGAGTCTCTGTTTCCGACGAAATTCGAATAGCATGTAAGAGGGATATAGGGATGAATATACATGGTGATATTTTTTTGAAAAAAATAAAAAAAGCATCGAAAATGGTGTGGGGGCAGCCATGTTGGCTACCCCCAAGGGGCAGCCCCATTAACCTCATATAGGATTTAATGGGGCTGCCCCCTGAGGGCAGCCAACATGGCTGCCCCGCCCTCTATTTCCGACGTTTTTTTATTTTTTTTGAAAAATAAAACCATGTAAATTCATCCCTATATCCCTCCTACATGCCATTCGAATTTCGTCAGGAACAAAGACTCCTACGGCTTCCATCGAGATGGTGTCAATTTAAAAAATCCTGTTACCGTTAAAAAATCACTGTCTGGATGGAGGCCGTAAGAGTCTGTTTCCGACGAAATTTGAATAGCATTTAAGAGGGATATAGGGATGAATATAAATGGTGATATTTTTTGAAAAAAAATAAAAAAAAACGTCGAAAATGTTGCGGGGGCAGCCATGTTGGCTACCCCCAGGGGACAGCCCCATTAACCTCATATAGGATTTAATGGGGCTGCCCCCTGGTGGCAGCCAACATGGCTGCCCTGCCCCCTATTTCCGACGTTTATTTTATTTTTTTTAAAATAAAATCATGTAAATTCATCCCTATATCCCTCGTACATGTCATTCGAATTTCGTTATGAAATAGACTCCTACGGCCTCCATCGAGATGGTATCGATTTAAAAAATCATGTTACCGTTAAAAAATGACTTTTTAGATGGAGGACGTAAGAGTCTCTACTTCCGACGAAATTCGAATGTCATGTAGGAGGTATATAAGGATGAATGTACATGGTGACATTTTTTGAAAAAAAATAAAAAAAGCGTCGAAAATGATGCGAGGGCAGCCATGTTGGCTACCCCCAGGGGCAGCCCCAGTAACCTCATATAGGATTTAATGGGGCTGCCCCCTGGGGGCAGCCAACATGGCTGCCCCGCCCCCTATTTCCGACGTTTTTTTATTTTTTTTTGAAAAATAAAAATATGTAAATTCATCCCTATATCCCTCCTATATGACATTCGAATTTCGTTAGAAAAAAAAACTCCTACGGCCTCCATCGAAATGGTGTCGATTTAAAAAATCTTGTTACCGTTAAAAAAAGACTGTCTGGATGGAGGCCGTAAGAGTCTCTTTTTCCGACGAAATTCAGATGGCATATAGAAGGGATATAGGGATGAATATACATGGTGACATTTTTTGAAAAAAAATAAAAAAAGCGTCGAAAATGGTGCGGGGGCAGCAATGTTGGCTACCCCCAAGGGGCAGCCCCATTAACCTCTTTTACATTAGATTTAATGGGGCTGCCCCCTAGGGGCAGCCAACATGGCTGCCCCGCCCCTTATTTCCGATGTTTTTTTTATTTTTTTTGAAAAATAAAACCATGTAAATTCATCCCTATATCCCTCCTACATGCTATTCGAATTTCGTTAGAAAAAGAGACTCCTACGGCCTCCATCTAGATGGTGTCGATTTAAAAAATCCTATTACCGTTAAAAATAACTGTCTGGATGGAGGCCGTAAGAGTTTTTGTTTCCGACGAAATTCGAATGGCATGTAGGAGGAATATAGGGATAAATATACATGGTGACATTTTTTGAAAAAAAATAAAAAAGCGTCGAAAATAGCGTGGGGACAGTCATGTTGGCTACCCCCAGGGGGCAGCCCCATTAACCTCTTTTACATTGGATTTAATGGGGCTGCCCCCTGGGGGCAGCCAACATGGTTGCCCCGCCCCCTATTTCCGACGTTTTTTTTATCTTTTTTGAAAAATAAATCATGTAAATTCATCCCTATATCCCTCCTACATGCCATTCGAATTTCGTTAGAAAAGAGACCAATACGGCCTCCATCGAGATGTTGTCGATTTAAAAAATCCTGTTACCGTTAAAAAGTAACTGTCTGGATGGAGGCCGTATAAGTCTCTGTTTCTGACGAAATTCGAATGGCATGTATGAGGGATATAGGGATGAATATAAATGGTGAAATTTTTAAAAAAAATAAAAAAAACATCGAAAATGGCGCGGGGGCAGCCATGTTGGCTACCCTCAGGGGGCAGCCCCATTAACCTCTTTTACATTGGATTTAATGGGGCTGCCCCCTGGGGGCAGCCAACATGGCTGCCCCGCCCTCTATTTCCGACGTTTTTTTTTTATTTTTTTTGAAAAATAAAATCATGTAAATTCATCCATATATCCCTCATACATGCCATTTGAATTTCGTTAGAAAAAGAAACTCCTACGGCCTTCATCGATATGGTGTCGATTTAAAAATCCTGTTACCGTTAAAAAGTAACTGTCTGGATGGAGGCCGTAGGAGTCTCTGTTTCCGACGAAATTCAAATGGCATATAGGAGGGATATAGGGATGAATATACATGGTGACATTTTTTGAAAAAAAATAAAAAAAAAGCGTCGAAAATGACGCGGGGGCAGCCATGTTGGCTACCCCCAGGGGGCAGCCCCATTAACCTCTTTTACATTGGATTTAATGGGGCTGCCCCCTGGGGGCAGCCAACATGGCTGCCTCGCCCCTTATTTCCGACGTTTTTTTTTAAAAAAATAAAACCATGTAAATTCATACCTATATCCTTCCTATATGTCATTCGAATTTCGTCAGAAAAAGAGACTCCTACGGCCTCCATCGAGATGGTGTCGATTTAAAAAATCCTGTTACCGTTAAAAAGTAACTGTTTGGATGGAGGCCATAGGAGTCTCTGTTTTTGACGAAATTCGAATGGCATGTAGGAGGGATATATGGATGAATATACATGGTGACATTTTTTGAAAAAAAATAAAAAAAACATCGAAAATGACGCGGGGGCAGCCCATTAACCTCTTTTACATTATCCTTATTTGCACATTCCGAAATCATTTGACATCTAAAAGAATTTAACGTAGCGATTGATTTTATTATGTCAAATTATTATTCCCATCCAGGAGAAGAACACATTTCTAGGTGCCCAACAACATCCACTAAGTCGAAAGTTCATTCAAAGCTGACCACAACATAATAATCCTATACTTGTAACGAAATTCAAAATATTTTAATATCAACTAATAATCCACAATACCGTTTTTAAATTATTTCATGTACAACTGCAAGTAATAAATTCAGTACTTTTATAAAGGGAAAAAATGGGAGGTAATTTGGCTCCCTCGCCTCAATTTTTCTATTTTTTTTATTTTTTTTGAAAAATAATTTCATGGTTTTCATTTCTATATTCTTATATTATGCCATTCAAGTTTCGCGAGAAACAGAGACTCTCACGACTTCCATCTATGCAGTCATTTTTTACAATCGCGAAATTTTTGAAATCGATCCCGCTCGGATGGAGGTCGTAGGAGTCTCTGTTTCGTACGGAATTTGAATGACATAATATATGGATATAACGATAAAAATTCACGGAAATATTTTTTCAAAAAAATAAAAAATTTGAGAAAAATAAGGCGGAGGAGCCAAGTTAGCTCCCCTAGAGGATGACCCCAAAAGAGGAAGGAGGGAAAAATAGATATGTCACACTTGTATCTCTCTCTTTTCTTTCTAGTCACGCTTGCACCAAAAGTTAATATCTGCCTGGGAAAAAATGAACATAAGCTAACCAAAAAGATATAACTGCAAAAAATGCAAGATGGTAAGGACCAGTGTTTTGAAAATCAGATCGGACCGGCCGGTTCGACCAGTGAACTGGGCCTAGACCGGTCCAGTTAACCGGTTTATACCGGTTCGGTTTGATTTTTCAAAGTTTAATTAACCCGCTCGGTTCAACCTGTTTTTTTACCTGGTTTAACCAGGTTCAACCCAAGTTGAACTGCATTTAATTTTTAAATTATTTGAAAATTTTGCTGGTAGTGAGAGTTCAACCCATGACCTTTGGATACCTGTTTCAAAATTTTAACCAACTATACTAACACAACTTTTTGCATGTATCGGGCTTTAAATATAATTAAACTATTATCACGTTATAGAGCATATAATCCAAATAATATATATATATATACACTATGTATGATATTTGATGGTGTATAAGAAAAATACTTTATATATATTGTGAAATATATACATTATCTATGTAATTTATTTATATTGTAAGTATATTTAAGTGTATATTATATATATCATTTCATTTCGATCTGATTAGCCGGTTCAATCACTTTTTTTCACCGGTGCGGTTTAATCCGATTTTAAATAATGATGACATCATCATCCGGTTGAACCAGTTTAATTACATGGTTTAGCCTGATCCGACCATTTCGGCAAGGTTTCCGGTTCGGTGTCCGGTTCATTTTCTGTTGAGAAGCACTCTAACCACAAACTCTAGGGGCATATTAGTCATGTTGTAAAGCACTCTACCCATAAACCCTAGAGGTAGATTAGTCATCTCATATACCAATTGTATTGTAACCCTAGGCCTCTCTACCTATATAAAGAGCCCTAGGGATTCCCTTTCTCAATAAGAAAAGAGTTATCCCTCTCAACTTGGTATCAGACGCCCCCTCCCCCCCCCCCCGCCCCCCTCGACCCGTTGCCGATCTCTGTTCGCACAGCCTTCGCCTCCGCCCTCCATCCAACCTGCAGACCCCCCGCCTTCACCACCCCCAAATCTCCGTGTTGCCGCTTGTCCTCGCCTCCGTCCGGTTGCGGAACCCGGAAGCAGCCCTGTGTCTTGTGTCGCAGCCCCGTGCCCTCCATCCAAACTCCCATTCCCGAACCCGCAACCAGGCCCGCTGCACTCCTGCCCCCCCGCTGAGCGTCCCGAACCTCTTCCCCCGAAGCAATCCCGTGTCCCGTACACCCCCCCCCTGACCCTCCCGATCGAAGCAATCCCCATGTTCCGCACTAACCCCCCCACCCCCCACCGCCCTTGCGTTCCACTCTCGCCCCCGTCTAGCGTCAGCCCCGTGTCCCGCTGCCTTTCTGTCCACACGTACCCCCCCACTGAGCATCCGCCTCTGTACTCGCCCCACCGACCCCCACCTGCGGCTCTTCCCTCGGGCTTGACCGCCCCCTGACAGCACAAAAACCCGAGCAACTAAGGCAATCAGGTAACTGAGACGGTCGTTGCGACCTCAGTCACTCGGATGTGTATCAAGAAAAGATCGAACCGCTAAATAAATCAAAGATCAAAACAAAACGTGAAGCGGTCCCGCTATGAGATTAACCTGGTATAGCACCCAGGGTCGAACACAAGGAGCACGGGTTGGCCAAAGGCCTACGAAGTAGTAAAATAAAGGCAAAATGTTTTTAGTGGTTTTTAATAATTTTTATATTTTTTTTGTATTTTTAAAATGTGAAGAAAATAAAAGCAAGCAAAGACAAGCACACTTTAGCAATTTATTCAATGCATCAAAAATCAAGCAAAAATTCAAGAAAAAATGTTTTTATGTTTTTTAGGTTTTCTAGTGTTTTTGGTGAATTTTTGGGATTTTTATAAGGTGTATTTTATTTCGTAAAAATCACACAGTACTAAAAAGACAAGGTACTGTCCAGCCAGGCCCAAAATCCAAAGACCAAAATATCTAAGGATCTCAGAGGGACTTGAAGGTAATTTTTCCTGTATACTAGAGAAAATAAGGAAAATTTGGGCACCAAAATTATTGTTTTTGGGTTTTTAGATTAATTATTATGATTTTTATGAGTTTTTAAGTGTTTTTGAATTTTTAGGTTTTTTAAACAATGAAAAATAGCCAAAATTGGCTAGAAAATCAAGAAACACAAAAGAAACAGTACCTAATTTTTGTGGAATTTTTTAGGGGATTTTTATATTTTTTTGAGTAGATTTTTAATTCTAGACAGTAGCTAAAATAGAGGTTTTTGAATTTTTAAAAATAACAAATAAATAAAAAATGTCCTCAAAAATTCTCAAAAATCCTACAACATGGCAGGAGCCATGTGTCAAATTTTCATCGAATTTGGAGGTGATTTGGTATTTTATTCAAAAATCAAAAGGGGGCACTGTGCACAGGGACTGAAGTGCAAATACCCAAAGTTCTGGGGGTCCAGGTACAATTTTCCCAGCAAGTCACGCGCGCGGCGCGTGCCTGGGGCACTCAGGGACCTGTCTGGTAAGAAAAACAAGTCCGAGGACCTTTTGGTAACTCGTACCAAAAAGTCCAGGGGTTGTTCTGCAAATAACCCACTAAAAGACGCACATGCAGAATTTCACCACTCTCAGGGGCATAGATGCAATAACCAAAAAGTTTTCATTCATCAACAAAACATCCAGAACTACAGGGCTAATGTTACAATTACACCAAATAAAGCACGTGGCGAAGCACGTGACAGACACTCACAGGGGCATAACTGCAATTAAACTAAGGTACCAGGTCCCAAGTGCAAATATCCCAACGTAAATAAAAGGCACACAATATTTACAGGACTAAATCTAAAAACATAAAAGGGGCCTACGGTAAATTACCCCTTTATTACGCCACGGCCGGATGTGCGCCACGTAGCAGATCTGACGGTCCTGGACGACGGGCGCTTCTCTCCTTCCGCACGTGGACCTAATCGACGTCTCAGAGGAGGGCACGTGGAAGATCTGACGGCCTCAGGTGCTGGTGCCTCTCTCTCTGTGCTAACGGTCAGGATCGTCCCTCGGGATGATCAAGCGGTGGCTGCAGCTCCTGAATGGATGGACGTGATGCGAACTGGAGCGCTGAGGGCGATCGGACGGTGGTCGAGGATCCTGGAAGAACAGTTGGCCGGCGAGCTTCGCCGGCCTCGTGCGAGCGGCGGTGGTCCTCGTCAGCTGCCTCTGAAGATCGGAACAGGTCCGCGATGAAGTCCCGCAGCTGGTGGTGGCCTCCGATGGCCCAGCCGAGCCCTGGAGGGGCTCCGGCGAGGTCGGCGGAGGAAAGCTCCGGGACGGATGTTGGAGGCCTCAGATAGCCTCCTCTGGTCCTGCAAAATGGGTCAGAAGCTTCGGCGGGTCGAGGGCAAAGTGCCTCGACTCGATGAGGCGGCGTGAAGGTGGTCGATGCGTCGGGATGAGCGAGCTCCGGGCGAGCGACGGACGGTGGAGCTCGAACCCCAGCTCCTGTGCGAGCTGGGTTGAATGAAGGAGCGGAGAAGGTGCGTGGAGAAAGGCGATGGTGAACGTGGGTTCCGATGATCGAAAGGGTATGCGAGATGGCCGGATCAACGGAATACAGCGGAGCTACGATTTGGGGCAAACTCGAAATTAGGCGAAATAGGAAAGCTATAAGGTTACCTGGGTGGCAGGGTAGACTGGGCTGGAGCTGAGGTAGCTCCCGGTCGTAGCCTCGAAGGTCGTCCGGTCCTGAGGCTCGAGCTCCTGCACTGGGCGGAGCACGACGGCGCTACGTCGCCGGATCAGTGGTCCGACCACCCCTCCTCGCTGCGACACGGGCAATCGAGAGCTGTCACCTCAGGGACTACTGTGGAGGTCACGGGATGAAGGGTGGAGAGCCAAAGATGGAAAAAGAATGCGGCGGAGCTCAGACTATATACGGCTAGGGTCCGGCTAGATGGGAGTCGGGCGTGAAGCTCGGAGCGCGGATCCCCATAACCCACCCCAGGCGTGGATCAGGGAAGAACAAGCTCGGATTAGAGCCCAGGGTTGGCGGATTCAGGAGTCGGATCAAGCGGGTAAAAATCCGAGAAAACGGGTCCAAACTCAGATCCGCAACTTTGTGGTCCAAGGGGGGGGAGTTGACCGGGGGGTCAACATCCCCCGTGGACCAATCAGGAGAGGCCACGGCATAAATGATTTAGAAATTTGAAATAAAATAGGAAATGATCGAATTATTAAAAACTCAAAACATAAAATATTTTTATTTTAATTTTTTCTATTTTTTGGTGATTTTTAATTAATTTTTCAAAATAAAAAATAAGGTATTTACATAATAGGTCTATATATAGGTATATGTACAATATAGGGTTTTTACTTTTGATTTTTTTAATTAGTTATTTTATACATTTTTATTCTATTTTATATTTTATTTATTATAGAATAAAATGAGGAATAAAAGGATATTTTTATTTTATTTTTATTATTTATTTGCATAGGTGAAATAAATAGTTATGTACAACTATGTACATGGCATATGTACAATATATTTTGTATTTTTAATTTTGTAATTTTTATTTGATTTTTTGTTTTGTTTTCTTTTATTTAATTTATTTACACTATATAACATAGAATATTTACAAAAAGTTTTGAAAATAAATAAGTTTATTTACAAGGTTAAATACATAAGGAGGCATGGTCTATGTACATGGTGAAAGGGCATTTTGATTTTGATTTTTAGATTTTTATTTTGTTTGTAATAGTTTCTAAATATATACAAAATATGTACAAGCATATTTTGGGTGAGGAAAATATAATTTCATTTATTTACATAGATATTTACACATGAGCCCCTATCTCCCTCTACTTGGCTTTTATGCGGTCAGGCCCATGCTGAGCCCTCCCTTGGGTTAGGTTGCTCAATATTTATTCTAAATATTTCCCTCTTTTTTCTTTTTCATCTTTATTCTTTTATTTTTGCACAAAAACATGCTAATTATAGGTTTTTACAAGATGCATGCTTTTGCTAATTATTCCTATTTACAAGTATCTACATGCATTTGCATAGGTTTTTGTAGCTAAATATAAGAATAAAGAGTGATGAATGGGTATTCATCACCCCCTATACTATACTTTGCTAGTCCCTTAGCAAACACTTATTTGAAAAAGAAGTGAAAAAGAAAGGAAGAAAAAGAAAAAAGAGGATGTACATGGATCAAGGTTGATTATTAAACTTGCCTTCATTAAATTGAGGTATGGAGCTCAATCAGATCTTTGGATTATTAATGTGTCGGAACCTTATTTAGACTTAAAGCTTAAAACCTAACAGCCTCTAAGTTCCACTAATCTATAACCAAGACTCCTCAATGCTCCCAGATCAGAACAAGTCATCAATCACAAACCCTGAAGACCATGAATCTTTTCTTGTCCTGTGAATGTGAGGTCTAAGCTCTCCACCTCAGAAATGGCAACTTGACAGCCCTCCCTAACAAGTAACTCTATGACCTCAATCTGGCCACTCTTTCCTCGAGGAGCGGGGTATTCCCTTCTAAGTTCAAGTGCAACCGGCTCAAGAAGAGGGGGAAGAAGAGAATGGGTCAAGGCCAGTGTAGCCAAGTACCCTGGGAGCTTGACCAGTGTAGCCAAGTCTCCTGCTGCAAGCTACAACAGGTGGATCATGAAACCAAGCTTTGCTTATACGCTTGTGCACTTATATACATACTCCGGTGGGATTATCATTTTCTCTCAGACCCACCACTTTTTTGGAGTTCTTTTCTTTTTGCACATTTTTTTTTCGAGTGCATCTATACAACATATACATGTGCAGCATATATACAAGGAGTTTTTCCTCTTGAGCCAGTAGACTATCCCTCTTTTGAAGCTTTATTGCAACCCACAACTCCGTCGTTAGATTCATGGCAACCAGACCAAGTTGAGATGCACTTCCTTCACTATAAGAAGAGAGATTCCGCCTAGAAGTACTACCCTCATATGCTAACCCAAGCCAAGGAAGACTGCCTCCCACCACCTCATCCTGTAGAGAGCTCGGTGCATAGTGCGATTGTCCCAAGTAAAGCCATAATCTATATGAGTCATGTGTTGGTTGTTAAGTGCTCTACTTAGGCTCATTGAGATGACATGTGATCATAGCCTAATGGACTTAAAGAATTAAGTCACCATGGACCTGAAAAGCCTTAAACCTAAGCCCTATAAGGTTCCTCTTAGAATTAGGTGGATTAAGATCTTAATCAAGCTCCATTTCTCAATTTGATTCCAGGCTAGTTTAAATGTCAACTATCATCCAAGAAAAACTATATGTATATGTACAAAAAGATGCTTATTTACACAATATTTTACAATCATGCAAAATTTTTGAAAAATGTTTTGAAATCATGAATGATGATGCATGAAGTGCAAGTTTTACAAAAAGATATTTACACACATTTACACAAGATTTTTGCAAACTTTTTGATTTTTCAAAACATTTTGGAAAAAGTTTGTACTATATACATAATTTTGATACAAAAATATTTACACAAGCTTTACACACAAAAGATTTTTGAAATCATTTTTACAAAAATAATTTGTACACTAGCTATGTATGTGCAAATAAAAGAAGATTATGTACATGAAAAATTTTTAATTTTTTGTGGTTTTTAGCCATTTTTATTTATTAACACACTCACACAAAGTACGAGTTATGGCTAAAGTATATATGAAATATTACACACCCCCCTATACTTATCTCGAACGATGTCCTCAGAGTCAAGAGCGATGAAGAAGACATAACTCGTGCTATGTATAGGGAACTGAAAAGGAAGGCTATACAAAAGGAAATGAAAAGTCAAGAGGGACTCAGGTCTTCCCCCTATACTTAGGATCAAGTAATCCTAAGTATAGCAGGCTGTATACTAAGGGAAAACCTGAGTGCAGAATGTACAGGGTCTACCCCCCTATACTTAGGGTAAGATATCCCTAAGTGTAGGCAGCAAAACAGGGGGTAGACAGAAACAAAAGAAATACCCGAAATGTCTCACATCCCCCCTATACTTAGGGTAAAGTGCACCCTAAGTATAGCATAATCACAAGATGAAGAAAGGGATGTGGGACTAAAGAATGTGATGATATGGACATCTGGTCTATATACAACGGAAGATCAGTGAAACTCAGGCGTGAGATGCATTAGATGTGAGTCAAAGACCACATCTCACGCAAAATGAATAGGGGCAATATCAACGACCCGCGGCTCATGATCTAGAAATGGCTTGAGCCGCTGGCCGTTCACTCGGAAGGTACTCTCAGAAGACAACTCAGATATGTCGATGCTACCGTTGTCGTGTACCTTCCGAACCAGATAAGGTCCTTTCCATTTGCTCTGTAGCTTCCCTGGAAATAATCTAAGCCTCGCATCAAACAGCCATACTCTCTGTCCAATCTCAAAATGCTTGTGGCTGATATGAGGAATCATGCCACTCCTTGACTTTCTCCTTATAATGTAGGCTGCTTGAGAAAGCTGCATCTCTAAGCTCCTCCAGGGCAGCTAGCTCTGCCCTCCTCTGGTCTCCTATACCATCTGAATCCATAAGTATGTCTGTAACTGCCCAAAGTGACTTGTGCCTCATCTCAAAGGTAAATGGCATGGCTTGCCATATACGAGGCGAAAGGGAGATGTGCCCAAAGGTGTCTTGAAAGACGTCCTATATGCCCACAAGACCGAGTCCAAAAGCTGTGACCAATCCTTTCGGTCAGGGCGGACGACTTTCTGCAGAATAGTCTTGATCTCCCTATTCGACACTTCGGCTAGACCATTCGTCTGTGGATGGTAAGGTGTAGCAACCCGATGGTCTATGCCGAACTCGCTAGCAAGTGCCTTCACCTTGTCGTTGATGAAGTGAGATCCCCCATCAGAAATCAGAACTCGTGGAACCCCGAACCGCGTGATGATGTGCTTCCTCAAAAATCTGCAAACTGTCCTCGCATCAGCGGCTCGGGCGGGGATAGCCTCCACCCAACGACTCACATAATCTACGGCCAACAGAATGTACTCAAATCCCTGACTCTTAGGGAATGGACCCATGAAATCGATGCCCCATGCGTCAAAAACCTCACAGAAGTGAATGGGCTGCATCGGCATCATATCACGCCTGTCCACAAGTGCCCATCCTCTGACAGTCAGTACACCTCTTCACGAACTCATCTGAGTCCTTGAAGAGGGTAGGCCACCACAAGCCGGATTGGAGCACTTTCTGTGCCGTTCTCCTCCCAGAATGATGTCCTCCTGCCTCAAGCTTGTGGCAGTAAGTGAGGACGCTATGGTGTTCCTCCTGAGGAATACACCGACGCCAGACGCTATCCCCTCCTTCGTGGTAAAGGATGGGATCCTCCCAATGGTAAGACTTGGCCTTCGCTAGGAAGGTCTCAAGCCTCTGCCTGGGCCAATCTTGTGGGACTTTCCCAGCAACGAGAAAGTTCACAATATCGGCGTACCATGGGAGTGAGGCGATAGCAAGGATCGCCTCATCTGGGAAGGTATCTCGGATAGGATCAGTCTGCTCAGTCTCCTCAGGCTGCTCTAATCGGGAGAGATGGTCCGCCACCACATTCTTGACTCCAGGCTTATCCTTAATCTCAATGTCGAACTCCTGGAGTAGAAGGATCCATCTAGTCAGTCTGGGCCTTGGCATCCTTCTTTGCCCATGAGGTACCTGATGGCGGTGTGATCTGTAAACAAAGTCACTCTAGATCCGATGATATATGATCTGAACTTATCCAGGGCAAACACTACGGCTAGCATCTCCTTCTCTGTGACCGTGTAATTCCGCTGGGCGGAATCCAATGTGCGGCTAGCGTAGTGTATAGCAAATGGCACTCCATCCCTCCTCTGTCCCAGCACTGCCCCTACGGCAAAATCGGAGGCGTCCGTCATGATCTCGAATGGGAGAGACCAATCAGGCGGCTGGAGGACAGGAGCCTCAATCACACACTGCTGGAGAGTAGCAAATGACGAAAGACACTTGTCATCGACAAGGAACTCGATGTCTTTCGTCAAGAGGTCGGTTAACGACCGGGCAATCTTGCTGAAATCCTGAATGAATCTCCTATAAAATCCAACGTGCCCCAGAAATGACCGTAACTGCCTCAGATTGGACGGCGGTGCGAGTTTCCTAATGGCATCAACCTTAGCCGGATCAACCTCCATGCCCCTGTTGGAGATGATGTGGCCAAGCACCGTCCCTTGAGTCACCATAAAGTGACTCTTCTCCCAAGATAGCACCAAGTGATACTCAATACATCGCTGAAGTACTCGATCTAGGCAGTCAAGACAAGAATCAAATCTGTCGCCGTAGATCGAGAAATCATCCATGAAGACCTCCAAGCACTCCCCTACCATGTCGAGAAGATCGACAGCATGCACCTCTGAAAAGTCGCAGGGGCGTTGCATAGCCCAAATGGCATGCGTCGAAAAGCATATGTGCCGAAGGGACAGGTAAAGGTGGTCTTCTCCTGGTCCTCAGGAGCGATGGCCACTTGGTTGTAGCCCGAGTACCCATCCAGGAAGCAATAATGGCTCTTCCCCGCCAGTCTCTCAATGATCTGGTCAATAAAAGGCAGGGGGAAATGGTCCTTCTTGTTGGCTTGGTTGAGTCTCCTGTAGTCAACACAAACCCTCCAAGAGGTGGGTACTCGTGTAGCGATCTCTTCTCCCGACTCACTGATCACAGTCGTGATGCCCGTCTTCTTGGGCACCACATGCAAGGGGCTGACCTACTTGGAGTCGGAAATGGGATAAATAAAACCTGCACCCACCACTTTGATATTTCCTTCATCACAACCTCTCTCAGGTTGGGGTTCAGACGCCGCTGGAACTCACGCGACAGCTTCGCCCTGTCCTCGAGATAGATATGGTGGGAGCACACTGATGGACTAATCCCATGGAGATCCGCTACGCTCCATCCGATCGCCTTGCGGTTCTTTTCAAGAACCCACATCAGACGGGATTCCTGCTCTCCAGTCAACTCGGCGGAGATGATGACTGGGTACATCTCTGGCTCGCCCGCAAGGAATCGATACTTCAACGAAGTAGGGAGCGGCTTCAGCTCTGGGATGCTGGGTGCCGGCAAGTCTGGCTGCGGAAGAAACTGAGTGAAAGCAGCAAGGTCGGCCAAATCTGGCCTGGGAAAGTGAAAGTGTACTCTCGCAAACTGGATCGGGGGAAGGCTGCTCACTGCACTGTCTCTGCTCGGCTCTGCATCTACCTCCTCCCCATCAATAGGCTCAGATGGACTCAGGTCTGGCATCTGATCATAGCAATCGGCCCAATCAGACTCTGAATCCGAGGGATCTGTATCAGACGCGGTGGCATCAGTACCACCGAAAAACAAGGTGGCCTCAGCACCACCATCACTAATCATCGTGCTGCGATCAAGGACCGGCTCTGCTGCCTCAATAGTATCCTGAACCAGGTCTGTGCTCTCCAGACTCTCCTCTGCTATCGTCTCTGCATCAGCTGTATCTGAAAGTGAGAGGGTGGTCTGTGTCTCAAGATCTTCCCAAGCTGCCTCATCATCTGTGATCACAAAATCACAGTCCTGGTGGATGTCTGGCTCTGCGTCTGTCAGCTGCTTGATAACTCGGGGATCGATGCGGTTATGTCGACTCACAAGGCGAGTCAACAGTCGGTGTTTGACCACACGAATCCCGAAAATTAATCAACAATTAACCCACACTAAGATCAACAAATTAGAAACAATGTGGAGTTAAAATTTTTATTTTTAACTCTGCACAAATGATGTATATGGGCAAGTATGCAGAGAGTTCGAACACAGGGAGCAAACAGAGTAGCTCAAGCAAGAGAATGCACAAGTGTGTGAGTGTGTGATGTGTCTACACTAAGCAATCAAACAAAGAAATGTTTTTGTGGGTTTTTTAATTTTTTTTAATTTTTTTATTATTTTTTATTTATTTTTTTAATTTTGTATTTTGATTTTTAATTTTCTGATTTTTATATTTTGTATTTTATATTTTTTTTGTTTCTTTTTTTTATATTGGAAAGTAAAGGCAATATAATAAAAGGCAAGGTAGAATATTTATAAAAATGCACACAAATACTCAAAAATTCAGAAATAAAATGTTTTTTGGTATTTTTAGGGTTTTTTACTGTTTTTGAGATTTTTGGGGAATTTTCAAAGTGTTTTTGATATTTTTAAAGACTGAAATAAAGAGAAAACAGTGCAAACAAGGCTGGCTGTGAGTAAAATGTAATTTAAAAATAGCAACCAGTAGCAAAAATATTTCACACTATTTTTCTAATAAAAGTAACAAAATAAGGAAGAAACAGAAGCTG
Source organism: Ottelia alismoides (assembly GCA_037367405.1). Taxonomy (NCBI): domain Eukaryota; kingdom Viridiplantae; phylum Streptophyta; class Magnoliopsida; order Alismatales; family Hydrocharitaceae; genus Ottelia; species Ottelia alismoides. The sequence continues at coordinate 160,076 of JAZKJV010006086.1, forward strand.
AGTTTGCAATTTTTGGGTTTTTCTACTATTTTTTATATTTTTTTGAAGTTTTTGAGTGTTTTTATATTTTTAGTGTTTTTCTTTTGAAATTTTTACTGATTTTTGGACTGACACTAAAATATGATAAAATAGACACTAGGTAATTTTTTTGGAATTTTTGGAGATGTTTTAATATTTTTTTGGTATTTTCTAAGCTAGACAGTACACAAAAAGGCTGTTTTTGATTTTTAATAAATATGAAAATAAAATGAAATCAAAAACTAAATATATGGCGTCAAAGTGCACCTATCCAGGAACTTAATCCTATTTTTGTGGAATTTTTGGGCTTAAGAAGATCACTCAAATAAATACAACAAGCATACAAATGTTAAACAGGCCTGGCAAGGGCATAAATGCAATATTCAAAACATCCAGGGGCTAACATGCAATTATCCACAAAATTTTGAACTTAATATTTAACTTCTGGAACCAAAATGTAAATACAAGACCCGCCTGGGCACGCCTACAAATTACCCACCAGGGCGCGTGACTTGCACGCGCCTGGGAGGGACTGGAATGCAATAATACAAAAGCCTGGGGGCCACTTTGCAAAATATCCAAAAATATTACACGTGCTATGAAAGTTTTAGGGCTAAAACGAAATAAACAAAAGACCGAGGGGTCCTCTGCAAAATGCCCCCACCTCACGTGTACAGGTCACGTGAGGTGACGTGGTGGAGGACCTAAGTGCAAATAACGAAAGTCCGAGGGTCTTTTTGCAAATAATACAAAATATTTAAACTACCAAGGAAAGTTTATAGACTAATAAATAAGTACAAAAACGGCGAGGGTGTGGATGCAAAATACCCTCGCTCCTGCGCTCCGATGATGACGCGTGGCGCGCATCCAACGGCTGGGCGACGAGGCGCGATCCAACGGCTGGATGCGATCCACTTATCCACGTGGCTTTTCCTGAGCGGCCGATGACGGTTCGGCGATCAGCGGCTGAGATCAGATCTGACGAAGAGATCGACGGTGGGGGCGTGCCTAGATCTGACGGCTGCGGCTTGATCTGGAGGTTCCTCGTTGATCCGACGGTCCCGGAGGTCGAGGGAAGAACACGGAGGAGCTCCGGTCTGGCGAACTTCTCCGAGCTTCTCCGGCCGACCACGGCGACGCCGGAGCTTGCAAGGTGGCTGAGGGTGCTCCTGCAGGTGGTGGCTGTCGTCTGGAAGCTTCAAAATCCACCAGCGGATGCCGGTGCTCTCGCACGGAGGTGGCGGAGCTGCGAGGCCCCAGGTGCTCCGGCGAGAGAGCAAAATCGCTCCAGAAGCTGCGATGGACTTCAATACCTGCACCAAAACGTTAGGGAGGTCGAGGGCAAAATGCCTCGACCTCGGGTGGCTCTCGAGATGGACTGGGAGGTGCTATAGGGTCTCGCCGGAGTTGCGCTCCGGCGAGGTGATCGATTAGGTGATGGAGTGATCGATTCGACTCAGAAAGATGGGGGAACTAATCCTAGAACTAACAGGAATGAAATGGGGAGCAAAATGGGATGAATGGCAGCCTCGATGGCCAATGGCCAGAGGGAGAGTACCTCACGGGGGCAACCGCCGGAGGTGATGGAACACGCCCAGATCAGTGGCTGATCCGCCGCCTTAAGGTGAAGAACCAGGAGCTGTCACCTCCAGGAGCTCGAGCACGACAAAAAAGGGGGGAAGATCTGTGTGGAATGCGGTTCAAAATCGAAAGGAAGTCAAGGAGGACCTTAAGTATGGTTGACGATGGGGGTGGAAAGAACGAGGTCGCCAGCTCGATCCAGAGGCTCTCAGCCCAAGAAAATCCTTGGGCGAGCAAGAAGGATGGTAGGTGAAAAGATTTGCAGGAGGAATCGAGCTCAAAGGATGCAAGACCGCGTCTCGAAAAAAATGGAGAAGATGGGTCAAAGATAGGGCTGTCAGAGGCTACAGGGTGGTAGGTCACCTAGTTGACCGAGGTCAACTAGGGTTTGCACCTGGTTGGTCCACGTGGACCAACCAGGAAAAACCCTGGATTATTGTTCTATTAATTCAATTTAAAATAGTAAATGGTCGAATTAAATAAAATGTATAAAATAAAAAATGTTCAAAATTTTATGTAGTATTTTATTCTGATTTTTATTTATTTTTATGACTTTTATTTTTACAGGTTGCCTTTTGAACCCAATATAGGTATAATACCTATGTATTTTGATATTCTATTTTATTTTATGTATTTTTAATCTTATTATTTTTATTTATGATTTTGTAAAATTATAACATACTTTTATATACATAAGTATATTTTTATTTTATTTTTCTGAGATGTTTTGTATATTTAATAAAATACAAGTGTATTTTATATAGGTATAAGTGTATATGGTATACCTATGTAGTCCTTATACAAGTAATTTTATTTTTTTATTTTTCTTTGCATTTTATTTCAATTTTAATGCACATATATATTATAAGTGATATTTACAAAATTATAAAAAAATGAATAAATATTGAATAAAGAATACATTGAATATTTTATTCAGTACAAGTGTACAATGAGGGTCCAAAACTCAACTTTCAAACCGTAGCTCCGCCAAATGCGAAACTACCACCATTGGATAGATTATTTTATTCTATATACAATTAAAGGTGAGTACACTGCATTTGGATTTGTCGTTTGTGAGATACGGGTCTGGGAAGTTGGGATTTTGGATTCTTATTCAGAACATATCTTTTTGTTTGTGCATTCTTTTTCTGTGAAATCAACTTTGTCTTTTTCTTTATGAAATTATCTACAACTTTTATGTACAAAGTTTCCTTATTTGATGTACACAAAGTGGAACCAAAAATAGGTCCCAAAATGAATAAAGAATGAATAGATTGTATAGGTATTTACACTGTATTTCTGACCTTATCTCCCCCTACTTTATTCCTTGTCGACCTATTCATCAAGATGCCTAGGTCTCGGGGGTTTTAGGTCATAAAATATTTACAATATTTTATTCTTTTTCTTTTCTTTATTTATTCTATAATTTTGGCCTTAATTACAGTATTTTATACACTATTGTGATGCACATGCATGGATGCTAAGATGGTGATTTTAATGCTATTTACAGGCATTTGCCAGGGTTTTTGGTGCCAAAATGATAGAATAAAGATGATGAAATGTGGATTCATCATCCCCCTATACTTTACCTTTGCTAGTCCCTAGCAAACACTTATGCAATAAGTGCAAAAAGAAAAGAAAGAAAAGAAAAAGAAGAACTTGGATTTTATTTGATTATCAAACTTGTCTTCGTAAAATCAAAGTTTGGAGCTTAAATCGGACCCTTGGAAATTTAGTGCGGGTGGAACCTTAGTGAGAACCGTGTTTGAAATCCAACAGTCCCTGAGAATCCCAAAACTCTGCTCAAGTCTCCTCAATGGCCAGGTCAGAAGTACTTCAACTCATACGCAAACTCTTACGACTATGAGTCTGACTCGTACAGTGTAAGTGATATGTAGCTCCCCACCTCAGAAGTGACAAAGAAACAACCTCCCCCAACCTGGTAACTCTAATGCCTCGGTCTAGCAACTCTTTCCTCGAGAAGCGGGGTATTCCCTTCTAAGTTCAAGTGGCAACCAGCCCAAGAGGAGGGGGTGAAGAGAAGAATGGACGGTAGCCAGTGTAGCTACCTATCCTTGGATGCAAGACCAGTGTAGTCAAGTCATCCTGCTGCAGGCTCACATATTTGACTTTGGAATTCAAGCTTGCTTATTGACTTTGTACATACTTTGCAGGCTTTTTATTTTTGTACATGCCTGAATTTTTTTTTTGAATACTATATACAGCAGCATTTACATAAGGAGTTTTTCCTCTTGAGCCAGTAGACTATCCCTCTTTTGAAGCTTTATTGCAACCCACGGCTTCTGTCTTTAGACTTCATCACCACTAGACCAAGTTGAGGTGCACTTCCTTCACTATAAGAAGAAGAGAGGTTCCGCCTAGAAGTACTACCCTCATATGCTACTCCAAGCCAAAGGAAACTGCCTCCTCACCACCTCATCCGTGGAGAGCTATGTGAAAGGTGCAGGTGTCCAAGTTAGGTCATTATCAACAAGAGTCGTGCGTGTGCTCCGAAATACTCTACTTAGGCAGTCAAGAATCCATTGAACCAAGTCTCGTGATCCTCAAAGAATTAAGTCAACTAGACCTGAAGTACCTCAAACCCAGTTCCTATAAGGTTCCTGTTATTAGGTAGATTTTAAGGTCCAATCAAGCTCCAATCTTCGGATTTTACTTAGACTTGTTCAACTATCAAACTCAATCCGAAAAATGCGAATGCCATGCAATGCAATGCAGAAAATATTTTTGTGATGCAATTTTCAAGATTTTGAACTTTTTATGGATTTTTGAAAAGATGATGATGATGCATATGCAATTTTTTTAGTATTTTTCAAAAAATATTTTTCAAATGTTTTTGGATTTTAATTTTGCAAATGTTTTTGGGACTTTTTGAAAACAAAAAGATTTTGGCTCACAACTAGGTGAAAATATGTACACGGGAGTGCTTCTTATATAAACAAGAAATGGATTTTAAGAATTTACATGGTAAGTGGTCAATTTTATACATATATACATAAGATGGATTTTGATGTGATGTATATATTCCTCAAACTCATTTGAAAACAATTTTCACACAATTTTTGAAAACTATAGTCCAAAATAGTTTTTACAAACATTTTACACACATTTGAAAATCATTTTGCAAAGGTTTTCAAAACAGTATATATAAGTTTTTCAAATCATTTTTGCAACCATCTTTCAAACCATTTGCAAATCATTTTTCAAACATTTTATTTCACACAAAGAAAATAAATTTCACAAACCACACAGGTTGAAAACACCGAACAAAATATTTTCAAAATAGTTTTCAATAGATGTTCACAAAGTTTTCCAAACTATTTTTCAAACATTTTGCAAAAAACTTTCTCACCTGATTTATTAATCAGTAAATACAAAAAGAATTTGAGGAATAACCACATCTTTTTATTAAGGATTTTTAAAGAATTTTAAAGAATAATTAGCCATATTTATTAGAAAAATACGAAAATACGAGTTATGGCTAAAGTATATACGTAGTATATACGACCCCCCTATACTTAGCTTGAGCTATGTCCTCATAGATCGGAGAGAAAAGAGAAGACATAACTCGTACTAAGTATAGACAAGTCTAAAGAATAAAGAATAAATGAATGAATCAATAAATGAGAAGTTGACCGTCCCCCCTATACTTAGGATCAAATAATCCTAAGTATAGCAGACTGTACACAATGCAGGGAGGGTCAAGGGTGGGAATGAACAGATCGTACTCAGATTGTCTCCCCCTATACTTAGGGTAAGATGTCCCTAAGTATAGATAAAAGAGGAGACAAGGGAGAGGATCGAAAAGAATAGAAAAACTCGGGGTGCCAACCCCCCTATACTTAGGACAAAGTACGTCCTAAGTATGGAAAACTGTCTACAAGGGCGGCACCTTTTTGATAGATAAAGAAGATAGGAAAGGAAAAGAAGAAAAGAAGAAAAGAAGAAAATAAATCAACGGAAACAGAGTGATATGAACAGATGGATCTGTACAACGGAAGATAGAATTGATCACCATGTATGAGATGTAGATGATGAGAGTCAAAGGACACATCTCATACCAGAAGGATGGGGGCAACGTCAATGGTCGGTGGATCATGATCAAGATATAATTTCAAGCGTTGACCATTAACACGGAAGGTAGCAGAAGATGACGGTTCGGATATGTCGATGCTGCCATTGTCATGTACCTTCCTGACCACATACGGTCCTTTCCACTTGCTCTGTAATTTCCCTGGGAATAATTTCAGCCTGGAATCGAACAACCATACTTTCTGAGCTGGCTCAAACTGTTTATGGCTGATATGCGAATCATGCCATGTCTTCACTTTTTCTTTGTATTGTAGGCTGTTGGAGAAGGCTGTATCTCTCAATTCTTCCAGGGCTGCCAATTCTGCTCTTCTCTGGTCTCCTATACTCTCTGGATCTAGAAGCAACTCAGTAACTGCCCAAAAAGATTTATGCTTGATCTCCACTGGCAAATGGCACGGCTTGCCATAGACGAGACGAAAGGGAGATGTTCCCAATGGATTCTTGAAAGATGTCCGATAAGCCCACAAGACCGAGTCCAAAAGCTGTGACCAATCCTTTCGGTCTGGGCGGACAACTTTCTGCAAGATAGTCTTTATCTCCCTGTTCGATACTTCGGCTAGACCATTAGTCTGAGGGTGATAAGGAGTGGCAACCCGATGGTCAATGCCGAACTCGTCTGCAAGGGCCCTGACTTTGTCATTGATGAAGTGAGACCCCCCGTCTGAAATCAAGACTCTAGGTACACCGAACCGTGAAATGATATTTTTCCTCAAAAATTTGCATACAGTTTTAGCATCTGCGGCTCGGGCGGGGATGGCCTCAACCCATCGGCTGACATAATCTACAGCGAGCAAAATATGCTCGAATCCCTGACTCTTAGGAAATGGGCCCATGAAATCAATCCTCCATGCATCAAAAACCTCACAGAAGTGAATGGGTTGCATGGGCATCATGTCTCTCTGTCCGCAGGTTCCCATTTTCTGACAGTCGGTACATCTCTTCACGAATTCATCAGAATCCTTGAAGAGAGTAGGCCACCATAGGCCGGATTGAAGCACCTTTTGTGCTGTTCTCTTTCCTGAATGATGTCCTCCTGCCTCCAGCTTGTGGCAGTATGTGAGGACGCTATGCTGCTCTTCTTGAGGAATGCACCTCCTCCAGATACTGTCCCCTCCTTCATGATAAAGGACGGGATCCTCCCAATGATAAAACTTGGCCTTAGCTAGGAAGGTCTCAAGTTTCTGCCTGGGCCAACCCTGAGGGACTGTCTTGGCAACAAGATAGTTTACAAAGTCAGCATACCATGGGAGTGAGGTGACAGCCAAGATCGCCTCATCTGGAAAAGTCTCTGTGATAGGTGCGCTGGGCTCAGATTCCTCAAGATTCTCCAACCTGGAGAGATGATCCGCCACCACATTCTTGACTCCAGGCTTATCCTTAATTTCAATATCAAATTCCTGGAGTAGAAGGATCCATCTGGTGAGACGTGCTTTGGCATCCTTCTTAGCCATTAAATACCGGATGGCGGTGTGATCAGTGTAAATTGTCACTCTAGATCCAAGAATATATGATCGATACTTATCAAGAGCAAAGACTACAGCCAGCATCTCTTTCTCAGTTACAGTGTAATTCCGCTGCGCGGCATCCAAAGTCCGGCTGGCGTAGTGAATGGCAAACGGTAATCCATCCCTCCTCTGTCCGAGCACAGCCCCAACGGCAAAATCTGAAGCATCCGTCATGATCTCGAATGGAAGAGACCAATCGGGTGGCTGAAGGACAGGAGCTGAAACAACCATATTTTTGAGAGTCTCAAAAGATTCAAGACACTTATCATTAACAATAAACTCGGTGTCTTTGGTCAGCAAGTCAGTTAGCGGTCGGGCAATTCGACTGAAATCCTGAATGAACCGTCGGTAGAAACCGACATGCCCTAGAAAAGACCGTAACTGACGCAAATTGGACGGCGGGTTGAGTTTCTTGATGATGTCCACCTTAGCCGGATCGACCTCCATGCCCCTGTTGGAGATGATATGACCAAGGACCGTCCCTTGAGTCATCATGAAATGACTCTTCTCCCAGGATAAGACTAGATTGACCTCTATGCAGCGCTTCAGCACACGGTCTAGGCAGTCAAGACAAGCGTCGAACCCGTCGCCGTAGACCGAGAAGTCATCCATGAAGACCTCTAAACAGTCACCCACCATGTCCGAGAAGATAGACAACATGCACCTTTGGAATGTCGCTGGAGCGTTACATAGACCAAAGGGCATCCGTCTGAAAGCATAGGTCCCAAACGGACAGGTGAATGTCGTTTTCTCCTGGTCTTCGGGCGCAATGGCCACTTGATTATATCCAGAGTACCCATCGAGGAAACAGTAATGGCTCTTCCCAGCTAACCGCTCGATAATCTGATCAATAAATGGTAGCGGGAAGTGATCCTTCTTGGTGGCCTCATTCAATCGTCTGTAGTCCACACAGACCCTCCAAGAAGTTGGTACTCTGGTAGCGATCTCCTCTCCGGACTCATTGATAACTGTAGTGATACCCGTCTTCTTGGGTACCACATGAAGTGGACTAACCCATTTGGAGTCGGAGATGGGATAGATAAAATCGGCGCTCCACCACTTGGAAATTTCTTTCATGACAACGTCTCGAAGATTCGGGTTCAGCCGTCGTTGGAACTCACGCGACGGCTTAGCGTTATCTTCAAGATAGATGTGGTGAGAGCAAAGATTAGGGCTCAGCCCCTGGAGATCAGCTATACTCCAACCGATTGCCTTGCGGTTTCTTTCAAGAACCTCCATCAGACGAGATTCTTGTTCTCCAGTCAAATCTGCTGAGATAATGACTGGGTGCATTTCTGGCTCTCCAGCAAGGAATCTGTACTTCATTGACTGCGGCAGAGGTTTCCTTTCCGGACAACTGGGAGGTGGCAGATCTGGCTTCTGATATGACTGTGTAAAGGCTACCAGGTCTGCATGGGAGAACTCTCGCTCTGCATGAATCGCTGACGAAGGGCGGCCTGATGGATCATCAATAAACTGCACTGGCTCGCACTCTGTCATGGCTGTCGGCTCTGAAGGAATCAGACTAGGCAAATAATCATCAAAGTCATCCCAGTCAATGTCTGAATCCGAGGGATCGGAAGATGATGAGCAAGATTGAAATTCTTCAGCACCACTCATCACAACACTGTCAGCCTCAGAAATATCCTCATCCAGGAATGTGCTCTCCCGGCTCTCGACTGCCATGAGCTTGAGATACAGTGAATCTGAAGGCAAGGCGAGGGTCGGTGCTACGGGATCTTTCCAGTTGGATTCATCATCAGTCATCTCAAAATCACACACCTGGTGGATGTCTAGCTCCTCCTCTGTCATCTGCTCGGCTTCGCTGAACTGCTCGGAGCATTCTGCCTCTCTAGCTCTGATCTCTTCGATCGTCTCTATTTGTATGGTTTCGCCCTCTACGCGAAAGCATACCTTCCCACTATCATGGTCGGTCACTGCCTTGGCTGTGGCCAAGAATGGACGTCCGAGAATGATGGGGGCATCAGTCACCGCCTCAGGGATCTCCATGTCCAACACAACGAAGTCCACGGGGAATTTCAGGCCCTGAATGGTAACGACCACGTCTTTCAATAACCCCTTCGGCCTCTTAATCGACCTATCAGCAAACTGAAGAACGGTCCTGCTTCGAAGAAGAGGGCCAAACTCGAACTGCTTGAGTAAGGCTGCCGGAAGTAGGTTGATTGAAGAGCCGCTGTCTAATAGAGTACGATCAAACTGCTGCTCCTGAATCTCACATCTGACATAGGGAGCTCCTGCGTCTGGTCGCTTGGCTGGCAATGTGTTCTGAATGGCGCAGCAAGTGTTATGCGTGAGCATATGGATTTGATCTCTGTGCCTCTTCTTCCTTCGAACGGTAGTTGTTTCTTTCAGATTCTTCTTGAAGAAGGGAATATGCTCAAACGCTTCCCGTAGAGTCAGCTGGATATGGAATTTGTCAATCATCTCATTGCCGAACTCTACCTGTTGGTTCTTTTTGGGATTTTCTTTTTTATTCCCCTTCGCTCGGCGGAGTGCCTCAGGGAAGGGGATGGTAGGTGCCTCCTCAGATGGAGGTCTAGGAATCGGTCCCTGTGCCTGTGAAGACGGAGAATCCATACAATAATCATCATTCACAACATATGGATCCGCAATTTGAACAGAAACCTTTCCTTTATTCATATTTTTGTTTTTGTTTGTCTTCCCACAATCTCTAGATACAAAATGTGGTGACATCACAGAAGTTGGCTCAACAAAAGTAGATGTGGTGGCCTCAGTACCACCACTAGCACCGGTCTTTGCGGCATCAGCACCGCGCTCTGGTTCATCTCCCAAAATGGTGGCATCAGCACCACCGTCTGCATCTGGTATCACGACGGCATCAGCACCGTCATCCTGGGCTCCATCATTGGTGGCATCAGCACCACCGTCTTCAACATCATCTGTCGCGGCATCAGCACCGCTCCTCTGCTCCTCTGGCGCTCCTGATTCTGCCTTTGGCTGTCGCTCAGAAGAGGCACCGCCGGCTGGCATCCTACCGCTCCTAGTAGTAACAAAATCAGCATCATAATAGGAATAAGACATGTCACTCAAATGATCACTAGGAGAGGTGTCCTCTGTAAACTCTACCTGCTCAGATTTTCTTTTTAGGTTATTAGGATTGGGTTCGATCTGAGCGGGTATGGCGGCCTTGCCTTTGATTATATCCCGCATCTCCTGCCGGAACTCATCCATTTCTTGCCTGAAAGATGCTCGCTGTTCAGATAGCAAGCGGGCAAGATCGTCAAGGGCTGGGTTCTCATAGACTGGACCCTGAGAACCGGATGTCTGTCCCTGCTGGACATGGGGCTGCTGCTGCTGGTATTGCTGCTGATATTGGGGGGGAGGCTGGGCATAAGAATGCTGAGGCGGCTGTCGCTGCCTCCACTGTTGTCCCTGATAGGCGGGACGAGGACCACTGTGGTATTGCTGGGGCTGGTTGTACTGGGGCTGCTGGTGTTGCTGCTGTGGCTGGCTGCTCTGCTGTCCTTGAGCAGGAAGGTGCTGTTGGGATGAGAAAGCTCCATTACCCCAACGGAATCCGGGGTGATCCCTACGGATTGCAGGCTGCGGGTATCGGTCATACCATATCCCGTTGACTTCCATCAACGGTTCCTGCTCGAAGGAGGGTGGAGGAAGAACTGCCAGCGGTTGCTCCGGCTGATACACCACCATCTGCATCTCCTGAGATGGCGGTTGCTCTGGATGGTACTGCAACAATGGAACCGGCTCCGCCTGGATATGGTTCACCTGGCGGTATGAGGTGGAGGCCTGGTTGGGATTACTGCTGCTGGAAGCAACCTGTGACCTGGGAGGCTGTTGGGAATGGGCTTGTGCCTCCTGAATACAGAGAATTTGAGTCTTCAGGTCACTCATTGTTTTTGTGAGAAGGTCCATCTGGGCTAGACCTTGATTCTGCTTCTTTTCGAGGATCTCCATGCGGTCCAGCTTTTCACTGATTATGCCCATGTCGGCTGCGGCTGATTCGGCTTGGGCTGCGGCTACCGACGTTGTGCTGGGCCCGGCATCGATGCGTGCGATCCTCTGAAATGATCCCGCTCCTTGCGGGGGCTTCTGCTGAGTGTAGACTCTGGCCTGGGTCATCACTGTGGAGTTCTCTGCCATGCCTTCGTAGATGGCCCAGACGTCGTCTTCTCCCTTGGAGAAATAGGACCCACCGCAAGAGGCGTTCACAAGCCCCTGCAGCTCCGGTGTCAGCCCACAGAAGAAACTCTGCACCAGATGGGGCTTAGAGATATCGTGATGTGGACACCGGTCTATGAGCTCTCTGAATCGATCCCATGCTTCATGGAACTATTCATTTGGGATCATGACGAAATTGCTGATCATGGCTCGTGCTGCATTTGTCCGGCCGAGAGGATAGTATTTCTTCAAATACACGGACCGGAGATCTGCCCAGGTGTCGACAAATCGCCCTAGATGCTTGAGCCAATATGCGGCTCGATCAACCAATGAGAACGGGAAGGCGATCATCTTGATAGTATCCTCGGTCAACAGCCGATCGTGGATGGTGCTGCATATCATTTCGAACTCTTGGAGATGGAGGTGCGGCTCTTCGGTCGGCAACCCATGGAACTTGGGTAGCATCTGAATTGTGTTGTGCCGAAGCTCGAAGTCTCCGTGGATTGGCGGGAGTCTGATCCACCGGTGAGTGAGGGATGAAGCTGGGTTATGCAATTCCCTCATGATGGTCTGAGGCGGTCGCTCACCGTCTGGGTCGCCCCCTCCTGCATCGGGTCCTCCTCCTCCTCCACCGCCACCGCCCCCAGGTCGGTTTTCTCTCAGCTGTGCTATCTCTCTCATCAGATCACCCATGAATGTACCCTGGTCACGGATCTGTCTCTGCATATTCTCCAGGGACGCTAGCAGGGAATTGTTGATGGCCGCTTGATCAATAATGAACGGCGGGTGATCGTGATCATCTTGGTGTTCGCCTCTGTCTGCCATTGCTTGATGTTCTGAAAATGCAAAAGAGGCCATTTCAGGTGCTGTGGAATGGGCTGAACTCTGTGATGCACTGAACTCTGAAATGATTGGACTGAGGGAAGGAGAATGGGAAGGGTGGTCGAGGGGGAACAGGGTGGATGTGAACTCGGGCTCGGAGAGCGGACTCTCTGAGTTATTCCTAGATGAATAGGGAGGAGTGCTGGATAGCGGTGCCGACAAGGTCGGCCTAAGAGACCTCCGTCCCATCATCTTGATTGTTCGGAATAGAGCAGGGAAGATGCAAGAAGAAGAAAATGAGATGCAACAAAATTTTGCACAATTGTGCGGTATTTTTGATCTTGACCTTAATAAATCTAGAAATCAAACACAAAGCAAGGGTAAGTTCACCAACTCAACTCGTGAAGCCGTGAAGGTTCGGCTTTTATCTTGTCAATTTTAGCTTGTTTTTCAGGCAATTATCTTTTCACGAGTCCTTAGAGCGCTACACCTATAGGAGAGAGAGTACTGCCAGGAGAGTATCCCCGTACTTGTCCTCCTCCTGTGTAACCTGTAACTTGCGCTTTTTGAGGTCCTTGTAACCCTTCCTGGATCCCTACTCAGCCAAAGAAAAGAGGGAGGAAGCCGATAGGCGAAACCGATACTTCGGACCTCGCTCGCAACGGAATCACCCGTGAGCGTACAAGGTCCTACTCGGACGCAGCCGGTGAGACAGACACACCCGTGAAGGCGTGGCCTAGGCTCGGTACTTCGGACAGGGTCGGCGCTCTCACAACAGAGAGTCACCAATGGCGACCAAGTCCTACTCGACTACGTACGATAGTAGCGCCAATACTTCGGAAATCCAGGCGATACACAAGGCAGCCACAAGTTGGGTTTTGGGCTCTAATCCTTACGAAGCGCTCACCTCACTGGGAAGGAAACCTTCCTATGCAACCTGAAAACAAGTGAGGGTGTTACTCTCCCCAAGCAATGAATCCAATTACCGTTTTTATTTTGGTCAAGTTTTCTTTAGCAGTCCCTTTTTTACTTTTTTGGTGTTATCGCTTCTTTTGAGTCAATTCAAGCAAGCGCCTAACGTTTTTGTATTTTTTCCTTTATCCTACTTTGTCCAAAAACAGAGGGAGAATAGAGTCGGAAAAGCCGTGCAAGTCGACACCAAGGTGGAAATCTCACCTTTGTGCCTAGATGATGCGTGCAAAGTAAGAGGACTTACAGCGAATCTCAGCTCTCTCCATGCGGGATGCAAAGCGGAATATTTAAACTTAATCTATATGGCGAAATGCAAGCGGAAACCGTCTTAGAACAGGCAACTGCTAGCGTGAAGAACCACAAGTCAACTAGCAACTCCTAATCCGAGTGTCCGGTCTTGGCTCACCCCTCCTCTGCCCAACACATTTGGAGTAGGAGAAAGCGCTTGTTCGGGTGTGAGCTCGCGGCGCGTGGATTTGGGAATTACTTGCTGACTGTTTAAATTAGTCTAAGTCCAAAACGTAACTATAGGAGCATGCAAAGTTAATTAGGTGTTTGGACCTATTCTAATCGATCAAGCAGACCTAGATCTAAGAGCTCATTCCACAAAAGAAAATGAAAAAATAAACACAAAACCGGAAAATGACAAGCGGTGAAAACGCGGCAAAACGGCGGTGAGCCCCCGGGTGAACAGACACCCGGAAATTAGGCCCGAATGTCTAAGTCCAAGTCCAAGTCCTAGTGTACCTGTATTATTACAAATTAAATGAATATCACTCTCTCACAAATAAAAGAAAAGCTACTCTAATCTCTCTCTCTCACTCCTTGCTCTCTCCTGCCGGCTTGGCTAAAGAAAAGCCGACTCCACGTCCCAAGGTTGCGTCGGTCGCCTAGGCGATCCGCCTCGCTCCGCGGTCCCTCGCAAGAAGACAAAGAAGAGTGGTCAGAAAGCTCAACGAGATATATCAAAATGTAAGAGAAGGAAAATGCTGCTATGGTAAACTATCACACAAACAGACAAGAATGTGAACTACAAGCTGTTGCTCCCCGGCAACGGCACCATTTGATAACTCGGGGATCGATGCGGTTATGTCGACTCACAAGGCGAGTCAACAGTCGGTGTTTGACCACACGAATCCCGAAATTAATCAACAATTAACCCACACTAAGATCAACAAATTAGAAACAATGTGGAGTTAAAATTTATTTTTAACTCTGCACAAATGATGTATATGGGCAAGTATGCAGAGAGTTCGAACACAGGGAGCAAACAGAGTAGCTCAAGCAAGAGAATGCACAAGTGTGTGAGTGTGTGATGTGTCTACACTAAGCAATCAAACAAAGAAATGTTTTTGTGGGTTTTTTAATTTTTTTAATTTTTTTATTATTTTTTATTTATTTTTTTTTAATTTTGTATTTTGATTTTTAATTTTCTGATTTTTATATTTTGTATTTTATATTTTTTTTTGTTTCTTTTTTTTATATTGGAAAGTAAAGGCAATATAATAAAAGGCAAGGTAGAATATTTATAAAAATGCACACAAATACTCAAAAATTCAGAAATAAAATGTTTTTTGGTATTTTTAGGGTTTTTTACTGTTTTTGAGATTTTTGGGGAATTTTCAAAGTGTTTTTGATATTTTTAAAGACTGAAAATAAAGAGAAAACAGTGCAAACAAGGCTGGCTGTGAGTAAAATGTAATTTAAAAATAGCAACCAGTAGCAAAAATATTTCACACTATTTTTCTAATAAAAGTAACAAAATAAGGAAGAAACAGAAGCTGAGTTTGCAATTTTTGGGTTTTTCTACTATTTTTTATATTTTTTTGAAGTTTTTGAGTGTTTTTATATTTTTAGTGTTTTTCTTTTGAAATTTTTACTGATTTTTGGACTGACACTAAAAATATGATAAAATAGACACTAGGTAATTTTTTTGGAATTTTTGGAGATGTTTTAATATTTTTTTGGTATTTTCTAAGCTAGACAGTACACAAAAAGGCTGTTTTTGATTTTTAATAAATATGAAAATAAAATGAAATCAAAAACTAAATATATGGCGTCAAAGTGCACCTATCCAGGAACTTAATCCTATTTTTGTGGAATTTTTGGGCTTAAGAAGATCACTCAAATAAATACAACAAGCATACAAATGTTAAACAGGCCTGGCAAGGGCATAAATGCAATATTCAAAACATCCAGGGGCTAACATGCAATTATCCACAAAATTTTGAACTTAATATTTAACTTCTGGAACCAAAATGTAAATACAAGACCCGCCTGGGCACGCCTACAAATTACCCACCAGGGCGCGTGACTTGCACGCGCCTGGGAGGGACTGGAATGCAATAATACAAAAGCCTGGGGGCCACTTTGCAAAATATCCAAAAATATTACACGTGCTATGAAAGTTTTAGGGCTAAAACGAAATAAACAAAAGACCCGAGGGGTCCTCTGCAAAATGCCCCCACCTCACGTGTACAGGTCACGTGAGGTGACGTGGCGGAGGACCTAAGTGCAAATAACGAAAGTCCGAGGGTCTTTTGCAAATAATACAAAATATTTAAACTACCAAGGAAAGTTTATAGACTAATAAATAAGTACAAAAACGGCGAGGGTGTGGATGCAAAATACCCTCGCTCCTGCGCTCCGATGATGACGCGTGGCGCGCATCCAACGGCTGGGCGACGAGGCGCGATCCAACGGCTGGATGCGATCCACTTATCCACGTGGCTTTTCCTGAGCGGCCGATGACGGTTCGGCGATCAGCGGCTGAGATCAGATCTGACGAAGAGATCGACGGTGGGGGCGTGCCTAGATCTGACGGCTGCGGCTTGATCTGGAGGTTCCTCGTTGATCCGACGGTCCCGGAGGTCGAGGGAAGAACACGGAGGAGCTCCGGTCTGGCGAACTTCTCCGAGCTTCTCCGGCCGACCACGGCGACGCCGGAGCTTGCAAGGTGGCTGAGGGTGCTCCTGCAGGTGGTGGCTGTCGTCTGGAAGCTTCAAAATCCACCAGCGGATGCCGGTGCTCTCGCACGGAGGTGGCGGAGCTGCGAGGCCCCAGGTGCTCCGGCGAGAGAGCAAAATCGCTCCAGAAGCTGCGATGGACTTCAATACCTGCACCAAAACGTTAGGGAGGTCGAGGGCAAAATGCCTCGACCTCGGGTGGCTCTCGAGATGGACTGGGAGGTGCTATAGGGTCTCGCCGGAGTTGCGCTCCGGCGAGGTGATCGATTAGGTGATGGAGTGATCGATTCGACTCAGAAAGATGGGGGAACTAATCCCTAGAACTAACAGGAATGAAATGGGGAGCAAAATGGGATGAATGGCAGCCTCGATGGCCAATGGCCAGAGGGAGAGTACCTCACGGGGGCAACCGCCGGAGGTGATGGAACACGCCCAGATCAGTGGCTGATCCGCCGCCTTAAGGTGAAGAACCAGGAGCTGTCACCTCCAGGAGCTCGAGCACGACAAAAAAGGGGGCAAGATCTGTGTGGAATGCAGTTCAAAATCGAAAGGAAGTCAAGGAGGACCTTAAGTATGGTTGACGATGGGGGTGGAAAGAACGAGGTCGCCAGCTCGATCCAGAGGCTCTCAGCCCAAGAAAATCCTTGGGCGAGCAAGAAGGATGGTAGGTGAAAAGATTTGCAGGAGGAATCGAGCTCAAAGGATGCAAGACCGCGTCTCGAAAAAAATGGAGAAGATGGGTCAAAGATAGGGCTGTCAGAGGCTACAGGGTGGTAGGTCACCTAGTTGACCGAGGTCAACTAGGGTTTGCACCTGGTTGGTCCACGTGGACCAACCAGGAAAAACCCTGGATTATTGTTCTATTAATTCAATTTAAAATAGTAAATGGCCGAATTAAATAAAATGTATAAAATAAAAAATGTTCAAAATTTTATGTAGTATTTTATTCTGATTTTTATTTATTTTTATGACTTTTATTTTTACAGGTTGCCTTTTGAACCCAATATAGGTATAATACCTATGTATTTTGATATTCTATTTTATTTTATGTATTTTTAATCTTATTATTTTTATTTATGATTTTGTAAAATTATAACATACTTTTATATACATAAGTATATTTTTATTTTATTTTTCTGAGATGTTTTGTATATTTAATAAAATACAAGTGTATTTTATATAGGTATAAGTGTATATGGTATACCTATGTAGTCCTTATACAAGTAATTTTATTTTTTTATTTTTCTTTGCATTTTATTTCAATTTTAATGCACATATATATTATAAGTGATATTTACAAAATTATAAAAAAATGAATAAATATTGAATAAAGAATACATTGAATATTTTATTCAGTACAAGTGTACAATGAGGGTCCAAAACTCAACTTTCAAACCGTAGCTCCGCCAAATGCGAAACTACCACCATTGGATAGATTATTTTATTCTATATACAATTAAAGGTGAGTACACTGCATTTGGATTTGTCGTTTGTGAGATACGGGTCTGGGAAGTTGGGATTTTGGATTCTTATTCAGAACATATCTTTTTGTTTGTGCATTCTTTTTCTGTGAAATCAACTTTGTCTTTTTCTTTATGAAATTATCTACAACTTTTATGTACAAAGTTTCCTTATTTGATGTACACAAAGTGGAACCAAAAATAGGTCCCAAAATGAATAAAGAATGAATAGATTGTATAGGTATTTACACTGTATTTCTGACCTTATCTCCCCCTACTTTATTCCTTGTCGACCTATTCATCAAGATGCCTAGGTCTCGGGGGTTTTAGGTCATAAAATATTTACAATATTTTATTCTTTTTCTTTTCTTTATTTATTCTATAATTTTGGCCTTAATTACAGTATTTTATACACTATTGTGATGCACATGCATGGATGCTAAGATGGTGATTTTAATGCTATTTACAGGCATTTGCCAGGGTTTTTGGTGCCAAAATGATAGAATAAAGATGATGAAATGTGGATTCATCACTACTCTGAGTCTGTACTCGCATCTGAGCGGGATCTGAATCTGGCTCTATAGTCCTCGACCGTCTCTATTTGTATACTCTCGCCCTGGACGCGAAAGTACACCTTCCCGCTATCATGATCAGTCACCGCCTTGGCTGTGGCCAAGAACGGATGACCAAGGATGATGGGGGTATCGGCCACTGACTCAGGGATCTCCATGTCCAACACTACGAAGTCCACGGGGAATTGCAGGCCCTGAATCATGACGATAACGTCTCGTAATAACCCCTTCGGCCTCTTGACAGATCGATCAACGAACTGAAGGACTGTCCTGCTCTGTCGAAGAGTGTCCAACTCGAAGCGGTCGAGAAGGGCTGCCGTAAGAAGGTTGATCGACGATCCGCTATCTAGAAGAGTACGGTCGAACCTCTGCTCACTGATCTGGCATCTGACATACGGGGCCCCTGAATCTGGCCTCTTGGCTGGCAGTCTGTTCTGGATCGCGAAGCACGTGGCTTTGGTCAGCACATGGATCTCTGAAGTGTGGTTCCTCCTTCTCCTCCTGACTGTAGTCCTCTCTCTCAAAGATCGCTGGAGAAGGGGGATGTGCTGCAAAGCCTCCTGGAGGGTCAGCTGGATGTGGAATCGATCGATCATGCTCTAGCTGAACTCCTCAAGCTCTCTCTTTTTGGGATTTTCTTTTTTCTTCCCCTTCCCCATCTGAAGGGCTCTAGGGAAGGGGATCACTGGGTCCTTCTCATATGAAGGACTAGGAAAAGGTCTAAGCGGTTCAAGGACCGGATCCACGCATACATCATGCACCACAGTGGGACCAGAAGAAAGTAAACCTTTTCCTTTATTCATAGCAGAGTTCCGAGATACATGAACACGAGGAAAAACATCATCTCTATCTGTACAAACACCGGTGGCCTCAGCACCACCACGGGCTGGCTCTGCTGCTGCTGCTGGAAGACGTCGTGCGGCATCAGTACCGCTGGCTGGCTCGGCTGAATGGGTGGCATCAGTACCACCTCCTAGATCTGGTGAATCGGCGGCCTCAGTACCGCCGGTGGGATCAGCATCCTTGGTGGCCTCAGTACCACCGTCGTCGTATGGAGCGGCCTCAGTACCGCTCTCCTCCTCCTCCTGGGGCGCCTCGGGATGAAGCTCAGCTGAGGCGCCGCCGCCTGCTGTGGTCCTACCGCTCCTAAGTGTGACAAAATCAGCATCAAATAGATCCGAATAAGTATCATCAAATGGGTCACTAGGAGTGGCTAACTCAGTATGTACTACCTGCTCAGATTTCCTCTTGAGGCTGTTCGGATTCGGCTCTATCTGGGCTGGTATGGCGGCCTTCCCTCTCACCAGGTCCCGCATCTCCTGGCGGAACTCGTCCATCTCCCGTCGGAATGTAGCCTGCTGGTCCGTGAGGAGGCGGGCGATGTCATCCAAGGCGGGGCTCTCGTGGGAGCCCGACGGGTGGCCTCTCTGTGGGTGAGGCTGCTGGAACTGCTGTGGTGGGTAAGAGGGGTAGGATGGAGGGTGCTGCTGGTATCCCTGGTGAGCCTGCTGCTCACGTCTCCAAGGCTGTCCCTGCTGCTGATAGGGACGAGGACCATAGGATGACTGTTGCTGATACGCTGGGGGCTGCTGCTGCGGCTGGTGCTGGTCTCTCTGCTGGGAGTACTGCCCTCCCTATCTTGACGGCTGCTGCTGGGGCTGGGCACCACCACTCCCCCACCTGAATCCGGGATGGTCTCGTCGGATCCCAGGCTGGGGGCGGTCGTACCAAATCCCGTTGACATCCATCAACGGCTCGGCATCGTAGGGGGCTGGCGGGAGTACTACCAGAGGCTGGTCCGGCTGGTAGACCACCATCTGCATCTCTGGAGATGGTGGGGACTGGTAGGTGGGCTGCGGCTGTTGGTACGGCTCCGCCTGTACAAGGTGAACCTGTCTAGGCTGCACGGGGGTGCTGGAGCGCTGGGACGAGCTGCTGCTGCTGCCGGCGTCGCCTCGCGACTGAAGACGGGGCTGAGAAGCCGTCTGTGCCTCCTGGAGACACATGAGCTGTGTCTTCATGTCGCTCAAGACCTGTGCCATCTGCTCCATCTGCGTGATACTCTGGCACTGCTTCTTCTCGAACAGCTCCATGCAGTCCAGCTTCTCGCTGATAATGCCCATGTCCGCAGCTGATGATTCTGCCTGTGCTGCTGCTGCTGCGGACGAACTGGAAGGACCTGCATCTACCCGTGCTATCCTCTGGTACTGCACGGGTCCTGGCTGATGTGGCTGGGTCTTCTGAGTATACAACCTGGTCTGAGACATCACCATATAGTTCTCTGCCATCTCCTCAAAAATGGCCCAGACCTGGTCGTGGTCCTTAGTAAAGTAGGACCCGCCACAAGAAGCATTCACCAGGCCCTGTAGCTCTGGTGACAACCCGCTGAAGAAGCTCTGCACAAGGTTCGGCTTCGTGATGTCGTGGTGCGGGCATCTGTCCAGAAGCTCTCGGAACCTCTCCCAAGCCTCGTGAAACTGCTCGTTGGGGAACATGGAGAAGTTGCTGATCAGGGCCCTCGCTGCATTCGTCCGCCCGAGTGGATAGTACTTGTTCAAGTACTCGGTGCGGAGCTGCTCCCAGGTGTAGACAAACTTCCCCAAATGTTTCAGCCAGGTGGCTGCTCTATCTGCCAGTGAAAAGGGGAAGGCAATCATCCTGATCGTATCCTGGTCCACATGCCTGTCGTGGACAGTGCTGCAAATCATCAAAAACTCCTGGAGGTGGAGGTGGGGCTCCTCTGTGGCAAGTCCATGGAACCGAGGAAGCATCTGCAAGGTGTTCGGGGGGAACTTGAAGTCCCCCACGATAGATGGAACCACCACCCAATGGTGCATCAGTGTAGATCCGGGGTTGTGCAACTCCCGCATCGGTCTCGGTGGTCCTCCTGCCGCGGCGGCTGCCGCTGCGGCGGCCGCGGCTGCTGCTGCGGCGGCCGCGGCTGCTGCTGCGGCTGCTGCTGCACGTGCATCTGCATCATCGGGCTCATCGGGCTCGCTCTGTCGGTCTCGCTCTGCTCTGAGCCTCTCCAACTCTCTCCTCATCTCAATCATAAATGCCCCCTGATCGCGGAGCTGCTGCTGAACGGTCTCAAGTGATGCGATCAGGGTGGAGTTGATCGCTCCCTGGTCTAAAACGAAATGCTCTGGCTGACGGGAGTGATCATCAGAACTGCCTGCTCCGGCCATATCGACGTCTGCAAAATCAAACGAGCCCAACTCAGGTGTTGTCAAATGTATCAATCTCTCCTCGGGCTCGTGTCTCTCAGGAAGGTCAGAAAGGGGGTCGAGGGGGAACAAGGTGGAGTCGTACTCGGGCTCGGAGAGCGGGTCTGAGCTCTCGCGAGCCAACCTAGATGAGGAGGTAGACGCGCCCGAAAGCGGTGCAACCAGAGGCTGCCTAAGAGACCGTCTACCCATCATCTTGATCTAGCGAGTAGGGCGGATGAGATCTGGAAAAATTATGATCTGAAAACAAACCCCGTTTCACCAACGCAACGCGAGCTGAAGACCGTGAAAGTTCGGTCAAATTATCTTGTCGATTTTATTTTGGTGAACACACAAATATCAGAGCGCTTACGTGACCTGTTGGGATATCCGCTGCTAACCCAACCGACTGGCCCGCACGGAAGAGTCGGTAATCAGTCGGGTTTAGCAACGGGGGGCTCTACCTAGTGTGCGGGTCACTCTCTCGCGCATCCAAACCAAACAATGAGGGGGTTGCTCTCCCCAAGACAAAATTTTTAGGGTGAGCGGGTTTTAAGATCAATAATTTTAGCAGTCCCAATTTTATGGTTTCTCTTTTTAGTCTTTTTCAAAACAAACAAATGGCCTAACGAATTTTTCGATTCTCCTGATTATTAAGTCCAAAACAGGGGGGAGAAGTCGAAAAAGCCGATGCACGAAAAATCAATGATGCATGCAAAGTCAGGAATGCGTACCTTGCTCCAGCTCTCTACATGCAATATGATTCGCGCATAAAATAAAAGCCAGAAATAAAACTAACCTAAATGATGCAGCGGTAAAGCCGAGTCCTAGACGAGCAACTTCTAGCGAAGAACCGTCTAACCGGTCACCGACCTCCAAGCCAAAGAGTCCGGTCTTGGCCCGTCCCTCCTCTGTCCGACAAATCGGGGGTAGGAGAAAGCGCTTTATAGGACGGGCTACGACACGTAGGCTACGGAGGCTAGCGAGTCCGTTATTTTTATTACTGATTTTAAGTAGGTCCAATTACGATCTATAGGAACAGATATGCAATTAGGTGTGTGGATCCTACTAATTATGGCACATTCACCAGAAAATCCTAAGTCTAGGGGCTCGAGCAAAAACCGCGAAAAACCAGAAAGGACAGTAAGAAAGAAAAATAAATCCACGAAGAAAACCGCGAAAAACCGCGCAAGTCCTAAAGGGTCCCCCGAGCACACCGGTGCACGGCGAAACAGACCCGCTACGGTAGAAGTCCAAGTCCAAACAGTCCAAGTGTCCCTGTATTATTACAATAATAATAGAATAAAAAATAAAATCCTAATCTAACCTCACCCACTCAACTCTCTCTCTCGCTCTCTCCTGCGGCTTCGTACAGAAGGAAGCCGCCTCCAAGTTCCTCAGCTGCACCGGCTCCTCGAAAGTCGCCTCCGCGGTCCTCGGGCCCTCGCAAGACAAAGAGAAGAGTGGTCAGACCGGCAAAACTAATCAAATAATGAAGAAAAAGAAATGAAAATAAAAGTGAGGGTATATATGCAAAAATGGAAAATAAAATAAACACACAAAATAAAACAAAAATAAAAATAAAAGAGAATGAAAAAAACAATCAAAATAAAACAAAAAGAAAATAGATACAAAAGCCGCGAAAAGCCGCGAGCTCCGAAGAGCCGCGAAAAGCCGCGAAAACAAAAACGAAAATAAAAACAAAATGAACTACTAAGCCGTGCTCCCCGTCAACGGCGCCATTCTGACTGCACAAAAACCCGAGCAACTAAGGCAATCAGGTAACTGAGACGGTCGTTGCGATCTCAGTCACTCGGATGTGTATCAAGAAAAAGATCGAACCGCTAAATAAATCAAAGATCAAAACAAAACGTGAAGCGGTCCCGCTATGAGATTAACCTGGTATAGCACCCAGGGTCGAACACAAGGAGCACGGGTTGGCCAAAGGCCTACGAAGTAGTAAAATAAAGGCAAAATGTTTTTAGTGGTTTTTAATAATTTTTATATTTTTTTTTTGTATTTTTAAAATGTGAAGAAAATAAAAGCAAGCAAAGACAAGCACACTTTAGCAATTTATTCAATGCATCAAAAATCAAGCAAAAATTCAAGAAAAAATGTTTTTATGTTTTTTAGGTTTTCTAGAGTTTTTGGTGAATTTTTGGGATTTTTATAAGGTGTATTTTATTTCCTAAAAATCACACAGTACTAAAAAGACAAGGTACTGTCCAGCCAGGCCCAAAATCCAAAGATAAAATATCTAAGGATCTCAGAGGGACCTGGAGGTAATTTTCCTGTATACTAGAGAAAATAAGGAAAATTTGAGCACCGAAATTATTGTTTTTGGGTTTTTAGATTAATTATTATGATTTTTATGAGTTTTTAGGTGTTTTTGAATTTTTAGGTTTTTTAAACAATGCAAAATAGCCAAAATTGGCTAGAAAATCAAGAAACACAAAAGAAACAGTACCTAATTTTTGTGGAATTTTTGAGTGGGTTTTTATATTTTTTTGAGATTTTTAATTCTAGACAGTAGCTAAAATAGAGGTTTTTGAATTTTTAAAAATAACAAATAAAATCAAAAATGTCCTCAAAAATTCTCAAAAATCCTACAACATGGCAGGAGCCATGTGTCAAATTTTCATCGAATTTGGAGGTGATTTGATATTTTATTCAAAAATCAAAAGGGGGCACTGTGCACAGGGACTGAAGTGCAAATACCCGAAGTTCTGGGGGTCCAGGTGCAATTTTCCCAGCAAGTCACGCGCGCGGCGCGTGCCTGGGGCACTCAGGGACCTTCTGGTAAGAAAAACAAGTCCGAGGACCTTTTGGTAACTCGTACCAAAAAGTCCAGGGGCTGTTCTGCAAATAACCCACTAAAAGACGCACATGCAGAATTTCAACACTCTCAGGGGCATAGATGCAATAACCAAAAAGTTTTCATTCATTAACAAACATCCAGAACTACATGGCTAATGTTGCAATTACACCAAATAAAGCACGTGGCGAAGCACGTGACAGACACTCACAGGGGCATAACTGCAATTAAACTAAGGTACCAGGTCCCAAGTGCAAATATCCCAACGTAAATAAAAGGCACACAATATTTACAGGACTAAATCTAAAAACATAAACTAAGAGGGGGCCTACGGTAAATTACCCCTTTATTACGCCGACGGCCGGATGTGCGCCACGTAGCAGATCTGACGGTCCTGGACGACGGGCGCTTCTCTCCTTCCGCACGTGGACCTGATCGACGTCTCAGAGGAGGGCACGTGGAAGATCTGACGGCCTCGGGTGCTGGTGCCTCTCTCTCTGTGCTAACGGTCAGGATCGTCCCTCGGGATGATCAAGCGGTGGCTGCAGCTCCTGAATGGATGGACGTGATGCGAACTGGAGCGCTGAGGGCGATCGGACGGTGGTCGAGGATCCTGGAAGAACAGTTGGCCGGCGAGCTTCGCCGGCCTCGTGCGAGCGCGGTGGTCCTCATCAGCTGCCTCTGAAGATCGGAACAGGTCCGCGATGAAGTCCCGCAGCTGGTGGTGGCCTCCGATGGCCCAGCCGAGCCCTGGAGGGGCTCCGGCGAGGTTGGCGGAGGAAAGCTCCTGGACGGATGTTGGGAGGCCTCAGATAGCCTCCTCTGGTCCTGCAAAATGGGTCAGAAGCTTCGCGGGTCGAGGGCAAAGTGCCTCAACTCGATGAGGCGGCGTGAAGGTGGTCGATGCGTCGGGATGAGCGAGCTCCGGCGAGCGACGGACGGTGGAGCTCGAACCCCAGCTCCTGTGCGAGCTGGGTTGAATGAAGGGGCGGAGAAGGTGCGTGGAGGAAAGGCAATGGTGAACGTGGGTTCCGATGATCGAAAGGGTATGCGAGATGGTCGGGATCAACGGAATACAGCGGAGCTACGATTTGGGGCAAACTCGAAATTAGGCGAAATAGGAAAGCTATAAGGTTACCTGGGTGGCGAAGTAGACTGGGCTGGAGCTGAGGTAGCTCCCGGTCGTAGCCTCGAAGGTCGTCCGGTCTTGAGGCTCGAGCTCCTGCACTGGGTGGAGCACGGCGGCGCTACGTCGCTGGATCAGTGGTCCGGCCACCCCCTCCTCGCTGCGACACGGGCAATCGAGAGCTGTCACCTCAGGGACTACTATGGAGGTCATGGGATGAAGGGTGGAGAGCCAAAGATGGAAAAAGAATGCGGCGGAGCTCAGACTATATACGGCTAGGGGTCCGGCTAGATGGGAGTCGGGCGTGAAGCTCGGAGCGCGGATCCCCATAACCCACCCCGGGCGTGGATCAGGGAAGAACAAGCTCGGATTAGAGCCCGGGGTTGGCGGATTCAGGAGTCGGATCAAGCGGGTAAAAATCCGAGAAAACGGGTCCAAACTCAGATCCGCAACTCTGTGGTCCAAGGGGGGGAGTTGACCAAGGGGTCAACATCCCCCGTGGACCAATCAGGAGAGGCCACGGCATAAATGATTTAGAAATTC
Source organism: Ottelia alismoides (assembly GCA_037367405.1). Lineage (NCBI taxonomy): Eukaryota > Viridiplantae > Streptophyta > Magnoliopsida > Alismatales > Hydrocharitaceae > Ottelia > Ottelia alismoides. The sequence continues at coordinate 185,933 of JAZKJV010006086.1, forward strand.
GAAATAAAATAGGAAATGATTGAATTATTAAAAACTCAAAACATAAAATATTTTTATTTTAATTTTTTCTATTTTTGGGTGATTTTTAATTAATTTTTCAAAATAAAAAAATAAGGTATTTACATAATAGGTCTATATATAGGTATATGTACAATATAGGGTTTTTAATTTTGATTTTTAATTAGTTATTTTTATACATTTTTATTCCTATTTTATATTTTATTTATTTATAGAATAAAATGAGGAATAAAAGGATATTTTTATTTTATTTTTATTATTTATTTGCATAGGTGAAATAAATAGTTATGTACAACTATGTACATGGCATATGTACAATATATTTTTGTATTTTTAGTTTTGTAATTTTTATTTGATTTTTTTGTTTTGTTTCTTTTTATTTAATTTATTTACACTATATAACATAGAATATTTACAAAAAGTTTTGAAAATAAATAAGTTTATTTACAAGGTTAAATACATAAGGAGGCATGGTCTATGTACATGGTGAAAGGGCATTTTTGAATTTTTGATTTTTAGATTTTTATTTTGTTTTTAATAGTTTCTAAATATATACAAAATATGTACAAGCATATTTTTGGGTGAGGAAAATATAATTTTATTTATTTACATAGATATTTACACATGAGCCCCTATCTCCCTCTACCTGGCTTTTATGCGGTCAGGCCCATGCTGAGCCCTCCCTTGGGTTAGGTTGCTCAATATTTATTCTAAATATTTCCCTCTTTTTTCTTTTTCATCTTTATTCTTTTATTTTTGCACAAAAACATGCTAATTATAGGTTTTTACAAGATGCATGCTTTTGCTAATTATTCCTATTTACAAGTATCTACATGCATTTGCATAGGTTTTTGTAGCTAAAATATAAGAATAAAGAGTGATGAATGGGTATTCATCACCCCCCCCCACCTGCGGCTCTTCCCTCCGGCTTGGCCGGCCCTCGCCCCCACCGACCGTCCCCCACTTGCGGTCTTCCCCCCATCGTGGCTCGCCCCACCTGCGCACCTCCCGGCTCTTGTAGGTCCCGTCTCCTCCAGCCCCTCAGCATCGACTCCAGCAGAGCTTTCTTACAGCTCCCGTCTCCTCCAGCCATTTTCCCGGGCGTTCACGCATGCCATCTTTCAACCTCTATGTGACATGATTTAGGGATGCCTTGTTTTTCCCTATCTTATTTTTAATACAACATGCCTGATTTCTTCTGACAAAATGTCACAATCAGATGTGACATCGCCGGGATATGATGGAGGGAGCACCCGACTGCCCTCATTTGGGTCGATCCCTAAATTGGACAACACCAACTACCCTAAGTAGTTCCGTATGTTCCTCATGATCGTACGTGGATACGATAAGGAACACATTCTCTTGGAGTCAGAACCTGCTGACAAGACAGGCAAAAATGCAACTTGGGACAAAGAAGATGGAATGGTCAGTTTTTGGATTATGGTCAGTGTCATTGACCGAATTGCTGATGAACTCATTTATTACAAAACTGCCCATGATATGTAGACCTCTCTTCAAGCTACATATGGTCAGGATAAGAATTCAACGAGGATGTATCAGATGTACTTTGACATGCTCAATATGAAGCAAGCAGGACGCTCACTACATGCGTACTTTTCTCTCGTAAAATATCTTTTTGAGCGATATAATGCATGTATTCCAGGCTGTACATGTCCGACTCAAACAACATCACCAGCAGATGTCAGTCCTTGTATTTCTTGCCGGACTCAATTCTGGCTATTCTACTGCTCGCGATCAAATGATCACGACGGTAACTCTCCCCATCATTTAAGAAGCCTATAGTACCCTAAGTCGCCTTATTATTCCTCCTCCAAGTGCTAAAGGCACTGATCAGGGGCAAATTTCTGCTCTCGCTGCCCCATTTGGACGAGGAAATCGTGGCGCTTTCAGGAGCCGTGGTCGAGGATGCTTCACTCCAGGACGAGGTCATAGCACAATCCAGTGCCCTTACTGTCATAAATTTGGTCACACAGAAGCTGTATGCTACAACAAGTAAGGGTACCCTACTCCTAGTGCTTGAATGACCAATGAAGGAGATAGTCCTCCAGTGGAGGTCCCTAGACGGGACTCCGATGATCTGATGCAGCGTCTCAACAGGTTACAATCGAACGAGCCCTCTACCTCATATCAGGACAATACTACCGACACTGCAACAATGGCACGATCATGTATCATTATCGTGTCTGCCAATAGAATTACAAAATCGGAATGGTTGATTGATACAGGTGCTTCCACTCATTTGTGTGGCAAATGAACTCTCATACAACATATGCGTAATATCCCTCCTGGGCGGACTGTACAGGTTGTTGATGGACGATTTTCCCCAATAAAAGGAAAAGACGATGTCCATCTAACTCCTAATATCAGACTCAACAATATTTTATTTGTTTCGGATTTTCCCATCAGTCTCCTTTCAGTTAGCGAGACTTGCAAAGAACTCAACTGTCGAGCAATATTTGACGCTATATCTTGTGTGTTTCAGGACATACTAACTGTGAGGACGATTGGTGCGGGCCATGAAGAAGGGGGAGTATATCACCTTGTCCAGTCCTCTGACACTACAGATTACTCTGGGACCACTTTCTCTGCATCCTCTGGTGCTCTTTGGCACCAATGTCTAGGTCATCCTTCTATTCACAAGCTTCGACGAGTTCTTCCCCAGCTCCCTCCCACTGTCAACCTAGAGTGTGAGGACTGCCAACTGGAGAAACATCACCGGAGTTCCTTTCCTTCGTCGGATACCATTCATTCTAGTAGTCTATTTAAACTTGTCCATCTTGACATATGGGGACCCAGTCGTTATCCTGATCGACTGGGAAATAGATATTATTTGGTTATTATAGATGATTTTCTCGTGTGTCTTGGTCTTTCTTAATGAAAAATAAGTCTGATGTCTTTCAAATCATTGTTAATTTCATACATGAAATAAAGAATCAGTTCGGTACCACTATAAAAACCCTTAGATCTGACAATGCTATGGAGTTGGTCTCACATGACATGCAATCATTCTTAGCGTCTCAAGGCATTTTGCATCAAACCACATGTCCTCATACATCCCAGCAGAATAGAGTGGCGGAGCGTAAACATAGACATATTCTTGATATCGCTCGCACAATACTCATTGACTATCATGTGCCATCTACATATTGGGGTGATGTTGTACTAACTACCACATATCTTATTAATCGCATGCCTTCTACTCCTATTGACGAGCGGATACCTATTGAGGTTCTTTTCCCAGGAAAAGCCATATTTTATGTCCCTCTAAATGTCTTTGGTTGTGTCACCTTCGATTCATCTTCTTGATCCTGGTAGGGATAAACTATCAGCCAGAGCAGTAAAATGTATTTTTCTAGGATATGCTCGAAATCAGAAAGGTTATAGGTGCTATGACCCACGTTCCAAGAGACACTACATCAGTGCTGATGTTACTTTCTTTGAATCTCTCCCTTATTACTCCCGATCTGGCACTCATGTATCACCTCCCCCCGTTACCACTTCTCCTCTTCCTATTGCTCTTCCTTAGGTTGATTACACCCCTTCTGCGCATGCACCATCTCCTCAGGTATGTCCCTCGACTGAGTTATTACAAACTGAAGACACAGAAGCAAGTACAGGTATCTCCTCCAACCCAAGGGAAACTCCAAGTGACATACCTATCGCTCTTCGGAAGGGGACCATGCAATGCCCATCGCGATACAATACGAAGCATCCAATCTCTGTTGTTGTAACTTTTTCCGGACTCGGCCCTACATACAGACAGTTTACCCAAGCCATCTCGAGTACCACTATTCCTCGTAATCATACAGAGGCCATTCAGGACTCGAAATGGCTCCTAGCAATGGAAGAAGAGATGCCTGCCTTGATCTCTCGAAACACCTGGACACTTGTAGATCCACCAGGCGATAATAAAAATGTTGGCTCCAAATGGGTCTTCACTGTGAAGTACAATCTAGATGGGTCTATTTCTCGCTACAAAGCCCAGCTTGTGGCAAAAGGGTTTACACAAACTTATGGTGTTGCTTTCTTTGATACCTTCTCGCCAGTTGCTCGTTTATCCACCATAAGAATTCTCATGGCAATAGTAATATAGATTGATTGGCCCTTGCATCAACTAGATGTGAAAAATGCGTTCCTTCATGGGGACCTCCAAGAAATTGTGTATATGCAGCAACCACTCGGGTTCGAGATTCAAGGGGAGTGTTAGAAAGTTTGTTTGCTACGCAAGGCAATATGGTCTCAAACAGAGTCCTCGCACGTGGTTTCAAAAATTATCCGAAGTATTAGAGAATCTGGGCATCATCCGATCTTCAGCAGATCATTCCTTATTCATACGGAATAATGGAAAAGGAACTTGGCTATGCTGGTATATGTGGATGACATTATCCTCACAGGAGATGACCATGATGTATTATAGAATTGAAGAAACAACTGACAGAACAATTTATGATCAAGGACTTGGGACCTCTAACATATTTCCTAGGGATTGAAATAACAAGATCTAAGAGAGGAATTGTTATGTCTCAACGAAAGTACGCTACTGACCTCCTTCAAGAAACATGGATGCTAGGATCCAAGCTAGCTCAGATACCCATGGATCCTAAGGGACGCATCTACGAGGCAGGCGATGTTGAGGATAGTGGTCGATACAGACGTCTAGTGGGTAAGCTGCTATATCTTACCATCACCCGACCAAATATCTCTCTTGCTGTCGGAAAACTTAGCCAGTTCATGGACTCACCTACCTCAATCCACTATGATGCATGCATGATGGTCTTAAGGTGCATCAAATCATCTCCAGGAAGAGGACTACTATTCACCAAAGGCAATAGCTTTGACCTCATGGCGTATTCAGACGTAGACTACGGAGGAAGCCTGATTGATAGAAAGTCTACTACAGGGTTCTGCACTTATCTTGCAGGAAATTTAATCACACGGAGAAGCAAGAAACAAGATGTGGTCTCTCGCTCGAGTGCTGAAAGTGAATACCGAGCCATGGCTCAAGCTGCAGCAGAACTTGTGTGGGTCCGATCTATACTTACCAATCTTCATATCACTCCTGGAAAGATCATGGAACTTAGATGCGACAACCGAGCAACAATGCACATAGCCAATAATCCTATGTTCCACGAACGCACCAAACATGTGGAAATTGACTGCCACTATACTAGAGATTTGATACAGAAAGGGCTACTTCGTACTCAGAGCGTACCTTCGTCGGATCAAACGACATATGTATTCACCAAGCCGCTTGCACGCATACAATTCGAAAAATATTGTAACAAGCTGAGCATGATTGATATATATGCTCCATCTTGAAGGGGAGTGTTGAGAAGCACTCTACCCACAAACCCTAGGGGCAGATTAGTCATGTTGTAAAGCACTCGACCCATAAACTCTAGGGGTAGCTTAGTCATCTCATATACCAATTGTATTGTAACCTTAGGCCTCTCTACCTATATAAAGAGCCCTAGAGATCTCCTTTCTCAATAAGAAAAAAAGTTATCCCTCCCAACTGTTTCTAAAACCTTGGTAAGGGCATAAGTGTTATTAGAAAAAAACGTAGAGGCAAAAGTCTAACCAGTGAGACCAGGGAATAAAACAAGTGTAAAATCCCCTGCATAAAGCGTCCTAATTATTTGGAGGTCCACGGATCAACCTATAATATATACTTTCAAGTTTTTTTAGCATTTTCAAGAGTATAAATGCATTTAAAATAATCAAAAATACTATTTTCAAAGGCTTGGAGCCTTCCAATATTTTTTTTCGGAGCGGTGAGGAAGAATTTTAGCAGCTGCTAGTACTAGCTAAAAACGCCTACAATTGTTTTGAATATTACGATGTTTCATTTAATATATGGCATTTGATAATTTGTTCCTCTATGGGAATATTATGTTTAAAAAGTGAAATAGAAGTTTGGGTTACTGTGTTTTTGTCCTCGTTTGGAAATTCAGTAGAAAAATTATAGTTCTGTCCAGATAAACTTTTAGTTATAAATTTTAAACGGAGTATATGATAGTAAATGAATCAGATCGGATTTTAAAATGAAAACATCGTATTCTGATTCAGTTGGTGATTCATTTTACTCATCTGATTCATTTCTATCATTCATTTATGTGCTTCAAATTTTATGTGCGTTTAGATAATGAATGAATGCATATATCAAGATCGGAATGAATGTTTTATTCTGATCCGTTTTTTATTCGATATCAAGATATATATCGCATCTAAAGGCATATACTATATTTATTTTTTTCTACCATTTTAATCATTCGTTTCTGCCATACTTGTTCCTGACATATACATTCTTTACATCAAATCTGAACATCCAAACTCCATAATATATATGTTATCCATATTAAACAAATAGTTCATAATTCACTTTTATCTACTTTATTTTACATTTTATCACAAAGTTTTACGTCCATTCAAATCAATGACAAGTACTCGTCTAAAATAAAGACTCGAAAAAATTGGATACATCATTTCATTAGCATATTTTACAATTTTAAAATATGCATTACATTTAGCTCAGTTATTGTCTGATATTTTTCTACAATCATTTCCATGCATCCAATGAATATGTTATCCTTTTTCTGAAGATAATTGGTAAGTTACTAATTGGTTTTTATTTTGTAGGTGAGCATATAAATTTTAGTTTTTATTTTGTAGGTGAGCATACAAATTTTACAAAGAGCGTATATTTTACAAAAATCATAGAAGTTCGCTAGATATAGCCCAACGATATTGGCTTATGGTTAAGAAATAGACGACATACTCTTAAATTCTTCTTGTTTTATAAAGAACTGAACAATACATACAAAAAAATATTCATTTTACAAAACATCACTGCAGTTTGCAGAAGGTAAGGCCGAATAAGATATTACAAAACTCAATTTAATATCAAAGAAGTCAATACCATACAATTAAAAATTATAAATTAACAAATAGTTCATACTTCATTTTCATCTGCTTTATTTTACATTCTATCACAAAGTTTCACATCCATTCAAATCAATGAGAAACACTCAATCTAAAATAAAGACTCGAAATAATTGGATACACCATTTCATTAGCATGTTTTACAATTTTAAATACGCATTACATTTAACTCCGTTATTATATAATTATCTGATATTTTTCTATAGTCATTTCTATGCATCCAATGAATATGTTATCCTTTTTTCTGAAAATAATTGATAAATTACTCATTATTTTGTATTTTATAGATGAGCATATAAATTTACATTGAGAGCGTGAATTTTACAAAAACCATAGGATCGCTCGATGTAGCCCAACAATATTGACTTATGATTAAGAAATAAATGACATACTACTAAATTCTTCTTATTTTACAAAGATCTGTACAATACTTACAAAAAATAAAACATTTTACAAAACACAACTGTAATTTGCAGAAGGTATAGTCGAATAAGGTATTTTATATAACTCAATTTGATATCAAAGAAGGAAATGCCACACGTTTGAAAATCATACATTAAAACGATCTAAATGTCATATAAAATTTACAAAAAAATCACTTAATTTACAAAAAAATCGGATTTTCCAAACGTTGATCCCCATAATGTTGATGGAAAATGAATTTAGATTTTAAATAAAAAAGGTATTACGAAAAATACCAAATTAGTTAGGTCTAAATTAATGCGTAGACCATTTTAAATTTGACATTAATTTAATTTACCCTACATATTAGGAAATATAGTTGTACAAAAGGAAACACACAACCATCCACGTGTATTCCATTCTCCCCTTTATTCATGTACATTATGAAAAATACTTTTGTAATTTGCACTTTGATTTTGTAAAATAACATATCAGTTTGTAAACCCCAAAACAATTGTATGATTTTACAGTCTCTTATTGCATCAAATTATTCTGGAAAGTACATGATGCACCATCCTCAAATATTATTGGCTCCTCTAAATAGAATATATGATGTCGATTACACTTAATGCACATTAAATAATTTACCTCAATATTTCTGGAAATACAGTTGAATGAAATCATCTTCTTTTAGACAAGGTGGTTACAATCTCACACATCCATCATTCATCCAAAGACCGAGATAGGTGGCACCTCATTTGAAAGATTCTTTATCTCTCCCCCCTCCTCTCTCTCTCTCTCTATATATATATATATATGAGAAAAGGGATCCTACTCCATGGAGTAGGCAACTTACCTACTCCATTTTCTTCTTTTTCATTTTTTTATTTTTTTAAATGCTTCCATGGATTTTCATAACATATTCCTCTAATATGTCATTCAAATTTCGTCAGAAATAGAGACTCCTACGACCTCCATCCAGACAATCATTTTTTAAGAGTCACAGATTTGCTGTATTTTTCATGTTCTGGTTGGAGGCCGTAGGAGTCTCTGTTTCTGACGAAATTTGAATGACATATTAGAGGGATATAATTATGCAAATCCATGGAGGTAATTTTCAAAAAAATAAAAAATTGAAAAAAGAAAGTGGAGTAGGTAAGTTACCTACCCCATGGAGTAGGATCCCTTTCCTCTACATATATATATGGGAAAAAGGAGCCTACATCAGGTGATGTAGGTAACTTACCTACATCAGGTCATTTTCTCATTATTTTTTAAATTTGTTTGAAATGAAATCTTGGGGGATTTTCATCACAATATACCACCATTGTGTCATTTCAAATTCAACTTAATTCGAGACTTCTATCCCATCCATCAAATAGTCAAATTTTAACGGTCTCAAAATTCTTGAAATTGACCCCCTTCAAATGGGCACGTTAGAGATATTTTTTCCCACGAAATTAGAATCACATAATCCACTCTATATATTAAGTGAATTCCACTTAGGTTTCATTCGAAAAAAAAATAAAAAGATAACAAAAAATGGCCGATGTAGGTAAGTTACCTACATCAGCCGATGTAGGCTCCTTACCCCCTATACACACACATATACACACACATCGCGCGCACATACAAACACACATATAGAGGTCGGGGAGACTGTTCTGTGTATTGGCTGTTACACGGAGCAGTTTCCGCCATCTTTTTATTTTTTTCAAATTTTTTTCATGTATATTCATCTATATATCCCTTCTACATGTCAATCAAATTTCGTGAGAAACAGAGACTCCTAAGGTCTCCATCTAGAACAGGTCGATTACAACAAAATTCAAACCATTAAAATTACTTGTTCTAGATGGAGGGCTTAGGAGTCTTTATTTCTCACAAAATTTGAATGACATGTAGGAGGGATATATAGATGAATATACATGAAAAAAATTTTGAAAAAAATAAAAAATAGAGGAAACTGCTCCGTGTAACAACCAACTTGGTTGTTACACAGAACATCTTCCCTTTTCTCATATATATATATAGTAGAAACTTCTAATGAGACGGGGTCTCACTATATTTTTGATGAGCCACGAAATCCAGTCGTTGGATTTGGATCGATGGTCATGATTAAAATTGGATTTGCAATACAAAACCACCATCAAAACAACCGTTGCTCTGATTATTATGGAAACTCGTCTCTTCTTAACCATAAATCCGATGATTTCGTATTTGAATGTTTTTTTCATCAATATTTTTATCCCGATTTATTGAGGTAACATTCAATTTCTTTCCTATTTTTGAATTCAATCTATCACATTGTTCTTTCTTTTCTTATTTTTCAGCATGATTATTCTGTCTTCTTTGTCGACGACGATGGAAAATCCAAATATCCGTGGGTTCCAGGTATTTCATTTATATTTTGATTTTTTTCATTTCCTTGTAATCAAATCTCCTGCATGCGCTATGATTTTATACAGACGATTTCTAATTTTTTTATAAAATTTTCATACATCGATCCGTGTATTTACTCATATTTCATCCTTCTAATAGCAACTTCTTCTTATCGGTTCTTCGGAAACAATTTACGAAAATTCTGATCCGAATCTCATCGATTTTCAGGTTTGAAATTATTCCCTCTGTATCAATGCTTTAATATTATTTTCAAAGTTTTTTCATTTTAATTACTGATTTTGTTATGTTTATGTTATCTCATTATACTTTAATTTGTGTTCTTACAGCCGTAGTTTCTACTTAATGGTCCTTCGGAAGGAAGATTTGGAAATTCTGAAACTGAAGGTTAGCACATATCTCATTTTTTGTTTATTTAGTTCACAGTGATTGAATACACTTTTAGTTATTCATGTATATTTATTTAAGTAAATGTAATTTTTTTACTTTTTCGATAGAGTTATTGTAGTCGAAACTATGCGTTTAAAATTCCAGCAACTTTACTGTAAGCACAATTTACTTTTGATACACGATGTGTCGAAAATACAAATAAAAGCATTTAATTTACTTAAATCAGACATTATTTTACTAACATAATGTAAATTTTTAAATAAATAGATACAATATTACAAATTATTCCTGCAAGTTTTTGGTAAGATTGTAATAGTTTGATGCATTCAGTTACTATTTTACTAATAACAGCTCTTATTTTACTATATACATCTAATATTTTTCAGAAAACTGTTCTTATTATTTTACTTAAATCAGACATTATTTTACTAACATAATGTAAATTTTTAAATAAATAAATAGAATATTACAAATTATTCCTGCAAATTTTTGGTAAGATGGTAATAGTTTGATGCATTCAGTTACTATTTTACTAATAACATCTCTTATTTTACTTTATGCATCTAATATTTTTCAGAAAACTGTTCTTATTATTTTACTTAAATCAGACAGTATTTTACTAACATAATGTAAATTTTTAAATAAATATAATATTAAAATTATTCCTGCAAATTTATGGTAAGATTATAATAATTTGATGCATTCAGTTACTATTTTACTAATAACAGCTCTTATTTTACTTTATGCATCTAATATTTTTCAGAAAAATTTATGGTAAGATTATAATAGTTTGATGCATTCAGTTATTACTTTACTAATAACAGCTCTTATTTAGAAAACTGCAGCACACCTCAAAGGTTTGATGAATATGCAAATCCATATTCCCCAATCATTGGAATGACTTTTGGATCTATTGACCAAGCATACCAGTTTTATGAATCTTATGCTGCTATTGTTGGCTTCAATATGAGAAAAAGTAGTACACGACATGGTGTTAACAAAGAAACAAAGCAAAAGATGGTTATTTAAGAAATTTGTTTGTTGGAAACAAGGTTTCTCTACTCTCATGAGCAATAGAAAAGTACGTGTTTCAGTGGATAGTGATTACAATGATGATATTGAATTTTACAGAGAAGAACGTAGAGTTGGTTTAGTCAGAACATGATGCAATGCAATGCTAGCTATTCGACTTAGACGTGAAGAAGGCGATTGTATTGTTGTTAACTTCAGTGAAGATCATAATCACAACCTTGTAACACCTTCTAAACGATGTTATTTGAGACCCAATAGAAGGTTCTCAAGGGCTACGAAGTTGCTTGTCAAATCAATGACTGATGTTAACATACCCACCTCAAAACAATCTGCTTTCATCGACAATGGTTTTATCACTAACAGTCAAGCCGGTGGTATAGTTCGTGATATATACAATCTAAATAGATCTGAAAAAAATAGAGATGGATTGGATGCTCATCTGCTTCTTGAACACTTAAGCAATTGTCAAAGGAAGACACCTGATTTCTTCTATGCCTGCCAAACAGATGATGAAAACATGCTTACTCATTGTATTTGGATTGATTCTGAGTCAATTGCCGACTACAAACTATTTGGTGATGCAATTACATTTGACACCACCTACAAGACTAATGAATACACGCTAGTTTTTGGTTCATTTTGTGGGGTCAATCATCATAACAGGACTTTATTTTTTGGCAATGCATTTTTACACAGAGAAAATTCTGAATCTTTTGTTTGGTTGTTCGACAAATTCATTGAGGCAATGGGAAAACATCCTATTTCTATTGTTACAGATGAAGACCCTGCTATACATGCAGCTATTCGTATATCATTTCCCAATAATATTCATAAGCTCTGTGTCTGGCATATAATGTCAAAGCTAAAGACAAAACTTGGTCCTTTACAGGAAATTGACAAAGCATTACAAACATTTGCTCACCTTGTATGGCGGACACAATATATTGAGCTTTTTGAAAATAAATGGCTAGCTGCAATTGATCAGTTTGGTTTATCAGATAATGGATGGTTGGCTGAAAAGTTCAGCATAAGACATAAGTGGCTGGATATATATATGAGGGGTAAATTTTTTGCAGGAATGCGTAGCACTCAATGTAGCGAGAGTATGAATGCTTTCCTCCAAAGCCACATAACTAAGCAAAATTCCCTTCTTGAATTCATTTTCAGGTTTCAGACTTCACTTCAGAGGCTTAGAGAACGCGACAATGACTTGGATAATGATTCAGATCAGAAGAGACCGATATAGGGGGGTGGATCGACTTCTATACTTTTTTATTATTTTAGCTGTCCTATGCTTAGCACGAGCTATATCTTTTTCTCTCTTCTTGTGCTCTGAGGACATAACACATGCTAAGTATAGGCGGCGTGTATATATTACATATATACTTTACCCATAGCTCGTACTTTTACGTATTTTTGTTTATATTACAATAATTACGGGGTGGGTAAAAATTGGTAAAAAATCTTTTTCAAAAAATTCTTTTTTAAAAAAACTTCTCAAAAAACTTTTTCAAAAAAAATCTCCTTTCTTCCCTTATTTGCTTAAAAACTTTTTCAAAGATAACAAAAAGAAATTCTTTTCTTTTTTTATCTGCTTTAAAAAAATCAAAAAATGTGTATTTTTCAAAAAAGAAAAAACATCTTTCTTCCTTTCATTTCCTTTTCAAAAAAAATCAAAGTCACAAAAAAACAAAAAAATAACTAATAGGTTGGTTTAACCCCTGACACTTACACTTTCACACAAGACTAGTGAAGTTCAAGAACACTTGATTTATGGGGTCTTGAGATTTTGAGTTAACCAACCTTAGTCATTAGGATCTTTGACTTAATTATTCACATTTCTCTAGTTTGAAAGATTTGTGTGCTATATTTCATGCTTAGTCTCTACCTTAATAATATCATCAGCACCTCACATACACGACTGTAGTTATGATGAGACGAGTTGAAATTTCACTTGAGGAACTGGGATGAGGGATTTGAGTTTGGACCCGATTTGATGATGCTTGAGGATGGGATAAAACTATTGAAGGCTTCATGAAATCTGAATGTCAGCATTTTTAGCCAGTATGAGAACTTGGTTCTTGTACTAATCTCTTGCAGGGTCTGATAAAATAAAAAATGTTGATAATTGGTGCATCAACTCTTGGTAAAAGCAGTGGAGCTAGCCAAAATAAAGCAAAGAAATATCAATGTTGAAATAAGCTCTCTTTTCACAAAGTCAATTATCAAAAGAGCTTCCAAAGGCGAGCGCTCCCAACCATTTCAAAGTGTCTACTTGGACCACCGCTATTAGGACCCGGAGTCGGGCTGGCACCAAAAAAGGGCTCTGCATCGTGATTGCTACAAGTCTGGGTGTAGAAGGTACGATAGGTACTCAAAAAAGGCACACCCCGGTGTACTCCCAGGAAAACAAGTGCAGACGACTCCAACTTCTCTTGACGGACGCACTGATCAACACCAAAAATATGCGTTGAGTAATAAGGCACTTGAGAGAATCCTTGTTCCAATGAGAGGGAGAGAAGAAATGACACAATCCTATGCCCTCCATCAACTAGCCATCATCTACACTTTCAAGACTGACAACTAAAGAGATGGTGGATTGGATGTAAGAAGTGGTTTATTCCCTGGTGTTGAGGATTGGGTTCTTAAGAGAGTCTCTTAGACTGGAACCTTGGGTGACGTTGCGACTCTACTCTTCTAACTGCAGTCCACACTTAAGTCATATTCTTACTATATATGTATACAGAGAGAGTCTGATAATTAGGAAATTGGATACCTTTTGACTAGAGCTTGGTTCAACTTAGAATTTTAGGATATCTAAAATCGAGAGTTCTTGAACGGATCAAGTCTTGTATTCACATGCACAGTCAGAGGTTATTTCAACTTATTCATCTTTATTTGCTCGAGGACTAGCAAAGTTTAAGTATATGGGGTGATGAATCCACGATTCATCATCTCAATATCTTGATCTTAGCAAAATCCCTGAGTAAAATCTCAAATAAGTGTTCATAAAATCAATAAATTAACAAAATAACTCTTGTAAATAAAACACACCAATTGTTGTATATTAGATTGTATAAAATAAATTAACAATAAAAAGTCACAAAATTAAAGGAGTTTTTCACCTTTAAATAGCCTAAAAATTTATGTATTTTTAATAATTTTATTTCAACTCCTTTTGGATAATTCTTTCTATATCTTCTTCATAAAAATATATATAAAAATATAAAAATACAAAATAAATTTCACCTCAAATAAATACTCCTAGATTCCAAAGAGAAAATGACGTAAAGTCCAGCTTCCCGATCAAATTCCCGCTCCGTATGAAATCCAAATTCATCAAATCACTTTTAAAGTTTAAGTTAGAAAATTATCTATCCAATGAAAGTGGTTTCATTAAAATCGAAATTCGTTTGCAAAGTACATTGTATATTATGTATGTATTCGTTCTTTCTTCATTTCTTATTTTATCATTCTTCGTTATTAAGAAATCTAAAAAAGTCATTGTTGTGTTGTATCTTATTTCTAGTATTTTATTGTATTTTTCTATTGTAAATATCTCTTATTAAAAATACAAAAAATATATAAGTTAGAAAAATAAAAAAATGTGCATGTTGTTTGTCTTCTTTTGTAAATTCTTCACTATTTCTCTTCTCTATATTTTATTGTATTTTTCTAGTCTACTTTATTTTATTATTTATTTTTTTATTTAATTCTCATTCTCTACAATAATTACCCACTCAACTCCATTCTTCCACCATTTTTTCTAACTTCTAATTCAACTCCACCTCCATTCTAATCTCCATTCCACTCCACCTTCATTCTAACCACCATTTTCTATCTCTTTTTATACATCACATCCTCCTCATTTTGCACTTGATCCATCTTTATGTGAGGAGAGCTTAGTTTTCAGAGTTGAATCGGTGACAGAGAGGTAACCACGGTCGAGCGACGGCATCCCTCTCTCTGGTGAGATCCGTTGGCATCTTGGCCAACATCGCAATCGCAATCGCGCGCTGCTCAAACTCATCGCTCGTTGGCGATTCGAGAGAAGACCGTGCTTATCGTGAGCACACCATAGGCACCCACGTTCATCGTAGGTAAGTTCTCTTTTTATCATTCGGCGTCGTTTATATTTTTGCATTTTTTTATCACGTCACATTACCACCTACATAGCTCCATTTGTTCTACTTCATCATCTTTATCACCATCACCACATCATATTTTTTCCATATCATTTGCATTCCCTGTTTAAAAAAACAAAAAAGTTAAAAAATAAAACAATAAAAAAATTCAATTCACAGTAAAAACATTTCAAAAAAAAATTAAAAAAGGAAGGAGGCAGCAGGTGCCACCCACCGCCCCTCCCTCTTCAACCAGTCTTCCGCGGCTAGTGGTTGCCCCCACGCCGGCGCTCCACGCCACCACAGACCGCCGCGGTCCCACCCGCGGCTCTTCCAGACGCTACCGCCAGCCCCCCGTCGTCCTCCTCCTCAAGGTTGCCGCATGCAGGCCCTCATGCCGGTGCTCTACACCCTCGCGCGAAGCCGCCATCTCCTTCGCCTCCTCGCCGACAGCCGCTGCTCCCGCTCCGTCGCCTGTAGCGTGGCCGTGTCGTCGACCTATGCCATTGGTCACGGGCCGCCGACCTCTGCCACCGCTCGCGGGCCACCGCCACTGCCCCATTTCTTGCCCTCCCTCCTGCGAAGAAGAAGGTGTCTTTCATTTTTTTATTTTTTTGTAAAAATTGCACGTTGTCCTCATTAAGTTTTCGTAATTACAAACAAATCCCTATACATGTTTTATTCTGATTATTATATATTCTGAATTGCACAGACACCCACGTATTTGCTTTTTAATTTGGACCTCTATCTTGCATCTTTTTATTCAATGAAAAATATCATAATGTGGAGCAAGTAATTGTCTATCACCTGATTATTTATTTGTATTTTTATGACCTTTGGATAATTAACTAAAATTGTTTTATTGCATATTTTACCCATTTTGAGATCTTAAAATCATATCTTAGCCACGGTTACTCTAAAAATTCCACAAAAATTAGAAATGATCATGTGAATTGTGCTTTAATTCGTATCCAAATTTTATTTAAACTGAGTTGTTATATGCCTTAAATAAATTGTAGAGTGATTTTAGTAAATGATTTTTAATTAAATCCACACACATCTATTTTGCGAAATTTAAAATCTCCTAGATTCCTTATAAAAATACCTATATGAGATAATTCGCTCTCTGATTAATTTGATGATGTGGATTTATTAGGAATTAATTACTCATTATCACTTTGTTTCCATTAAAAATAAAAATTCATATTTTGTCAGAAAAATCCAAAAAAATACTGTAGGCTCATTGCATCATGGTTTATTTTCAATAACATGTTCATATTTTTTGCATTCTGTTTCTATGAAAAATTGCGAAAAAAGCCCATAAAAAGTGTCATTTTTCATTGTTGCATTTTAACCCATAAAAATTTAAAAAATGTGTTTTGTATTCATCATTGGAATAGAATTGTAGGAAAAATACAATTAGGCTATATCTGATAAATTTCGCATTAAAATTAATTTGGCCTAGTTGTGTGTTTTCTTATTGTCTTAATTCATCCGTATTGTGCATTTCGCATTCATTTTGCATATAAAAAACAAAAAAATCTGCGTGGAAACCTCGACCTAATTTTTTCCGAATTAACTCGAAGTTGTTCCTTTGCCTCCCTGTGTTTGACCCCGAACTTGCTCGTGATATAAATTAAAGCTGAGACACTCTTCACGGAGATCTTCTCTCGGTTCTGAACGATTCGCTAAGTACCCCTATTACAACGAGTACAAATTACATACGTGCCTAACAGGTCGATCAGCTGCCCACGTGGTTGCACCTCCTTTAGCCATATGTCGCTTCCTCCGCCCTTGATCAACTCTCCCCCACCTCAATCCTAGTCGCTCACCTACTAGCCTCCCTCCACCGTCCGATCACTTCACCAGATGAGATCTCCACCGCACCCTACCGCCCTCTTCTCAGCCACAGGATCCTCATCCATCTAATGCCCATGCAAACTCCACGTCACCCTTATTCCCGCGACTGTCTAATCATCCCTTAGATCTCATCACACCGCTAATTCTTGCTCGCTTCACACCCGTTAGATCAGACCCTCTGTTCTAATCGGGAGCGTTCTCCCGTGCCTCTATCTGGCTGTTGGATCATGAGATCTAACGGTCCCTGCTTGTCTTCCTCCTCCAGTTTATCCTCCTCCATCCGTTACGCCTTGCGGTAGCTCCACCCACTTCCATTTCGAGCCGCCACTCTGATCCCCTTCTCCACAATCTAACACCTCACTTTCCTAGCCTTAACGCCCATTATCTTTGCACAACCTCCAATCATTACTGCCATAAATCCAAGCCATCACTATTCCATTCAAAAACCCTCGATCCTTCACCTGTAACTGCCACCTCAATACCTCTTCCTCGTCGCACTAACTCCCCATCCACCAATCAATTGTGTTGAGGCCCAGCTTCTTCCGCCCTCTGGTGACAGTAGAGGGCGGTTGTTGAGGCGATAACGACCTCATACCCCATGTGATATCCATGGCATCAGCCATGTAAGCTCCGCCACTTCGGCAACAACTGAGCTTACTGGTGATGTTGACTAGCTCGAGCGACGACCTGAGCATATTCGAATGCTTAGACCAAACCCTCGCATTTCCTTCTTATCTGAAATCCTCTAGGTAAGAATTTTTGATTTCTTTGTATTTTCTGATAATTTTCTTGTCGCTGACCACCATCCTCATAGTCGCATGACCACTCCACAACTTCCACAACATCACCAGCATCCTCGTCGACCCCTCTGACTATCACCTTCCCTTCTCCGGAGCATCGTCCACTGCACTGCCCTTCCTCTCTGCTTCGTCGGAGAATAAGCATGGGCTCCCCATTCCTCCACTTGCACGGAACCACCATCTCACTCACCTCACTCACTCGCACTTTACGCACGCTTCGGTTAGACTTATAACACTTGCAACTACATATGTCTTCAATGGTCAAAGCTCATGCTTCCTCTCCAATCTCGAGTTCATCCTCCGGTGATGCTTCATCAGCCGCCATCTCCAGCTACCCTCGTTGCTTGTCCACCCATCAACCTTAGTTTCCAAGAGCTTGTGGAGCTCCCCGGATCTTCTACGAGCACATAGGGGCAATGTGGAGCTCTGGTAGCCTCGTTGGAGCTCAAAATACGTCGCCCCTCCTCCGGTGGAGAATGAAGCACAAGTGTTGTTGGATGGCGCCCTTAAGACGGCCATCCAATGACCCAGATGAGACCATGTCGCCCACCAACCCTACAAGCTCGATTGACCCAAGACACTCGCCCGAAGCGCCCCACATTAGCCACGTGTCCACCCGAAGCTGCCTCACTCCGAGCCTCGCTTGCGCACATGTCATGCGCGTGAGGACGTGGTTATTTGCAGAGACACCCCCAGTCTTCCGCAAAATAGCATCCATGTCCTCCAAACACGTGCCTCATGTGCGCGCCTGAGGTATTTTACACAGGAGACCCATCGAATTTAAATATTGCAAAAGCCCCCCCCACGTGCATAAGGACAAATTACAGGGAGGTCACTCTGGCTTTTGCAAATTGCAAATAGATCCCTATACAGACCTATTTGTGATATTTATCATTTTATTTCTCATGTTTTTATTGCATTTATGCCCTTGCACTATTTTGATCATATCTCGAGCATTTTAACTCCAAATCAAACGATTTCAATTTCTTATGTGTTGCTAATTCAAATATCTATCTAATGACATCATTTATCTCCTATTTCGACACTTAATTTCATGTGCGAATATTATAGATCTTCTATGTGTCATTTGTGTTTAGTTTGATGCCTCCATTGACATTGGAATCAATCATTCTTTTATTGCTCAATTAACTTGATCATGTTAGGGTATATATGTACTTGTGAATAATTATTTCCTCTGCATAGCATTTGTTGCATTTGCATCTCTTTTAACTACATTTAAAATCAAATAAAAATTGTGTGCTTCATGTTAATTTGCCTTTGCATCATGTTGTTTCATCTGCATATCATCTGTATTGTGCATCACCTCTGCATATGAATATCTAGGTTTAGAATTTAATCACTCATTATTTAATTGATGATTTTTGATGAATAAACTAGGAGGCTCTTGTCCCTGTGTTCGATTTTGGTATACTTGCCAAGTAAAATAATTTCCACATATTCGAAGAGTGTGGTTTTTGCTGAATCGAAATCTGTCTCCTCTACAATAATACGACCTTATTAAAGAGGCATTATTCACTGTTCATCATTGACCACTTGGTCAACAAGTAAATGCACCTGGTCCAAGGCAAAAATTCCTTGGAAAATGAATACAAAATAGTAGATGATTTAGTTATTACTTTTATTAAAACATAAAAGATATTTCTAATTTTACGTAGTATTTATTACCTATTTTTATTTAATTTTATGAGGTTATTTATTAGGAGTTAATATTTACTAGTATAAGTATATGTATATTGACCTATGTTTTGAATATTTATTTTTATTTTGTATTTAAAATTTTATTATTCTATTCACTTAATTTGTATACAGATTATTTAAATATGCATAAATACATTTTTATTGTATTTTCTGATATAATATGTACATTTAAATAAATGAAGGTATATAATGTATATTGTATGTATAGGTAATTTATCTATGTATTTATTTATGTTAATTTTTTTTATCATATTTATGGTTTTATTGTATTCTACAATATTATAAAAATATAAAATTTTGAATAATATAAAGAATAAATAAAATGAATATTCTATTCAAGTATATTGTAGAAAAAGAGTTCAAAACCTAACTTTTGCATCTTATCTATCAATTAAACGAAACCTCCTTCATTAAATAGCTAATAAAAAGTTATATACAATAAAGGTGATTTTGGTGCATTTTGAGTACATATGGAGAAGATATGGATTTGGAAATTTTGAGTTTTAGAATTTTATTCTGAGTATAAAATGTACTATTTGCATATTTTTTCTGTAAAATAAATTTTATACTTTTCTATATATTTTTATCTATAACTTTCATGTTGAGGGTTTTATTATTTGAAGTGTAAAAATAAGAAAATAAATAGGTCCCAAAAATCAATTATTGTTGAATTAAAATTTGGGTTTACTTATTATTTTCTATGTATCTTGCTACAATGCTTCTGCCATATCTCTCCCTACTTTATTCCTTATCGATCAAGTCATTATGATGACTTGGTCTCGGGGTCTAGGGTCACTTGACACCTATGGTGTCTCGTTTCTTCTTCTTTTCTTCCTTTATTCTTTAATTTTAGAATTAAATACAATAAATATACAATATTTTATACAATATTTTGTATAAAAGATAAAATATTTATTTTTAGCCAATTAATGAGATATTCATGCATTTAGCTAGGGATTTAAGGTCAAAATGAAAGAATAAAGGCGACGACATGGAGATTCATCAATACCCTTGCCTTCAACATGATGAGAATTTCATGATTTATTGAACAAAGTCGAGGTCTGATTTTCAATCCACTATAACTAAAAGTTAGGTACTTCCTGGATCTATGTAAAAGTACAATTAAAACAAGGTTGGAAACTTGACCAATGTATCATTTATACTATAGTCAACAAGTCAATCCCTAAAAGTTGTCATTTCCTAAAAAAACTTTTCAAAAGAACCTTTTTATATATGTGTGTATAAAACATTGCAATAACATATGTGTGACTTTATATTTTTCATGATCATATTTTGGGACTCCCAAAAGTTTATATATTTATATACGCGCCTAGATGTTAGATTTATCCCCCCATCCCAGCCACTCAACATGTAACTAAAGATGACACTCTTTGACACATAACAGATAACAGAGAAAATGGCGTGAAGGATTGAATTGTGCAATCAATATTTAAAAGAAATTCAAAATTCAAACCATAGATTTGCATACATATTTCAATGTGAAAACCCTATTGGATAAAAATCATGACTTAAAAGTGTTTTAAAATGTTTATCTCTTTGTTCTTTCATGAGAATTTGTTCCATTGTCAATGTTAATGCCAACAAGGGTAGTGTGGCCTCAACCTATCCCCTTCTCTTTGATGTATCTAAGAAAGAATTTCTCCTCTCAACTAAAGAAAGAAACTCATGCATTGGGCTAAAATCCAAAAAACTGCAAGAACCTTTGTTAGATAAATATTTTGATTTAGATTTGTAGAATGTTTCTCTAAGATTGGATGTTTTAGCACGAAAGACAAAAGCAAGTTGCCTAAGGAAAGATTAGAGCTCAAGCATAAGCACTTCAAAACTTTGGGGTTCCACACTTTTTATTTTAGTTTTCCAAGTTGCTTTTGAGGTGATTATAAATAATACTTTTTATAGGCTTCTAGGATTTATTTATTATGCTTAAATATTGTTAAAATCAACCATGAGATGCATCCCTCTAAATTAAAATGTTCAAAAAACTCGATAGTATTGACTATATGGATTACTCAACTAGTATAACAATTTTTTATTAGTAGACCCAGTAATTTCGGGGATCCGAAGCATCCCCCAACTAGTATAACAATTTAGTCAGTTGGAATCAAGTTAATCAGTCGGTTTAGGGATTGGTCCATTGGATTTTACTCAAATAAATGATAACATGATTTCTGAGATTTTTTTTAGAATTAGAATAGTCAATTGATATGAGTCTTAGTAGATTGACAAGAGTATTAATCGAGGTGAATACATTCTTTAGTTGGTATAATATGCCTGACCACGGAATAATGGGAATGTATAGTTATGCAAGTGACTTATGAATTAGTTTATTTGAAGTTGGAAAATTTGATAAAAAGAGTATAAGTTTATTGAGATTGATTAGCTAGCAACTTTCGATGAAGATAACTTAGTCAATTAAGAGGTCGATTTAGTTGAGAGGTTGACTTAGTTAGATGAATAGTTACAAGAAGTAGTTGTTGGATGGTTGTGAATGAACAAGCGTGTTAGACGATTAATGATAGTTTTTAACCGATAATTGGAAAGAAATAGTTGAGCAATTATTTTAGTTGACTAAAAGTGGAAGATTTCTATATATTTTGAAGGAGAATTGTTAGTTTATCCCATCATAATCGATGTGGTACTAAGTGGATCGCACTCATTAGTACATATTTGTGAGATCTAAAATACAATCACATATTACATCTTTTTTGAAGAAGGGTGTCGTGGATATTTACCTTGAATACAATTCTCATATGTCAATAAATTTTGGATTTTCATCAAAATCTAAAAGTCCAGCTTTTGGTAGTCTATTGGTCCTATCAACAAACACGTGTCCAATCCTTGGATGTCAGACCTTATTCAAAATGATTTTCATCTTTCCACGATCTTTTGGAGGTTAGATTATTAGTGGTATTAGTATTCGTAACAAATTCATTCATGTCCAATTCAAAGAGTTCAACACGTGTTCGAAAATCATCTAATAAAATTTTACCACAATGATTTATGATAAACTTTTCATATAATAGAAAATAATATCCTTGTCTAACTAGATAAGTATAATAAGTTCCTTCTACCAACGAGAACATACAGAAATTATCATATTATTAGGAATATTCCGTTAGATAATGATGATATGCATGTTCAAATGACAATCGCTGCAATAGTTGTATCAAATGGTTTGTCTCCCTTTATAAAGCATCATGGTTTCCTATAATAAATGTAACAAAACATGGACATAATGCATCAAAATCAACAATTCAACTTCCTCCTCCCCCTACGAATAAGTTGATTGCAATGATGAATATACATGTATGACTTGTCGTTGCTAGACCCATGTCCTTCTGTAAGGTCATTAGGTATTCTAGAAAATTACGTTTCCAGTGTCACGATTTATTGTAGTGGTGGCGGGCAGTCGTCTTTTTAAATGTCAGATGTGTTGAAGCATTCGAAGATTGGCCAATAGCTTGATCTTTCTTCTTCTTCTTTGGTAGACCCTTCCGAGATCTTTCTCATGTCGTGCTTCTCTCTAACATGTGCAATTGTTGCAACGATAAAGAGATTATCTTTTTTCATTATGTACTCAATGGATTTTAGCCTAGAAAGTAACTCCGCATTTGTTAGATTCAACTTGTTCATGTCGTATCACATGATAAAGTTGGTGAGGGACTTTGGAAGAGACATCATTATCAATTCTTTTTACATTTTTGCATCCATCTCAACTCCAAGGGTCTCCAGTTTAGAGATGTATCCTAACATTTTGAGTACATGTTGCCTACTTCTTGTAATAAAGCATCTCTTTCATTAAGTTGTATGATGTTCACGTCTTCAGACATCTCCTTTAGATTTGTTCGGATGTCCTTGGCAATGTTATATCCATATGTTGCTTCTGAAGCGCATTAGGTAATGATCCCATACTAAAGCAATGAAGGATCAAATGACCTTTGCCCCACTTCTTGTTGAAAATTTGGGCACCCTTAGTTTGAGGGTAATCATACTTGACGTTGGAAAGCACATACAGTATGTTCTCTATTGTAAGTACAATTTATAGACTACATATCAAACTCGAGTAATTTGGTCATACCAACTGTAGAAAAGTAGGATCATTCTGCTTGATTCAATTAGGCTCCCTAATCCCTCTTTTATAATAGGGATTAGGGCTCGGGTTTACATGGGAGATTACAAGACTGCCCCTTACTCATATGGTAATCCATACATATGGAAACACACACCTATGGAAATTCCCAGTATGGTAATTTCCTTACATGGTGATTCTCTATAATTCTCAACACTCCCCTTCAAGCTGGAGCATATAGATCATACATGCTCAGCTTGTTACATCATTTCTCAAACTGAGTCCGTGCGAGTGGTTTTGTAAATATATCCGCAGCTTGATCTGTAGACAGTACTCCTTGTGTGCATAGTAGTCCCTTATGTATGAGATCTCTAGTGTAATGACAATCAATTTCCACATGTTTTGTTCGTTCATGGAACATGGGATTATTTGCAATGTACATTGCTGCCTGATTATCACATCTAAGTTCCATGATGTCCTTAGTTCTGACATGAAGATCGGTTAGAACAGACTTGACCCACATGAGTTCAGTAGCTGCTTGTGCCATGGCTCTATATTTGCTTTCAGCACTTGATCGTGACACCACTGCTTGCTTCTTGCTTTTCCATGTGATTAGGTTTCTTCCTAGATATGTGCAAAAGCCTGTAGTAGATTTTCTATCTCGTAAGCATCCTCTGTAGTCTGCATCTGAATAGGCTACGAGGTTGAGGTTGTTATCTTTGCAGAATAATAATCCTTTCCCAGGAGATTGCTTGATGTATCGAAGAACCATCATGCAGGCATCAAAATGAGCTAGAGTAGGTGAATCCATAAATTGACTCAGTTTACCTACAACCAGGGCAATGTCTGGACGAGTAATAGTAAGGTAAAGCAGTTTACCTACTAAACGTCTGTATCTACCAACATCTTCTGTGGCTCCTTCCTCATATATTCGTCCTTTCGGATCCATAGGATATGTGCTGGTTTACAACCAAGCATTCATGTTTCCATTAGCAGATCAGTGGCATATTTTCTTTGGCACATAACCAGCCCTCGCTTTGACCTGGCTATCTCAATCCCCAAGAAGTATCGCAACGGTCCCATATCCTTTATTACAAAGTGTTCTGAAAGGTGCTTTTTAACTTTGGCAATTTCTTCACAATCATCTCCCGTAAGGATGATGTCATCAACATACACTAGCATTGCTACCGTGCCCTTCGAACTCTTCTTGGTGAATAAGGAGTGATCGGATGTTGATCTCGTGAACCCAATCACTTGCAGTGCTTCAGACAATTTTTGAAACCAGGCCCGAGGACTTTGTTTTAGACCATATATTGCTTTGTGCAGGAGACATACCTTCTGACACTCCCCTTCTTTCTTGAAACCGGGGGGTTGTTCCATGTAGACGACTTCATGAAGATCGTCGTATAGGAATGCATTCTTGACGTCTAGTTGGTGTAATGGCCAATCAAATTCTACTGCAACAGCGATGAGAATCCGTACTGTCGATAGGCGAGCAACGTGAGAGAATGTGTCGAAGAAGTTGACGCCATATGTTTGTGTAAGCAAGCCTTGTATCGCGCAATAGAGCCATCTGGGTTGTGTTTAATAGTGAATACCAATTTTGATCCGACTATTCGACAATCTGTTGGCGGATCCACAAGTGTCCATGTACCTCTGGACTCAAGAGCAGTCATCTCTTCCTTCATTGCCTGAAACCACTGTGGATTTGTGAGGGCATCAATGTGATTATTAGGTGTGACAATGTTGGAGACAACATGTGCAAAGTCCTTGTAGGAAGGGGCAAGCTTTGAGAATGTCATGACAGTAGAGATGGGATGCCTTGTGCGATACACAAATGGACATTGTCTTGCTGGGCGTCGTTGAGCTATTGGCAGATGTTCTGACGGACCATTACTTCCTGTATTTTCATCAGACAGCACACCTTGAGATGGGGAACATACCTGAGGAGGAGGGACGGGCGCAGAAGAAGGCAGAGGCCCCTGTGGAGTTGGTACAGGTAATGGAGAAGTTAAAATATTTGGTGGGGTGACATGAGTCGTAGATACAGAGAAGTAAGGGATTGATTCAAAGAAGGTAACATCGGCGCTCACATAGTGTTTACGAGTCCGTGGATCGAAACACCTGTACCCTTTTTGTTTTGTAGAATATCCTAGGAAGACACATTTGATAGCTTGGGCAACAAGTTTATCCCTGCCTGGTGTGGTTAGATGAACAGAAGTGGTACAACCAAAGACTCGTGGTTGCACTGGATAGATGGGTTTGTTAGGAAAAAGAATTTCAATGGGAATTTGTTCATGTAAGGTTGTAGATGGCATTCTATTAATAAGAAATGTGGCCATGAGGACTGCATCACCCCAATAAAGGGATGGAACATGATAGTCAAGAAGTAGTGTGCGAGTAGTATCGAGGATGTGCCGATGTTTACGTTCAGCCACACCGTTTTGTTGGGATGTGTGAGGACACGTTGTTTGGTGTGTAATTCCTCGATTGGAGAGGAATTGTTGTACGTCATGTGACAGGAATTCTTGACCATTGTCAGTTCTAATGGATTTAACTGTTCGACCGAATTGAGTTTTTATCTCAATGATGTAGCGAGTGAGCACACTATACACATCTGATTTGTTTTTCAAGAGGAAAGTCCATGCTACTCGAGAGTAATCATCAATTAAAACAAGATAATAACGATGCCCTAAGCGGTCAGGATACCGACTAGGACCCCAAATATCCATATGAATGAGATCAAAGATATCAGTAGAATGATGATTACCAGAGGGAGGAAAGGTAAGACGATGGTGTTTTCCAATCTGACAAGCCTCACAATTGAGATTAATTGAGGGGGGCAGCTGTGGAAGAAGGCGACGAAGCTTGTGGACTGAGGGATGACCCAGTCGTTGATGCCAAATGGTAGTGGATGACCGGGTTGCAGTAATTCCAGAATAGGCGGCCATGCTAGATGGGTGATCGAGGTGGTAGACCCCGCCTTCTTCATGGCCCGTACCAATCGTCCTCCCAATCAGTATATCCTGAAAAATACAAGTGGTCGCATTAAAAATCGCTTTGCAGTTAAGGTCTTTGCATAATTGGCTGACCGAAAGCAAACTTAGCGGAAAATCAGGAACTAGTAAGACATCATTTAGCTCAATCGTAGGGGTGAGGTGCACATCCCCGATCCCTTTCACTGGTGACGATCTACCATCTGCTACCTGAACTGTTTTTCCTGGATGAGGTGGGCGGAGTTTCCGGATGATGCGAGAATCTCCACATAAATGGGTGGAGGCTCCCGTATCGATAAGCCAATCAGAGCGGTTATGATGACTAGCTGAAGCAAGGACAATACCTGTTTGAGCGATGGCAGCGACTTCTCCGGAGGACCCATTGGAGTTCACCTGAGACAACCGTTGCATTAGATCCTCAAAGTCTTTTCGAGGAATCGCAATTGAGCCTCCATCAGTGTCTGTTGTTGCTGCTCTGGCAAAAGTTCCTGGACGACCATGCTTGCTGTAGCATACTGCTTCGGTGTGCCCTAATTTGTGATAAAAAGAGCATTGTATAGGTGATCGGCCTCTCCCTAGGAATTGGCGACCACGACCGCGACCCCGGAATTGTCCTCTGAAACCTCGTCCAGAAGCTACGGGAGTTGTTGTTTGGCTCATAATCTCTGTAGATGGATTAGAGGGTGGAGGTATTCTACATAATGTGTTGTATGCTTCCTCCATCGTTGGAAGAGTGGCTGCGGTAATCATCTGATCCCGAGGAGCTGCAAAGGTTGAATCCAATCCACCTAGGAAGATCATAGTTGCCATATTCTGTCGATGTTGCCTCTGTGTAGGACAAGTACATAAAGGAGCGCACGCATCATAGCTTGTTACCAATGATTTGAGGGCGGAAAAATACTCTGATCACGATCGCCCATTCTGCCGCATATGCATCAGTTCATAAAAAGACTGATACATTTTAGTAAAGTTTTTATTCTGGCCATATGTGGTGAGTAATGACTGCCACATATCGTGGGCACTGTCGTAGTAAACTAGTTCCTGTGCTATTCTATCGATAACACTGACCATTATCCATGAACTCACCATGCCATTGTCTTTGACCCATGATGCATTTTTTCCAACCTTGGTGGTTGGTTCTTCTTCGAGGATGATGTGTTCCTTATCATAGCCTCGAACAATCATAAGGAACAATCGGGACCACATGGAGTAGTTTGTGGCATCGAGCTTGGGAATTGACCCAAATGAAGGCATTTTAGAATGACCTCCGCCATCAATCTCCGATGTAGCGCCTTCGGATGCCATAGATATGCTTGTCGGCAATCTGTAGTAAGAACCTAGCGCACTCGTATTGTGATATCGCCACCCCCTGTTTCTTCTTTTTTTTCTTTTTTTTGTGCTTTTTTTCTTTTTATAGTTTTAGGCTAATACAACACACGCATGATACAAATACATGTAAAAACAAATATTTGGTGCTGGATCGGACTCATCGTACGCAAGATCGCCAGCCGTGAGGGTTCGCCTTGGGCAGAGATCGCCTAGGATAGGGATCCTCTAGGGTGCGGCTTGGAGTTTGAGGAGGCACCGTGGCTGGTTGCGCTGCAGGAAGAGGAGGGCAAAGCCGAACGCCCGATGTCACCGCAGGAGGAGGAGAACAGTGCCGTGGCTGACCGCAGGAGGAGGAGAACAGCGCCGTGGCCGACCGGAGGAGGAGAATAGCGTCGTGTCACCGCAGGAGAACAACGCCGTGGCTGTGGACGACCGCAAGATCGCCGCAATGGAGGAGGTCGGGCTGGGCGAGGTCGAGGCTGGGCGAGGTCGGGGTTGGAAGGGGCTGGCGAGGTCGGGGTTGGGCGAGGTCGGGGCTGGCGAGGTCGGGGCTGGGCGAGAT
This sequence comes from Ottelia alismoides, assembly GCA_037367405.1. Classification (NCBI taxonomy): domain Eukaryota; kingdom Viridiplantae; phylum Streptophyta; class Magnoliopsida; order Alismatales; family Hydrocharitaceae; genus Ottelia; species Ottelia alismoides. The sequence goes on from JAZKJV010006086.1 coordinate 214,618, forward strand.
CGGGGCTGGGCGATCGGGGCTGGCGAGGTCGGGGCTGGGCGGGGTCGGGGTTGGAAGGGGCTTGGCGAGGTCTGTACTGGAAGTGGGGAGGCGGGACTAGAAGGAGGTTGGGCTGGGCGATGGGGTTGGGCAATGGCGAGGGTGTTGGCGAGGTCGGGCGATGGGCGAGGGGTTGGGCGATGGGGCTGGGCGAGGGGTTGGGCAATGGCGATGGTGTTGGTGAGGAGCAGAGGGCGTTGGCGAGGTCGGGCTAGGCGATGGGGTTGGGCGATGGTGTAGAGGGTGTTGGTGAGGAGCAGAGGGCGTTGGCGAGGTCGGGCTGGGCGATGGAGAAGGGCGATGGGGAGGGCGGGGTGGTGGGCGGTAGAGAGAGGGATCGGGGCCGTTATGGCTCTGATACCATGTAGAAAAGTAGGATCATTCTGCTTGATTCAATTAGGCTCCCTAATCCCTCTTTTATAATAGGGATTAGGGCTAGGGTTTACATGGGAGATTACAAGACTGCCCCTTACTCATATGGTAATCCATACATATGGAAACACACACCTATGGAAATTCCCAGTATGGTAATTTCCTTACATGGTGATTCTCAATAATTCTCAACACCAACCGATTAACTTCGAGTTGTAAGTACAATTTATAGACTACATATCAAATTCGAGTAATTTGGTCATACCAACCGATTAACTTCGAGCAATTTGTTGAGTGGCTCAAGTGACTTCATTTGAAATTAAAATAGTTTGTACTTTACTATACTTCTATTTAGGTGAAATTATTTTTATATCAAAGTCCATTTCACATTTTTATTTTTTGTTTTTAAATTCATCCCCTTTCCCGCTTTCAAAATATATCATGCTAATCAAATCTCAAGTGAGATATGAAAACTCCTATTTATATAGACAATAACCTAAATTCATCCCCTTTCTAGCATTCATCCCCTTTCTCATGCATGCTTCCTTGAAGGCGATATTTTAACATATTATTAATTAAACAAACCATCAATGCGTGAAATTCTATGTTGAGCGCAATGCAATACCATCTCATATGAGGAAACAAAACAACCCAATGCATGTACGATTGTATTATGGAATTATGTGTTCGCGAAAACAGCTATAAAATACAATCCATAGTGATGGAATCCTTCACAATGACAGGAGATCTAGAGATCACCATAGGGCTTTGTCTATATATTTTTTAATTGATCAATAACTATTACAAATCCAATTCCATACTCAACCGATCAAGGGAAATAGTCATTATCGTGATCAGTAGATCATCAGACCATCTTAAATTTAATCCTATTAATTAAGACTTATCCAAAAGACCTATTTTAGTTTGCATTTTTATATGTTATATCTATATCCCTATAAATCTTGTAGTCATACATATTGCACATTCAACCCGTAACACATGCACACTCGCAATCTCTCATTTAGAATTATACTGCGACCCCCTCACATAACTCTCCACAACACAAAAGTACTTTTCATAATGACAAATAAGTTGTAGTCCATCATTCACATTGATAGATAATCAGATCCATTAGTGAAGCGTTAAATGCATGTATTAAAAAGGATCCGTTGTAGCACGGGCACATAGCGTGCCATACGGAACTGATAAGAATCTCATTGACGAGGTTCTCAACTTTAATTTTTAACCTGGGAAGTCCAGAGTCGAACATAAGGACATATGCCATAATACAATTATTTAGGAATCTAAATATATAGTTTAAGTGATTGATAAATTATCTAGGTCAAAACATACAAACAATGAGAGCAAGCAATGCAAGGTAAATGCACATCACAAATGCATACATGAGATGAAATGTGATTTTTAAACAATTAATGCATGTTAGAAATTATCATTAGAATGAACAGAATGGTAACACTCTAAAATATGCCAATAAGTTTACAAATATGCCATAAAATGATTCATCAAACTTAAGCAATTATATAAATTAATTCTAAGTCCAATTGATCAATGCAATGTAGAGTCATATTTCATTTAATAAGCATGGATGTGCAATATAGACTCTCACAAATTAATCCTTCATTTATTATCTAAGTAGAAAATAAATCATATTAGATCAAAGATAATTAAACGAGGATCAAAATGCCATTGGAATCATTTAATTTGGATAAAAGATGCTCAAGTTATTCAACATAGAATCCAGAGGCATAAATGCGATAAAACTTAAATTAAAACATGACAAACAGGTCCCTGGAGGGACGTAAATGCAAATATTAAAAATCAGCTTCTGAAATTATGAAATACCCCCGCACGGGGGTATTTTTGCAATATTAGATAACTGTTGGAATAACTATGCAATTTGTCTAGACCCGCACATGTGAGGCGTGTGTGGTCCTAGACTCGGATAGAAGGTGTGGCTTGGGCCACGTGGTGTCACACTATGCTTTGGCTGGCGGTCTGGATCATCCAAGGCTGCAGATTCAGGCTCATAATCGTGGACGAAATTAGACAGTCCGATCACGCTCAATTAGGCGTGATCCAACGGCAACTGTGTCATTTCCTCGGAAGATCACCGTCAAGTGTAGTGGTTACAAAGATGGGCTCCGGCAAGCTCCTCCTTTCTTTGCCATGATCCAAGAGGATCTTCACAGGTCAGCGATCATCCTCGGGAGGTCTGCGAAGATAAAGTGTGGTTGGTGAAGGTCCTCGAGCAGCCGGAAGATGGAGATGATGATGACCCGTCAGGAACAAAGCTCCAGGTTGGAGCTCCTTCTAGAATTCCAGCCATTGAAGGGCTCGACACCTGCAGATGTTAAAAGAAGAATAGTCGAAGCAATTGAAAGTGAATACATGCACATTGTGAATGTGAGTGGAGTGAAGGTCTGGGATGAGGGAGGAAGACGAGGACCTGGTGGGTCTTTCTCTAGATTGGATAAGAAGATAATCTGTGGCGAAAAGGTTGTCATAGAACTAGGATTACAGAGAACAAAGCTTCTCGTGAAGATCAATGATCACTAGAGAGGACGAAACAATGATAGAAAAAGGGTGAATACGTAAATATATATGAGCAAAAATCAAGGGGAAGCTACATTAGACCTGCTTTCCCGGATTTCTAATAGGTCACTGAGATGACGAAGATGGCTTGGGGAGGCAATTGAATCGCCTGGTCTTTGCTTCACACTGGAGCAGCAACGTCGGAAAGCTCGTCGGCCATGGAATGGCCTTGGGCATGCTCTCCTTCGAGCAAGGGTCGTCACCAGAGTTAAAGTACATTATCGTACCTCTTCCCTTCGATCATCGTGTCGTGAAGTGAAGGGGAGGGCTAAGAGGTACCCACTAATGGTGGATAACCGCCGCTTGAAGTGGCGATGGGCTTTTTGAAGGCGGAGGGGTGGCAGTTCTAGATGGAAATGGTGGAAGTTTCAACTGCTACCATTAAGAGGGAAGTTTGGTTAGGAGGAGGTTAGGGTGTCGGCGTGGGTTATGGAAGTTAGGAGATGGGATTTGTGATGGAAGTTGGTGGAGAAGGTGGTTAGTGTCCGCAGAATAATGGGGAGAAGAGGGACAATTTAGACAAGGTGGGAGAATGGCTAGAGGTTGAAGAAGCATCCCCAACTGTTGGATCAAATGATCCAACGGTGGAGATGAAAGCGATTGAGAACCATTTGATCAGATCATGATCAAGTAGTCATGATCGGGGCGCTAAAGGACATACAAGATCACATCAACTGATCTGATCCAAGGGTTAGAATTGTAGCGTGATTAAGTAGAAAAGATACACTTGATCAAAATGCAATCAGACGGCTTAGATCAAGGCCGGTGGCAACACATGAGCGGGCCACGTGGCACGATCTGAAAGTGTCACGTGGCCCAATCAGACTTTAAGAAAATAGATAAAATAAAGAATAATAAGAAAGAAATATATATAAGGTGAATAAGAAAAAGTTATGAACATGAAAGTTGTAGATCTCGATGAGATCTACAACTTTCATGTAGAAGTCAAAGAGATCAGAGGTCATCTATATATAGTTAAAAATTAATTACTATTAAAAACTATATAAATCAATTTCTTTAATTTTTCTTTTGCTTATTTTTTGTATTTTTATTCTTTTTTATGTTAATTTATTTATACACAATTTTATTCTAAATTTTATTTGATTTGTAATAAGAAATAAATACATAAAATATTACACCATAGTAGAGTTATAATAATACATAATAATTAATGTTAATTATTTACAATACAGTAATTAGTAATTAGTGTCAATTAGGCAATGAATTTTGTGATTAACTTAAGTAAGAGAGATAAATATAATCAATTAAGCTAATAAATCTAGGATTTATCATCCATCCATATCAATTACAAGGAAACACACCATTGTTTACCTCCTAGTTAATATTAGTCCATTTCTAGTTGTTTAATTCTAAATCAATTGTTTTGAATTTTAATGATTCGCAATCATGCATGTATATAATCAAAAATATGAAATAAAAAGGACATTCAAATTATTGCACAGATCCAAACATAAACAATAAAATGATTTCATGCTCCAAATTTACAAGTTGTGGGCATTACACTTCGAATTGAACGACATCAAATAATAGGAACTTAAAATTCGTTGCGACATCAAATATTTCGTAAATATTAGGTCCAATGCTCGATCTGAATTTTCTAAAAATATTCATATCTATTTCCAGTCTGAATAAAAATATAAGTCACTAGTTTCTATTTTATCCTTTTATCTATGCTCATGGAGAAATCTAATTCTTATGACCGCATGCTAGGAATCGCCCGCAACAATTTCATGTTGATAGAGAACTTGATTGCATTAATTAGTTTTTTAATGTGTTATATAAATAAAAAAAAGTAACGAAAAATTCCATAAAAATCAGTTACGTTTTTTTTATCGAAATCGGAGTCCACAAGCATCCAGCATTGAACCTTGGCTGGATGATGCCAACATTTGGCAAATCTCTCCAGGGCCTGTCCAAACCTTTCAGAAATCATTAATACCTAAAAATATTGTCTGTGCTATATCATTGGCTATAGCTCATATAAAAATATTTATAACTTGTTAATTTTTAAAAGTTTAACAAATCATTTTTATTTGTTCTTCAAATTTTAACAACGATTAACTTGAATAAAAAGCAATATCCATAAGAGGCTCACAATGCCCACACAAACATATAAAGCAAATAACTTTGTAGAAGGCACTACACATTTAAGTGCAGTCCAACCACATCATAATGTAAACACAACTTCAAACCTTGATTAGTACGACCAATAAAATCATTTTTACGTAGAATATTTCATTAAAAAATCAAAATAATTAAAGCACTAACCAATAGACACTCCTATTGTAATTTTGATCATGAAAAATCTAATGTGAACAAGATCGCATTCTTTGAATATCAACCTAAAGAACGATTCTTCATGAAATCAATTGTTTTATGACTCGTTGAAATTGAAGATACTTTTTTAAACCCCTATCATATGAACTACTCATTTTATCAAAATAATAAAAATTTGAGAATACCAATTTTGATGGGTTTGAGTTATTGTTGGGTTGAATCTGGTTTTGTGTTGGAAAAATGAATACAATCACTCAGTCGAAATATTTCGGATTAAAGTATTCCGGTCATTGGTTTTCTTCAACTGGGCCGGGTTAAAATCATATTAACCAAATTGTAAAAAAAGTTAATTATTGCCATTTAATAATTACGCATACTATCTTTCCTAAATTTTCTACAAGTCTAGTAGAACCTGTAATATGATTGGAGTTTTGATCACCTTTTTGTTTGTAAATCACGAATAAAATGCATTGTCAAACGAACCTAATTCTTCATCAGCAAATTACTTATCAATTCTAAAAACTAGATTTGAGTTATCATGCTACTATGTTACTAATCAATTAGGAGATTGATTGATTTGAAAAAAAGAAAAGAGGATGTGGTGTTTCCTCTAGAGAGTTGTGTGATACCCTTCAAATTACAATCTTGCATTATTCTAATTCCACTTTCCAAATTCTAGTTTTAGTTAAGTGTGTTTTCCAATTCCAATTATATTTTTAATCAAATTCGTGGAATGTGGATCACGTATTCCATTATTCCATTTCAATTCCAAACTTGCAACAACCTTTATTCCAAATTTACTATTAATTATTTAATACAAATTATTATTTATTAACAATTTAATAATTAGAATTAATTTGCATATCTTATATAATAATGTGTATGAATTTTATGTATGTGTGTATGTACATATACATGTTTGTATGTGTATGTAAAGGAATTTATGGTTCTGATCGCATGGATCTAAGACATGGGTCACCCATATCTATTGTTCGGATTGATTGAGTGGGTTGCGTGGATACTATCAAAGCCATCATCCTTAATGATATCATGTTCAATGTTTCGCTTTTCTCTCTCATCCTTTCTTTTTCATTCTCTTATTCTCTTTAGAATTCTTCTTTCTTGGATTAATACTTGATCCTTAATCTCTCTCACTCACCCACACTCTCTCTAACCCTTGACGCTGAATGGGTTTCTTTTTGGAATTTATTTATTTGTATTAATTCAACATATATAGATATATCAAAAAAGTATGATGATGGTATTAATTATAGCCATAACATGATTTGAGGTGGTTTAGAGTTCAACATAATTTCATTAAGCTGTCATCGTGATTCCTTTAGTCATCATTGTCTTGGGCACTTGTATTGTTCTAAATATATGAAAATCGTAAGAAAGTATCAAAAGAATAAAATATAATGATAGAATAGAAAAAAATGATAAAGAGAGATCGATGAAATGAACATTGCAACTAAAATGGGTTTGTAGTTATGTTTTTTTTCTAAAATCGATCATTATATAGTCGTTGTTAAATATATAAAGATAATATTATTCGTTTTGAAATCATTTTTATATTTGAAATAAAAGATGGATGTTGCATTCATTGTTATATCATTAATGATGACATGTATATCAATGCTTGCACGTTGCTGTTTTCAAAATTTAACTAATCACCGTTAATTTTCTATTATATAACAATACATTCATTCATTAGTAATTTCAAGTATAAAAAATAATTTCACAGCAAATAATATCGTCGGCATATGTTTAACAACGGATGTACAATGACAGATTGAACCGTTGCAATAGATTCATTTCATTGTAGTGGAAGAATTGTTGATAGAGTGATTTGAAGATGAGAGCAGTCAGCTTGCGCAAGGGTGATGTGGTTGTGGATTTTACGCAGGTCAGTGCGAGAAACCTTTGCGGATCGGGACAATCTTCTCAGATGCGAGGTGCTAGCTATGCCCTAAGCAGTGTCGTTCGCCATCAACGACGAGCACGCTTTCTTCTCCTTTTAACAAGTGGGGGCCTAAACCTCCGATGACCTGGAATAGGTTATCTTAGCTTATTAATTATGGAAAAACAAAGGAGGTTATCAAGGGATATAATCATGGGAGAAATTGTGAACTTAGTAAAGGGAACAATTAGATGGCATACTCAAGTGGAGAATCAAGGAACTTCACCAACAACATGCGCCAATTATATGACAAGAATAATTTACAAATGAAATATAATCAAGATAATCCATAATTAGGCAATTATTGCAAGGATTAGTAGATCGATTGAAGATTAGTTCGTCGGAATGATTTTGAGTCGACCGATCAAAAACACCAGTCGACTAAGTCGACTTAGTGAAGGTGATAGTTACTTATGTGAAACTAGTCGACCAAGTGACATAGTGAGCTGAATAATTGAGTGAATGCTCGGACCATCAATGTGGACTAGTACTCTAAGTGGAATGACTAGTCGACTGGGTAAGGCGAGTGGTCACCAGTGATGAGATTAGTCGAAAGGGCGAACTAGTTAGTTTACTGATCATGTGCTTGGTCAACAAAATGAAGTGGTTAGTCGATCATAGGCTAAAATGTGAGGATGAAGAAAATACGTGCGCACGCATGTGACAGATAGTATATTGCGTGAGCATATAAATGTATCCGTTCTCTATAATCTCTCTACATGGATATTGCACACTGCATGTTGCCTGTGAACTATATATCCATGTGTTATGTCTTCAGCTTCTCCACGTAGCATGTATCTTCAGAATAATCCTTGCTCCCAGTTAATTTAGGATTGGGATTTTTACCCGGCAGACCCTATAATCTTTTGCAATTACCTCTAAGACATTTGAAACATCCTAATTCCTCCTCCAACCTCGTAAACTTCCTCCGTCTTACCCAACAAACCCTGCCGTCAAATTTAACTATATTTGAGTCAATTACTTGGGTTAGTCTTGAGTTAACCTAACCAATTTAGCATCCAACGGTTAGGATTAGTCAAAATAATAAAAAAATAGAAAAAAAGCGTGAAGCTTGGGAGGCACAGGGAGCATCGGTCGAGGGGGGGAGGTTTTCCATCGCTGGGGGGAGCAGGGAGCAGCATCTACGTCCGGGCGGGGAGCAGGGAGGAGGATCGGCGGCGAGGGGGCTCCTGGGGTTGGGCGTAGCTCTGGGGGGCGGGGGGTTGGGGCTCCAGGGGGCGTGGCGGGGCTCCGGGAGCACGGCGGGGACGGCTTGAACAGGGGAGCAGCATCGGCGGCGAGGGGGTCTCCATCGTCGGGGAGGGGGGCAGGGAGCAGAGCCGGGGCGCGGCTCTGGAGGGGCGACGGCGGGCGGGCTCCGGGGGGGTGGATTGGGCGCGGGCTCTGGGGGCGGGGGGCGAGGTTCCTAGGCAGGGGGTTGGGGCTTCAGGGGGCGCGGGGGCTCCAGGGAGCTTGAGACCAGGCGGGGGGTTGGGGCTCCAGGGGGCGCGGAGCTCCGGGGAATGTTTTTATATTGTTAATAATCTAAAAATAATATTGTGACTTTTTTACCTTTTAAAATTCAGGTTATAATTTTCAGGGTCATCTACGACCTCTACATTCAATGATGCTCCTTGTCGGGCTGTTATACGTCCCATTATCATTCATTTGATTAAAAAATTACAAGATTAATTACTGCACTAATAGTTCTTACGGTCAGAGAGGTGTTTTGATCACATCATGGTTAATCGTTTATTATTTCTCGGTATACATTTATCTACAACTTATCCGTCAAATCAATCGAATAAAATGATCGATAAAATCCACTTATTTCATTCTCTCATCTTATTTATCTTCCAAATGTAATGGTATTTATTAGGCATGAAAATGGATGTGAATATATTCGTATCCGATCTGTTATCGTATTTGTTTTATACATATTTTTTTACTGAAGAGATATCACTTTTCACTAATAGAACTGTAAGTTACATCGAAACCGAAGGCGAGCGGGCAACAAGCTGCGCCGCTAGACCTTTTTGAATTGCAAAGCCAATTCTTTTAAACACTACATCCATAGATCTAATATTCGTATTCGTTTTAAAATGGATGCGGATATGGATATCACTTTGACATTCGCTAATATTCTCATTCGTATTCGTATATTCGTTCCGTACATAAGTATAATAATAGATTTATTTATAACTGTGTGTAACAATATTTATGATTTGATTCACCATTATTGATATAATTGTTATAAAAATACTATGTCGGGTATATCTATTGTATGTGTAAACCATCATAAACATGTATATTTTAGTTAATCTATTAATTTTTTTTGTTATTATTCGTATCCGATTCGTATTCGTTTTACATTCATATTCGTTTCTAAGGATATGGCAACACATTTTTCACATTCACCAATATTCATATCCGCATTCGTATTCATATTTTAAAATGGATAAGGATATAATTATGCATATATTCGTATCCGTATCCGACCATTTTCATCCCTAGTATTTGTGGAATGTTGCGGCGAGATATAGATGTTGTATGTTAATGGTGTTTTTACATTATCCTTATTTGCACATTTCCGAAATCATTTGACATCTAAAGGAATTTAACGTGTCGATTGATTTTATTATATCAAATTATTATTCCCATCCAGGAGAAGAACACATTTCTAGGTGCCCAACAACATCCACTAAGTCGAAAGTTCATTCAAAGATGATTCAAAGATGACCACATACACACAACATAATAATCCTATACTTGTAACGAAATTAAAAATATTTTAATATCAACTAATGATCCACAATACTGTTTTTAAATTATTTCATTCTATTTTTTTATTTTTTTGAAAAATGATTTCATGATTTTCATTTCTATATTCTTATATTATGTCATTCAAGTTTCGCGAGAAACAGAGACTCTCACAACCTCCATGTATACAGTCATTTTTTACGATCGCAAAATTTTTAAAATCGATCCTGCTTGGATGGAGGTCGTAGGAGTCTCTGTTTCGTACAGAATTTGAATGATATAATATAGGGATATAGTGATAAAAATTGACGGAAATATTTTTCAAAAAAATAAAAAAATTGAGAAAAAATAATGCATGGGAAGGATGGGACGCCTGGATCTCCTACGAGCTGCTACGAAGGGGCTGAAGGAGGGCACCACATGGAGCAAAAGAAGGATGGGGAGGATGAGGATTCTGGGAGAGGTGGAGGAGAAGCCGGGGGTGGAGGGGCTAATGGAAGGCATCACATGGAGCAGAAGGAGGGTAGGAGCTGGGGGAGGTGGTGGCTGGGGAGGGAGAGGAGGAGGAGCTGCGGGTCGAGGTGGCTGTGGAGGGGGAGGAGGAGGAGCTGGTGGCCGAGGTGGCTGTGGAGGGGGAGGAGGAGGAGGAGCCGTGGGCGGAGGTTGTTGGGGAGAAGGAGGAGGAGCAGGGGGTGGAGGTGGTTGTGGAGTGGGAGGAGGAGGAGGGGTGACGTCGGAGGACAGGGAAGGAGGAGGAGCAAGGTGCGGAGGAGGATGGGAAGTGGGAGGAGGAGGAGGGGTGACGTCGGAGGAGGGTGAAGGAGGAGCGAAGGGGGAGGAAGAGGATGGGGAAAGGAGGAAGAAGGGGAAGGCATTTTAGTCTATTCCTAAAATTAATTTCCTTTGTGTCCTCAAAGTTAACGTCCGTTTGCATTGGAGATGGACGGCAACTAACCCAAGGGGCACAAGTGATAGAACGACAAGAAGTCAGGGGTACAACTGATATTTTCAAAAAGAGATAGATATAACTAAAATTGCAATATCTCATAAGAACACAACTGATAAAAATCCAAAATATTGTTTGATAAATAACATTTTTTTTGAAAATTATCTGCTTCAAAGATAATCTCTTATATCCAAACACAAGGAAAGAGGACAACTTATCTAGACACCTCAAAGTTTAACTTTATTTACAGACTAATAGTAATACCACAGTGGTGCGTGCGGCGCTCCCATGAGATTCTGCAATTTGGGTACCAAAGACCCAAATATCTTCACGAAGATTCCAGTCTCCGATTACAACAGATAAATACGGCCCATTCTTATCCTTCAATAAAATATACCGACACACCAAAACGACCTCCATCTCCTCGCCATCCTTAGCCCCTCCCCATGATCCGGCACCTCCTCCTCGAATCCGCCCTCTCCGCCACCGCTCCGCCGGCGAACTCCCAGCGGTATACCAACCTCGACCGAACCCTCGTCTTCGTGTTCCTCTCGATCCTCGGCTTCTCCACTGTCCTCTACATCATCCACCAGTGCCTCTGCCAGCCTGATCCGTCCCCACGACGAGCGAAGCCCGACAATGACCGTGCCAGGCGACTGGAGACCATTCCGGCCATACGCTACCGGGAATTGTCGCCACCGCAGCTGGGTGACACCACGTGCACGGTGTGCCTGGCGGAGTACGCCGACGGGGTGGAGGTGAGGGTGCTGCCAGCATGCGGGCACGCATTCCACAAGGAGTGCATTGATCGGTGGCTGCTCACGGTCTCGTGGCTGTGCCCGATATGCCGGAAGCCTGCGGTCGAGAGGGCGGTGAGGAACGTCGGCGGAGGCGGTGCCTTGACGATTGCCGTGGAGGGTGGGAGTGGAGTTGGGCAAAGTGGATTGACGAGATCGAGTTGTTGATGGAAGAGTAGAGTGGGGTGTCTTGCAATGTACATAGTGTTGGATAAGTTCTAGTGGATGATATGTTCTGCTCTCTGTCTCTTTTCTCCATCTCGTTTTGCTTGTGAAAAACTGTTTGTTCTTAAATCTCCGACTGACAGACCCATATGGAGCATCGGGTCTGGCCGGCCCGGATTCGACCTTGACCCAACCTGCAAAAGCTCGGGTCCTATCCGAACCCGATGTACAAATGGATCAGGTCCGAGTCCTCATTTTTCAAAAATATTATACTTGGGCCGGACCGGGCCCGAATCCGAAGTACAAGTACGCCGGGTCCGGACCCTCATATTCTAAAATATCATATTAGAACTAAATAAGGGGACACGGATTTATAGTCACAATACATCCAATATTTCCTTCATACATCAATAATAATATTATATCGTAACAATACATCCAATATTCATGTGTTATGGACGAATTATAACCATAACAATAAATTGGAACCAAAGTGCAACTTCATGAAATCAAAATAAGTGTGGGTTGAGCCCGGCCCGAGCCCGACCCGAACCCGAGCCCGGAGCCGCGGGCCTTGGGCCGGACCCGGGTCCTCAATTTGCTGAAAAAAAGGCCCACGGAAAATTGATGGGCTCGGACCGAGCTTTCCCGGGTTGGGTCGGGTCGAGCCCAATGCTCCACCCTAACCGGAAGGATAGGTGACATCAATCTTGCTCTGAATGATAATTCGATCGACTGTTTGATTTCTTTTTTCTTTCAAAGATCTTCTAGATAGGGAGGCAAACAAACGAATACGGATATATGTATATCGTATCTTTATCTATTTTAAAATAGGAATACAGAAACGGATACATTGTGTATATTGAAAATTGCAAATCATATCATTAAATACGGATACGGATATGAAAATAAATAATAACGATTCGGATATTTTACGAACGGAAACGAATTATCCTGCATATAAGAAATACCTTCTAATGCTTACATTTAGTATGATTGTTTGGTAAAGTTGAAAGTAATAATCAATTAAATCAAAAATAATAAACTACAAGACAACAAAATACAAAAAGAAATTATAGTATTATACTATGTTTGATAACTGTATAAAAAATGATTAAATAATATAGAGATGTATATTTTCTTCCCATATTTGAAAATGACTACAGATGCAATATATTGCAAATGATCCTGTAACATATTTGGAGATACACACATACAAAAGTTGATGTATGTATATACAATATAAACAAAGATTCAGCAATGTGGATATCCATATCCGTATCTGGCAAAAAAATATGTAAACATATCCGTATCCATATCCTCAAAAAATTTGAAAACAATATCTGTATCCTTATCCGTATCCATAAAAAAATAAAATCTCATATCCATATCCGTATTTGTATCCGCTAAAATAAAAAATTCATATCCATATCCTCTTAAAAACGAATACAGTGACGAATGAATACAGATATATCCGTATCTGATTGTATCCCTAGTTCTAGGTATCCGAGATTCCACCAACAAGGGTGTTGGCAAATCTTCTCTTTTCAATTTATAATGCATTGGCCTATCATGTAGCTATCACTAATTTACTCCCATCCAGATGGTTGTCGTCACCATATAATGATGTTAGATTTTCATACGTGAAGACTGATTGATGATGTGTATGCATGAATCAACCTTGCCAATTTTTCTAGTATATCAGGGGTATATTGATAATTTCACATAACCCATTTACAGCCTTTGGAGGCAGTCAACTATTTTATTCCCACATAACTCACTTGTCGAGCCACTATAAATCTGCATCTTCTATAAATGCATTTGTTTTCTATTACTGATCATGTCAAGACCTCAGTTCCGGGTCATTGGATCTTCCATCTACACGATCTGGTTACTCAGCAATAGCTTTATCCAATAATGATAGTTAGCACTCAAAAACAGACTACAATAAAATGCTACATAGAGAAAGCAACTCACAAATTTCCATTCACAAAACAAAGCTTACATAGTCATCTACCCCACTATTTTCTTATACATCAAGCTAAAAGAAAAGGGAACAAAAGAACTACTAACCATATTACACTAGAAGCTACTATTGTTAGCTGGTTGGCTGATTAAAGTCCTTGTGATGACTCACCGATACATGTTGGATTTTCAGAAAGCATCGGATGAAGATTAGTGAGTGCTAAGTAACGAATAAGAAAAAGTAAATAGGTAGTGTAGTTTACCAAAACTTATTAGATCATTAAGTTTCATTTATTCTCATTAGATTAATTCTTATTTCTTTTGTTCCACATAGTAGATTAGTCCATGTGATTTACATCACCTCTCATATACTCCGAAGATGTGGACACTTCAAGATTTAAGATTGCATTGATCTGGTGAGCTTATACCGTTGCACGTCACCTCAACCAATATTCCAATATCTTGACAATTTTCTTTTTATTTTATTAATCAGAATGTACATCCTCGGCTTGTTAAATAAGAAAGCACACTGTTCTCGAAGAGCTGGTAACTTAAAACCATAGGCTAGCCTTTAATCACATATATTAGCAGCTTTAAATACATGTTATCGTGACCCAGTAGCTATGAAATCACCCGTGCCTCCACATGTTATGACCACATCTTCAGTCAGTAAACCTACTAGTGACAATCGAGATCACGTATTGCAAATCATTCATTCATTTTGTGCGCACTTATCATAACAGGACAACCGTGCACCACCTAAGTATGGCCTGTCAATACAGATGTTTTTCTGACAAACTTATAGGTTACATGCCTAACCTATAGTATCTACTCCAAGTCATCCATATCTTAAAAGATAGAACGAAAATCAAAATTGGATCCTATTCATGCTATGTCAATTTTCATCTAATATTAACGCAATACTAAACATAAATCATAACAACTTCAAGAATGATTCCTTACACCAACTTTATTTTAGTAATTATTTTAAAGTAATCATGAAATTAGTACGTTAGTATTCTTCAAAATACAGAGCACGATAAATATAAATTTTTTATCTAATTTCAGTGAAAATCCAACAACAAAGGAAAGGATTTCGTTACCTAATCGAGCTCTCCCTCTCTCTCTCGCATATGTAGTGCTTTATCGTAATTTATTTTCATAAAAGGTGATTTATGACTCCTGAAATGATCAAATTTTACTTTCGTATGAAGAATACTAAGAGCATGCCAACAATGCAAAGAACGAATAAAGAACATGAAGAATGCGTAGAACATATTTTCTTTCATAATTTCAGAAGAGTTTACCCTTATATGGAGTGATATTTCTAAGAAAATTTCAGCAGAATTTCCCCTTATATCGGGATATAATTCTATTGAAATTTAGGTAGAGTTTCCCCTTATATCAGGACATCTTTCGAGAGAAAAATGGAAAGAGTTTCCTCTATAAAATCATCGAGAGGGAAACAATGAAATTGAAAGAATATAACAGAACTGCAAGCGATGGAGAATCGGTAGACACAATACTTCTTAGACGAGTGAAGCGTGTGACGAATCACATGTTTCACTGACAGTCCAATCGTCCGCACTTAAGTAGCATGTTATACATATTCCTCCATCAAACAAACATAATAACTGTAAAATCGATAAGTCTCTTGTCAAGGGTGAGTGAATCATATGAATAACTCGTATGCTCACTGACGACTGAGTTGCATGCACTCGAGCAGGGATATGCTCAGATTTCTCCTTGAAACACAACACAAAATGAATTGAAAATGAAGATGAATCAAAAACCTAGCTCAAGTTAGAGCTTACTTACCTCCTACACGAAGCCAACTAGGAGAGGATTGCATCGTCTTCCTCCTCCTTGTCCTTCCGATAGCGCTTCGCTAGCATTTTTTCCTCACCTCCCTCTCCTCTTCCCGACCTCTCGACCCTAGCCCTCAGGGTAGTGGTAGTAGTGGAAATCATAAAGAATGAATGAGTAGGGGGCTATTTATAGGCTTAAGAAAATTGTTAACCATGGTTAGTTAACCCTGATTTAATCCTTAACTATGGTTAGTGGCCCAATCTTATCCAAAATTTAAGCCTTAAGTACGAACCTTCCAGAAGCTTCTAGATTCACTAATGACGCTTAACTAGTGTTAATCACGATTAATTAGCACTGATCGGATTAATTGTTTGTAATTGTAATCAACATCTATTAAACATTGATATATTATTTTTTAATCATAATCAATAGTTTTAATGATCATTTGTATCTTAATCAAGATTTGTTAGTACTAATGATGATGATTAAGAGCTAATGACAACTTTAACCGACGTCAGCCTTGTTTGCTTCCAAACTTCATAACTATTCAAAACAGCCTCCGATTAAGATGAAACAAGTTCCGTTGGTTTCCTCTTGATGAGTCGGATCTTATGACACATTATCCGAGAGATGACCAAGTTCATGACTTTACAATTATAACAACCTTAAAGGAAATCTCGTCCTCGAGACTTGAAGTGCAGACATAACAACCTTATATAGGATTGAAATCATAACAACTTTAAAGAGAATGAATGCCATTTCGTTTACGATATACACATAGATCATTCAAATAAATATGGGTATTTCTCTCTCATATCTATCTCAAGTTCCTATGTGGCTTCTTCAAACTCTTGGTTCCGCCACAATACTTTAATTAGAGGCACCTCTTTAATCCTCAACTTCTTGATATCCATGTCCATAGGTATTTCCAAGTATGTCAAGTCTGGCTCAACATGCAAATCATCATAGATTATTTTATGCTCAGGATCCCTAATATAGTTTCTCATTTGATACATGAAAAACATCATGTATTGCTAAAATATGTGGAGGAAGCACAAGTCTATATGCAACTTTTCCAACCAGCTTGGTAATTTCAAAGGAACCTACGAACCTGAGTGTCAACTTTCCATGAAAGCCGAACCTCTGAACTTCCTTCATAGGTGACACTTTGAGGAATACAAAGTCACCTACCTTAAACTCAAGGTCTTTCTTCGGGTATCACTATACCTTGTGTAGTTATTCTGAGCAGTTTTTAGTCTTTTTTTAGCAAGCTTTATGGCTTCTCGTATCTTTTTTAGTCTATCTGAATCACAAAAGTTCTTTATCCGTACTTCTTGCCAATGCAAAGGAGTAGTACACCTACGTTCATATAATGCTTGAAACAGTGTCATGCTAATACTTGTATGGTAATTATTATTGTAGGTGAATTCTGTAAGAGGCAAATATTTAATCTATGATCCCTTCCATTCTAAGGCACATGCTCGTAGTATATCCTTTAGAATCTGAATAATACATTCTGATTGACCATCTGTTTGTGGATGGTATGTTGTTCTCAAGTATAGTTGTGTGCCTAAGGCTTTCATGAAGTTCTCCAAGTAGTGTGAGGTGAATCGTGAATCTCGATTGAAAACTACCTCCTTTGGAATGCCATGAATACAGATCACATGTGTACTATATAATTCCGCAAGCTAGTTTGGAGTGGAGGATAATCTTATTGGAATAAAGTGTTCTACCTTGATCAAACGATCTATTATAACTCATATATTATCTTTACCACCAGTCATTTGAGGTACCTGATAAACACGGAATTCAAGAGAGCCTAAATGGTGTCTCACACAAGGCGGAGACGACCGTCGCTGTGGCGACCCTCAAATGAATCTCGTATTTAATCAACAATTAACCCACACTATAGATCAAAGAAATAGAAATAAATGTGGAGTTAAATTTATTTTTAACTCTGCACAAAATGTATAGCAAGTAAGTATGCAGAGAGTTCGAACACAGGGAGCAAACAAGGTAGAAGCACAAAAGTGTGTGAGTGAAAGCATGTGGTGTCTATACTATGCAAGAAAATAGTTTTTGTGGGTTTTAAATTTTTTTAAATTTTTTTTAAATTTTAATTTTGTATTTTGATTTTTAATTTTCCGATTTTTATATTTTATATTTTATATTTTTTTTAATATTGGAATATAAAGACAACGTAATAAAAGACAAGATAAAGTATTTATAAAAACGTGAAAAAATAACCAAAAATTCGGAAATAAAATCTCTTTGGTATTTTTATAATTTCAGAAGTCAGTAGGACCTTCCCGAAGACGCACTTCTCAGATCAGGCCTCTCCAGCTCCGCTGGGCTAAGGGGCCCCGGATGCTCCCTCTATTGTTTTTGTGATTTTTGGGTATTTTTCAAAGTATTTTTGGTATTTTTAAATACTAAAATAAAGGAGAACAGTGAAATGTGTACTGGCTGTGAGGAAAATAGGAATTAAAAATAGCAAATAGCCACAAAATTTTTCCACACTATTTTTCAAATAAAGCGAATAAAATATAGAGGAAACTGGAACTTAGTTTATATTTTTCTGAGTTTTCTTTGATTTTATATATTTTTTGAACTTTTTGAGTATTTTCGAATTTTTAAGTTTTCCTTTTGAGTTTTTTAGTGTTTTTTGTACTGACACTAAAATATGATAAAATAGACAGTAGGGAATTTTTTTGGAATTTTTAGAGGTATTTTACTATTTTTTTGGTATTTTCTAAGCTAGACAGTGAATAAAAAACATGTTTTTGATTTTTAATAAATATTAAAATGAAATAAAATCAGAAACTAAAATTGTGACGTTAAAGTACAAGTACACAAGAGCTTAACCCTAATTTTTGAGAATTTTTGGAATTAAAATGGGGTTCCAAATAATTAATACAAGCACACAAAAATATCACAGCCTGATAGGGGTATAAGTGCAAATATTCAAAAGTCCATGGGCATACATGCAATTTTCCTCAAAAATTAACACTTAATATTTAATTTCCAGGACCAAACATAAATTATAAAATCTGCAGGGGTGTCGGCGCAATTTTCCCACCAGGGCGCGTGACTTGCACGCGCCTAGCGAGGACTGAAGTGTAATTTTCCAAAATCCGAGGGCTTACATGCATTTTCTCCAAAAATATAACACTTAATATCAAAGTTTTGGCACTGAAACAAAATAAACCAAAGACCAAGGGCCTCTCTGCAAAATATCCGCACCTCACGTGTACAGGTCACGTGAGGTGATGTGGTAGAGGACCTAAATGTAAATACTAACAATAGAAGGGTCTACTTGCAAAATTTACAAAATGTTTAAACTACGAATAAAAGTTACTAGACTAAAAGAAAAATACAAAAAATAGCGAGGGTATACTTGCAAAAATCCCTCGCAAGGCGGATCCAACGGCCGGGGGGCCTTCACTTGACACGTGGCGACTCCTCAGCTCGCGATGACGATTCGGCCTGGACGTCTGAGATCAGATCTCAGATGAGATCCGACGGTGGCGGGCGCTGACGATCGGACGATCCATGTTAAATATGGGGCTCCTTCTTGATCGGACGGCAGCGAGGCCAGGAGGAAGAACGCGGAAGAAGGCCTGCGACAGCGAACTTCCGCGACCTCCCCCGTCCTCCTTCGTCGGCGTTCAGGCCTCAAAATGGCCCAGATCTCCTCCCGCAGGTGTCCTCCATGGTTGGGAAGCTTCAAGACGGCCGGAAGGGTGCTGGCCTTCGCCTACGACGGCGGCGGAGCTCAAAGCCTCCAGGTATCTCCAGCGTCTCCAAAATGGGCTCCCAGGTATGCGATTTGGCTCAAAACCTGCAGGGAAAGGTCGTGAAAGGACCAAGGGCAAACTGCCTTGGCCCCGTGGTGGCTGGCGCACAGTGGTTGTGACGTAGAGGTGGCGGCCGGAGGAGCACTCCGGCGATGGAGTTGAAGGTGCGAACTGAACGAGGAATCGAAGTGGATTTTAAGGGGCTTTTGATCCTAGGACTACGTCGAATCTATTGAGCGAAAGATAAATGGATGAAGGGGGGCCTCGATGGTCGGAGCCAGAGGGGGAGATGTACCTCGACCGTCGGTCTTGCGGGAGGTGGTGGAGGCGCCCTCGACCTCGTACGCCCTGGCTAAGGAGCTCGCGGCGGAGCTGTCACCTCCAGCAAGCTTCAAACCACCAGAGAGGCAGAGAGGGGTGGACCAAGGGGACTCGAAAATCAAATTCAAAGTGGGGGGCCGTTAAATCTGGTTTGACCCCTGACCAAAGTGCTCCAAAGATCAAGGCGCCTCGAGCGCCGTAGTGATCCTCGGCCCAAAATAATCGCATGGCGGGGTAGACCAAGGATCGAGGTTCGTATTTGCAGAAGGAATCATCACGAAAGAGTGCAAGGATCAACCGCGAAAAAGCCAAGAAGTTGGCTCAAAAACCAACTTCTGACGCAGCACATGGGGGAGGGCGACCAGTTGACTGGGGTCAACTGTTGACGTCTCCTGGTTGGTCCACGTGGACCAACCAGGAAAAACCCTGATTTAATCCTTTATTAATTCATTTAAAAATAGAAATAAACCGAATTAAATTAGGATTATAAAAAAATATTCGTTATTTTATGTAGTATTTTATTATGATTTTTAATTTATTTTATGAGGTATATTTTCATGAGTTTACTTTTTAGCCCTATATAGGTATAATGCATATGTATGTTAGTATTTTATTTTTATTCTGTGTATTTTATTTTCATTATTTTTATTTCTTATTTTCTAAAATCATAAAATACTTTTATATACACAAATATATTTTTGTTTTATTTTTCTGATGTATTCTGCACATTAAATAAAATATAAGTGTAAAAAGTATAGGTATAAATATAGGTATAATACCTGTATGATCTATATATGTTTATTTTTATTTTGAGTTTTCTTTGCATTTTTATTTTGATTTTAATGTACATAATTATTATAAATAATATTTACAAGATTATAAAAATATAAAAAATATAAAATAATGAATAAATAATAAATTGAATATTTTAAACTGTACAGTTGTACAATGGGGGTCCAAAACTCAACTTTCAAACCGTAGCTCTGCCAAATGCGAAACTACCGCCATTAAATAGATTATTTTATTCTATATACAATTAAAGGAGAGTTTGATGCAATCGGAGTTTTCATTTGTGAGATACGGGTCTGGGAAGTTGGGATTCTGGATTTTTATTCAGACCATAACTTTTTATCTGTGTATTATTTTTCAGTGAAATCAATTTTGTATTTTTATTTATAAAATTATCTACAACTGTACAAAGTTTATTTATTTGATGTATAAAAAGTGGAACCAAAAATAGGTCCCAAAATGAATAATGAATGAATTAATACATATAGGTATTTGGCCCTTATCTCCCCCTACTTTATTCCTTGTCGACCTATTCATCAAGATGCCTAGGTCTCGGGGTTTCGGGTCATAAAATATTTACAATATTTTATTCTTTATTTTATTCATTCTATAATTTTGGCTTTAATTACAGTATTTTATACACTAATTGAATGCACATGCATGAATGCTAAGATGCTATATTTAAGGCTATTTACAGGCATTTGCTAGGGTTTTTGGTGCCAAAATGATAGAATAAAGATGATAAAATGTGGATTCATCATCCCCCTATACTTTACCTTTGCTAGTCCCTAGCAAACACTTATGAAATAAGTGCAAAAAGAAAAGAAAGAAAAGAAAAAGAAGAATTTGGATTTTATTTGATCATCGAACTTGTCTTCACAAAATCAAAGTTTGGAGCTTAAGTCGGACCTTTGGAATTTTAGTGCGGGCGGAACCTTAATGAGAACCGAGTTTGGAATTCAACAGTCCTTGAGAATCCCAAAACTCTGTCCAAGTCTCCTCAATAGCCAGGTCAGAAATACTTCAACTCATACGCAAACTCTTACGACTATGAATCTGACTCGTACAGTGTTAGTGATGGTAGCTCTCCCCAACTAGAATGGTAAAGAAACTGACTTCTCCAGTATGACAACCCAGTGATTCCCCAATCCAACAACTCCATCCTCGAGGAGCGGGGTATTCCCTTCTAAGTTCAAGTGGCAACTAGCTCAAGAGGAGGGGGTGAAGAGAAGAATGGACGGTAGCCAGTGTAGCTACCTATCATGGGATGCAAGACCAGTGTAGTCAAGTCATCCTGCTGCAGGCTCACATGATATGACTTTGGAACTCAAGCTTGCTTATTGACTTTGTACATACTTTGCAGGATTTTTATTTTTTGTACATGCCTGAACTTATTTTTTTGAATTCTATATACATCAGCATTTACATAAGGAGTTTTTCCTCTTGAGCCAGTAGACTATCCCTCTTTTGAAGCTTTATCGCAACCCACAGCCTCCTGTCTTTAGACTTCCTAATCACTGGACGGGTTGGGGTGCACTTCCCTCCCTAGAGGAGGACAAATGTTTCCACTTGTGTGCATCTTATACCGGCAAATCCAATCCCCTCACCACTCCAACTGAGTTGAGCCATGTGAAAGGTGCAGGTGTCCAAGTTAGGTCATTATCAACAAGAGTCGTGCGTGTGCTCCGAAATACTCTACTTAGGCAGTCAAGAATCCATTGAACCAAGTCTCGTGATCCTCAAAGAATTAAGTCAACTAGACCTGAAGTACCTCAAACCTAGTTCCTATAAGGTCCCTATTATTAGGTAGATTTTAAGGTCCAATCAAGCTCCAATCTTCGGATTTTACTTAGACTCGTTCAACTATCAAACTCAATCCGAAAAGTGCGAATGTTATGTAATGCAATGCAGAAAATATTTTTGTGATGCAATTTTCAAAGATTTTGAACTTTTTATGGATTTTTGAATAGATGATGATGATGCATATGCAGATGCAATTTTTTGTATTTTTCAAAGAAATTTTTCAAATGTTTTTGGATTTCAATTTTGCAAATGTTTTTGGGATTTTTGAACACAAAAAGATTTTGGCTGAAAGCTGGGTTAAAGCATTTACACGGGAGTGCTTCTTATATATACAAGAAGTATATTTTAAGAATTTACAAGGGTAAGTGGTCAGTTTTATACATATATATATAGTGGATTTTGGTGAGATGTAAATATTCCTCAAACTTATTTGACAAAAGCTTTTTCAAACAATTTTTGAAAACGATAGTCCAAAATAGTTTTTACATACATTTTACAAACATGAACACACATTTGAAAATCATTTTGCAAAGGCTTTCAAAATAGTATATATAGATTTTTCAAAACATTTTTGCAACCATTTTTCAAACCATTTGCAAATCATTTTTCAAACATTTCACACAAAGAAAAGAAATTTTACAAACCACACATGTTTACACAGGTTGAAAACATGTAACAAAACATTTTCAAAATAGTTTTCAATAGATGTTCACAAAGATTTCAAACTATTTTTCAAACAGTTTGCAAAAAACATTTTCACCTGATTTATTAATCAGTATATACAAAAAGAATTTGAGGAACAAAACACCTTTTTATTAAGGATTTTTAATGAATTTTTAAAGAATTATTACCCATATTATTAGGAAAATACGAAAGTACGAGTTATGGCTAAAGTATATACGCAGTATATACGACCCCCCTATACTTAGCTTGAGCTATGTCCTCATAGATCAGAGAGAAAAAGAGAAGATAGAACTCGTACTGAGTATAGGAAAATCTAAAGAAAGAATGAATGAATCAATGAGAAGTTGACCGTCCCCCCTATACTTAGGATCAGATAATCCTAAGTATAGCAGACTGTACACAAGGCAGGGAGGGTCAAGGGTGGGAATGAACAGATCGTACTCAGATTGTCCCCCCTATACTTAGGGTAAGATATCCCTAAGTATAGACAAGAAGAGGAGACAATGGAGAGGATCGAAAAGAATAGAAGAAACTCGGGGTGCATACCCCCCCATACTTAGGACAAAGTACGTCCTAAGTATAGAAGACTGACACAAAAAAGGGGCAACACCTTTTCGATAGATGAAGAAGATAGAAGAGGAAAAGAAGAAAAGAAGAAAAAAAGAAAAGAGGTGAAGATGGAAGAAGAGATCGTGAGGATGTACACATCGCTCCCCCTATATTTAGGGTGAAAGAAGCCCTAAGTATAGGCAACGATAGGAGTGATGACACAGAACGATGGAAGAACACTCGGCTCGTCCACCCCCCTATACTTAGGATGAAGTACGTCCTAAGTAAGGCAAACACGAGAATGGGTGGACGAGCAAAACGGGAGAAGGTCGAAGATGAACATAAGAGGATATACAGCAGAGGTGGATGTACACATGATCACGAAGGTCGAAAGCGAACCTTCTTGCGGGACCGCTGAGGAATGGATCTGGTGTGATGCAGGTCGACATCGGGGTCCACAGTGGGCGGAAGCCGATCAGGGTCGACAGAGTGAAGGTCCTCAGGGGCCCGAGGGTGTGAAGGCACAGACGGGTGAGTGGAAGAAGTGTGGTCGGGTCTGGCCTTAGGAGTCTCGCTGATATCGAAGTGAAAAGGGACGAACTCATCATCATCGGAAGTATTATACTCAGAGTCGTCCTGCGAGGTGTCATCCAGGTCAAAATCAAAAGGCACGAAATCATCGGTGGAAGTAGTCGAACTCTGTTCGTCCTCTATAATCTCAACCGGATCATCTTTCTCATCAAAAGGCCCGAATCTCCGAAGAAAAGCAACTAAATCAAATTCGGCCTTGGGCTCATCAGTATCTACATGAACAGGAACGGACCCGTCAGTGAAAGAAGTCGAAACATGTCCGGCCTATCTAATCTCTACATCTGCCCTCCGCTCAATGGTGTCTATCGTGTAAATCCCGCGGATGTCATCAACACAACGCCAAGTCCCAGAAGAAGGAACTCCGAGGTCCATGCTTTTCGAGTCTTCCTCAACTGGGAGGAATTCTCGGGTCTCAGTGGAATCCAATAAGCAACAAAATTCTCTGATAGTATCATTAAGGTCATGGTCCTCGAGGTCAACCAAGATAGGTGAAGTCGCATCAGGTGCAGGTCTCTGGTCGGCAGTGGGTGCAGTGATCGAACTTCACTCTCATCAGCAGGGCGAAAGCGAATCTCTCCTGATCCATAGTCAATAACAACCCTCACAGAGGCAAGGAATGATCGTCCCATGATGATTGGAGAGTGCTCCCCTGTGGAGGTCTCCATGGGCAATACGACAAAGTCAACAGTGTAGCTCATGCCCTGAATCGATATGACGGCATTTTCAAGGATACCCTTCGGCCTCTTTATTGATCCATCAGCAAATTGTACGATCATCCTGGTCTTCTTGAGAGGCCCTAAGTGAAGAGACTGTACCAGCGAGAAGGGTATGATGCTAATCGAAGCACCGCCGTCTAGGAGAGTGTGATCACATGTGAAGTCAGGGATGGTGCAGCTAATGAAAGGTGTGACAGTGTTCCTCTTCCGAGGAATGGGACGGTGTGTGATGGCGTGGGCAGTGGCCATGGTCAAGATATGACGCTCAGATCTGCTCCTCCGCTTTCTCTTCTTGGGAAGAGGAGCAGATAAATCGGTCATGGCCTGCTGAAGTGGGGCACGGATGATCTCATGAATGGTGGCCACCACTTCGGGTTCAATCAATATTTTTTTGAATTTTTGGACCTCCTCCATACAAGGGAGAAGGTCAGAATCAGCATATACATGAGGCATGCCAAGAGCAGTCTGTACAGCGGCATCCTCGGAGTCACATGTGGGACTGGATGTGAATGGGTGTGTGGTCAAGGGTTCTGGCAAGTGGACTCTCTCCTCACAGTCTGGCTCGATCATGTGTCTCCTGAACTCTTTTTGTATTTTTAAAATTTTCTCATTTTTTGTATTTTGGGCGATTGCAAGCTCTCATGGTCGTCCTCAAATGAATCCATATCCTCAAAGAATGGAGCGACATTATGGTTCTTATTTAAACTAGTAAGATCAGTGATCCTCGAATTCATATGCTCCATCATCTGATTCAAGGTCTCAAGTGTGGATATCATGAAAGGTGACTCCAAAATCTCAGGATCGGGTGAGTCGAATGTGGGCGGTGGGTGTGGACAAAAGTCACATTCCGGATTAGGATACTCAAGGAAGAGAGGGTTGTCGAAATGTGTAGGTGATGGTGGTGGAAATGACTGGTGATGGTCAAAGTCCGGATCCTGAAATAGTGGGTTGTTCGGATATGTACAAAAGTCAGGAGCAAAGTCCTCCTGGAAAAAAGGAGGTGGACCGGCTGGAGTGAACGAGTGATCCGCAAAGTCCGGATAAAATAAGCTCCAGTCGGCCATCTCGAAACAAAAGAAAATGATCGGGAGAGCTCGATGGTCAAGCCAAGAGAGGTGAGAAGAAAGGCACAAGTGCACAGCGGCGATCTAGGACACACACACAACAATCACAATCAAAAATAAAAATAAATCAAACCCTCAATTCACCTACTCAACTCGGTAGAGACCACAAAGAGCGGTCTGTTTATCTGTCTGTTTTAGAGTTAGGTGAGAAGTCCAAAGTTCACAAACACTTAGGAGACTGAGAATGGGATTTGGGCACTAATCCTTAGCGTGTGCGTGAGCAATGTAAAACGAAGATAATGAGGGGATTACTCGCCCCAAGAGAAGATTTTCTTTTTTGTCGATTTTAGGGTCGAGTAATATTAGCAGTCCCAATTTTATTGGTTATCACTTTTTTGGATTTTTAGTTAGAAATGCACGAGCCTAACGAGGAGTCAATTTCACTTAACACCTAGGTGATCAAAATCAGAGGGAGAGTCAGAAAAGCAATGCAAGCGGCAAAAACGATGATGAATGCTAAAGCATAAATGCTCACCTTTCCTCCAGCACTCTACATGCAAAGATACTCAGCAGAATTGAAACGTATCTATATGCAAATGCAAAACCGATGAAATCGCCCTAAGTTTCAGAACTTGCTATTAGCGGGAAGAACCACAAGCTGACCACCAATCATCAACCCTAGAGTCCGGTCTAGGCTCACCCCTTCTCTGCTCAACACACTTGAGTTTAGGAGAAAGCGCTTTGCGGGGAGAGCTCGCGGCGCGACGGATTGAAGGTGATGATCAACTGTTTAAAATTTGACTAAGTCCAAACGATACTATAGGTGCATGCAAAGGTATTAGGTGTTTGGCCTTAATCTATCGCAAGCAATCCTAAAAGCTAAGGGCTCAATCACACAAAAGAAATGAAAAATAAAACCGGAAAACAAAATAAAAAATGCGAAGAAAAGCCGACAAAACCGCGGTGAGCCCCCAAGTGAACAATCACTTGGAAATTAGACCCGAGTGTCTAATGTCCGAGTACCTGTATTATTACAATTAATAGTCTCTCTCTCACTACAAATTACAAAAACAAATACGAGGAAATAAATACAACAACTACTGTGGAGCTCGGTCTACAAAATTCCTCTTCGTCTCCTCGGTGCTCGGCTGACAGATGCCGGCTTCACGTGGGTGCGTAGGCGCCTAGGGTGGAGCGCCTCCCTTGATCCGTGGTTCCTCGCACGAAGTCAACAAAAGAGAAGGTTAGACAGCTCAATAGATATATCAAAAATAAAGAAAATAAAATAGCAAAAATGAAAGCCGCGAAATAGACAATAAATCACAATCACAAACAAGACCCGAACTACGAGCTGTTGCTCCCCGGCAACGGCGCCATTTGTTGAAGCAGAAAAATTGAGGGGTCGTATTGATCCACAAGGCAGATCAACAGTCGGCACGCGTTGTTGCTCCCCTGTGCACGTGACAGTCAAGGGTATAAAGGTAAAAACACAAAAAGTTAGGGACCTCTTTGCAAACTTATCAACTGCAATTAAATATTGTTTGGGCTAAAAACAACTAGGCAAAGGCCCCGGGGGCCACCTGCAAAATCGCCACAGCCACGTGCGATGCACGCGCCTGGCGAGGGCCTCTATGTAATATTACAAAACTAGGGGGGCTTTACGCAATTTATACAAAAATTTAAAGTGCAGATGAAAGTTTTAGTAGTTACTGCGAAATACAAAAACCGACGGGCGTATCTTGCAAAATGCCCACCTTAGGCGCAGATCAGATGGTCGGCGCGGCTCCACTTACGCCACGTGTCGATCCGCGAGCACACGATGCCGATTCAAAATCCACGGCCAGGATTAGATCTTGTATGCGTAGATCAACGGTGTAAGTTCAAGGCATCGGACGGTGGCTGTTATGTCTGGCACCCATTTCTGATCGGACGGCAGGGACCTCCCTCACAAGAACAGGGACGAATCTGACCAAGCCCGGATTTCGCGCGCTCGTAGCTCCTTCCGCCGGCCAGAGGAGAGACTCCCACGGAGCGCAGAATCCTCCTGGAGGTCTTACGTGCCCACGATGGGCAAGGGCGAGCTCCAACAGGTCTCCGGGAAGCCTCCAAGGTCGGAGATAGGCGGGGTGCCCAGGTGCCTTGTCGTTTCTCAAAAACCGACCCCCAGCGGGGTCTTGAACCTCCAGGTCCTGCAAGTAAAGGTTAAACGACAAAAAAAGGGGTCCTGGGGGCTCCAGCAGTGGGTACGGGAGGAATAGGAGTTGGGCGGACAGTGATGGTGGTGGCCGGAACTGCAGCACTCCGGCGAAGGGGTTTGGCACGAAATACGGCGATTAATTGATAAGCGTCAGCCAAAATAGGTCGATCACATAGACTAACAAAGAATTGCAGTAAAAAAAAGAAAGAATAAACAACACCTCAAAGGTAGAAATACCCGAGATGGGGGACCTCGACGGCGGGGCCGGAGATGGGGTTGTGGAGCCGCTCCTCGCCCTTGGCTGAGCCCCGCGCACGTGCTGGAGGAGGTCTGTCACCCCTCCGGTCCTGAACACCGCGAGAAGAGGCCAAAACCAGGGTCAAAAGAGGGTTCAAGGGGCAATGGAGGTGACGGGTAGTGTTTTGAAACAAGGCCAAGTGGCGAACTTCGAGACGTGCTCACGGGCGAGAGAAGAAGATCTTGGAGTATCCAAGCCCCGGCGAAAATCCTGGATGTGTCAGGACAAAAAGTCATGAAGGTGACGTTACCAATGGAGGCTAGGAACGAGCTCCAAAATAGGGAGAAAAGGGGGGAAAAACGCAGATCCAGCGGTCCGACCTGGGGTCATGGAGTTGACCCCCGGTCAACGGATGGCGTGGCCTGATTGGGCCACATCATCCGCAAAAAGACAAAAAATTAATAAAAATCTTGTAAATTGAATAAAAAATATTAAATGAATTAATTAATTTAAGGTTATAAAATAAAAAAGGTTTATTATTTAATAAATTATTTTATTGTAATTTTTATTATTTTTATTAGGTATATTTTTATAAGTTGCTTTTATACCCCTATATAGGTATAATACCTATGTATGTTAGTATTTTATTTTTATTCTGTGTATTTTATTTTCATTATTTTTATTCTTATTTTCTAAAATCATAAAATACTTTTATATACACAAATATATTTTTGTTCTATTTTTGTGATGTATTCTGCACATTAAATAAAATATAAGTGTAAAAAGTATAGGTATAAATATAGGTATAGTACCTGTATGATCTATATATGTTTATTTTTATTTTGAGTTTTCTTTGCATTTTTATTTTGATTTTAATGTACATAATTATTATAAATAATATTTACAAGATTATAAAAATATAAAAAATATAAAATAATGAATAAATAATAAATTGAATATTTTAAACTGTACAGTTGTACAATGAGGGTCCAAAACTCAACTTTCAAACCGTAGCTCCGCCAAACGCGAAACCACCGCCATTAAATAGATTATTTTATTCTATATACAATTAAAGGTGAGTTTGATGCATTCGGAGTTTTCATTTGTGAGATACGGGTCTGGGAAGTTGGGATTCTGGATTTTTATTCAGACCATAACTTTTATCTGTGTATTATTTTTCAGTGAAATCAATTTTGTATTTTTATTTATAAAATTATCTACAACTTTAATGTACAAAGTTTCTTTATTTGATGTATAAAAAGTAGAACCAAAAATAGGTCCCAAAATGAATAAAGAATGAATTAATACATATAGGTATTTGGCCCTTATCTCCCCCTACTTTATTCCTTGTCGACCTATTCACCAAGATGCCTAGGTCTCGAGGTTTCGGGTCATAAAATATTTACAATATTTTATTCTTTTTTTATTTATTCTATAATTTTGGCTTTAATTACAGTATTTTATACACTAATTGAATGCACATGCATGAATGCTAAGATGCTATATTTAAGGCTATTTACAGGCATTTGCTAGGTTTTTGGTGCCAAAATGATAGAATAAAGATGATGAAATTTGGATTCATCAGTACCCAATAACAAAGTCCATGGAAATACTTTCCCATTTCTATTCAGGGATAGGAAGAGGTTACAACAATCCTGGTTACTTTTTATGTGAAGCATTTACCTGCTAGTAGGTGAAACATGATTTCACCAATTCAACGACATCCTTCTTCATTCCTGGGCGCCAAAAGTGTGAACAAAGATCCTTATACGTATTTGTAACTCTAGGATGAATATATAATTTGGAGAAATGTGCTTCACGTAAGATGTCTTTTCTCAACTCTGTTATGTTTGGTACACAAACTCTTGATGATTATACAGTAACTCATCTTGTATATAGAATCCTTCTATCTCATTCTTCTTAAGTTGTTGTCTCAAGTCTTTAAGGATTGGGTCATCCTCTTGTCCTTTCTGTATTCTATTCCCAGATCTCTGGTATGTATCGATGAGAAATAGTTATAGCATCAACAATACTATCAAATGGTTTCCATTCACTCAATGTTGATAGTAAACTACATAAGTGGATAGTACTCACCAACCAAGGTGAATAAGCTCTTCTGCTAAGGGCATCTTGCTACAATATTTCCCTTATCATGATGGTAAGAGATGATGCAATCATAGTCTTTCAACAACTCTAACCACCATCTTTCTCTCATATTGAGCTCCTTCTGATCAAACAGATATTTCAAACTTTTATGATCGGTGAAGATACCAAAGCAATACTATAGAGGTAATGTCTCCATATCTTCAAAGAAAAAACTACAATAGTTATTTCAAAGTCATGTCTAGGGTAGTTCCTCTCATATGTATTGTGTTGTCATGATGCATAAGCAACTACCTTGCCATGTTGCATAAGAACTAATCCAAATCCTTCTTTGGATGCATCAATGTACACTATATACCCTTCAGTCCCAGAGAGCGAAGTAAGGATAGGTGTAGATGTTAGGCGTTCTTTTAGTGTCTGAAAACTAGTTTCACATGAATCAAACCATATGAATGAGATTTCCTTCTGAGTCATAATAATCATTGTTAATGCTATTCATGAAAAATCCTTCGCAAATCTTCTATAATACACAACTAGACCCAAAAAAGATCGTATTTCAGTGACATTCTTCGGGCGTTCCCAACTCATCATCACACTAACTTTTACATCAATAACTGATATACCTTCCCCAGAAATAACATGGCTCAAGAAGGATACTTCAAATAACCATAAGTCACGCTCGCTATAATTGGCATACAATATTCTTCCTTAGTGTTTCAAGTACATGTCGGAGATGGTGTTCATGTTGGTACTTATCCTTAAAGTAAATATACACGTCATCAATGAAGACTACTCTAAAGTGATCTATGAATTCCATGAATACTCTATTCATGAGATCCATGAAGGCTGTTGAGGCATTTGTCAGTCCAAAAGGTATAATTAAAAATTTGTAATGTCTATATCTATCTTGAAAGACTATCTTGGGAATATCCGCATCTTTAATTTTCAACTGATGGTATCTAGATCTTAAGCAATCTTGGAATACACAGTTGAACCCTGCAACTAGTCGAAGAGATCATCTATTCTTGGCATATGATACTTGTTCTTAATTGTCCTCTTGTTTAGCTGTCTATAGTCAATGCATGACATATCCTTCTTCATCACAAACAAAACACGTACAACCCCATGGTCAAGTACTAGGATGAATGAATCCTTTGTCTAACAATTCTTATAAATGTACCTTTTACTCCTGCAACTCAACTAGTGCCATCTTATATGGATGGATAGGGATAGGATGAGTATTAGGTGTGAGAGAGATTTTAAATTCAATCTCTCGCTCATGTAGTAATCCATGTAGTTCATCTGGAAATACATCAGGAAACTTGCACACTATAGGTACATCTTCTATCATTATGTCGAACCCTGATGTAGTGGATATATAAGCTAAATAACCTTGTCACCCTTGATCTAACAACTGTTGTAACTTCAGAGTAGAGATGTATTCGAAATTATCATTGGATGTCTTTCCAATGAACTAGAACTCTATTGAGTTAGGAAGGTGAAAAGTTATTGTCTTCTGTAAACAATCAAGGCATGCATGATACCTTTCTAGCCAGTCCATCCCTAGGATGAGATTAAAGTCATCCATTTCAATAAGTAGTAGGGAAACATGTAATTAATATCCTGCTATATGTACTGCACAATTATCCAGGATTTCTTAGATTATCAATAATTGTCCTCTTGATCCCTTCATAAGATAGGGTTGTTGTACTTCTAGCGGTATCATACCCAAAGTGGGTACTAACTGTCGAGTAACGAATGAATGAGAAGCACCTAAATCAAACAAGGCATGCACATAAAGACCAAAGATAATAATGATATATCGTGCGACTGTGCCTAAATTGTAAGCTTGTTCTTCAGTGATTGCATTAAGCTGGACATTAAGAATAGGCAAGCTAGAACCTACAATGTTTTTTGGTGGTTGTTGTGTAGGAGACGATCCTTGTGAGCCATGACCTCTACCCTGCCTTCCTCCGTGTGTTGCTCCATTGTTCAAGATGGATGTTATACTATTAATTGGGGTTGGTTTAAACCCTAAACCTCTCAACTATGGACATTCTTTCTTAAAATGGCCTTCTTGATGATGGTGATAACACACACGTGTTCATGTATGGGCTGAAGATCCAATCACAGAGGTAATAGCTCCTGTTGTTGAATCACGAGGGTATAGTGGAGGTCTAGAGAAACCTCCTCTTCCTGACAATTCCTAACCCAATGTCTATGGCGAGCTTATATCGGAATCAACCGGATGATAGTGGCAGACTCTACGGTTAAAATGTGCCTTGCTTTTGGATGGTCCACCAGTAAAGTAGAAGCTTCTTCTTTGGAGGTTTTCATCCCTTTCCATCTCAATACAAGAGAAGATGTCCATTGCTTCATCTATGGTGGTGGCTCTAAAACCTACATCTCTCTAAGATCTCCCTGAAGACCGCTAACGAATTTGATAAGACATAGGGTTGGACACTGGGTTGGGTCGACCTGACCCGATCCAAAATCCAACCTGCATAACCCAATCCAAACCCAAACCCGAAATTTAGTGGGCAGGTCGTGGGCCTCAAAATGAGCTCGTATTGATTATTGAGCCAGGTTCGGGACCGAGAAGTCCCAAATCTGCAAGAACGATAGCCCAACCTATACAATATAATTATATCCAGTATATTCATGTTTGCTCCAAATACCATGTTCTAACTTTCATATCATTATTTCAAGTTTAGAATAAATACTTAGACCCATTAATAATCATATCCATTAGTGTGCATTGAGGACATTATTGTATTAATATGCAATAATGGAATCTGTCTTCAAGTGTTAGTATATACAATTGTAAGTAACCAATCCGTATTGTGTCATAGTACCCGCATCTATAATAGAATATGTAATGATGAATTGAATGGTGGTTTAAGTCATCATATTTTTTACCACATTTCTATTTCCAACATACAAGTAATGTCAGAATCACGAATTAGTTAGTGTACTTAAAGAATTAAACATGCACACATGCATAAGAAATAATCCGATGAAAGCAAGAAGAATGGAACACGTGATATTGATGTACATAGGTGTTAAATTGGGTCGGTCCGACCTGAACCTGACATATTTTGTTTGGGTCAGGTTTAGGCTTGGGCTTGGAATTTAAAAATAAAATGGGCCTAGGCCCGACCCATTATCCCATATACTTAAATGGGCTTGGGTCGGGCCAACTCAAACCCGACCCGACCCGACCTAATTCCCAACCCTCGTAAGACACTCCTACGGTGAAGTGATAAATCTCTCGAGCTCTTTCATTTAATGTATAATTAATTAACATTAATTGACACATAACTCTTTGTAAATAATTAACCTTAATTGTCGTAGTTATATATATATACTATGGTGTATATATTTTATGCGTTTATTTATTTATTAGAATCCAATAAAAACTAGTATAATATTGTAAATAATTAATTTAATATTAAATATAAATTAAAAATACAAAAAATAAGAAAAATAAATTAAATAATTATAATACTATAAAATTACTTATGAAAAGTTTTACTATGTATATTTGATGTATTTTCTCTTTGAGTTCTACATGAAAGTTGTAAATCTTATCGAGATATACAACTTTCACGTTCATAATTTTTTTAATTCATCCTCTAACCATTTCTTTTTATCTAATATTTATTTATTTATTTTCTAAATTCTTGATTAGGCCAAGTGGCCCAATCTGCTTCTGACACATGGTCATCCTTTACTTTAAAACCGCTCTTATTCCTGACCATCTGATCACCTTGATCAAACCAATCAGGGTTGTCCATCTCCGTTTATACAACTACAGTCTGATCTCTTTCATCCAGATGATCTAAGCCACTCACTCATGCCTAAATTCCAGCCTTTGGATCTTGATCAGAGGTCGATAGGTTGTCTTCTTCCTTGCATCCCTTTGTCCCCCTACTTCTCCAACTACGCAACCTCCTAACTTCGCTTAATTACTCAAACCACCTCTGATAACCTCCAGACCAATCTCCATATCCATCTCCTTCATCTCACATACCTCCTTCATGCCAACCAACCACTCTAACCCAATCCTAATCCCTTCACCAACTGGTTGTGGTTGAAACCACCGCTTGGGTTTGTTAACCAAGCAACTCCTCCCCCATTAAAACCCAATTCCAACAGCCTCCAACCATCATCCGCCCTTGCGTGACCATGCCCCGAGCATCCGCCTTCCTCCATTGACAGTGAGAGGCAGAGAGAGAGAGAGAGTGAGAGGGAGAGAGAGAGAGAGAAACGACGGAGATCAGGTCTGGCGAGATTCAAGGTGAATACACCTTGTTACAACCATCTCTACGGTTGCTCGAGCTTAGTTCTGTGGCCCAGAACTTGAAATGAAGATCCATGAAGCTCTCATCGTATCAGGCCTCGATTCACCTTCAATTCCGTCATCTTCTTCATTTCAAATCCAGGCAAGTTAAATTCTAGTTTTCTTCCGTGTTCTCCATTTTATTCACATTCATCCAGTCAATTAAGTTATCAACATTCATCCAGTCAATTAAGTTATCATCTAAGTACACCATGACCTTTGCATCGCTTCCCTCTTCCACGCATATTCCTTTGTTTCTCCTCTTCATTTCTCCATGATCGTGATCACCTCGACCCTTCTCCACACTTGTTATGTCTGGAGGACCCATTAGGTCTTAAGTTCCATCACTTCCCTCGAGCCCACATTTTTCCCCGTTCACATCTCAAAAGATTCACTTTTCATTTGTGGATAGAACTAACCCCCATAGGAGCTCAATGATCTGAATTTCGAGGGAGCTCCGTTAGCCCCCTCTGTCTCCAATGACCAGATATTGTTAGGCTTCTACAGACCTCCTGGGCTCTTCGCCAGAGCACCATCTTCTTCGTCAAGGCTCGAGGAAGCTTCCTCGACATCGAGTTCTAGCATCATAGCAAGGCAAAGCAAGAGTTCCATCGCCAACGCTCCACTAAACCACCACCATAGGCAATCGAGGGAGATGGAATTGTGAAGAGCAGTCTTCATTGGATTAGATCAACTTGATCTAATCTAAAGGCCTAGATCCACCCTCAGCTCCGGATCTGAAGCACCGATTCAAACCACAGGATCGGAGCACCTGAGCCAACATTGAGGTGCCAAAGCGCAACACGTGGCCTGAGCCTTCCTCTCAACCCAAACCTACCAGTCACATGAAGTGTGCGTGTGAGAGTGAGACTGGAAAAATTACAGAGATGCCATGCTTCTTTTCCTAAATTGCAGATAAGTCCCTGCTAGGGTTATTTGCATTTATATCCAAGAAGTTTTCAATATTTGCATTTTAGTCCCTATGAGGACCTTTTTGTAATTAATATTTTATTACAATTATGACCATGTGTTGTCTCTTGAATAACTTGTGGACCTTTATCCAAATTGAATGAAATTAATGTCTTTTAAAAGCTTCTTCTATTCTCTTTTAATCGGTGCATTTTATTTACTGATTTGACTTATTATTTCTGCATCAAAATTTAGAGTCTTCAACCTTGTTATTAAATTGAAAAGTATTCTTATTATGGCTTATTAATTCATTGTATACATCGATTATCATTGATACTAATTGCACAAGTAGTTTGATTAATAATTCAGGAGCTTGATTATATGTTGTGCTTTATAACTAGAATTGCATTAGCACCATTATTGATAATTTATCATATTAATTAGAAAATATTTAAAAAAACGTATCATGCATTGCATTTTGTGCTATTGCTTGATCTAGATCATTACTAAATTGCTAAAGTAAATATTCAACTCCTAGATTAAATTAATTAATTGCTCGCATCCCTGTGTTCGACCCTGAACTTTCCCAGGATAAATTAAAGTCGAATCCTCTTCTAGAGATCATTTGATTCAGTTCTGACTGAGTGTCGATTGGTCGTATTACAACGAATATACGTTATTATTGCCAATTAACGTTTCATCATGAAGCTTCTAGAGATGAGGAGTAATGTAATAGCTCGGCAAAGTGAATATGGTAATCTCGTACATTCTTAGAATACTAGGTCAGAGAAGCTAACTCTCTCCTCTTCAGTTCTTTCCAATGGGAGGAACAGATGTGAGCTCGGAACCTTTCTTCAAAAATATCTCATGGAACATGCTATAGTAGTTTATTGGAAATAGCTCTCCACCATCATCTTGCACAGTCTGCTAGAGAATAGTCAGCAAAGTGATCTCATGTGTCTGTTGGTGCATGTATTATTGTCAACAACCTACTGATCTCAGTAGGTATCTCCATGCCTTTGACTTGAGGAATCTTCCCCTTTCGGTAATTGTCCAGTAATTTTTGGTGTCTAAGAAGAGCCTTCTCCATTGCTCCTTCAGCTGGGGTAGGAGCATACCTAGTGGAAGGATGCTAACTAGATTCTTTCTCGGAAAGGTGGACAGAACCTTCAACCCTTATCATCTACAGGTCTGGATGCCTCAGGTCTCTCATCTTCTGCATTGAGCCTTTGCTCCAATACATGTTTACTTTGCTCCATCTCTTGGAGCATTGCCATCATTGCAGCCATTTGCCTAACCAAGTCTTGATCTGCCATAATCCTAAGATGAATCAAGGCCATCGATTAGTTCTTATTTTACCTAGCATGATGTATACTAGTGACACCAATTTGTGAATGATAATACTTTATAGTCAATTATAAAGATCAAAGGATCTTAACATATCCTTAATTTTTTAGTATCGATAATAGTTATTAATTACTAAATAAGCTACTGGAGTAACTGGGCTCGGATACCAATCTGTCAAGATCCCATCTCCGAGACATCGGATCCTCCTATTTACTGAATCTAGTTACTCAACAATAGCTTTGTCTAATAATAATAGCTAACATTCAGAAATATACTACAATAAATGTTAATAGAGAAAGCAATTCACAGATTTCCATTCACAAAATAAAGCTTACATAGCCATATGTCCCACTATTTTCTTGTACATCAAGCTAAAAGAAAAGGGTACAAAATAACTACAAACTACCTTACACTAGAAGCTACTATTATTATCTAGCTTGTTGATTAAAATCCTTGTGATGACTCACCAATACCTGTTGGATTTCCAGAAATCATAGGATGAAGATTAGCAAGTGATAAGTAATGAATAAGAGAAAAGTAAACAAGCAGTATAGTTGGTCATGGAATAGATGAAAGAAATCCAAAAATGGATTTTTGTTCAATAATGAATTCATATTGGAACTCTCTATATCTGTTTCATTCTTCGGAACGTGATTTGATCCGCATATGTTTGGTAAAAAGAATAATATGCTCTTTTGATCATAATCCAAAATGGAAAGTGTTCAATTGAAACATGAAAACGTGATTGAATTTGTCTTAGTTACTCTTCGGGACGGAGTGGGAGAAGGGAGGAGGCTCTCGAAGGGGGAAAAGGATCCAATTACTTGGAAAGAATTGAACGAGGAGCCGTATCAAGTGAAAATCTCATGTACGGATCTGTAGAGTGGCAGTAAGGGTGACTTATCTGTTAACTTTTCCACTATCACCCCCAAAAAACCAAACTCTAGCAAAACTTATTAGCCCATGAAGTTTCATTTATTCAGATTAATTCTTATTCCTTTATTCGACATCAGGGATTAATCCAAGTGATTTACCTCACCTCTCATGGACTCCGAAGCTGTAGACACTTCAGGATTAGAGATTACGCTGATCTGGTGAGCTTATATTGTCGCACGTCATCTCAACCAATCCTCTAATACTAGTTTGACTATTTTCTTTTTATTAACCAGAGTTTTACACCCTCATCCTGTCAAATAAGGAAGCACACCATCCTTAGGACTCGGTAGCTTAAAACTAAAGGCTAACCTTTAGTCACGTATACTAGCAGTTTTAAATATATGTTATCGTGACCCATTTGCTATCAAATCACTCGTGCCTCCACATGGAATGGCCACATCTTCAATCAATTAACCCTCTTAATGACAGTCGAGTATCATGCATTGCAAATCATTGATTCATTTCGTGTGTAGTTATTATAATAAGGTAATAGTGTACCTCCTAGGTATGGCATGCCAATACATATGTTCTTCTGAAAAACCTAGAGGTTGCATGCTCGACCTGTAGTATCTATTCCAAGTCATCCTTATAGTAAACGATGAATGAAAATCAAAACTGGACCCATTTATGCCATGTCAATTTTCATTTAATATCAGTGTAATATTGCACATAAATCATAACAACTTCAAGGATGATTACTTATGCCAACTCTATTTTAGCAATTATTTTTAAGTAAATCATGAAATAAGCATGTGAGCATTCTTCAAAATACAGAGCACGATAAACATAAATTTTTTATCCAATTTAACTTGAAAACCCAACAATAAAGGGAAGGATTTCATTACTTAATCGAGCTCTCTCTCTCTCTCTCGTTCATATGCAGTGCTTTATCATGATTCATTTTTAAAAAGAGTGATGTATGACTCTAGAAAAAATCGAATTTTACTTTCATATCAAGAATACTAAGAACGTACAAGGAACACTAAGAACGAACGAAGAACATGAAGAATGCGGAGAATATATGTCACGACCACAATTCTAGGCCGTTGAATCCTCCCATATTCGGATATGGTTACTCATCAATAATTTATTCAGCAATCACAACTAACATTCAGAAATATAAGAACTTAGAAAAAAGTATTTAATACCTTTCCATTCACAAAATAAAGTTTACATGATATATTATCCAAATATAAACATTTACATGTACATTGGTTGGAAAGCAAATACATAAAAATACTACCAACTACCTTATGGAGTAAAGCTACTCTGGCTGGCTGGATGGCTAGTATGTTAGCCGGCTGGATTATTAAAGTCTTTGCGATGGCTCGACAACACCTGTTGAGTTTCCATAAATCATATGATGAAGATTAGCAAGTGTTAAGTGACGAGCGCGGAATCTACCCTTTCTATGTCGTATGATTGACGTGTGCGTTGCAGTCTGATAGATCCGCGATCGATCAAAAATTACCGCACAACTCGATTAAATCACCGAATGATATAACGCGCGGTTTGATGTTTATTTTGCCTGGGCAAGCCCCAGGGTCGACTCAAGGAGGCAAAGGGACAACTCGGGATCAGCTTAGATGGATTAGATTACGGTTTCCAAGTGGTTTTTTTTGTATTTTTTTATGCAATAAAAATGCCAATGCACAAATGCAGATGAATTAGGTTAATAAGAAAATAAGCGACTCAGCCAAAATTAATTTAAATGTGAAATTAGTCCAAAATGGCTAAGTTATATTTTTTTCTATAAACCTAATCCAATGATGAATGCTAATGTATTTTTTTAGAATTTTCGGGTTTAAAATGCACAAATGAAAAATGCAAATTTTTTGGGGGTTTTTATGCAAATTTTCATGCAAATGATATGCGAAAATTGTGAAAAATTTATTGGAAGTTACAAATGATAAAATGAAGCTACTCTAATTTTTTTAGAATTTTTTGACGTTTTTTGATTTTTTATGAATTTTTTACTGAAATCAGAGTGATTGCGGGTATTTAATTTCTAATTAATCCACAAAATCAAATTATCCAGAGATTGATTTATCTCAAATAGATATTTTAATAATGAATTCAGGAGACTTAAAATTTCTCAAAAATCTTATTCGTGGAATAAATTAAAAATCAATTACTGAAATCACTCTACAATTTATTTTATACAAACGACAACTCCGAATTGGACGAAACTTAAACAGTAATTAAAGCACACTAAAAGGCATCATTCACAATTTTTTCACAATTTTTGGAGCAATAAGTGTCTTTGTACGAATTTCAGAGCATAAATGGCAAACTATCTATGATTTTTTTACTCTCTGATTTTTAATAAAATATATGAGGCTCACAAAAATGTAATTAAATAGCTGAAAGATAAAGAATTAGTTGTGCTACAACGTGCTATTTTTTTGATTAAAAATGGTGCAAGAATAGTGTCCAAATTAACATGCGAAGTCGGGGATATCAATGCAATACTGAAAATGAAATATCAAACTGAAAATGTGCACGAGGGCACTTTTGGAAATTCGTAAAGCTACAAGGGTGACTACACAATATTCACAAGAAATAAAAAAAGAAAACAAATGAACCTTTTCTTATCCCGCAAGCAGGCGCAAGAGGCAGCTAGGGCTTGGGCGTTCAGGGCGGTGCGCCGCACCGACGAGGCGGAGGCGATGGGCTGGCGCAAGGGGCGGCAACACGCAACGGAAGGCGGCGCGGGGGAGGAGAACGGCCGGTGAGAGCGCGCGTCTGTGTCGCGCAGGTGAAGGCTGGAGGCTGGCCGCGCGTTGGGCCGGCGGCTGCGAGGACCGTGGAGCGGTGTAAGGTGGCTGGGTGCGCGTGGCCGCAGTGAGGGCGGCGGTAGACGGGCGAGGCGCGAGCCGGAGCGGCGTTGGGCGGCGCCGGCGCCAGTGCTTGGAGGCGGGGAGCTGGAAGAGGCGGTGATGCTGGTGGTTTCAGGATCGCCGGAGAGCGGCCCGGTGTCGATGTCGATGAAGCTCGATGGCGTCTCCGGCGAGCTTCCGTTCAATGAGAAGCTAAGTACCTGCAGGGGGTTAGAGGAGATAGCCGAAGCGTGCGCGTGCTCGTGGAGAGATGTAGGTGGTCGGCGAGGCCTACAGCGTGAAGGAGGACGTCTAGAGATGAGCTCCGGCCAAATGGCGGAGCTGATGATCGGAATAGTGCGAGAGGCGTCTTCGGAGGTCGTGAATGGTGTCGCAAGGATGAGAGCTTCGACTCGAAGCTCATCGAGATGGATTGGAGGCGAGAAGGTGGCCGGTGGAGGCGAATAAAATCGGAGAAAATCAAGGAAAAATAAGAGGAAGATCGGAGGAAGAATGGAGGAATCTACCTGGGAAATGGAGCTCAGGTTTGAGCTCCAGGTCGTCGCTCGAAGGTCGGTAGGTGGCCTGAGCTCACGCAGCTCGCGGACGGAGGCTGCAGCACGGCGGTGGCGGCCGTGGATCTCGCCGGAGATGACACCCCTTCTTCGCTCAACGATTCAACTAATCGCTGTCACCAATTGGTAGGTCGGAGCTCAGGGACGCTCTCTGGAGTGGCGGATAGGGGTGAAGTCGGTCGTGGTGG
This sequence comes from Ottelia alismoides, assembly GCA_037367405.1. Lineage (NCBI taxonomy): Eukaryota > Viridiplantae > Streptophyta > Magnoliopsida > Alismatales > Hydrocharitaceae > Ottelia > Ottelia alismoides. Next base: position 256,310 of record JAZKJV010006086.1, read on the forward strand.
CGTATTTATAGGTTGAAGTTGGTGGCAGTGTTGGCGACGAGGCGAGTTTCGAGGGCGACATGGAGCTTCTATGGTGGAGGTGGTGGAGCATGAGGGAGCTGGCGAGGGAGAGGGATGAGTGGGGTTCATCGTGGGGGTGTCAGCGGTGGAAGAGGGTGGCTGACGTGCAGCCGGAAATAGAAAGGGGGCGCCCCTCCCGCAAGGCAAGGGACGTGGGAGAGAGGGGCGCCCAGAGGTAGGAGACGAGGTCTCCACCGTTGGATCTTGTGATCCAACGGTGGGGATCAAGGTGTGGTGGGCGGGTAGGATGAGATCGGGGGCTCGGAGATGATGGGCTGTGGTGGCGCCACGTGGCGAGGTGCGGGCGAAGCGCGAGCGGGCGGCCTGGATGAGGAGATGGAGCTGATCAAAGGGCTGAGATTCGCTGGAAGAAGGGCGGCTGCGATGGAGAGATCAAGGGTCTGATCAAGCGGCGTAGATCAAGCAGGAGAAGATCTGATGGCCCAGGCAAAGGGCGTGCGTGGAAAAGGCTGGGCCGTTGGATCTGAAGCGAGATCCAACGGCTGAGGACGCAGGTGGATGGGGCGAGGGGAAGCGGGCCGCGTGGCGCAACCAGAGGGTGCCACGTGGCCTGCTGTGAGTGGATGAAATAAGATACACGTGTAGAGAGAATAGGGGACCGAATTTGGAAAAACTCAAAACATGAAAGTTGTAGATCTCGATGAGATCTACAAGTTTCATGTTGACCAAAGACGGAGATAAGGTCAAATATGATACATAAATACAAGGATACATAGATATACATATATAGTATACAAAGTGGCCCAAAAACCCAACTTTCTCACACGAGCTCCAAATTCAATGAAATTAGTCTCATTTTGAAGGTCTTTTAATATGTAGTATTCTAAGAGTAAGTAGACCCCATTCGGAGTTTGTATGAGGCCTTTATGTGTATTTTACTGTACCAAGGGCCTAGGGCTTTATTGACTAATTTACAAGGGGGATTTTTGGCATTCTTCCCTGTATTATCAACTAAGGAGTATATATTTATAGAGAAGAGGTTATTTTAGGGATTGGGTATTTTACAAGGGATTTTGGCTTCTTATTTAAATGCAAATGAGCTGCTAAAATGTATGATTTATGACTGTATGCATGAGTGCTATTTATGCAATATAAAAGGAAATATGCCTCTATTTTCTCGGGAACAAGGCTCTATTTTTGACTTTTGAAGTGATGAATCACAGATTCATCAACCCCCTATACTTAAACCTTGCTCGTCCCCGAGCAACTAAATGAAATGCAAGAGTGAAATGATTTTGGGTTCCAAACCAAGGTCATGAACAAAAGTTGAAAAATGGAGCCTGACTCGACCTTTGGATTAGTTGTGTGGCGGAACCTTATTTGGACCTGAACTTAAGACCTAACAGACTTCAAGTTCCACAAGTCTTCTATTCAAGACGCCTCAATAGTCAGGTCAGAACAAATCCTCAAACGCAAATTTCTGATGACTATGAATCTTACTTGTACTGTGTAAGTGATTTGTAACTCTCCACATCAGAAATGGCTCGGAACCAGCCTCCTCTAACAAGGTAACTCAATAACCCGGTCCAGCAACTCTTTCCTCGAGGAGCGGGGTATTCCCTTCTAAGTTCAAGTGCAACCAACTCAAGAGGAGGGGGTAGAGAAGAGAATGGACGGTAGCCAGTGTAGCTACCTATCCCGGGATGCCTGACCAGTGTAGCCAAGTCATCCAGCTGCATTTCTTTACTAGTATACAAACTCCGACAGGTATTTTATTTTTTTCTTGAACCTGTCTGATTTTTCGGAGTTTTTGCATTTTTTTTCTCGAAAAGAGCAGCATGTACATCAGGATTTTTTCCTCTTGAGTCAGTAGACTATCCCTCTTTGAAGCATTATTGCAACCCACAGCATCCTGTCCTTAGATGTCAACACCACCAGACTAGGTTGAGATGCACTACCCTCCCTAGAGGAGGACGGATGTTTCCACCCGTGTGCTACTCCAAGCTGAAGGATTCTACCTCCTCACCATCTCATCAATGAAGAGCTACGTGCATAGTGCTTGTCCAAGTTAGGTCATTATCTAAAAGAATCCTGTGTATGCACGAGATATTCTACTTAGACTAATCAAGATGACATGTGAACATAGACATGCGGACTCAAAAAATTAAGTCACTTGACCTGAGAAATCTTAACTCCAGTTCCTATAAGGTTCCTCTGAAATTAGGTGGATTAAGGTCAAATCAAGTCCATCCTCAATATCTACTCATAACTTGGTCCAGAACCCACTAGCTTTTCACTTTGCATATGCAGATATGCAGATGAGATGAGATGTTATGCTATGAAAATGCAAGACTCTTTTTATTTTTCTTTTTATATGCAGAGATGATATGCAAGAGTAAATAAGAAGCCTATTTTTTATTTTTTTTCATTTTTTTTCGATTTTTACCCACCCGTAATTATTGTAAAATATATACAAAAATACGCGAAAGTACGAGCTATGGGTAAACTATATATGTAATATATACACGCCCCCCTATACTTAGCGTGTGCAATGTCCTCAGAGCACGAAGAGCGAGGAAAAAGACATAGCTCGTGCTAAGCGTAGGAGAGCCAAAAAGGAGCAAAAAGTATAGAAGTCGTCTCGCCCCCCTATACTTAGGCTCTGGCAGCCTGTGTAGAAGAAGATCAGAAATGGGGCGGACGAGGGAAATATGGGAAGTGGATGAGTATCAATGCGGGCATCGATCCCTCCTATACTTAGGCTCAGGTCAGCCTAAGTATCGGTAGGAAATGAGTATGAGGACCAATGTGATCTGGAGAATGTACAGTGAATCGACTCGGGTGACCCCTCCCCCCTATACTTAGGATCTGGTCATCCTAAGTATAGTTCAAGATAATGGTTCGATGATGTGGGGATGGGTTACTAGAATCGTGGGGGTCAAGGATAGGATATACAGGAAGAATGATATATACAGATGAGTCGGTCTGAATCTTTTGAGATGCTGCGGATGGCTGGAGTTCATTGCTGCAAGGTTTCATACGCGGCTTGAGATGTATCTGTTGTATCTGTCTCGCGCATGAATACAATCTCCTCCACATGGACTAACTGTTCATTGGATTCAACGAAGTGTTTCAACAGCTGCCCATTTACTAGGAATGTCGGTGCGTCATCTGCGAGATCCGAGATCTCGACACATCCACTATCATGCACCGTACGGACGACAAATGGTCCCGTCCACTTAGACTTTAACTTGCCTTGGAAAATCTTCAGCCTAGCATTGAACAACCATACCTTCTGTCCAGGAACAAAGGTCTTTCGTCTGATATATCTATCATGCCAACGCTTCACCTTGTCCTTGTACACCAAACTGTTGTCGTATGCTCGGTTTCTGACTTCCACAAGCTCATTCAGATCCATGTCTCTCTGTTTCTGACCCAAGCGAGTGTTCCAGTTGACCTTCTTTATTGCCCATTCTGATTTGTGCACTAACTCTGCGGGCAAATGGCACGGCTTTCCGAATACCATTCGGAATGGGGAGGTGCCTAACGGTGTCTTGTAAGCCGTCCTATACACCCAGAGGACTTGATCCAAGATCTGAGACCAGTCCTTCCTGTCCGGGCGGATCAGCTTTTGCAATATGGTTTTCACCTCCCTATTTGACACCTCAGCCATACCATTGGTTTGTGGGTGGTAAGGACTCGCGACACGGTGTTCGATGCCGTAGTCCTTCAGGAGTTTCTTCACCTCCCGATTCACAAAGTGGCTACCCCCGTCTGATATCATCATCTTGGGGATCCCGAACCTAGAGATTATGTTCTCTCTGATGAATTTACAGACAGTCCTGCTGTCTGCGGCTCGGGTCGGGATAGCCTCCACCCATCTGGATAGATAGTCTACCGCAAGAAGGATGTCTTCGAACCCGTGGCTGACAGGGAATGGGCCCATGAAATCGATGCCCCAAGCGTCAAAGACATCACAAATGATGACCGGCTGCATTGGCATCTCATCCTTGGAACCGACGGTTCCTCCCATTCTCTGGCAAACTGGGCACGATTTCGCGAAGGCGGTGGCATCGCGAAACAGAGTCGGCCAGTAGAAGCCACACTGAAGTACCTTCCATGCGGTCCTCTTCCCGGAGTGGTGTCCTCCTGCCTCTAAGCTATGGCATACAGAAAGGACACTCTGATATTCCTCCTGAGGAATACAACGTCTCCAGACACAATCCGGTCCTTCAAAGAAAAGGATCGGATCCTCCCAATGGTAGTGTCTAGCGTCCGACTTTAGTCGGTCGATTTGGCTCTTGGGCCAATCCTCAGGAACTTTCTTGGAGACAAGATAGTTCACGATATTGGCGTACCATGGGAGTGAGTCGATAACAAAAATCGACTCGTCAGGGAAGGAGTCTCGAATTGGGGAAACCTCGGAAGTATTAAGATCTTCGAGACGAGAAAGATGATCAGCTACTACGTTCTTCTTTCCAGGTTTATCACGGATATCCAAATCAAACTCCTGGAGAAGTAAAATCCAACGAAGAAGATGCGCCTTCGCGTCCTTCTTCTCCATCAAATATCGTAGTGCCGTGTGGTCTGTGAACACAGTTACCTTGGATCCGATTAAGTGGGATCTGAATTTGTCCAAGGCAAACACTACCGCAAGCATTTCCTTTTCTGTAACTGTATAGTTACGCTGAGCAGGATCAAGCACTTTGCTTGCGTAGTGAATTGCAAACGGGACGCCATCTCTTCTTTGTCCCAATACAGCCCCAACAGCATAATCTGAGGCGTCCGCCATGATCTCAAAAGGTAGAGACCAATCTGGGGCTTGTAAGATGGGTGCGTCCATGATCATTCCTTGTAACAGCTTAAAGGCCTCAAGACATTTGTGATCTACAATAAACTCCATGTCTTTGCCTAAAAGCTCAGTTAGCGGTCGGGCAATCTTAGAAAAATCCTTGATAAATCTTCGATAAAATCCGACATGCCCGAGGAACGACCGCAACTGCCTTACGTTGGTTGGTGGCTGGAGTCGTCTGATCACGTCCACCTTGGCAGGGTCAACCTCCATTCCTCTCTTGGAGATGACATGCCCCAACACTATGCCCTCCGTCACCATGAAATGACTCTTCTCCCAGGAGAGCACCAGATTGACCTCACAACATCTTTTGAGGACTCGGTCCAGATTCCTAAGACAAGAATCGAAAGAATCACCGTGGACCGAGAAGTCGTCCATGAAGACTTCCAGGAATTCGCCAACCATTTCGGCGAATACAGCAATCATGCACCTTTGAAAAGTACCTGGAGCATTGCATAACCCAAAAGGCATGCGCCTGAAAGCATAGGTACCAAAGGGGCATGTAAACGTGGTCTTTTCCTGGTCCTCCGGAGCTATGGCTACTTGATTGTAGCCCGAGAACCCATCAAGGAAGCAAAAGAATTCTTTCCCCGCTAATCTTTCTAGGATCTGATCAATGAACGGTAGGGGGAAATGATCCTTCTTCGTCGCGGCATTCAAGCGTCTGTAATCCACACAGATGCGCCACGACGTGGGTACTCTCGTCACGATCTCCTCTCTGTCCTCGTTGGTGGTCGTCTGAATTCCCGACTTTTTCGGGACAACATGGATTGGGGCCACCCACTTCGAGTCGGAGATTGGGTAAATGAAACTCGCGTCATACCATTTTTCTATCTCTTTTTTCACAACCTCTCGTAAATTTGGATTCAACCGGCGTTGGAATTCACGAGAGGGTTTGGCTTCGTTCTCCAAGTAAATATGGTGCGAACACAGAGCGGGATTTATCCTGTGGAGATCGGAAATGCTCCAGCCTATTGCCTTGCGGTTCTTCTCCAGGATCTCTAGCAAGCGAGATTCCTGCTCCTCGGTCAATTGCGAACTGATAATGACCGGAAATTTCTTGTCTTGGCCTGCAAGGAAGGCATATTTTAGGGTTGTGGGTAGAGGTTTAAGCTCAGGAATAGTGTGATCGTCTAGAAAGTCTGGCTCAATCTGATCTGGTTCATTGTTGCAAGTGGCTGGATCATGTTCTGTAATAGCTGCCACCAAGCGTGGCTCTGGAGTCAGATCGTCAAAAGTTTCCATACAATCGGCAAACGCCTCGTCCGACCCGTCATCCTCATCTTCCGATTGTCCTAAGGATAGAAGGACTGACAGGCCCAACTGGTCCTCTACGTCATCGAAGATGTAGGGCGATGCAGGCTCAGAGTTGTACTCGTTCCTGAGGATCTCGCAGACTGACTCATGCACTGGATCATCTTCAAAGGAGATGGATACATCGATGCTGGCTGGGTTCTGTCTCCATGGCCCAACTACGTCTACATGCTCACAGTCTGTTCCGCTAGAAGAGTACTCGGTGCTGGATTCGGAGTCCGGTCTCTGCCATCTCGTCTGCTTCATCTCAAGTTCCTCATCTCCGCCTGGAGTTTGGAACTGAATCTTCCCATTCTTATAATCAAATAAGGCCCCCGCTGTTCTGAGGAAGGGCCTACCTAAAATGATCTGGGAATCTCTCCAATTACGAGGGGTTTCCATATCCAGGACAGTGAAGTCCACCATGTATTCTTGCCCCTCGACTTTGATCACAATGTTCCTTAACTCTCCTTGGGACCTCTTAGTAGATTTGTCAGCAAACTGCAGAATAGCTCTAGATTTCCTAAGAGGTCCGAGATTAAGCCGCTCATAGAGGGCTGTGGGCATCAAGTTGATCGAGGAGCCATTGTCCAGGAGAGTGTGTGTAAACGCGATGTCATCAACATGACTCACTACATAATGTGCACCCATGTCTCTTCGTTTCCGAGGAAACGAGTTCTTTATTGCACAAGTCGTGGCTACTGATAAAATGTGTTTCTCAACACGGCTTTTGGTCTTCCTGCTAACCCTAGTAGGTGTGCATCTCACCTTAAGGTATTTTTGGAATGCAGGGGTCATTTCTACGAACTTGTCAAAAGGGATTGTGACCTTGATGTGTTTATTGCAAAATTCAGCCATCTCAGGGTCATCTTTTTGGATTTTTTTGATTTTCTTCTTTCCACCCTTGAGAGATTGGGGGAAAGGGATTATTGACTCCAACTCAGGTTCTGGAACTGAAATATTCTCATTAACCACTGGAACTGAGTTCTTAACATGACTCTGACTCTGACTCTGATACAGACTCGGACTTGGACTCTGACCAAAAAGAAAATGCTGAGGCGAGACCGGTGACGCTTCTTCCGCTTCTTCTGGACGATCCTCCTCAGATGGAGGTGCGGGCTCATCGGTGTCGTCTGACTCTCCGTGGATGTGCGAATGCTGCTTCGAGGACTCAGATATCCTCTTCTTCTTCTGGCGGTGGTGGTGGTGATGCTCCTTCTCTTCTTCCTCCGAATTCTCCTCAGGTAGATTCTCGGAGGCTCCTTCCTTCTGTGCCCGTGCCCGATCAGGTATGGTCACGGTCCTTCCGCTCCTGAGGGACATATGATTGACATTATCGTACGAAAGGATCTCATGTTCATATAAGTAATTATCTGAATAATATACCTGATCTCGAGGTCGGTTCTGGCCCTGGTGTACGCTGTTCGGGTTGGCCTGAACCTGTGCGGGAATTGGGGTCCTTGGCGCCATTTGTTGGTCCTGAGCACAAGAGACCCGATTGATGTCGGTTCTCATGTCCAGGTAGTCATTCTGCATCTGTTGGACCCTATCAGACAGGGTCTGGATCGCCAAGGTGAGGGACTCCAATTCGGTGGGCTGGGCTGGCTGCTGCGTGGATGCGGTTCTGTATTGGCCCTGCTGGCCGTGCCGATACTGCTGCTGGTGGGACGGTGCTGGCCCCTGCTGGTAGGTGCGCTGTTGCGGCTGGTACCCCTGTTCTGGCCTGGACTGGAAGCGCGGGACGGTAACGGGCCTGGTCTCTTGGTAGACTGGGGTTGGGCGGTGTGCCTGATCCTTCCCCATCTCGATTTGCCGGACTAGTGGGTCACGGCTATACCAAAGCCCGTTGATTTCGTATACATGCGGAGGCTCCTCGTATTCCGTTTCCACTTGTGGGGGTGCATGATGGTTCTGCTGGGTATAAGTCTGATCCCAGCTGCTCTGAGGCCCCGGTGCATGTTCCTGTACAATATGGACTCGATGTACAGGTACAGGTGGTGCAGAAGGGGCAGGTAGCTTGATTTTAGCTACCTTTTCAGATAGTTCCTCCACTTTCTTTGGAAGGCTCGAAAGAGACTCCATCTCCGCGACTCTCTTGTGGATCTGCTCGACCATGGTAAGCTTGTCGGCAATCATCCCCATGCTGGGGATGAGGTCCTCAGTCAGATCTGCAACAGTCCTTCTAGTTGTCTCATTGGATAAGATTGAGGGAGACAACTGATAGGCCCTTGTGGCCTGTGACCTGCCGGTTTCTACCATCTATTCTAGGATCTTCCATACAGCGTACTCGTTCTTGTTCAGATAGCTTCCTCCACAGGCGGCGCTGACTAACCCCTGCATCTCTAAGGTTAGACCACAGAACAAGGTCTGGACTAAGATCGCCTTCGAAATGCCGTGGCATGGGCATTTCTGCACTAAGTCATTGAACCTGTCCCAAGCTTCATGGAAAGGTTCACTGGGTCCTTGGGCAAAGCTGGCTATCTTCGTTCTCATCTGATTGGTCCTACTGAGAGGGTAGAACTTCTTCAAGAACAGATCCTTGAACTGCATCCAGGTGGTACATACCACCCCTAAGTTTTTCAACCAATGAGCAACCTTATCTCCTAAGGCAAAAGGGGTGGCCTTCAGCCGGATATAATCTTGGCCAACATTGGGATGGCTAAGATTGTTGCACACTAGTTCGAAGTCACGGAGGAAGGTATATGGTTCTTCACTGAGGTTTCCGTTGAACTTCGAGAGCAGACTGAGGAAGTGGGGCTTCAGCTCGAATGCCTGGTCAGGAACTGCAGGTGCTAGCCAATTTTGGATCTCGTTCTCCGCCGGGTTGTAGGTATCGACCATTGGTCGGTCGATCCCTTCAGCTACTATGATCTGTCCCATCCGCACCGTAAGATCTGCATTTTTCTGTTCGGCTTCGGCGAGGCGTCTAAGAATTTGTCGCATCTGGTCCTCATCTGGTGGCATCCTTGGCGGCATTTCGCCCTCTAGTTCTGGGAATTGGAAAATAAGATCGGTGTTAGAGGGTGAATCCAGGAAGGGATTACCGAGGCAATGGTCTTCCTCGGTAATCTGGGAGGAGATAAAAGGGTTGGTTTGAGAGTAACCACCCTGAGCATGAGGGAACCAGGACTCAAGAGGGTCATGAGTCCTGGGTGGTCCAAGGTGCGCTCGGATCGAGAAAGACGAGTTACTTAGGGGACTCATAGAGAGATCAGTGAATAGCGCGTCGACATCTCCCCAGTCACTCATCTTGATGAAGCGAGAAGATAGGATTTTACTCCTACCTGAAGCAAGCAAAAAGACAATCCAAGACCCTGGGTTCACACTCAACACAGTGAAGGACTCACAGTTGAGTCCAATTAATCTTGTAGTTTTTAAGTATGATATTCAAGCAATAATAGCAAAGATTACGCGGCCTAGAGGGAAGTCGGCTCAGAGCCGGATGCGTCTTCCCTGTTTATCCTGTCGCCTAAGATACCGCCGCTCCTTCCTTTCTTCGCTCCTATCCCAAGCCGATGGATTCAGTGACCACACCCCTATCTACCTGCAAGCAGGCGGAGGCTGACAAGGCCGGAACTTCACCCCGGGGGGTTACTGGCAGCTTGTCGCGAAGTACCGTAATTTCGCCCCTATCTACCTGAGACAGGCGGAGGCTACTTGGTACTAGTCAAAGAATCTGAAATTATCCGGCTTGTGATATTTGCTAGGATCAGTTAGAACGTGATATGGAAGACGGGGAGTTGGGCTCTACCTTAGGGTGTTCACACACACTCAGGTATCCTCACTCAGCCTGAAAACAAGGTCGGGGATTAATCTCCCGCAAACAATTTTCAGATTTTATTCTCTTTTTTTTTGTCAATACTGTTAGCAGTCCCGATTTTTAAAGTTACGTTATCACTTTAATTAGTCCACCACAAAGCACGCCTATCGGACAGTCCCAATTTCCTGTTTAATTTAAGTGAGAAAATCAGAGGGGGAAATCGAGAAAAGCCGATGCACGAAAAATCGATGATGCTATGCTAAGTAGAGAATACTTACAGTGATCCCTTCGCTTTTTTATGTAGGATGCAATACAAGATTGAAATCTTTTTACTCTACATGCAAATGCAAGCGATGAAAAGCCGCTCCTAGACAGGCAGTTCTATTAGCGTGAAGAACAGTTTAATTTTGACTAAGTACTGCGGTCTAGGTGCGTCTTTTAAGTGTATTGTGTGGTCCTATTGATTACGAGCACAAACAAGTCCTAGAGTGGCTCGAGGAGCCGCTAGTGCAAGCTAAGTTACAATTCACCCACACAGCACACGGGACACAGTTTCACTATCTTTACACGCACGAGATCCCAAACGGGAACCGTTGGAAACGATGCGAAAGAAAAAGAAATAAAATAAAATGTAATTATAAAGCCTCTCTTTCACTCAAAATTTAAATGCTAAGTCCTCGAAGCGTCGCCGACTCCTCGCGGTCCTCGCACAAAAAATAATTGGAGGTCAGAGAGTTACACAAAAATAAAATAATGCAAAAAAATAAATGAGAGAAAATAATTACAAGAAAACCGGGGGTCAGACTACCCGGGGAATGAAAATCAAACACTCAAAAATTTGCTAAAAAAATTAACCTAAGCCGTTTGCCTCCCCGACAACGGCGCCATTTGACGAGCGCGGAATCTACCCTTTCTATGTCGTATGATTGACGTGTGCGTTGCAGTCTGATAGATCCGCGATCGATCAAAAATTACCGCACAACTCGATTAAATCGTCGAATGATATAACACGCGGTTTGATGTTTATTTTGTCTGGGCAAGCCTCAGGGTCGACTCAAGGAGGCAAAGGGACAACTCGGGATCAGTTTAGATGGATTAGATTGCGGTTTCCAAGTGGTTTTTTTTTGGTATTTTTTTATACAATAAAAATGCCAATGCACAAATGCAGATGAATTAGGTTAATAAGAAAATAAGCGACTCAGCCAAAATTAATTTGAATGTGAAATTAGTCCAAAATGGCTAAGTTATATTTTTTTCTATAAACCTAATCCAATGATGAATGCTAATGTATTTTTTTAGAATTTTCGGGTTTAAAATGCACAAATGAAAAATGCAAATTTTTTGGGGGTTTTATGCAAATTTTCATGCAAATGATATGCAAAAATTGTGAAAACTTTATTGGAAGTTACAAATGATAAAATGAAGCTACTCTAATTTTTTTAGAATTTTCTGACGTTTTTTGATTTTTTATGAATTTTTTTACTGAAATCAGAGTGATTGTGGGTATTTAATTTCTAATTAATCCACAAAATCAAACTATCCAGAGATTGATTTATCTCAAATAGATATTTTAATGATGAATTCAGGAGACTTAAAATTTCTCAAAAATCTTATTCGTGGAATAAATTAAAAATCAATTACTGAAATCACTCTACAATTTATTTTATGCAAACGACAACTCCGAATTGGACGAAACTTAAACAGTAATTAAAGCACAATAAAAGGCATCATTCACAATTTTTTCACAATTTTTGGAGCAATAAGTGTCTTTGTACGAATTTCAGAGCATAAATGGCAAACTATCTATGATTTTTTTACTCTCTGATTTTTAATAAAATATATGAGGCTCACAAAAATGTAATTAAATAGCTGAAAGATAAAGAATTAGTTGTGCTACAACGTGCTATTTTTTTGATTAAAAATGATGCAAGAATAGTGTCCAAATTAACATGCGAAGTCGGGGATATCAATGCAATACTGAAAATGAAATATCAAACTGAAAATGTGCACGAGGGCACTTTTGGAAATTCGTAAAGCTACAAGGGTGACTACACAATATTCACAAGAAATAAATAAAAAGAAAACAAATGAACCTTTTCTTATCCCGCAAGCAGGCGCAAGAGGCAGCTAGAGCTTGGGCGTTCAGGGCGGTGCGCCGCACCGACGAGGCGGAGGCGATGGGCTGGCGCAAGGGGCGGCAACACGCGACGGAAGGCGGCGCGGGGGAGGAGAACGGCCGGCGGGAGCGCACGTCTGTGTCACGCAGGTGAAGGCTGGAGGCTGGCCGCGCGTTGGGCCGGCGGCTGCAAGGACCGTGGAGCGGCGTAAGGTGGCTGGGTGCGCGTGGTCGCAGTGAGGGCGGCGGTAGACGGGCGAGGCGCGAGCCGGAGCGGCGTTAGGCGGCGCCGGCGCCGGCGCTTGGAGGCGGGGAGCTGGAAGAGGCGGTGATGCTGGTGGTTTTAGGATCGCCGGAGAGCGGCCCGGTGTCGATGTCGATGAAGCTCGATGGCGTCTCTGGCAAGCTTCCGTTCAATGAGAAGCTAAGTACCTACAGGGGGTTAGAGGAGATAACCGAAGCGTGTGCGTGCTCGTGGAGAGATGTAGGTGGTCGGCGAGGCCTACAGCGTGAAGGAGGACGTCTGGAGATGAGCTCCGGCCAAATGGCGGAGCTGATGATCGGAATAGTGCGAGAGGCATCTTCGGAGGTCGTGAATGGTGTCACGAGGATGAGAGCTTCGACTCGAAGCTCGTCGAGATGGATTGGAGGCGAGAAGGTGGCCGGTGGAGGCGAATAAAATTGGAGAAAATCAAGGAAAAATAAGAGGAAGATCGGAGGAAGAATGGAGGAATCTACTTGGGAAATGGAGCTCAGGTTTGAGCTCCAGGTCATCGCTCGAAGGTCGGTAGGTGGCCTGAGCTCACGCAGCTCGCGGACGGAGGCTGCAGCACGGCGGTGGCGGCCGTGGATCTCGCCGGAGATGACACCCCGTCTTCGCTCAACGATTCAACTAATCGCTGTCACCAATTGGTAGGTCGGAGCTCAGGGACGCTCTCTGGAGTGGCGGATAGGGGTGAAGTCGGCCGTGGTGGCGTATTTATAGGTTGAAGTTGGTGGCAGTGTTGGCGACGAGGCGAGTTTCGAGGGCGACGTGGAGCTTCTATGGTGGAGGTGGTGGAGCGTGAGGGAGCTGGCGAGGGAGAGGGATGAGTGGGGTTCATCGTGGGGGTGTCAGCGGTGGAAGAGGGTGGCTGACGTGCAGCCGGAAATAGAAAGGGGGCGCCCCTCCCGCAAGGCAAGGGACGTGGGAGAGAGGGGCGCTGATGACTCTCCATTTCATCACCTTTATTCTATCATTTTGGCCTTAAAAACCCCAGCAAATGCATGTAAATAGCATTAATTTGTATATAATAGCATCCATTGTTTCTTGTATTTATTGTACATTAAATAAGGTTTTTAAATGCCAAAACTATAGAATAAAGAGAAGAAAAGAAAAAGGAATAAAATATTGCAAATATTTTATGACCCTAACCCCGAGACCAAGTCCAGAATGGAATTGGTCGACAAGGAATAAAGTAGGGGGAGATAAGGGCCAATAATACAATAAATACCTCATTTATTTATTCATTCATTTATGCATTTTTGACACCTATTTTGTAAAGAATTATTTATTCATCAAATTAAAATCTTTTGTACATGAAAGTTGTAGATAATAATGTAAATAAAAATACAAAATTGAGTTTATGTGAAAATAATATACAGTGTACATTTTATACACAAAATAAAAAGCAAAAATCTCAACTTCACAGACCCATATCTTACAAATAAAAACTCCAAATCACCCAAACTCACCTTTAATTGTATATAGCATTTCATAAACTATTTTATAAAATTGGTTTCATAATTTTTGGAGTCCATCTGTGGAAGTTAGGTTTTTGGCCCTTCTTGTACATAATACCTGATTAAAATATTCATTTTACTATTTATTATTTTTATAAATTTATATTTTTAGAATCTTGTAGATAATGTATATAATTCAGGTACATATTGACATTAGAATAAAACCAAAAATAATTTGGAAAATAAAATAAAACTATGTAACATATATATAGGCAAGATACCTATATGGAGTATATACACCAATAAAAGGGGAAAAACACTCTTTAATTATCCAAATCTCTTATATTTTTGTAATAAAGTGTATAGTATATGTGTCCTATTAAAAATACAACTCCTTAATAAAAACACATAAAATTATTTAAATAAATACAATGTGTATAAAATACAGGTAAAGTACCTATATATATATACTTACAAATACATAGACCTATTTATTTAAAAATACAAATAAACGTATAAAAATCAAACAAAAATACCTTTATACTCACAAAAATAAGTTATAAATTTATAAAATAAGCCAAGAAAATAATAAAAGAAAATAAATAAATTAAAAATAAAATATCCAAAAATACGTGTAAATACATACATATACACATTACTAAAATAAAACCACAATAAAACACCTCGAAAAATTCAATAAAAATCAGGAATAAATACTACATGAAATAATACACATTTTTTATTTTATAAGCAAAAATTAATAAAATCATTTCGGATGTCAAATAAATCAATCTTCCTTCAACCTTGCTATTTTGTCTTGTAGCAGCTGAGGTGGACCAATGGGCGCGTCGCGCCTGTTGACCGCAGGTCAACTGGACCTCCAGGCGTCTGACTTCACGCGACCCGTCTTTTCCCCGATTTCCGCCATTTTTCCCGCCTGGCTCAGTGAACCATCGCACTCGCTTCCTTCACAAGACTTGTCCTCTGATCATCCATGATGACCGCCAAGATCATAGATCAATCTGATACTCATTGGTTTAATCAATAAACGCCGGTCATTGGGGGTCCCTCGGAATGTCTATAAATAAAAACCTCCGACTTCCCGGCTAAAGTTGGCCATTTTCACTCCACCAAAAAGCCTTGCTCTTGCTCCTGGTGTGTTCCTCGTGACAGGAGGAGTCGCCCAGCACCTCGACTTGGCCGGAGGACGGAGAAGTTTTGTCGCGGTGGTGCTCCGGCGACCACCCTGCTCCCTGGAGGCCCCCAGGTATAAGAGCTGTTATTTCTTGCTTAGTAGGTAGGTTTTAGTATTAGCTTTTCATTCCAGTCCTTAGATTAGCATTTAGATGATTGGCTTAGGCCAAAATCAGAAATTCGAAGTTCGCCGGAGCTGAGCTCCGGCGACTTCCCCACTGTGATCCTCTCTGTCTTCGACCGCCTAAATCGCCTCATCTCCATCCCCTTCGAGTTCTCCATCAAATGCACACACTTGTTCAACCCAGGACCCCAGGTCTTGGCGAATCGGAGCTCCTCCTCCACCCTCCGCCGGAGCTTCGTCGCCCACCACCATCCGCTTGCTCACAGCTTCAAACCCCTGGTCGAGGAAGACGCCCTCGAGCCACTCTTTCTTCCTGTGCAGGTTAGGTGCGAAATAGAGCACCTGGAGTCGATTTACAAGCCGGCGGAGGTACCTGGAGCCGTAACCCTACTTCGAGCTCGTTGCAGCGCTCCGGTGTACCTCCGGCCGATCCGAGACCTCCAGACGTTAGAGGATACCTCCAGGAAGCTTCTTGGACCTGCAGGAGCGAAGAAGACCGGCGGGAGAGCGAGATCCGAGCGGAGGAAGCTCGCCTCGGCGAGGCTTCTTCCATGTTCTTCCTCGCAGCTCCTCCGCCGTTGGATGAAGACGAAGGCCCAGATCGAAGACCAGCCGTCCGATGGAGCACCGCCTCGACCGTCGGATCATCTCGGATGATCTAATCCTAGCGCTCCATCGACGAACCGTCATCGGCGCACGTGGAGGCGCCACGTGTCAAGTGAACGAAGATCAGCCGTCCATCAGCACGCCTTTTGGGGGTAATTTTCACATTCGACCCCCGCCTTTTTCGAATTTTATTTTTAATCCTGTAAATAAATAAGCACGTTATAATTAATGTGGATATTTTGCATGAGACCCCCTGTACTGTTTTGATATTACTTTTGGGTCCAGTCCACGTCACCTCACGTGTCGTCCCACGTGAGGTGGGCTTTTTGCATAAGACCCCCTGTATGTTTGTAAATTTGAATTTAGTCCAGTAAATAAAATATTCAGTATATTATTTTTATGAAAAATTGCAACCAGGACCCTGAACTTTCTGATATTGCATTTTGGTCCCTGTGGGTGCGGATCACGTGTAGTCCCACGTGGTGGTTGAATTGCAAGGGGGCCCTGGCGGGTTTCTTTATTTGTTCTTAGTCCCTAAAATCACAGAACACGTTTTAACTTTCTGGTATTTTTGCACTTGTGCCCCTGTAATTTATTTTATTTGCAAGAATGCCCCTGCCAGGCTGTTTATATTTTATGTCTTTTATCTATTTATTAAAAATCCTTAGAAGGCTTCTAAAAATCCACAAAAATTAGGAGAGGTGCTCTATGCCATGCTTGTTCACGCACATATTTTATTTTGCATTTTTTGCGTTTTTCCTAATTATTAAAATTGAAAAGAAGCCCATTTTTGTACTGTCTAAATTATAAAATACAAAAAAAATTATAAAATGTTTCGAAAAATTCCAAAAAATTATATATGGTATACATATATATATATTGAGTCCAGAAAATGAAAAACCCTAAAAATATGAAAAAGAAAATTAAAAAAATCATAAAACCCCAAAAGCAACATAAAAATTAGAAAAACTCTTTAAAAACCCTAAAAATATATTTCTCTCTTTTATAATTACCTATATATTATTATTAATATGTGAAAATTAATTTGGGCAATTTTGGGTATTATTTGATATTTTTAAAACCCAAATTATATACGGCTATTGATTTGGTCCTATATTGTGGACATTTTTGAATTGAAAAAAAAAATATATACATAAAAATTAGAAATATAAAAAAAAATAATAAAAAAAAGTTAAAAATATAAGGCTATATATTAAGTTTTTATGTTTATAAATATGTATATATATATTCTACATTACTTCTCTCTCTCTTCTTATATATATATCTCTTTATATATATATATATATATAGTATATAGATTTATATAATTAATAATATAAAAAGAATATTATTTTGTAAATATAATTAATAAAAAAATATAAAATATAAAATCAACATAAAAATTATAAAAACAAAAATATAAAAAAATTTATTACAAAACCCAAAACCCACATAAAAACAAGCTTCACACATGGATGACTTGTCGATACATCTAGGCTACGCATTTTGTATTGCTCTCTGTGGTTCGACCTCTACATGCTTGTCACTATACATTTTGTTGTAGAGTAATAAAAATTAATTCACATTTACTTTTGGACTTAATTGATATATTCTTGCTTTGTGGGTTAATTGTTGATTGATTTGAGGATTATTGAGCGGTCACCGCATCGACTGTTGATCCGCCTTGTGGATTAACACGACCCTTGATAAATCTCATTCCATCAAATGGCGCCGTTGCCGGGGAGGCAACGGATTTTGTATGATTTTGTGTGGTTATTTGTTCATTTATTTGATTCTTTGTTCATGTCCTTCATTTGTTTATCTGTGTGATTTTTATTTTATTTTTATTTGATATTATTGATTGACTGCTCTGACCATCTCTTTCTTTTGTCTTTGATGCGAGGGACCGCTAAGCGAAGGAGGACCTCCTAGGAGGCCCTATGCACCCAAGCGAGGCGGTGTTGGCTCTTCTATGCCAAGCCAACAGGAGAGAGCATCGATAGCAGATGAAGGAGAATTTTTGAAGACAGTCTCTATTTCATGAATTTTATTTCCTTTATCTTATTATGTATATTCATGTGAGAGAGTGACACTCAGAATTTTGTAATAATACAGGACTCTCACAGGTGCACTCTGACTCCCGAGGTCCATTGCCCGAGGGATTGTTCCCTTGGGGGCCTCGACGGTTTTGACGCTTTCTCGTTTTTATTTTATTTTTATTATTTTGTGTGAATGAGCCCTAGCTTAGGAGTTGCTTGTCGATAGATTAGGTCCAAACACCCTAAAAATATTTGCATGTACCTATAGTGCGTTTTGGACCTAGTCAAATCTAAACAGTTGGTTCATTTATCTCTTAACCACTGTGCCGTGAGCAAGCCCCATCAAGCGCTACTCCTGAACTCGAGCGTGTCGAGAAGAGGAGGGGTGAGCCAAGACCGGACTCTTAGGTTAAGGATAAGCGACCGGCTTGTAGTGCTTCACGATAATAGCAGTTACTATCCTAGGGCGATTTCTTCGGCTTGCATTTGCATATAGCATAGGTTTCAATTCCATTATGCATCCCGCATGGAGAGAGCTGGGAAGCACTGTAAGTCTTCTTACTTAGCATGCATCATTGATTTCCGACTTGCATGGCTTTTTCGATCTTCTCCCTCTGTTTTTGCCAACCTAGGATGCTTAATGGAAATTGGAACCTCGATAGGCACGTGCATTGAAAATACCCAAAAAAAGTGATAACTTAAATAAAAATCGGGACTGCTAACTCTATTAAACTTAAAAATAAAACGTAATGGATTCCTTGTCTTGGGGAGAGCAACCCCCTCATTGTATGCGTTTTAAAGTGCTCACGTACACGCTAAGGAGTAGAGCCCAAATCCTATCAAGCCTCCTAAGTGTTTGTACAACTTTGTGCTTCTCACCTAACTCTAAAACCAAAAAGATAAATGACCGTCATCTGACAGTCTTCACTGTGTCGAGTAGGTGAATTGAGGGTTTGCCTTGTGTATTGATTGTGACTTGGAGTCCGTTGTGTTTTGCATTCATTATTAGAGTCATCGGTCCCGTCCGTGTGAGTCATGCATTTTTCATCTTTGAGTCTCTCTATCTCTCTTATAAATAGACCTCTTCATTTTGCATCGAGTCATGATATTGGCGCTTGAGCTCAATCATTCTTCGCCAAGTCCTTTGTTTCCCGCATTCTTCACCATCTTCTATGTATCCATCGTACCATCTTCTCTGGATTCGAGGAGAGACCTCTTCGGACCGCAATTTTGACGGTGTTCCCGCCTTGTGTGGAACACCTAATTTGTCTATGTACCGATCTTATCACCCGCCCTCCTCGTTCCCTCTGTATCATCTTTCTACCACCCATGATATTGGCACGCCCGCTCAATCATCTTCTCCACTCCATTGTGTACCCTTCTTACCCATCCTCCTCGTGTACCCCGTATCACCTCTCCCTTTACTCAGGAATGTTGTGCATATTGATGAGGCCCGCATCGAGGATTATTTATACAAGATTATTTGTGTAAGCCGGGCCCATGATGTTGAGGCTGCTGAGATCGATCTGGTGGATTTGTCTTTGATACATGCATATGGATTTCTTGAGGATTTTTGCTGATGCATAGAGCATAGGTGTGATGCATTATTGAGGAATTTTAGTTCTCGCACACCGGATTAAGGATGTGATGTGCTGCGATGAGTTGATGATGATATCATGAGCATTGATTGATCTATCTATTTGAGGTTCCACCCATCTTGATCTTTGAGGATTAACGGATTATTCTACTTTGGATTTCTTGATAAGTGTGTGCGGATCCTACATGATCTCTCATCTTCCTGATTAAGTCGTCCTTGATCTCCTGACTCTTTGATCCACCATGGCACTTAGAGAATTCTTGACTACTTTTCGTGTCATCTCAGCTTACTGGATTGACCTGAGGGATGTTTTGTGATTGGCCTGATGATTTTCTCCCTCCCCTGATCTTATGCCCTCCTGTTGGTTGATAGATTCATAGTATTTCGAGGACCTGAGATTTTATGCCAGCATTCTCGTGACCTTCATTGATCTAGTTCGCATTTGCCCCCGAGGACTATCTGCGGGAAAATGCGACAATTTCTAGGACTGCGGTTTCATACACTACTTGGGTCGCCATTGTGATGGGACCCGAAACCGAGTCGTACGATATGTTTGATTGGCCTCCCCCTGTGATTGTGTACCTGACCTGTTGGTACACGAAGCCAATGTATTTGACTCATCTGAGTCCGCTCTCCTTGACGGTCCTCGCAAGGCAGAGCTCCACTTTTCTGATTATTCCATGCATAGTTCATAGCTCCCCGACGGTTATCTGCGGGAGACTATGACATGTTTCTAGATTTGTCGGTCTCTTCTGCTGGTAGCCGATCTGTCGCCTACCAAGACCATTTCTATGATCCGTCTGATGGATCAGGCTCCTTTGAGCCCGCTCTCCTTGACGACCCTCGGAAGGGTGAGCTTCTGTTCTGATTATTCATTGCCTAGCATGTGCTACTCCCCGAGGGTTATCTGCGGGAGAGTACATCATTTTCTAGGTACTCGGCTTCATTTCTGGAGTCTCCTGTTGGTGGAGCACGAAGCCGAGTCTTCTGACTTTGTACTCGGTCTCCTCCCTGGTTGTGCCTCCTGTCTGTTGGAGCACGGAGCCGAATCTTCTGATTATACTCTGATTCTGCTCACCTTGAGGACCCTCGCAGGGTTGAGCCATGGCTTGCGGTATTCGGTGTGTACTTATGATCTTTCTACCTCACCATCATCGGGTACCATGATGTCTCCTATTATCTATCTTCCATATCTACTTGAGACATGATTGACCGGAGGAGTCTGTACTGCTCTTTCTTCCTCCCGGTCTTACGGTATCGGCTCTTTTCCCTCATGTTGACCCTATGAGCCGATTGACTGCTTCACGCTACCAGTCCCTGCATTACTTTCCGATCTGATGGTCCCCGGTAGCTGACACCCACTTGACTGCATATCAGGGTGTCTTTTCACCTTCTGACCGCGTCCTCGTTCTCACAGGGAGACGACGACGAGAGCACGGTAGTCGCTACCCATATACCGTCCTGTACTTCACTAGTTTCTTCACCACTTGTATATATGTGTGCCTTTTTCATTCTTTCTCCCGCATGTTATGTGTGCCCAGATCTATCGCCATATCTTTGTGCCTACACTTAGGACGTACCTTGTCCTAAGTATAGGGGGGTACACACCGTGTTGTTCTTTCGTCGTTCAGTTTCGTCACTCCTGTTGTTGCCTATACTTAGGGACATCTCACCCTAAGTATAGGGGGAGTGATGCGTATATTCTCCACGATCTTTTCATCTATCTGTATATATCCATCTTTTCTTCTTTTCTTCTTTTCTTCTTTTCCTTTTTTATCTTCTGTATCTAAATAAAAGGTGTCACCCCTTTGTGTCAGTTTTCTGTACTTAGGACATACTTTGTCCTAAGTATAGTAGGGTGCACCCCTGATTTGTTAAAACTTTGATTTGTTTATTCCCACCCTTGACCCTCCCTGCTTTGTGTACAGTCTGCTATACTTAGGATTATTTGATCCTAAGTATAGGGGGGACGGTCAACTTCTCATTCGTTCAACTCTTATTATTTATTCTTTAGACTTGTCTATACTCAGTACGAGTTATGTCTTCTCTTTTCTTTTCGATCTATGAGGACATAGCTCAAGCTAAGTATAGGGGGGTCGTATATACTATGTATATACTTTAGCCATAACTCGTACTTTCGTAATAATATGGCTAATAATTCTTTAAATTCGTTAAAAACCCTTAATAAAAAGATGGGATTATTCCTCAAATTCTTTTTGTATATATACTGATTAATAAATCAGGTGAAAATGTTTTTTGCAAAATGTTTGAAAAATAGTTTGAAAAGTATTGTGAACATTTATTGAAAACTATTTTGAAAACATTTTGTTACATGTTTTCAACCTGTGTAAAGATGTGTGGTTTGTAAAGATTTATTTTCTTTGTGTGAAATAAAATGTTTGAAAAATGATTTGCAAATGGTTTGAAAAATGGTTGCAAAAATATTTTGAAAAATCTATATATACTGTTTTGAAAAACCTTTGCAAAATGATTTTCAAATGTGTGTACATGTTGTAAAAATGTTTGTAAAAATTATTTTGGACTATAGTTTTCAAAAATTGTTTGAAAAACTTGTGTCAAATAAATTTGAGGAATAGTCACATATAAAATAAAAAAATCAACAAAATTCTTTAATAAAAACTAAATTGTAAATTCTCAATCCGTGTAAAATAAAGCGGCACTCCCTTGTAAATAGTTGTACATATTTTGAGTGCAAAAATTCTTTGTGTAAAAATTCTTCTCTTTGTTTTCAAATTCTTGGAAAAATTGCATTTTTGTAAATAGCATTTGCATAGCATTCATATTCTTTGATTGAGCTTGATAATTGAACTAGTCCAATAAAGTCGAAGATTGGAGCTTGGTTAGACCTTACCGCACCTAACTGCACTGGAACCTTATGGGAACTAGGTTTAAGGTACTTCAGGTCTATTCAGACTTAATTCTTTGAGAAATCAGGGCTAGGTTCAAATCACCTCAGTGGACTAACTAGAACTTTTCGAAACAAACACACGACTCTTGTTGGCCGTGACCTAACTTGGACACTTGCACCTTTCACTTGGCTCAACTCAGTTGGAGTGGTGAGGGGGTTGGATTTGCCAGTCTGAGACGCACACGGGTGGAAACATTCGTCCTCGTCTAGGGAGGGAAGTGCACCCCAACCTGGTCCAGTTTCAATGATGTCGAATGACAGGAGAGTGTGGGTTGCAATAAAGCTTCAAAAGAGGGATAGTCTTCTGGCTCAAGAGGAAAAAGTCCTTATGAAAATGCTGCTGTACATAGTATGTTGAAAAGAAAAAAAAAAGAAAAAAAAAAAGAAAAACTCCAAAAAAGTGGACAGGCTTGTAAATAAAAATAAAAGTGCCTGCCGGAGTATGTACATATGTTGTATAGAAAATAAGCAAGCTTGAGCATCAAAGTTACACCATGTGAGCCTGCAGCTGGATGACTTGACTACACTGGTCTTGCATCCTAGGATAGGTAGCTACACTGGCTACCGTCCATTCTTTTCTCTACCCCCCCTCCTCTTGAGTCGGATGCCACTTGAACTTAGAAGGGAATACCCCGCTCCTTGACGGTAGAGGGCTGGATTAGGGAATCATTGGGTTGTCATTCTGGAGAAGTCAGTTCCTTTGTCATTTCAGTTGGGGAGAGCCACCATCACTTACACCGTACAAGTCAGCTTCATAGTCATAAGGGTTTGTGTATGGTGTAGGCTAGTTCTGACCTGGTTATTGAGGTGATTTGAACCAAGTTCTGTGACTCTCGAAGGCTGTTGTGTTTTAAATTTGGTTTCCGACTAGGTTCCACACACATTCTCACACCAAGGTCTAACTTGAGCTCCAAACTTTGATTTTGTACAGATGAGTTTAATAATCATGATCAATCCAATTTATTCTTTAAATTCATTATTTTTACTTTTTCTTTTCTTCTTATTCTTTTTTCTTTTTGTACTTATTGCATAAGTATTTGCTAGGGACTAGCAAAGGCAAGTATAGGGGGGTGATGACTCTCCATTTCATCACCTTTATTCTATCATTTTGGCCTTAAAAACCCCAGCAAATGCATGTAAATAGCATTAATTTGTATATAATAGCATCCATTGTTTCTTGTATTTATTGTACATTAAATAAGGTTTTTAAATGCCAAAACTATAGAATAAAGAGAAGAAAAGAAAAAGGAATAAAATATTGCAAATATTTTATGACCCTAACCCCGAGACCAAGTCCAGAATGGAATTGGTCGACAAGGAATAAAGTAGGGGGAGATAAGGGCCAATAATACAATAAATACCTCATTTATTTATTCATTCATTTATGCATTTTTGACACCTATTTTGTAAAGAATTATTTATTCATCAAATTAAAATCTTTTGTACATGAAAGTTGTAGATAATAATGTAAATAAAAATACAAAATTGAGTTTATGTGAAAATAATATACAGTGTACATTTTATACACAAAATAAAAAGCAAAAATCTCAACTTCACAGACCCATATCTTACAAATAAAAACTCCAAATCACCCAAACTCACCTTTAATTGTATATAGCATTTCATAAACTATTTTATAAAATTGGTTTCATAATTTTTGGAGTCCATCTGTGGAAGTTAGGTTTTTGGCCCTTCTTGTACATAATACCTGATTAAAATATTCATTTTACTATTTATTATTTTTATAAATTTATATTTTTAGAATCTTGTAGATAATGTATATAATTCAGGTACATATTGACATTAGAATAAAACCAAAAATAATTTGGAAAATAAAATAAAACTATGTAACATATATATAGGCAAGATACCTATATGGAGTATATACACCAATAAAAGGGGAAAAACACTCTTTAATTATCCAAATCTCTTATATTTTTGTAATAAAGTGTATAGTATATGTGTCCTATTAAAAATACAACTCCTTAATAAAAACACATAAAATTATTTAAATAAATACAATGTGTATAAAATACAGGTAAAGTACCTATATATATATACTTACAAATACATAGACCTATTTATTTAAAAATACAAATAAATGTATAAAAATCAAACAAAAATACCTTTATACTCACAAAAATAAGTTATAAATTTATAAAATAAGCCAAGAAAATAATAAAAGAAAATAAATAAATTAAATATAAAATATCCAAAAATACGTGTAAATACATACATATACACATTACTAAAATAAAACCACAATAAAACACCTCGAAAAATTCAATAAAAATCAGGAATAAATACTACATGAAATAATACACATTTTTTATTTTATAAGCAAAAATTAATAAAATCATTTCGGATGTCAAATAAATCAATCTTCCTTCAACCTTGCTATTTTGTCTTGTAGCAGCTGAGGTGGACCAATGGGCGCGTCGCGCCTGTTGACCGCAGGTCAACTGGACCTCCAGGCGTCTGACTTCACGCGACCCGTCTTTTCCCCGATTTCCGCCATTTTTCCCGCCTGGCTCAGTGAACCATCGCACTCGCTTCCTTCACAAGACTTGTCCTCTGATCATCCATGATGACCGCCAAGATCATAGATCAATCTGATACTCATTGGTTTAATCAATAAACGCCGGTCATTGGGGGTCCCTCGGAATGTCTATAAATAAAAACCTCCGACTTCCCGGCTAAAGTTGGCCATTTTCACTCCACCAAAAAGCCTTGCTCTTGCTCCTGGTGTGTTCCTCGTGACAGGAGGAGTCGCCCAGCACCTCGACTTGGCCGGAGGACGGAGAAGTTTTGTCGCGGTGGTGCTCCGGCGACCACCCTGCTCCCTGGAGGCCCCCAGGTATAAGAGCTGTTATTTCTTGCTTAGTAGGTAGGTTTTAGTATTAGCTTTTCATTCCAGTCCTTAGATTAGCATTTAGATGATTGGCTTAGGCCAAAATCAGAAATTCGAAGTTCGCCGGAGCTGAGCTCCGGCGACTTCCCCACTGTGATCCTCTCTGTCTTCGACCGCCTAAATCGCCTCATCTCCATCCCCTTCGAGTTCTCCATCAAATGCACACACTTGTTCAACCCAGGACCCCAGGTCTTGGCGAATCGGAGCTCCTCCTCCACCCTCCGCCGGAGCTTCGTCGCCCACCACCATCCGCTTGCTCACAGCTTCAAACCCCTGGTCGAGGAAGACGCCCTCGAGCCACTCTTTCTTCCTGTGCAGGTTAGGTGCGAAATAGAGCACCTGGAGTCGATTTACAAGCCGGCGGAGGTACCTGGAGCCGTAACCCTACTTCGAGCTCGTTGCAGCGCTCCGGTGTACCTCCGGCCGATCCGAGACCTCCAGACGTTAGAGGATACCTCCAGGAAGCTTCTTGGACCTGCAGGAGCGAAGAAGACCGGCGGGAGAGCGAGATCCGAGCGGAGGAAGCTCGCCTCGGCGAGGCTTCTTCCCTGTTCTTCCTCGCAGCTCCTCCGCCGTTGGATGAAGACGAAGGCCCAGATCGAAGACCAGCCGTCCGATGGAGCACCGCCTCGACCGTCGGATCATCTCGGATGATCTAATCCTAGCGCTCCATCGACGAACCGTCATCGGCGCACGTGGAGGCGCCACGTGTCAAGTGAACGAAGATCAGCCGTCCATCAGCGCGCCTTTTGGGGGTAATTTTCACATTCGACCCCCGCCTTTTTCAAATTTTATTTTTAATCCTGTAAATAAATAAGCACGTTATAATTAATGTGGATATTTTGCATGAGACCCCCTGTACTGTTTTGATATTACTTTTGGGTCCAGTCCACGTCACCTCACGTGTCGTCCCACGTGAGGTGGGCTTTTTGCATAAGACCCCCTGTATGTTTGTAAATTTGAATTTAGTCCAGTAAATAAAATATTCAGTATATTATTTTTATGAAAAATTGCAACCAGGACCCTGAACTTTCTGATATTGCATTTTGGTCCCTGTGGGTGCGGATCACGTGTAGTCCCACGTGGTGGTTGAATTGCAAGGGGGCCCTGGCGGGTTTCTTTATTTGTTCTTAGTCCCTAAAATCACAGAACACGTTTTAACTTTCTGGTATTTTTGCACTTGTGCCCCTGTAATTTATTTTATTTGCAAGAATGCCCCTGCCAGGCTGTTTATATTTTATGTCTTTTATCTATTTATTAAAAATCCTTAGAAGGCTTCTAAAAATCCACAAAAATTAGGAGAGGTGCTCTATGCCATGCTTGTTCACGCACATATTTTATTTTGCATTTTTTGCGTTTTTCCTAATTATTAAAATTGAAAAGAAGCCCATTTTTGTACTGTCTAAATTATAAAATACAAAAAAAATTATAAAATGTTTCGAAAAATTCCAAAAAATTATATATGGTATACATATATATATATTGAGTCCAGAAAATGAAAAACCCTAAAAATATGAAAAAGAAAATTAAAAAAATCATAAAACCCCAAAAGCAACATAAAAATTAGAAAAACTCTTTAAAAACCCTAAAAATATATTTCTCTCTTTTATAATTACCTATATATTATTATTAATATGTGAAAATTAATTTGGGCAATTTTGGGTATTATTTGATATTTTTAAAACCCAAATTATATACGGCTATTGATTTGGTCCTATATTGTGGACATTTTTGAATTGAAAAAAAAAATATACATAAAAATTAGAAATATAAAAAAAAATAATAATAAAAAGTTAAAAATATAAGGCTATATATTAAGTTTTTATGTTTATAAATATGTATATATATATATTCTACATTACTTCTCTCTCTCTTCTTATATATATATATCTCTTTATATATATATATATAGTATATAGATTTATATAATTAATAATATAAAAAGAATATTATTTTGTAAATATAATTAATAAAAAAAATATAAAATATAAAATCAACATAAAAATTATAAAAACAAAAATATAAAAAAATTTATTACAAAACCCAAAACCCACATAAAAACAAGCTTCACACATGGATGACTTGTCGATACATCTAGGCTACGCATTTTGTATTGCTCTCTGTGGTTCGACCTCTACATGCTTGTCACTATACATTTTGTTGTAGAGTAATAAAAATTAATTCACATTTACTTTTGGACTTAATTGATACATTCTTGCTTTGTGGGTTAATTGTTGATTGATTTGAGGATTATTGAGCGGTCACCGCATCGACTGTTGATCCGCCTTGTGGATTAACACGACCCTTGATAAATCTCATTCCATCAGGCGCCCAGAGGTAGGAGACGAGGTCTCCACCGTTGGATCTTGTGATCCAACGGTGGGGATCAAGGTGTGGTGGGCGGGTAGGATGAGATCGGGGGCTCGGAGATGATGGGCTGTGGTGGCGCCACGTGGCGAGGTGCGGGCGAAGCGCGAACGGGCGGCCTGGATGAGGAGATGGAGCTGATCAAAGGGCCAAGATTCGCTGGAAGAAGGGCGGCTGCGATGGAGAGATCAAGGGTCTGATCAAGCGGCGTAGATCAAGCAGGAGAAGATCTGATGGCCCAGGCAAAGGGCGTGCGTGGAAAAGGCTGGGCCGTTGGATCTGAAGCGAGATCCAATGGCTGAGGACGCAGGCGGATGGGGCGAGGGGAAGCGGGCCGCGTGGCGCAACCAGAGGGTGCCACGTGGCCTGCTGTGAGTGGCTGAAATAAGATACACTTGTAGAGAGAACAGGGGACCGAATTTGGAAAAACTCAAAACATGAAAGTTGTAGATCTCGATGAGATCTACAAGTTTCATGTTGACCAAAGACGGAGATGAGGTCAAATATGATACATAAATACAAGGATACATAGATATACATATATAGTATACAAAGTGGCCCAAAAACCCAACTTTCTCACACGAGCTCCAAATTCAATGAAATTAGTCTCATTTTGAAGGTCTTTTAATATGTAGTATTCTAAGAGTAAGTAGACCCCATTCGGAGTTTGTATGAGGCCTTTATGTGTATTTTAGTGTACCAAGGGCCTAGGGCTTTATTGACTAATTTACAAGGGGGATTTTTGGCATTCTTCCCTGTATTATCAACTAAGGAGTATATATTTATAGAGAAGAGGTTATTTTAGGGATTGGGTATTTTACAAGGGATTTTGGCTTCTTATTTAAATGCAAATGAGCTGCTAAAATGTATGATTTATGACTGTATGCATGAGTGCTATTTATGCAATATAAAAGGAAATATGCCTCTATTTTCTCGGGAACAAGGCTCTATTTTTGACTTTTGAAGTGATGAATCACAGATTCATCATTAAGTAATGAAGAAGAGAAAAGTAAACAAGTATTTTAGTTTAGCAAAACTTATTTACCAGAAAGATTCATTTCTTCTCATTAGTTTAAGTCCTATTCCTTACATTCCATATCGGGGATTAATCCAAGGAAAACCTCACCATTCATGGACTTCAAAGTTGTGGACACTTCGAGATTGGAGATTGCATTGATCTGATGATCTTACGCCACCGCACGATGCCTCAATCAATCATCCAATGCTTCCCTAACAATTTTCTTGTCTTTTATTATCTAGAGTTTCAAACCCTCATCCTAACAAACAAAGAAGCACACTGCCCTCGAAGACCCAATAGCTTAAAACTACATGCTAACCTTTAATCACATAAACTAACACTTTGAATACATGTTTTCATGACACAGTCGCTATCCAACCACCTGTACCTCCACATGGCACGACCACATCTTCAGTCAGTCAATCCGCCTAATGACAGCCGAGTACCACATATTGCAAATAATTTATTTCGTGTGATCAACATATCTGGGCAACCGTGTACCACATGGGTTGGGCCTGGCAATTCGGGTGTTCTTCTAACAAACCTACAGGTTGCTTGCCCTACCTGTAGTATCTAGTCCAAGTCATTCTTAATGAAACACATGATCCTTTTCAGGATCCTTTTTAATACACATCAATTCCCATGATGTAATTCTTCTGTTAAGCCTTCGATTTTCATATTCATAAACACAGAGTATAGCTTCATATATATATATATATATATATATATTAGTTCTTATATATATACACCCATATTTAGGCTTATTTTAACTCCCAAATCCTAACTTTCCAAGCCACTGCATCTATTCGATGCTTAAATATTATTTTAGTGGGAATTACACAATAATTGTTCATATTTTCTCAAAAATATCCAAATTAGGGTTTTTCGTAATGAAGAATATAAAATCAGGAATTTCAATGATATCATATGAAAATCTAACATTAAAAGAAATGATTTCGTTACCTACTCGACATCTCTCTCGCGTATGCAGTGCTTTATAGTGATTCATTTTCAGAAAGAATGATTTAGGGCTCCTGAGACGATTAAATTCATTTTTGCATCAAGAATACTAAGAACACGCTAAGAACGCTAAGAACAAATACAAAATACGAAGAATGCGAAGAACACAAAGAACGTGAAGAACATATTCTCTTGTAATTTCGGCAGAGTTTCCCCTTATATCGGGACATATTTCTATGAAAATTTCGACAATATTTTCCCTTATATCGGAACATAATTCTATGAAAATTTCGGCAGAATTTTTCCTTATATAGGGATATATTTCAAAACAAAAACATAAAGAGTTTCCTTTATAAAATCATCAAGAGGAAAACAACCGTGAAATAGAAAGAATATAGCAGAATTGCATGCGATGGAGAATCAGTAGACACCATATGTCTTAGGTGAGTGAAGGTATGACGAATCACATGGTTTACTGATGTGCATAGCCACCCACACCTAAGTATGGTATTACATAGATTTCTCCCTCAAAACAAGTATAAAAGCAAAATCAAAAGAATATAATAGAACTATAAGCGATGGAGAATCAGTAGGCACCATGCATCTTAGGTGAGTGAAGGTGTGACGAATCACAGGGTTCACTGATGTGCATAGCCATCCACACCTAAGTAGGGCGTTACACAGATTTCTCCCTCGAACCACAACACAAAACGAATCGAAAAGGAAGATAAATCGAAAACCTAGCTCAAGTTAGATCTTACTTACGAAACTAAGTAGGAGAGGATCGTACTGTCCTCCTCCTCATTGTCCTTTGGCAGCGCTCCGCTAACGCTTCTTCCCCACCTCCCTCTCCTCCTCTTGATCTCTCTACCCTAGCCCTCGGAGTAGTGATGGTAGTGGAAATCATATAGAATGAATGGGTGAGGGTATTTATAGGCTTCAGAAAATCGCTAACCATTGTTACTAAACCATGGTTTAACCCTTAAGCGCAGTTAGCGGCCCATGGTTTTGGTCCATGGTTTTGGCCAAAGATTATCCAAAATTTAGGGCTTTAGTTCGAACTATCTGGAAGATTCTAGGTTCGCTAATGATGCTTAATTAGATCTAATCATGATTAATTTTTACTAATCATGATTTAACCATCGTGACTTACGCTTAACTTTTGCTGACTTTGATTAGTGTTCGTCAATGATCATTAGAGTCCTCAATCCATCATTAATTTCTTTAATCATGTTCAATTAATTTTAGTGACAACCATTAATAGTTAATGACATCTTAAGTCTTCCTTACTTTTTTTTTCGAAAATCACAACAATTCAAAACAAAGTCGGATTCACATGAAACACATTCCATTGATTTCCTCTTGGCGAGCCGAATCTTATGATATAGGATCCAAGACAACCAAGTTCAAGACTTTATAATTATAACAACCTTAAAGGAAGTCTCGTACTCGAGACTTGAAGTGTAGGCATAACATCCTTAAAGAGGATTGAAACCATAACACTTTAAAGAGAATGACCACAATTTCATTTATAATAAAGATATACATAATACATAGTATTACCATTCAAACAAATAGGGGAATTTTTCTTTCATATTTACCTCAGGTTCTCATGGGCTTTTTCAAACTCTTGGTTTCTGCACAATACTATAACTAGAGGTACCTCTTTATTCCTCAACTTCTTGATATCTCTGTCTAGTATTTGCACAGGTATTTCAAGGTATGTCAAGTCTGACTCAACATGATGTTCATCATAGCTTATCTTATGCTCATGATCCTTAATATACTTTCTCAGATTTGATACATGAAAAGTATCATGTATTGCCGAAAGATGTGGGGGAAGTGCAAGTCTATATGAAACTTTTCAATCCGTTAAATAATTTTAAAAAGACCCACGAACGTGGGTGCCAACTTCCCACGCAAGCCAAACCTATGAACTCCCTTCATAGGGGATAATTTGGAAAATACAAAGTCACCTACCTCAAAGTCAAGATCTTTTCATCTAGCATCACTATATCTTTTCTGGTGACTTTAAGCAATTATTAGTCTTTTTCGAGCAAGCTCTACAGCTTCTTGTGTCTCCTAGAGTCTATCTGAATCATAAAGGTTCTTTATCTCGACCTCTTGCCAACATAGAGGAGTAGTATACCTACATCCATACAGTGCATAAAATAGTGCCATGCCAATACTTGCATGGTAACTATTGTTGTAGGTGAATTCTGCAAGAAGCAGATGTTTAATTCATGACCCCTTTCATTCTAAGGCACATGCTCATAGCATATCCTTTAGCATCTGAATCGTACATTCTAATTGACCATCTATATGTGGATTATATATTGTGCTCAAGCATAACTGTATGTCTAAGACTTTTATGAAGTTCTCTCAGTAGTGTGAGGTGAATCGTGAATCTCAATCAGAAACTACCTCTTTTTGAATACCATCGATATGGATCACGTGTATAATATATAACTCAGCAAGCTGGTCCGGAGTGGAGGATAAGCTTATTGGAATAAAGTGTGCTACCTTGGTCAGACGATCTATTATAACACATATATTATCTTTACCACCAGTCATCTGAGGTAAGACAATAACGAAGTCCATGGAAATGCTTTCCCATTTCCATTCAGGAATAGGGAGAGGTTGCAACAATCCCGATAGCTTTTGGTGTAAAGCCTTTACCTGTTGGCAAGTGAAACATAAATTTACAAACTCAACAACATCTTTCTTCTTTCCCAGCCACCAAAAGTCTAAACTAAGATCCTTATGCATCTTCGTAATTCTTGCATGAATAGATAATCTAGAGCAATGAGCTTTACGTAAGATGTCTTTACTCAATTTGGTTGTGTTTGCTACAAAAACCCTGTGATGGTGATATAATAACCCATATTGTATCATGAATCCCTCTATCTTATTCTTCTCAAGTTGTTGTCTCAAGTCTTTAAGGATTGGATCGTCCTCCTGTCCTTTCTTTATTCTATCAGATCTCTGATTTGTATCGCCGAGAAATAGTTATAGTATCAGCACTACTATCAAATGATTTCCATTCACTCAACATTGTTAGTAAACCCCAGAAGTGGATAGCATTCACCTATCCATGTGAATAGTTCTTCTACTAAGGGCATCTGCTGTGACGTTCCCCTTACCAGGGTGGTAAGGAGATTATGCATTCATAGTTCGTCAACAAGTCTAACCACTGTCTATGTCTCATATTGAGCTCCTTCTAATCAAACAGATATTCAAGCTTTTATGATCAGTAAATATTTTAAAAGCAATATAGAAGTAGTATCTCCATATCTTTAAAGCGAAGACTATAGAAGCTAGTTCAAGGTCGTGTGTAGGATAGTTCTTCTCATATATCCTCAGTTGTCATAATGCATAGGCAATTCCTTTGCCATGATGCATAAGAACTGCCCCAAGTCCTTCTTTAGATGTGCCAGTGTACACTGTAAACCCTTCAATCTCAGAGGGTATAGTAAGGATATGTGCAAATGTTTAATATTTTTTCAGTATCTGAAAACTAGTTTCACATGCATCAGACCATATGAATGAGACTTCCTTTTGAGCTAGCCTAGTCATTGACAATGCTATTCGTGAAAAGTTCTTCACAAATCTTCTATAATACACAACTAGATCTAGAAAAGATCGTATTTTTGTGACAGTCTTCGGGCATTCCCAATTTATCACCGCAATAACATTCGCAGGATCAACTGATATACCTGCCTCAGAAATGACATGTCCTAAGAAGGATACTTCAGAGAACCAGAAGTCACATTTGTTATATTTGGCATACAGTTGGTTCTTCCTTAGTGTTTATAGTGCCTTCTTGAGATGGTGTTCATGTAGGTGCTTAACCTTGGAGTACATAAGCATGTCATCAATGAAGACTACCACAAAGTGGTCTAGGAACTCCCTGAATACTCGATTCATGAGATCCATGAAGGTTGTTGGGGCATTTGTCAATCCAAAAGGCATAACTAAAAATTCATAATGTCCATATCTAGTTCCAAAAGTTATCTTGGGAATATCTACATCTTTAACATTCAACCGATGGTATCTAGATCTTAAATCAATCTTGGAATATATAGTTGAACTTGTAACTGGTCAAAGAGATCATCTATTCTTGATAGAGGATACTTGTTTTTTATTGTTCTATTATTTAGTTGTCTATAGTCAATGCACAACCGCATCGACCCATCCTTCTTCCTTACAGACAAAATAGATGCACCTCATGGTGAAGTACTAGGATGAATGAAGCCTTTGTCTAACAGTTCTTGTAATTGTACCTTTAATTCATGTAACTCAGTTGGTGCCATCCTATACGAAGGGATAAAGATAGGATGAGTATCATGTGTGAGAGAGAGATTTCAAATTCAATCTCTCGCTAAGGTGGTAATCTAGGTAGTTCATCTGAAAATACATCAAGAAACTCGTACACTATAGGTACATCTTCTATCATTCTGTCTGACTCTGAAATAGTATATACATAAGTTAAATAACCTTGACACCCTTTTCTTCTTGATGTGCCTCAGGGTAAGATGTATTTGACATCACCATTGGATGTCTTTCCAATAAACTGGAACTCTATTGAGTTATGAATGCAAAAATTTACTATCTTATGGAAATAGTTAAGACATGCATGATGCTTTTCTAGCCAATCCATCTCCAAGATGAGATCAAAGTCATCTATTTTAATAAGTAGTAGGGAAATAGGTAACTGATGTCCTTCTATCAGTACTACACAATTATCTAAGATTTCTCGGATTATAGATACTTGCCCTTTTTGTCTCTTTATCAGATAGGATTGTTGTACTTCTATTGATATCTTCCCCAAAGTGGCCATCGAGCAATAAATGAATGTGAAATACCAGAATCAAACAAGGCATGTACTGAAAAGTCATGAATAATAATTGTACCTCGTACGATAGTACCTGAATTTTAGACTTGTTCTTCAGTGATTGCATTGAGATGTCTATTAGGGATAGGTAAGTCAGAGCCTGCAACACTTTGTGGTGGCTGTTGTGTAGGTCCTTGTGAGCCCTGACCTGTATCCTGTCTTCCTCTGCGTGTTTCTCCGCTACTCAGGATGGAAGCTACACTATTAATTGGATTGGTTTAAACCCCGAACCTCTCAACTTTGGACAGCCTTTCTTGATGTGACCTTCCTGATGACAGTAATACGCATGTGTTCCTGTATAAGCTGAAAGCCCAACCACATAGGTATTAGCTCTTGTTGTCGAGTTGCAAGGGTATAGTAGAGGTTTATAGAAACCCCCTCTTCCTGATAATTCCTGACCCAAGGTCTGTGGAGAGCTTATACTAAAATCAACTAGATGATAGCAACGGTCTCTACGGTTATAACTCGTTTACACTTTGTATGGTCCACTAGTAAAGTGGAAGATTCTTCTTTGGTGGTTTTCATCCCATTCCATCTCAATAGGAGAGGCGATGTCCATGGCTTCATCTATAGTGGTGGCTCTAAAACCTGTAAGCTTCTCTCTAAGATCTCTCTGAAGCTCGCTAACAAATTTGGTAAGACACTCCTGTGGTGAGGCTTTTAGAGCTAGGGAATAATGTAGTAGCTCGGTGAAATAAATATGATAATCTTGTACATTTTTGGAACCCTGGGTCAGAGAAGACAACTCCCTCCTCTTCAGTTCTTCCCAATGGGAGAGAGATAGAAGTGAGCTCGAACCTTTCTTCAAAGATATCGCATGGAACGAGATCTACTAATTTATTAAAAAATGCCCTCCACCATTGTCTTGCATAATCTTCTAGGGTATAATTAGCAGAGTGCACCCAAGTGTCTGCTAGTGCATGTATTATTCTCAGCATCCTACGGACATCATCAAGCCATAGTTCTGCCTCAATTGGTGTCTCTATGCCTTTGAATCAAGGAACCTTTCCCTTTCCGTAATTGTCCAGTAGTTTTTTGTGTCTAAGAAGAGCTCTCTCCATTGCTCGTTTAGTTGGGTAGGAGCAGACACAGTGGAAGGATGGTAAGTAGATTCTTCCTCAAAAAGGTGGACAAAGCCCTCAACTCTAGCATCCACAAGTTTCGATGTCTCGAATCTCTCAAGTTGTGCATTGAGCCTCTCCTCCATTACCTGTTACTTTTGCCCCATCTCTTGGAGCAGTGTCATCATAGCAGCTAATTGTCTAGACATGTCTTTGTCTGCCATGATCCTGGGATGAATCAAGGTCAAAGGTTAGTTCTTATATATTTTAGCATGATTTACATAAGTAATAATGACTTATAAATGGTACTGTAGTCACTTATTAAGATCAAAGGATCTTAATACAACCTTAGTTTCTGAATACCTCTCAAGTTGTTAATTACTGAGTAAATTAATGGAGTAATTGAGCTCTGATACCAAATTGTCACGACCCCGATTCTGCACCGCCGGATCCTCCCATATACGGATCTGGTAACTCATCAATAATTTATTCAGCATTCACAACAAACATTTAAAAACATACTACAATAAAAAATACTTAGAAAGAACTATTTAATATGTTTCCATTCATAAAATAAAGTTTACATGATAAATTGTCCCACTGTAACCATTTACATATACATCAGTTGGAAAGGAAATACACAAAAATATTACCAACTATCTTATAGAGTAAAGCTGCTGTGATTGGTTGGATGACTATTATATTAGCTAGATGGATTATTAAAGTCCTTGCAATGACTCAACGATGCGTGTTGGATTTCCATAAATCATACGATGAAGATTAGCGAGTGCTAAGTAACGAAGAAGAGAAAAGTAAACAAGTAGTTTAGTTTAGCAAAACTTATTATAGTAGAAAGTTTCATTTCCTCTCATTAGTTTAAGTCATATTCCTTCTATTTCACGTCAGGGATTAGTCCAGGGAAAACCTCACCATTCATGGACTTCGAAGCTGTGGACACTTCGGGATTGGAGATTGCATTGATCTGATGAGATTATGCCATCGCACATCGCTTCAACCAATCCTCCAATGCTACCGTGACAATTTTCTTTTCTTTTATTATCCAGGGTTTCAAACCCTGAGCCCAACAAACAAAGAAGCACATCGCCCTCGAGGACCAGGTAGCTTAAAACCACATGCTAACCTTTAATCATATAAACTAACGACTTTAAATACATATTTCCGTGACCCAACCATTATCCAACCACTCGTGCCTCTACTTGACACGACCACATCTTCAGTAAGTCAATCCGCCTAATGGAAGCCGACTATCACACATTGCAAATAATTTATTTCGTGCACTCAATATATCCATGAAACCGTGTATCATCTAGGTTTGGCATACCAATACAGATGTTCTTCTGACAAACCTACAAGTTGGATGCTCGACTTGTAGTATATACTCCAAGTCATTCATGACGTAACACACAACCCTTTTCAGGATCCATTTCAATTCACAACAATTTCCATGATGCAATTCTTCCGTTAAGCCTTCGATTTTCATATCCATAAACATTGAGTATAGCCTCACATATACTAATTCATATGTATATATACTCATATTATGCCTATTTTAACTCCCAAACCTTAATTTTACAAGCCATTGATTCGATGTTTAGACTTTATTTTGATGGGAATTGCACAACTTTTCACATTTTTTCAAAAATAATCAAATTAGGGTTCTTCTTAGCGAAGAACATAAAATCAGGAATTTAAATGATATCGTATGAAAACTCAATAGCAAAAGGAAGGATTTCGTTACTTAATCGAGATCTCTCTCGTGTATGCAGTGCTTTATAGTGATTTGTTTTCAGAAAGGATGATTTACGACTCTTGAAATGAATGAATTTCATTTTCGCATCAAGAACACTAAGAACGTGCCAAGAATGCGTAGACCATATTTTCTCTTGTAATTTTGGCAGAGATTTTCCTTATATTGGGACACGTTTCTATGGAATTTTGGCAGAGTTTTTCCTTATATCAGGACATAATTTTATGAAAATTTCGGGTAGAGTTTTCCATTATATAAGGATATATTTCAAAATAAAAATGGAAAGAGATTCCTCTATAAAATCATCGAAAGGAAAACAACAACGAAACAGAAATAATATAACAGAACTGCAAGTGATGAAGAATCGATAGACACCACACGTCTTAGGTGAGTGAAGGTTTGACGAATCACAGGGTTCACTAACGTGCATAGCCACCCGTACCTAAGTAGGGTGTTACACAGATTTCTCCCTCAAAACAAGTATAAAAACAAAAGTGAAAGAATATAATAGAATTATAAGCGATGGAGAATCGGTAGACACCACGTATCTTAGGTGAGTGAAAGTGTGACAAATCACAGGGTTCACTGACGTGATAGCTGCCCGCACTTAAGTAGGGTGTTACACCAATTTCTCCCTTGAACCACAACACAAAATGAATCGAAAAGGAAGATAAATCGAAAACCTAGCTCAAGTTATAGCTTACTTGTGAAGCCAATTGGGAGAGGATCATACCGTCCTCCTCCTCGTCCTTCGGCAGTGCTTCGCTAACGCTTCTTCCTCACCTCTCTCTCCTCCTCCTGACCTCTCAACCCTAACCCTCAGGATAGTGGTGGTAGTAGAAATCGTAGAGAATAAATGGGTGGGGGTATTTATAGGCTTCAGAAAACTGCTAGCCATGATTAATAAACCATGGTTTATCCCTTAACCACGGTTGGTGGCTTATGGTTTTGACCAAAGCTTATCCGAAACTCATGACTTAAGTTAGAACTATCTAGAAGATTCTAGATTCGCTAATGATGCTTAATTAACGCTAATCATGATTAACTTTTACTAATAGTGATTCAACCATCGCGGCTTAACTTTTGTTGACCTTTGATTAGTTGTGTTCCAATGATCATTAGTGGTCCTCAATCCATCATTAATTCTTTAATCATATCCAATTAGTCTTAATGACAACCATTAAGAGTTAATGATATGTTAAGTCTTCCTTACTTTTCTTTCTTTTGAAAATCATAACAATTCAAAAAAAAGTCGGTTTCACACGGAACAAATTCAATTGGTTTCCACTTGACAAGCCGGATCTTATGATATAGGATATAAGACAGCCAAGTTCAAGGCTTTACAACATATTTCCTCTCATAATTTCAGCAGAACTTCTCCTTAGGAAAGGGTTTCCTCTATAAAATCATCAAGAGAGAAACAACAATGAAATAGAAAGAATATAACAGAACTGCAAGCGATGGAGAATCTGTAGACACCACGCATCTTAGGTGAATGAATTGTGTGACTAATCACAGGATTCACTGACGGCCCAACTACTTGCACCTAAGTAGGGCGTTAAACATATTCCTCTACCAAACAATCATAAAATGGATAATAGCTAAAAAATCAACAAGTCTCTTGTCAAGGGCGAGTGAGTCATATGAAGAACTAGTATGCTCGTTAACGGTCGAGCCGCCCGCATCCGAGCAAGGCTATGCTCAGATTTCTCCTCGAATCAAAACACAAAACAAATTGAAAATGAAGATGAATCAAAAATATGGCTCAAGTTAGAGCTTACTTACCTCCTACATGAAGCCAACTAAGAGGCACCATCTTCCTCATCGTCCTCCCGATAGCGCTTCGCTAGCGATTCTTCCCCGCCTCCCTCTCCTCCTCCCGATCTCTCGACCCTAGCCCTCGGGGTAGTAGTGGTAGTGAAATCATAGAGAATGAATAAGTAGGGGTTATTTATAGGCTTAAGAAAATCATTAACCATGGATAGTAAACCATGATTTAACCCTTAACCACGGTTAATCGCCTATGGTTTTGAACAAAGATTATCTGAAACTTAAGGCTTAAGTTAGAACTGTCCAGAAGCTTTTAGATTCAATAATGACGTTCAATTAGCGCTAATCATGATTAATTAGTATTGATCACGATTAATTATTCGTAACTGTAATTAACATCCAATAAACCCGGATCCAACGTTCCTTATGCATAATTGGTAGGCTTAGTGATCATTTGTATTCTTAATCAAGGTTTTTTATATCAATGATGGTGATTAAGAGCCAATGACATCTTAAACCGATGTCAGCCTTATTTGCTTCCAAAATTCATAACTATTCGAAACATCCTCCGATTAAGATGAAACAAGTTCCATTAGTTTCTTCTTGATGAGCAGGATCTTATGACACGTGATCCGAGAGACGATCAAGTTCAAAGCTTTTCAGATCAACTCAAACTTCTGTGTTGTTTATAGATTCGCTTCCAACAAAGGACATCATCCTCTCACCATTCTTTCCCTCCTTTGAGAGACCTTTGTTCTTAATCATCTTCCATGTAATGGTTCTGTTACAAAAAGAAGATGAAAAGGATGAATTGAGGCCTTTTTTATTCTTGCCCACATCCTTTTTGCAATGCATCTCCTCTGAAACCACCTTCTTTAGCCTCTCAATTTCAGCTCCAAATCATTCTCATTATAACCATCCACTTTGCATATGAGACTCGATGAGCTCAACTCGGACTCAGCTCGATAAGAGCTCATGAGTCTGTCTCGAAAATCTTATAAGTTTGAGCTCGAGTTGGATATGTGACTTTGAGATTACAATCAATCTATATTTTTACGTAAAGAAAACATACGATTAATTTAAAATAACTAATTAGGGATTGGAATCTGTAATTATTTTGAAAGATCCCCAAAATTCGTGATGGCTTCAATCCTGCTTGACCCCTCAATTTGAGTTTAGTTGTATCACCTTCTCAAGCCCAATTTAATGCATGCATGATGATTCTAAGACATATAAAGTCCTCTTCAGGAAGGGGGTTAGCATTCGTCAAGGAGGCCACTATGATATTAACCCGCTAACTCAACTCAATAACTCAATTTAGTTTTCATATATTTTCTATTATATATAATGTAGGTATAGCTACAAGTTGTGATATTAATATATTTTCCAATACATTAACTGATTCTCCACTCGCGCTTCCTTCTTTCCCTTTCCACCCGACCCCTTCTCCTTTGAACCATAACTCTAAGCTCCATCTCCATGTTCTCCACCTCCACCTCCTCCACCTCCACTCCTCTTCGTCCTCCTTCTCCACTTCTCCCTCACCCTCCATGATCCTTGTCTACCATTCGTCCCCCATCTGCAGAGATTGCTTCCTTCTTTCCTCTCCACCTGACCCTTTCTCCTTTGAGCCCTAACCTTGTTAGGTTTTGGGAGAGGATCATCGGGGAGGACGGGAATGATGATGAGCCTCTCGCATGGAGGCTCCTAGCAATGGCCTCGCAAGTCAGGGGTGTTCCCGAAGAGGTGGTAGGATTGTGGGGAGGAGCTGGCAGGAGAGCGAGGCTCAGATTATGGCTTTTTGTAAGGACCAGATGCCTGCACTTGCCGCCTCTGGGGACAAGCTCATTCATGTGAGAAGAAATCACTTATTCTAATTATTTTAAGTGCAGATTTGTTGATATATATTATCATCAGAAATTTGATTTTTAATTGTTCTTGAACCATGGAAGGCTGTATCGGTGATATATCGACGATATATCGTCGATATATCGGTTTTGACAGGGTAGGGGTTTCGATATTACCCAGTATATCCTTTTACAGGGATATCAGCGATAGATCACCGATATATCAGCGATATATCGCCATATCGGCTCATATCAGTCAAAAATGACTGGTTTCAATGAAAAAATCCTGGATATCAATCGATATCGTCGATATT
This sequence comes from Ottelia alismoides, assembly GCA_037367405.1. Lineage (NCBI taxonomy): Eukaryota > Viridiplantae > Streptophyta > Magnoliopsida > Alismatales > Hydrocharitaceae > Ottelia > Ottelia alismoides. The sequence goes on from JAZKJV010006086.1 coordinate 297,473, forward strand.
TCGCCGATATCTCTATATGTCAATGCTATTATTCATGGAAGATTGATTCAACATCTAGTATTAAAACACATATATCTAGATACACCTAGTATCAAAACACACAATGGTTTATATATATTTTATTTCGGGTCGGGGGCGCTGCCCCGCACCCCCGCAAGGGGGGCCAACCTGGGCCCCCCAAGCTCGCTGACCAGGCAGCGAGACCCCCGTACTGGTAGGGTATGGTGCGACAGGAGGGTGCATACAATGGTTCTTCAACTTGGTGTATATTTACAAGTTATTCATGTTGTAAGACTTGAATGAAATCGATTTCCAATATCTATAAGATAATTCTTCAAAACAAAATATCTATTAGTCAAGAGTCAAACATTAATATCGATATGCTCAAAATGATCGATATATGCGATATAAGCTTCATAGATTGATCGATATGTGTGATCTAAGAGTATATTTGTAAGCTATTTAGTGATCTAAGAACTTGAACTCCATTTTCAAATATATAGGTCAACAACTAACAGTACCAGCGATATTTCGATATGATCAATATGTGCAATATAAGGATCATAGTCACAAATGATCTGTATGTGTCATCTAAGTGTATATTTGTAAGTTATTTAATGTTATAAGAACTTAAATGGAATCCATTTCTAATATCTAAAGGTCAGGAATAAACATTAACATCGATATATTCGATATGATGACCGATATGTGCGATATGTGGTCTATAAATGACTGATATGTGTGATATAAGTGTGTATTTGTAGGTTATTTGTTGTTCTATTATCTTGGATGATCTTAAATTCTGAAAAATGCCAAAAAAAATGGCTTTTTTGAGCCATTTTTGACATTTCCACCGATATCGTCGATATATCCCGATATATCCATTTCTGGGCGGACTGAAACGATATTGATATCGATACGGCCTTCCATGTCTCGAACCATGATCTCTAACAACTAGGTTATATTAGGAACTAATAGAAATCACATTGACAACCACCATAGAGGGAGATGATTCGGGCTAAGACATCATATGCAGTTGAGAAATGGATATTAGAATCCAAATATGTGTGTTTTGAAGTGTGAGAATACATTGAGATATAATGAAAAATGAGTTTTAGCTCATTTTTACTAGATTCGTTGAACGATGTGATCCCTACTAGAGACTAGTAGTCACCCTAATAATGCACATTTACTTGTGATTTATGCATTACAAAGATTTAAAAGAGAGGCGGTAAAAGAATGTCAAATAGATCTACAACCTTAAAGGTTGCATAATAAATTTGTTGCAACCATGAAATCCATACCACAATGAAGGGACTAAGCGAGTATCTAGCTTACAAATTCGACTCCATGTACACGGTAAATGTTGTTATGTTGGGTTTTATATATAATGTAAAAGTCCATTTTTTCGGTATTATCTGAGTTATCTGGGTCGTATTCTCTCCATAATTTGTTAATTTCATTGTATATCCCACATCCAGACAAGGCTCATTAAGAAGCTCGTGAACCAACTCGAACTCAACGAGTTCGAGTACGAGCAAACACTCCAGGGCTCGAAGCTATTGAATCCGAGCTCGAGCCCAATTTAGGTTATCGAGTTCGAGTCTGAACTAAGACTAACTCAACTCGTTGAACTCGATAGACACCCATGCCTAGCTGTAAGAATGTACTTTTCATGTAATAATGTGCAGTTTACATAACATTTCTAGAGCATATTAACATTTAATCTAATCATAATTATCTCTTAAAAAACCACTGAAAATACTTAAATATGTTTAACCTGAAAGCATATTTGTATGCACACTTCATTATGAATATCATGTCGATCCAGATAAATACCCTCCAATTATAAATATAGGTAAACGTGTGACAATTACAACAAACCCAACCAAGTATTTTTCCTGCTTCCCAAATTAGATGGGTCCGTTATATAAATTCATCACCTCCAAACAGTTCTAACCATGTGAATGATTATATTGCTCAAAAACATAGACTAGCATCTCTAATACTTCAAAGCCGAAACGGAGAGCATGCTCTTTTGTGAATGAAAATGTCAAGGGATTGGAAACCTAGAGACGGAGATAAAAGATATGAGATGAAGATGTTGATAGGGGTGAAACCTTTACAGAAAGGTAAAGCAAGGTAAATGCATCTTTGGACGAGATAGTAACATCAACTTCTCTAAGCGAAGGCATCATTACTCATGCATGGAAGCAACAAGTTAACATTGTTCGACGGTTGAGGGAACACTAGCTCAATGGACAAATGCATGTGGTATGTCTAATGGGCATTCTCAGGAGTTAAGAAAATGTTACAAGCTTACATTGTTCTAAAATCGTGGTTAGGAAGGTCATTGCAGTAAAAGCCATCGGAATGATTTGATATATTGGAATAATCCCTTTTGTTATTAATGAATAAGGAGAAGGGAAGATAATGACTAAAAGAATTGAAACCAATCGGTTATACATCAAAGTAGAATTTGATTCAATGACAAGACTTAAATAAGGATATATAACTCAGAGAGAATAATAATCTGCTTATTTGCATCAACCTTTCGAGGGGCTCATTCAAGACTGACTCGAACTACTACTCAACAAAAAAGAAAAGCCTCGGCTTCCAATCATCAAGATGAAGGAAAAAGAGAGATTTTTTTCATTTGTGGATGACTCGGAGGAATGCAGTAACTGAATCAATATTTAATAGAGGAAGATCAACCCATTTATACAGACAGAACAGTCCAAAAGAAAATAAGAGAACATCAATATGAATACAATCATATCATCCACTATGGCCTTGCTTCATATGGAGCCCTTTTCTCGAGGAAGAGGAAATCTTTCTTGGAAAGGGCAGATAAAGTGGGACTGATCCTTCCCTCACATTTACAATCTCTTCAGGAAAGTACTTGATGATGCTTTGACACTCTTTGCACCTGATTTATTCTCCCCTGCACCCAAGAACCGCAGACAACCACCACTTCGAGGTGACTAGACCTTTCCTTCTTTTCAGGGGCTGTATATATACGTGGCCCGGAGAATGGAAATCCCTACTTGGCTTGGGCCTTTCATCTTTCACGCTTCTTCTGCTTCTTATCAATGTTTGCTTGCAAGTAATATGTGCAGGTTGTAATTTGGTGGCAGAGGTATAGAACAAGGTAATATAAGATGATCATGGAGAACAAAAATGGCCATACATGTGGAGAAATTTTTGCAGTGGACTTCTTATTGATATTTTCTCTAAGTATATACAATTATAATGGAAAAAGAAAATGGCTCATAGATACCGCTGCTCTCTTTTGATCAGTATGGTTGTTGCATAGAAAATGGACAGCAAAATTGAAGCATTCTAGGTAAGTGGAAAATGCAGTTTAGATCTAAATAAACAAACAGATAAAGTCCAAGCTAGAAAGTAACACGATGCTATCATATTTATTTGTTACTTACATCAGTTTCTTCAATACAAACATTCTATTAGGGTTAGCTCCAGAAACATGACTATCTTGCACAGATGTATAACAACAAAAATAGGAAGAACCCTACACAAGTGCAGTGCCAGAAGCAAACATACCAAAATCGTACCTTTTAAAATTTCAATATGTTTGGATGCTGGGAGACCAACGATCATCATAATTAATCCGCATATTGCCAGGTGGGATAACATGATCTCCAGTGCACACAGGGAAAGGTGGTATGGTCTATCTGTCTCTCCAATGCTCAAGCTGACGCAGCACATTTCTCAGATTAAACACATGAAAAACTAATAAAACAACGAAATACAATTGCTGGTGCATTGAATACAGGCCTCGGAGAAATATAACATTGTCAAAATTGCCACGAGGATTCAGATAATAGTAGGTATGAGGGAAAAATACCCGTTGACCTAATTTGGGGATCTGTGGCAAATACTTAAGAAGTACAACCCTTTAAGTTTTCACTTCCCAGAAGACTTCTTCATGAATTGCTCTTTCAGAGAATCAGAGAATCCTCCCAATTCTGTAAAAGGGTTAGAAAAGACCCTGCAGAAATAAAAATATTGTTTCAGGATTGCTCCAAATAAGAACGACCATTATAACTGGACTAAACCAACTCATCTAGATTGTTGCTGCGCTTTTGTTCCAAGAAGATATGACTGCAGAGTTAGTTAGCAGTAACAATGCAAGAACTGTTGCTTTACACTACAATCATCAACTTCATAAAAGGTTACCATCCATTTGTAGATTATATTATAGTTACAGAGATAAAATAGTCATATGGTCCCCAGTATACCCAGATATTCAGGCAGGATATTTTGAGTCAAAAAAAGGGGGGAAATGCCTGCAGTTTGTGACCACTCCAAAATATATTAATGTGAAAAACATACAAGTCTCGAGAAGAGATTGTTAGAGTAATTATGTTATTTGTTTTTAAGTGTCCTGTTTCTGTAATTTACCCATAGAGCTTTTCTCTTATATAAGAGAGCTCTAGGGTTAGATGAAATTTTATCTCGCTTATTCCCTTCAACATGGTATCAGAGCGACGGTCCTAGACCGGAGTTCTCGAAACCCTAACACAACCCGACCCCACCCGCCGGCCTCTCCTCTCTCTCCTCCGATCGGCGCCGCCGCCTCTTCCACCGCGTGTACGTACACGCGTCTTCCGAGGTCGCGGCGGCGGCGTGCCTCGGCATCTCGCGTCCCCTGGCGGCATCCCTGTGCGTGGCTTCCATCGCGCGATCTCCTCCGGCGCCTCTGCAGCCCAGTCGCGCGTGAAGCCCCTCTCCTGCGCACAGCGCCCAGTCGCGCCCAGTCGCGCGTGAAGCCCCTCTCCTGCGCCTCTCGCGCGCGATCTCCTCTCCTGCGCACAGCGCCCAGTCGCGCGTGAAGCCCTTCTGCTGCGCGCGTGGTCCTTGCTGTGCGCGCGCGCGTCATCCTCTGCAGCCCCGTTGGTTTGCGCGGTAACTTCTGTCGGCGCAAGCCCTACACGCGCGTCAAGTGCGCGTGTCTGGGTTGTAGTCCCACCGTCCCACAGTAGACGCCCTAGTCAGAGAAACACTCAAGGTATGGAGGGCGTTGTGGTTTGAGTCTACGTCCACAACGACCTTCATAGATGTTCACGTAGACATCACGGTCTAGTCGTGTAACCCCAGTTGCAGAATATTGTTGTCATCATGTCAGACAAAAAGGTCGATCTTCCGTCTCTGGGTGCTTTTAAAGGTCCAGCACCCGTTGTGAAAATGGACGGCATGAACTATGAACTGTGGGCCATGCAGTTCATGAGTCTTATGCAATGCAATGGCAAGAAGCATATACTCACGCAAGAGGAACCTGTTGAGAAGACTGGGGTTAACGCCTCATGAGAGGCTGACGATGCCTATGCACGTGTATGGCTATCGGGTACTGTATCCATGGAGATAGCCAACGACATTCTGAGTCAACCCACTGCGAAGGCCATGTGGGATATCTTAGCTGCCACTTATTCTCCGGCGAAGAACGAGTCCAAGATCTTACAACTCCAGCATGACATTTTCACCTCGAAGCAGAACGGTCGTCCTCTTCATACCCTGTACACCTCTCTGAGGGGTATGTTTGAGAAGCTACACGGGTACATTCCATTGACAGCCACACCAGAACAGCTAAAGGCATACAGGGACTCAGTCATGACAGGAGTATTTCTAGCAGCCCTTGATCAGGAGTATGGTGCCGCCAGAGCGCAGATTCTTACAGAGGCCACCATACCTCCTATGGAAGAGGCTTATCGCAGGCTGAGTAGACTCTCCATACCTCATAGTGGAGCTCAGACGCCCTCAGCCATGGCAGCGTCTCGTGGCAGGGGAGGATATCCACAGTTTCGAGGTAGAGGTGGTCGTGGCAGAGGAGGAGGTAGCAGACCTCCACGACAGCCGTGCACTTACTGTCGCAGGACTGGACACACTGAGGAAATATGCTACTCTAAGCATGGATTTCCTACTACTACAGCACGTGTGGCGGAGCAGACTCAGCAGGATGTGGTTCCTTCCAATGTCCCGGATCAGAGGTTTGAGGAGTTAGTGGCGCGTCTTAGAGATATCATGCCTGGTCAGGGGCCAGCAGGTACTTCAGGATCTTCAGAGATAGCCGGTTCAGCATCAGCATCCACGTCAAGTACAATATATGCTCTTACTAGTTGTTACAGAGCAGATCTAGCAGAATGGATCATGGATTCAGGAGCATCTCACCATTTATGTGGTGATAAAAATCAATTGGATGGTTTCAATGCAACTCAGACAGGCCGTTCTATGGTGATAGCTGATGGGACACAATCTCCCATTATTGGTCAGGGGGAGGTGCAGTTGACCCCTGACATACGGCTTCAGAATGTCCTCTATGCTCCGGATTTTTCAATGAATTTACTGTCGATTAGTCAAATCACTAAAGATTTACATTGTCGTGCCATTTTTGACCCATCTGCTCTTGTGTTTCAGGACATCCTTACGGGCAGAGTGATTGGAACTGACCGTGAGCAAGGGGGTCTCTACAGACTGGTGCAGTCTCCTTACGCTGGTGTCTCTTCTGTGAGTGCTGGATCTGTCTCTCTTTACACATGGCATCTCCGCTTTGGTCATCTTCCGTTACCAAAGATGGTCCATATCCTTCCACAGATTTCTCCCAGGTCTACGTTTCAATGCGAGGCGTGCCAGCTCGAAAAACATCACCGATCGTCATTTCAGAGTCGTCTAGGTCCAAGTCGTCATGGTCTGTTTGAGTTACTTCATTTTGATATTTGGGGTCCCAATCGTGTTCCTGATCTTCAGGGGCACATGTTTTATCTTGTTGCTGTTGATGACTGTTCTAGGTTATCTTGGGTCTTTTTGCTTAAGAATAAGTCTGATGCTGGACATGTTATTCAGTCTTTCATTATTGAAATAAAAAATATTTTCTCTGTTGTAGTGAAGTTCATACGGTCTGACAATGCTCTAGAATTGTGTAGTACTCAACTATCTAAATTCCTTATGTCTCATGGGATTGTGCATCAGACGTCTTGTGCATATACCTCCCAACAGAATGGGGTGGCTGAAAGGAAACATCGTCATTTGTTGGATATTACCAGAACCCTTTTGATTCAGAGACGTGCCCCTCACTCCTATTGGGGGGATGCGGTTCTAACTGCCTGCTATCTTGTTAACCGTATGCCTTCGTCAGTGTTAGGGGAGAAGATTCCGTTCTTGACTGCGTTTCCCGAGAAGGATCTTTTCTCCCTAACTCCACGTGTTTTTGGGTCTGTTGCATTTGTTCATTGCTTTTCTCCTGGTCTTGACAAGCTCTCTCCCAGAGCAGTCAAATGCGTCTTTGTGGGTTATTCCAAAACCCAGAAGGGATATCGGTGTTTTGATCCAGTTAGACGGAGGTACTATGTCAGTGCTGATGTCACCTTCTTTGAGTCCATTATGTATTTTTCTCCTACAGGTGACAGACTCACTCACTCAGAGGAAGGAGATGATATCTATGTGCCTCCTCCTCCTCCATCTGTTCCATGCTCTACGCCACCACCACAGCCTACTCCACCGCCACCACAGCCTACTCCACCACCACCACAACCTAATCCACCACCACCGCCGCCACCACCAGCTACTATTTCTTATCCTCAGGTCTATCAGCGTCGGCCCTCTGCTTATGTGCCCCCTCCATCATCCAGCACGCCCGAGGTATGTACTGATCATTTGAGTTCTACTACAGGTGATTTGCATGCGCAGATAGATGTACAGGGTACTGATGGTACTTTCACTCCTCCAGTTGATGACCTACATATCCCTATTGCTCATAGACGGTAGAAGCGTGCGCGGACGATGAATCCCAAATATGGGATGGATTTTGCATCTCAGGCTTCGTTGGAGCGTTTGTCCCCGGACTTTCGCCAATTTTTTGTTGGGTTATCGGCGGTAGACATCCCACGGTCTTATCAGGAAGCCCTACAGAGCAGTCCATGGCGTTTAGCTATGGAAGAGGAGATGGCGGCGTTGCAGTCACGTGGTACGTGGAGTGTTGTGCATCCTCCACCAGGTGCGTCAATAGTCGGAAGCAAATGGGTTTTTACTGTTAAGCATCGGGCTGATGGTACGGTTGATAGATACAAAGCCAGGTTGGTTGCTCGTGGGTTCACCCAAACTTATAGGGTGGACTATCAGGAGACGTTTTCTCCAGTAGCCCGTCATTCTACCTTACGGATTCTCATTGCAGTTGCTATTGTCCGTGACTGGCCCTTGTTTCAGTTAGATGTCAAGAACGCTTTCTTGTATGGTGATTTGCAGGAAGAGGTCTATATGCAGCAGCCACCAGGGTTTGCTGCTGAGGGGGAGTCCAGTATGGTGTGCCGTCTTCATAAGGCCATATATGGCCTGAAGCAGAGTCCACGGGCTTGGTTTCAGAAGCTCTCGGAGTTGATTGAACAGAAGGGCTTCGTCAGATCTACAACACATCATACTCTCTTTGTAAAGAGAGACCAGCGAGGTATTGTGATCATCTTAGTGTATGTTGATGATATTGTTATCACTGGTAGTAATGAGCAGGGCATTCAAGCAGCCAAGGATTTTCTTAGTGAGCAGTTTGTTACGAAGGATCTGGGTACACTTCGTTACTTTTTGGGATTGGAGTTTGCAAGAAATGAGCAAGGCATGGTAATGACACAAAGGAAGTATGTTACTGATCTGTTATCTGAGACAGGAATGGCAGGATGTAGACCAGCTACTACTCCTATGGATCCTAATGTTAAACTCTATGATGATGACTCTGAGGAGGTGGACAAGAGACGATATAGAGAGCTCGTGGGGAAGTTGTTATATGTCACTATTACCCGACCAGATATATCCTTTGTTGTTAGTAGGGTAAGTCAATTTATGGAGCAACCCAGACAGGCTCACATGAATGATGTTTTTATGATCTTGAGATATCTGAAGTCGTCTCCAGGTGATGGTCTTCTGTTTAGGAAAGATACCTCTATATCTGTCACAGGTTGTGCTGATGCAGACTATGCTAGGTGCCCTAATGATAGAAAGTCTACTTCAGGCTTTATTGTATTTGTTGGCAGCTCACCAGTAGCTTGGAAGAGTAAGAAACAAACTGTCGTGGCTCGATCCAGTGCAGAGTCAGAATATAGGGCAATGGCCCAAGGTAGTGCTGAGATGATGTGGGTCAAATCTGTTTTGACTGATTAACTATTGAAGTACCTCTTCCTATGCATCTTAAATGTGATAATCAGGCAGCCTTGTTCATAGCCAATAATCCAGCCTTCCATGAAAGGACAAAGCACATTGAAGTGGATTGTCATTATACACGGGACTTGATTCAAAAGAGGCTTATTTCAACTTCTTATGTATCATCAGGAGAGCAGATTGCAGACATGTTCACCAAGGCTCTTGCTAGAGGTCCTTTTCATCTATGTTGTTCCAGGCTGAGCATGTTAGATATATATGCTCCAGCTTGAGGGGGAGTGTTAGAGTAATTATGTTATTTGTTTTTAATTGTCCTGTCTGTAATTTACACATATAGCTTTTCTCCTATATAAGAGAGCTCTAGGGTTAGATGAAATTTTATCTCACTTATTCCCTTCAACAGAGATCTGGCAAGATGGATTACATTTTACACATAGTACCTCTCATCTCTGAATAAAACGTTGTTGCGAAAGATATAGATGGCACACAAATTTGCAATTGGTCTTCAAACTTCTGCAGATCTTGAACTGATTCGCTACTACTAGGCTGGACTAAAAGTCAGAATGAGACAGGGGTCTATCGAAGGAATCATTGCCGCTTCCCAGACCTACCGCACACGTGCACATAGTAAAATAAAGGGTTTTTATCAGTTGTGCCCCTTTGAGATATCGCAATATCAGTTATGTCCCTATCTTTTTGGTAATATCATTTGTGCCCCTCACTTCTTTCTCCGTTATCACTTGTGCCCTTCTGTTAGATTGACCGTCAATGAGTTGACTTAACCATGGTTTTTTCAAACCTTGGTATAGTTAAGAGGGGTATTATTGTCCTTACATGCATTAATCGAATTAGCTCGAGTAAGAAAATTTGAACCAATACAAACACCGATCCACCTGTGCCCTGGTATTGACGTGGCTGACGTCGGCAAGCGGCGGGGGGAGGTCGGGGTGGAGGGGTGGGAGGAGGTCAGGGCGGAGGGGCGGCAGGGGGTGGGGGAGGTCGGGGCGGGAGGGGGAGGCAGGTGCGACCTGGGCACGGTAGCGACTTGGAGGCAGGGGCGACCTGGGGGCGGGGTCAACCTGGAGGCGGCAGGAGGGGGAGGCGGGTGCGACCTGGGGGCGGTAGATCATGACGGGAGGAAAAAGCCTGATAGTGTTAAAGTTCACGTGTTCTGGAAGAGGTCGAAGGAATTTGCCGCAGTCTACATGGATCAAGAGTTGAGAGCCCACGAGGGAGCGATTTGGACGATGAAATTTAATCCCGATGGACGATATCTGGTGAGCGGTGGAGAAGATGGGGTCATTTGTGTTTGGAGTGTCATGGAATGTGAGCGAACCGGCGATGATCTTCTTGAGGACGGTCGGTCTCTCATATATAACTCTCCCACAATCATAATCTCATTTTTGTTATTGCAGAGAAGAACAAAAAGAACAATATCAGAAAACTGGATTCTTCGTGTGTCGTTATACCTCCCACCTGCGATTATCAGACGAACCGGTGCATCAATTCCATGGCCACAACAGGGACATTCTCCAAATGTCGTGGTCGAAGGATAAGGTTCGTGGTTGCCACATGACGGGTGTTTTCGATGTCTATTCCCAGATATTAACTGGTGTCCATGTCAATGATCCTTTCTGCAGTATCTGATATCATCCTCTCTGGATAAAATTATTCGTTTATGGCAAGTCGGATCGGAGAATTGTCTCAGAGTTTTTCGGCATAACGATTTTGGTTCGTATTCTGATCCATCCCCATCTTTCACCCCTGTTTAATTGTATAGATATGTGAGATTTGTTATCTTGCAATGCAGTGACATGCGTACAGTTCAATCCAGCCGAGGGGAACTTCTTCATTAGCGGTTCGATAGACGGTAAAGTTCGCATTTGGGACATTTCTAGCTGTCATGTTGTCGATTGGAGCGACATAACAGAGATAGTAAATGCAGTGTGTTTCCATCCAGATGGAAAGGTTTGTGGGTATATATGTCGTGCAGTGAACCGGGGGAGGCAGGGGTGACCTAGGCGGGGGCGACCTGGGGGCAGGGGCGACCTGGAGGTAGGGGAAGGGGGAGGCGCAAGGGCGGCGGGGGCAGGGGAGAGAAGTTCCTGGGCGGGGGGAGGGGCTCGAGGCTGAGGAGGCGGTGCGAGGGCGGGGGAAGGAGCACGGGGCGGAGGGCGCACCTGGGGACGGGGGAGGAGACGGTAGAGGAGCAGGCGGCGAGGAGGAAGGGAAAGGGAAGAAGAGGAAGAAGATGGGGAAGGAGGAAGAAAAGGATGAGAAAATGACATGTTCAGCCTTTATTTTAAATTTAATTCCCGTTATATCCCAAAGTTAACGTCCGTTTGCATTGGGAATGAACGGCAACTAACCTGAGGGGCACAAGTGATAGAAAGGCAAGAAGTTTGAGGGTACAACTGATACTACCAAAAAGATAGGGGCATAACTGATATTGCGATATCTCAGAGGGGCACAACTGATAAAAACCCTAACTACCCTAAAATAAATGATGAAAGTCTTCAGACACCAAGCCACAAATGGAACATGAGTCATCTACACTAGGGTGGAAAGGGGGCCACCAAATCTTTCTCAAAGTACGCTCCCATCGTAGAATTTACAAGAATACTTTGATTTTAAAGGGATTTACAGCATCCAAATAAATTTGCAGTCACGTTTTCTGCTACCTGTTGTGGAACCATGTGAAACCGCGAGTGCCACATATGCCTTCTTAATGGAAAAGTAACCATCCTACCAAATCCAGTGGTCTCGACCGGTAATCGAACCGGACAATCCTGATACAAAACTCAACATGCTAACAAACTCCTTTAGACGCTGCTTTAAAAATCCAGAAGAGAAAATCGGAATCCATTGATTATCCACCCAAGTGTCGCGTAACAATGTGAAGAGACGAGTATAACAAAGATTCAGAGGACTTTCCCTCGTCCAATCATCCAACCAAAATCAATTGAAAAGAGGTGCTATCTCCCACAATTGGCCTCACTCGAGATCACATCGTAGGAACCATGGCACAAATTCCCTTCCAGAATGCCATAGGGGATTGCTGCGAGCAGAGAAGGATGGACAGATCCTGAGGGAGCTCATATACCCTTCTAACCAAGAGGCAAACAAGTTCCATACTACTACCCTAGAGTCCGGTCACTCACTTGAGGAGGAAAGCTTTGTTCATGTCTTCCGATCTACGACTCCCCCCCCCCGGTTCCACAAGAAGTGTAACCATATCCCAGCTAATCAGATGAATGCCTCATGATCTGCAATATGAGGAGCTCCAATCCACAAGAACTGTAACCATATCCCAGCTAATCAGATGAATGCCTCATGATCTGCAATATAAGGAGCTCCAAAAAACTCTTCGCATGCATGCTTCAAGATACCTGTGGATTCTCCCCAAAAGGACTCAGGTGGGACATGAAAAACACAGAATCACTGCAAAAACTACCTTCAACAAGACATGTCATCCTCCACGAGAGGCACGAGACCTAGTCTGAAAGTCTTGACCTCCCACTAGAGAGTGACAATCCCAGATAATTTAGTGGGAGACATCCCCGTGGGGTCGAAATGATTGTTGCACATTCAACAATTTCCTCCTCAGAGAAACCATGAGGGAAAAATGTAGACTAAAACGATTAATACCAAGGCCAGACAACTCCCGAAAATGTAAATACATCACCCATGCTTTGGACTTCCTCCGACCCCCCCCCCAATAAAAAAATAGTAGCATTTGCAAATTGTAATTAAGGAATGGAGACCTTCCTATTGTTGTATCCTGAGGTGTGACCATTATGTATCAATTATCAAACCATGATTGCAAGGACATATGATGTACGTACAAAGAGCAAAGGAGCAAGCAGACAACCCTACCCAACTCCCTGTTGCAGCTGAAAAAACCCCCTTAGGGTTTTCCGTTCACCAAAACCAACAACGATGTAGTAATAATAATGCATTTCTTCATCCATGAGATCCATACATCAAGGAACCCCTGCCTAGCCAATGCTCCCCAGAGGAAGTGTTTATCCACGCAATCGTATGCCGTCGAGAAATCAATCTTCCAAAACAATCATCGCAATCATCAACAATCTTCGATGCCATGACAATGTTGTTGATCATCAACTGATCGTGTATAAAGGCAGTCTAAACTTCATCTACAAGCTTGTTCAGTACTTCACGCAAGCGATTAGCCAAAACCTTTGCCACAATCAAATACATTGCATTGAGGAAGATAAGAGCATGACTCAACATATTGAAACCATGGTTGCCATCGGAAAATTCCCTCAAATTTTCTAGAATGGCATTGCTCGCTACATTCTAAAATTCTTTGAAAAAAGGGACTGCGAAACCACCAGGCCCTGGAGAACCTTCCGTGTTAAGATTCCGCACTGTAGAACGAATCTCATCGATCGAGAAATCCCTTATAAGAATACTCTTCGATCATTAGATAACGAAAATGCACCCAAACCTCTCCAGTGCCAATTGCTATGAGGTCCCCAACATCTCAAATTGCGAGAAAAAATCGCACCATAGCTCTGCCCATCTCCTCGTCATCCTCCAAGTGCTCGTTCCCTACTAACACCGAGTTGATGTGATTTGCAGCACATTCTCCTGTTAGCAATGGAATGGAAAAACTATGTTGGCATCCCCTTCTTTTATCCAAAGATACTTGGAACTATGCCTCCACCTCCAATTCCCTATCATCCTCTTGGATCACTTTCTGGTAATCAAATGGATCTGCCAATTCTGAGGTTGAAAAATCACGTGCAGCCTCTGTTCAGTCCAACAAGTCAATCTTGAACCGAGCTGCTTCACGGCAAGCCCCTCATGTGGCACGAACCTCCTTTAAAATGCAAAATGGGTTGATGAAGCTTAGATACAATGCTCAACATTCTTTTAATAAAACAAATAGTTAAGCACCTCATTTAGATACTAAAGAGATTTTTTTTCTTTGTGAGCATTGTTCGTAGTGCTTTATCCGGATCCTTCCATATTCATTTGATAGTTTAAGTGATTTTTCATCGTATTCTATTAGTCGCATTAGGTAGCCGAAAACCAACCCAGGAGAGATAAATTCCTAAATAATGTTCTTTTAAGAACACTATTTAGGAATTTGTTTCGAAACTGTTCGAATAAATTCCTAAATAGTATAGGAATTTGTCATGAATCCATTCGCATCTTTTAATCATGGATTTAAACATGTAGATTTTGTTGGAGCGTTCCCTACTTGCAACGTGTTGCATCGTCAGAATGCAATGAGAAGTTGACAAGGGTCGCCACATCGCTGTCCGGATGTAGTTCAAAATTTGCAAGGGTTCTCGCATAGGAACACATGTGAGTAAATAATCTAGTTCCGTTGCATCGCCACCCGAACGCAGTCTAAATTTTGCAAGTGTTACTCGCATGATGGACGCATGCGGGTAAAGAAGTTAGTCCAAAAAAGGTTGCAAAGGAAGCTGCGAATAGGTAGTTGGAATATTGGCACGTTGATTGGCAAATCGATGGAGATAGTTGATGCGATGGAAAGAAGGAAGATTCAGATATTATGCCTACAAGACACAAAATGGGTTTGCGAGAAAGCAAGGGAGATCGAGAAGACATGCTTTAAGCTTTGGTATTCGAGAAAAGATAAGGGCATATATTGTATTGGAGTGGTTGTTCATAAGGATTTGAAGGATTGTGTAGTTGAGATGCAAAGATCTGGGGATAGGATTATATTGCTAAAAGTGGTGCTCGAAGAAGAAATTCTGAATATCATCTCAATTTATGCACCACAAATTGGTTTAGATGATAGGATTGAACAAGCTTTTTGGGAGGATTTGGATAAGATTATGCAAGGAATCCCACAAAGAGAGATGATTTGCTTAGGTGGAGATATTAAGGATATGTGGGAAAGGATGCTTCAGGGTGTGCTAATGTTCATGGAGGACATGACTTCAGAGATAGAAATGAGAGGGAAAAGTCTTTCTGGATTTTGTAACAGTTTATGACCTTTTCATTGCAAATACTCTCTTCAAGAAGAGAGAGTAGCATTTAATTACTTATAAGAGTGGCTCGACTGGAACACAGATAGACTACTTTGCGTTGAGAAGACGAGATCGGTTGTGTTGCAAAGAGTGCAAAGTAATCCCAGGAGAGAGCCAGACCACCCAACATCGCTTATTAGTCATGGATGTGCAAATAAAAGGACTAGTAAAGAAAATGAGATGGTGGAATCTTCAGTTAAAGCAATCAAGCTTCAGGGAGAAGGTTTTAGAAAACTTATCTTGGGATTGTAACATAAGTGCTAATAAGATGTGGGAGGTGGTAGCATCTTGTATCCAAAGGGTAGCCAAAGAGATGCTAGGCGAGTCAAAGGGAGGAGTTCCAGGCCAAAATGAGGATTGGTGGTGGAGTGGAGGGATGCAAGACACAAACAAACAACAACAACAACAAAGCCTTTTCCCACAATTAAGTACAGTCGGCTACATGGATTCTTGGCCTCCATTCAAATCTATCTTGGGTCAATCAACGCCCCAACGAAATCTGTATGTTTGCTTAAATCCGTGTTAAAAAGATCCGATTGTCATGAAGCAACTTCCTAAATAGTATTTTTTAAAAAAATAATATTTAGGAAGTTGTCTCCGACTATTTTACGCTGGTTGTCGACTACCTAACACAACCTTCCTCATTTACCTGGGCTTGGGACCGGCCATGGCTGAGTTGGAGGGGTGTAAGACAAGCTCAAAATTAAACGAGCTTGCTTTAAAGCTATGTCTAAGGATAGAGCAGATGAAACAGTCACAAACTACAAAATAGCTAAGAAGGAAGCAAAGAAGGTTGTAAGCGAAGCTAAGTCAAAAGCTTACGAAGTTTTGTACAAAAATCTCGATTCTAAGGAGGGTTAGAAGGATATATTCAAGTTGGCTAAAGCAAGAGAAAGAAGGATCAAAGATCTTTCTCAAGTGAGATGCATTAAGAATGAGGAATGTCGCATACTTGTTACTCAGAAGAATATAGAGACTAGATGGAAGCAATACTTCCATAAACTTTTCATTGGGGACGGAAATAGAGAGATCACTTTGGGAAATCTAGCTAGTAGTGAAAGTTACTTGAATCGTGCAATCTACAGACGAATACAAAGGAAGTAGAGGAGACTTTGAAGGTTATGAGACATGGGAAAGGTGTAGGACCTGATGACATTCCTGTAGAAGTTTGGAGAGTTTTAGGTGAGCGTGGTTTGATTTGGCTTACAAATTTATTCAATGTTATTTGGCGAAGCAAGAAAATACATGAAGAATGGAGGAGAAGCATAGTGGTGCCTCTTTAAAAGAACAAGGAAGACATTCAAAATTGTTCAAATTACAGAGGTGTCAAGTTGATGAGTCATACTACGAAATTTGAGAACGTGTAATCGAAAGAAGGTTGAGGCAAGTTTCCAAAGTAAAAGAAAACCAATTCGGATTCATGCCAGGTCGCTCAACTATTGAAGCCATCCACTTGCTGAGGAGAACAATGGAGATTTACAGAGCTAAAAGGAAGAACCTCCGTATAGTTTTTATTGATTTAGAGAAGGCTTATGATTCTGTCTCACGGGAGATATTGTGGAGAGTTTTGGAGAAGAGACAAGTGCCTATCCTATACATTAACCTCATAAAAGATATGTATGATAGGGTTTCATCTTGTGTAAAGATACAGTCTGGAAAGATTGACTATTTGATATCAACATTGGTCTGCATCAAGGTTCAACTTTGAGCCCATTCATTTTTACTTTAATTATGGACGAGTTGGTAAGTCACATTCAGGATAAGATACCTTAGTATATGTTATTCGTTGATGATATTATGTTGATTGATGAGACTAGAGATGGAGTAAATGAGAAGCTTGAGGTCTGGAGACATGCTTTGGAGACTAAGGGTTCGTTTGGTTGCAGGGTTGGACAGGGTTGGGTTGGGTTGGATACTATTCACAGGGGTAACCCCTCCTCACAGTTTACTATTCACCCAGCCCTGTGAATGACCCAACCCTGTCCAACCCTGCAACCAAACGAACCCTAAAGGATTTCTTATAAGTAGGGCTAAGACTGAATATATGGAGTGTACTTTTGATGGAAGCAATGGTGAAGGAATCGATGTTAAGATTGGTGATGATAACATTCAGAAGAGAGATTCTTTTAGATACTTGGGATCTATTTTGCAACATGATGGAGAAATTGATGGAGATGATACAAATAGAATAAATGCAGGTTGGCTAAAGTGGAGAGGAGCCTCTACTGTTCTCTGTGAGAAGAAATTTCCTTTGAAAATCAAAGGAAAGTTTTACAAAGCAGTTGTGAGACATGCTATGCTCTATGGATCTAAATGTTGGCCTGTGAACCATAGACATGCAGAGAATGACAGTAGCAGAAATGAAAATGCTAAGGTGGATGTGTGAACGCACACGTAAAGATTGGATTTGGAATGATGCCATCAGAATGATAGTAGGTGTAGCTCCGATCAAAGATAAGATGCAAGAAAAACGCTTAAGGTGGTTTGACCATGTGCAAAGGAGGTCAATTGATGCACCAGTGAGGAGATGTGAGTTTTGAAACGTTGAGCCGGCTAAAAGAGGGCATGGAAGGCCCAAGAAGGGTTGGAATGAGACTATACGAAGGGATCTTAGATTTTTAGATCTAAGCCCGAGAATGACCAGCCCGAGAATGACCCAAGATAGATCTGAATGGAGGCAAAAAATCCATGTAGCCGACCCTACTTAAAGTGGGAAAAGGCTTTGTTGTTGTTGATTCTATTAGTTGCATGTCAAAGAGGACATAGTTCTCTCCTCTTTTGTATCCAATGTAAAAAGAGATTTACAATTCTCTTGAGGATAATTTACAGCCCATCTTTCTTTTGTAACAAATTGGGTCCCTGCTCCGTTTTCTAAAACGTCAAAGGTTTTTCACGTTAAAACACTTAGCTTCCTGACCATAAGACCCTTCGATCTAAAAAGAATACCAAGCACCCCTTTGGTCCTTTTCCTGTTTCTTTTCTCCTACCCCACTCAATCCCACCTCCCCCCTTTCAAACCCTCGTAACCCACCCAAAGCGAACAAGGATTCTTCCATGTTCTTCGTTGTTGTCGACAGTGGTTGGTCTAGGTGGTGGTGTTTTGGGGTTGAGCGACCGATTTGATATCCTCAGAGTTGGCGATGGACGGGGTGATGCTCCTCGGCTCTCCCGTCGATGAGGGCTTCGTCTAGCAATAACAAAGGGGTCAAAGCAAAGGTACCAACCTTGTCTCTCCCGAGCAGTGAAATACCTACAAATGAATGGATTTTTTCGGTTCGATTGAATCGGATATCGTAATTAAGCTTCAGATAAGAAAGACTCAAGAACACCTTCCCTTAATTTTGATCCATTATAATGATCATGCAATCAGTAGGAGGTCATTATACCACCAGATCCGAGTGAACCAAATCCTACAAGTCCCTTTCACATCAGATATGCACTGAACTAATTTCGATCCGTAACAAGGGAACAACACAATCGCAGCAGATGACGGACATTGTAACGTCCCGGGCTTAGGTCCCCGATCCGTTATCGAGGAAAACTGATCCTGACAACTTGTTGGGTACGGGCCCAAATGGATTCGTTGACAACCACCCAAAATGCTTAAGCCCAAGTTGTCAAGTAGTAATCCCCATCACTTATAAACCACACCCACACTTCGTTAGTTTTAGATGTGGTAATATATTTGGGGGTATGGGTGTTACAACCTCCCCCACTTATATTCGCAACGTCCTCGTTGCGACATGGCCCATCACTTATTCCCAGTGACAGTGGCGGTTGCATGCTCCGGGTAGCCATTTCCTCCTATCTCTTTGTAGGGGTGGCTCCACCTCTCGGGTAGCCCTTTCCATAATCAGAGGGAACCCGCTCTGATTTTTAACGTCCCGGGCTTAGGTCCTCGATCCGTTATCGAGGAAAACTGACCCTAACAACTTGTTGGGTACGGGTCCAAATAGATCCGTTGACAACTACTCAAAATGCTTAAGCCCAAGTTGTCAAGTAGTAATCCCCATCACTTATAAAACACACCCACACTTCGTGAGTTTTAGATGTGGTACTATATTTGGGGGTATGGGTGTTACAGACATTCACGTTTTATTCAAGAAGACTTAATGAGGAAATTTGTATTTAAAAAAAATATCAACACACTAGATCTGATAACTTCTGCAGTCAATTCTGTTTAAGCATTCGATTCAAATCAAAGAAATGTTCCCTATAGACCATCCAATTATTTATCTACCATGATATTTATACCCATAATCATATATATCTTCATATTTATGTACATAACCATCGATAATTCATAATTATACCCATAACCATGGATAGTACTTACTTTTTTATGTGGCATAGTCATGTGTTAACTTTCATCCGTTTCACCGTTAACTATGACAGAATCTGTCAAATATTTAAATAATCCACCCTTTAAGTTCACCTTATTTACAATTGATACCACTCCTCCTTCCATTCCCTTCCATACATATGATGCTAATCCGGAGGAGGGCTCGAGACCCATCTATTCAATTGGAAGCAGATCCTCCCCTTTAACCATCAATTGAAACCTTCTTCACCTTGAGCTTTTCCGCCTCCTCAAGAAGAGTTAGCGGTTTGGCCAGAAGGGGAAGCTAAGTCCATCATATGTGGGACCATTTGAGATCTTAGAGAGGATTGGCAAAGTCGAGCAGATCCTCCATGATACCTTCTTCGATTGAAACTCTTCGTGGCTGGACCCCGTCGACAACATCTACATAAGACATAGAGGAGGATTTACCAGGCATTTCAAGTATCGGTTGTAGCCATAGACTCTATTCATCAGGTTTCAGATGCAAGGAAGAGCATCACTCCAGCCATTCTCTCACTGAAATTAGATCTGAAATCCACGAGGATGTGCTAGAGCTTCTGCATGCCTCTTCAGAAGTTGGAGGTGGTTCACCGGCACTATCTTCGATACTTCTACTAAGGAGAAACTGCAACAGTGTCGAGCCTTTGGGTTCTAATCATGTGCACCACCGACGAAAGACCCAAGCTGCAGTGATTAGTGAAGCATCTACGAACTCTTTAGCCTCCGCCACAAACTCTCAGCTCTCATATCCCCTCCCATAGTCGGAGCTCTACCTTGAGAGCTCAACCACACATTGATGTTCACCTGGGTTATAGAGGAGCACCATCACTACCAGCAGAGCTCCATCTTTCACCACCGCAGTCTCCTCATTGGAGAGGAGAGGCTTAGCCTCACTGTTGGCTCAAGGAGGCTTGAGAGGGAGGGGGACAGACGGGCTGGTGGGGAGGTGGGGAAGAAGGAAGAGGATGCTACTAGTTAAAAAATTAAAAAAAAACTAAAATATAACTCACATCGGTGGTTGAGTAATTGGACCAACATCACATAGGATTATAGGTGTGAGACGAAGTGACTATTCAGAGTTCCTCATATAATTATGAATTATCAATGGTTATTTACGTAAGTGTAAAAGGATACAGGGCTATCGGTGTAAACATCCCTTATCTAACACCTTGCAAAGCATATCAAAGGCAGATCAATTTATTAGTTTCAGATCACAAAAGTCGTATTGAAATCTCATGATCTGAACATCATTCGAGCAGAAAATTCCATTCTATTCTCTTTGTGATAAGCTTTATCAGATAATGAATCTCATGATAAGTTTCGTGATGGATAACAGAGATATTAGTTTCAGAATACTCGTTGTAAAGTTACGAGAGCGGTGCACCGGAGGATGTAGCTGCTCGTTGGAGATGCTGCAACTGATTAGATCACGCCGATCTAACCGACAAGTCGGTTACAAGTGTTTGAAAGGGGGGAGATGGGATCGGGTGGGGAAGGTGAGAAGAAATATGGAAAAACCCAAAGGGGCGCTTGGTATTCTTTTTAAATTGAAGGGTATTATGGTCACTATGCTAAGTGTTCTAACGGGAAACTCCTTTGCCATATTAGAAAACATAGCGGGACCCAATTTATTACAAAAGAAAGATGAGGATTCAGATTGGGATCGGATCCATAGATGGGGACCTGATCTGTAAATTACATTTTTCTTGATAAATCCCTACATCATCGAAAGTACTTCCATGGATTAAATGGATCTTTGGTATAAATCCATTTAATCCTGCATTAAACCTGGCTGCCGAAGAGAGCTCACTAGGTCATAGTTCATGATTTTCTCTCCTAGTAGAACAAAGTTTCCACATAAATCCTGTATTTCCGTTGTCATCCTGACAAAATCAAAAAGCAAAGTATGGTATACTAATTGAAGCGTGGTATAATAACTGAAGCATATTATAAACAATGTACACAAGTAAAATAATATACATAACTAATCAGTATAACTACTACTAGAGCATCAATACAATAAGCATAGTATAATTAAACTGTAACAGGTACTTAAATAGTATAATAAGTATAGTATAATTGAACAAAGCAGCACTGTAACAGAAGAAATACTATATAAAAACATGATAATAAGAACAGGAAAGCGGAAGTATGTGAAATGAAGTATATGAACAAAGCACATCGCAAGTGTATGAAATGAAGTGTATGAAAGTGTTGCTCATGCTTATTGTTTTCTACGTGTTATCGGAGACTGTCCATCCTATGTTGAAGTCTCCGCAAAAGCTCTGTTTGTACTCGACACATATTGAGGGTTATCCACAGAGACCTTACGTGTGATTGAGAATCTTCGTGCTTGCGTGGAGATCTCTCAATAGCTTGATGGATCAAGAATTCATGGAGACACCCGTGAAGATCATCATGTGTTATTGGATGAGCGTGTTGTCATGGAAGCCCCTAGATTTTTATATAATCTCCATTTCATCAAGTGGGGGGGGGGGGGGTTACGATGTTGTACTCGATCAATTTCCTAAGTGTGATTATATGCCTCTTGTTTCTGAATCGATGAGAAGGATGATGGAGCGGGACTTTGGAGAAGGGGAAGGCGATATCGATGAAGAAGGGTCGTCGATATATGGTGAGATGATCGGTTCTGAGAGAGCAAGAGCCATCACTACTGAGCGATATAGGGCCACCAACAGTAAGCGGTTTGCCGCAAAGAACGGTTCAGAAGGACCCATAGATGTGGTCCTGTCGATGATGGAGTCTAACATTTGAGAATTGAGGGAAGATGGTTGGTTATCACCGAGATGCCACGAACATCGCACGGAGTGGTTGTATATTGATGCTCGGTCAAGCCCAATGTGTTACCCTCGTGGGAAGAGGGGGCATTATCGCCCGAGTGTACTGGAAACGAGAAGCTTTGTGTTTCCGTTGTAGGTGCCTGGTTCATCGAAGCAAGGAGCGCAGGTCTTTCGGTTGGCGACAATTGTTTACGAATTCCACTTGTTACAATTCCCCCTTTCTCAGCAATCAAAACCCTACCACACATTGATGAGATTCTCATTTATGAAGGCGCAAAGGGAGAGTTGCAACGTTTAGTGAGATGATGGTTTTGGCTAGCATAAGAGGGTGCGAGGAGGACGGAGTCTTTCTCAAGACTCTACTCTTTGTGTCAAATGCATGCCGGCAGGAGGACACGAACTTCCTTGAGGGAGTGGAGGGTTTCTCTGCTTTGGGCATAGAAGAGTGGAGGCGTGTTTCTGTTGATGGTGTTCCACTAAGGTGTCAGAACTTTAGTGTCTATAACAGAGGCGCTGACAGCTGTTGGGGAGGTCATGGCGGTGCACCAAGATGTCCTAAAGCATGAAGAGCCTTTGTTTCTCATGGATAAGATGGAATTAAGGAGTGGGCTCTCGTCGTCGATGATCTACAAGGTCGAAAGAACATCTTTTCCATTAAATCTCAACTTCATCCTGGTTGTTGGTTTGAAGGTGTATTGGTGTCAAGCACCAGTCGCCAGGGGAGGAACCAATGACATAACTACACTCAGGAGGTGTGCTGAGAGATCCGTTGCGAACAAATGTCGTGTTGATTGTGGAGTTTTGTTAGAATTTTGAGATTTCCGCAAAGAGAGGGGCAACGCAGAGGTTGGATCATGGATGTGAGATCCATGGAGAATGCCTTAGGGATTAAGCCTCATTGTTTTAAGGAGGTGGTTATAAATGGACCCCCGATAAGTCAGGTGGTCCGGATTTGAGATGGACACGTGGGTTCCTTTAATCATATTGAAACCTAGAATTGAGATTCCCCTTGCCCAAGTTTAACATGTAGTTACGAGAACATGTAAGACTTACGCGTGGGCTGCTCGAACCAGACCTCTGCTCTGACTCTTCGTATTGTGAACCCAAATTTGGAGTTGTTAGGCTTTTGGAGATCAAACTTGTGGAAATGGAGGTTTCTATTAGGGCACAAACAGAAGTGCAACTACCTCAACAATGTCCCGTGAAGTCGATGGAGTTGTTGTTCAAGTCTACAGCAATACCTCAACAAGTTCAAGTGGTTGATGGGCCACCATTGTAGCCATGTTGGGGTGATGGATGCTTCGCCCCATGCGGTCGTTATGGACGAAGTGCAAGCCGTAGAAAGTTCTATTCGCGTGAAGAAGTCAAGGGTTCTCTGGATGACGAGCAAGAGGTGAGGCAACCATACGTGTTATAAAAGAATCCTGAGGCAAAGCTAAGGAACTATGAAAAGGAGGTGGAAGTAGAGTGGGGTAAAAAAGGTCTCTGGTGGTCGTTTTTAGCAAAAGGCAGAAACCAAACGCGTCGAACTGGCTGGAATGAGAGCTTGTAGATGATTCAAAGTTGGCGATCTCAACATATGATCATAGAGATATTGTAGAGACAATAGTGGGTGATGTTTGGCATGTCACTAGCATAGTTTAGGGAGCGGCAAAAGGTCGTGAGAAGGAAACATTCAAATAGGTAAAAATTATTGGTTGGGGGGAGCGATTCCTCAATGAAAGTCATCAACTAGAATGTCAAACGTAAAAAGGACTGAGAAAAGAGGGCAACGGGGTTCCCTCTTAGGATCATGGAAAGCAAATGTAGCATGTATATAATACGAGACAATGATTAGCAATTCGTCTCTAATTTTTTTGGAGATCAATGGTGTCTCTAAGTTTCGAGTGGTGCAGGTTGTGGCTCAACGAGGGGTGCTTTGATTGAATGGAATCATGACATCCTTAGACAGGTTGACGAGTTAGTGACCAATAGAACAATATTAATATTTTTTTATAGGACTTAAAATAGAGCTCGAGTGATGATTTCTTCAGTGTACGGACCAGCTGGGGCGACTGATGAAACTGAACTTTGGGAAAATCTTCGCTTTGTGAGGAGCAGATTCCCAAATGCCCCTTGGTTAGTGTCAAGTGACTTTAACATCACTTTTTTGCATACTGACTACAACGAAGAAGCGATCTGGACCCTGATTATGGAGCTTCTTCATTCCTGGTTGGAGAGATAGCACTAAGGTGATGGATGCCTTGAATGACAAGAACATGTGGTGCAATAGTTCATCTCATTCTCTTATTGACCAAATCTAGTCTCAGTAGGTCGAATAAAGTTTTTCCCTTCGAGTTGGCAATTTCAATATCTAATCATGGAGACATTATGGAGACGGTAGAGGTTTATGCTCGGCATATCACTGGCGTTGTTAACGGAGTAGCAAAAGGTAGTGAGAAGGAGACACTCATACAAGTAGGTGTAAAAATTATTAGGGGAGGGGAACGATGAGGTTTCCTGATGAAGGTCATCACATGGAATTCAGCAGTCTAGGGGACCGACAGAAAGGCAATGATCAGTTCCCTCTTGGGATCATGGTAGGAGGACATATCACGTATACAAGAGATGAAGATTGGCAATTGGTCTCTAATTCTTTGGAGATCAATGACATGTACCAAATTGACTGAGTTTTGAGCAATATGGGTTGTTCACGCAGCAGGGGTGTTTTGATTGCCTGGAACAATAATATCCTTAGATTGGTTAATGAGTCGGTAGACAACATATCGATTTTCGTGATTTTTGATAGGGTTTCGGACGGAGCTCGAGTGATGATTTCGAAAAGGACTCTTATGGTGACTTTGGTGGCCCCAAGTTTGAGGTGACTCGAAATCTGCACCCAAATGTTGGGTTTAATACCCTGTCACTAAAATGACCACATCACCTTATCCAAAATCGAAATTTCAAAATTTCAGATGCGTCAAAGCCGACGACTAGACATTTTAGTGAGTCCTATATTGCATAGCTTTGATCGAATTAAATTTTGGACTTGAACATATCTTTGAATAAAAAAATGAGGTTTTACGGGTGCTGAGCTCTAGTACCAAATATGCATTGAGAAATGGATAATTAAATATGATTTAATTATCATGAATAATATGAATTTGATTCATATTATTTGGACATATAAGGAGAGTTACCTAAGATAATTAAATATGATTTAATTATCAAATATGTGAATAATGTGAATGTGATTCATATTATTTGGGCACATAAGAATAGAGATCCAAGATAATTAAATATAATTAATTATCAAGGATAAGAATAATGTGGATAGCATTATCCATATTAATCATATATATTATAAATAGGATAAAATGGGGTTACCCCCTTGGGGGTAGCTAACTTGGTTCCCCCGCATTATTTCGCCCATTTTTTCATTTTTTTTGAAAAATTCTTCTGTGGATTTTCATCAATATATCCCTATATTATGTCATTCAAATTTCGCGTGAAACAGAGACTCCTACGGCCTCCATCTAGAAGGGACGTTTTTAGTAATTCTATTACCGTTAAAAAGTGACTGTCTGGATGGAGGCCGTAGGAGTCTCTGTTTCGCATGAAATTTGAATAGCATAATAAAGGGATATAGTGATGAATATTCACGGAAGAAAATTTCAAAAAAAATAAAAAAATGGGCAAAATTACGCGGGGGGAGCCAAGTTAGCTCCCCCCAAGGGACAGCCCCATTGAACTCTTTTTTTTTTGACACTCAGCCCATTGAACTCTTATAAATATAGTTATAATATATAAGAGAGAACTATTTGTAAATAACATTTACAATTTAATTGTTGATGCGAATTCGATTCACATTGAGCAATTAATTGAAAATGTAATTTACATTTTTTTTGGTTGTGAATGTGATTCACAATTTTTCAATGGCATGATTGCAATAGTAACAAAATAATTCTGAATTATTTTTTGTGGGATTATTTACAACAAATGTTGTAAATTTTGGAGATATTCATGGAATACAAAATATCATGAAAAAGGAAAGAGGAAGACACCCTCCATATGGAGAGGGGGGACGGCCACAATTCCTTATGGAAATTGCTGGTCGAGGCTTGCCTCCTTCCTATTTCTCCAAGGCAAATTGATTTAATAAAGATTAATTTATATTGATTATTATTAAATATAATTAATTTAAATTAAATTAATTGTTGTTGTGTTTTTAACAACAAAATCATGGTCATTGAAAGAAACACAAATAAATCTCCACCATTGGATTTGTATTGTCCATGGATTGGATCTATGGTCTCCCAAAATATTATAAAAGAAAAGGCAACCCTAGCTCTTCTTTAAACAATATAATATGCTCTCTCCCTCTCTCTCTCTACATGCCAAGTCTCTCTCTCTCATTGTGACCGTCCACCTTGATGTCCTAGAGAGAGATTGTCGCCGTCGTCGCCACGCCGTTGTGTTGTCGCTTCGACCACTCGTGGATCTCTGTCTCCTTCGGTGCATCACGCTCGTGAAGAAGATGTCGGATCTCGTGAGATGATATCAGAAGATTCTTCGGTTGGATTATCAACATGGATTGCGAGGAGCATGTGTTTCGTTAACGCGCTCGCAAGCATCTCCTCCGTCGGATCGGACTAGAGACAGGAAGTCTCTTCCTTTAGAAAATCGATCGCAACCACGCTTCAAGAGGTAACCTTAATACTTATTTGTGGTTTAGATGAAATGATCTGAGAAGTGTTCTTGAATCATGTGGTTTAATCGATTTTAAATTTTTAAATTCCATTGCCCGAAGCAACTAGTGCGACTAGTCCCTCCCGATCGCATATGATGCGATTCTTACGCTTCCGTGATGTGTTTAAGGATCTTCCCATATACTTCAAATACGACTTGGACCCCAAATATCAACATGAAACAACACAAAATGATGCAGATGAAGATTCGGCGTCGACGATAAAATTTGAAATTTTGAACGATGGATTTTGGTAGAAGAAAATAGAGGGGTTGATAAGAAGAAACTCGTCGGGAACGAGGGGTTGAGGGAGAAGAAGCGCGAAGAACACGCGTGGGGAGAGAGAGAGGGGGGAGAGGAGAGAGATAAAATCTCAATTTTTTATAACATACTGAACTGACTAAATCAATGGACCCTCATCCCTTTATATAGGAGGGATGAGATTACAAAAATAGTAAAATAACTAATTATCCTAAATTGACTCTAACTAATTACCCGACTAATTTTGAAAATCTAATCTATAACTAATTATTGGAGATCACAGGCGATCTCGATTTTATTTAATTAAAAATTCGACGACTCAAATAAACGTAAATAAAATTAAATAAAAATTTCAACGACTCAAATAAACGTAATTAAAAATGTGGCCCTATTTTTCTGGTCCACACTGAATCAACTCTCCTCCGCTTTAAAAATTCGTCTCCCGACGAATTACTTGATCTTCGGCTCGTCGTTGGAGAATCTTAATTGGTTGATCCAATTTGCATTCTTTTCAACGTTACGTTTGTA
Organism: Ottelia alismoides; assembly: GCA_037367405.1. Classification (NCBI taxonomy): domain Eukaryota; kingdom Viridiplantae; phylum Streptophyta; class Magnoliopsida; order Alismatales; family Hydrocharitaceae; genus Ottelia; species Ottelia alismoides. The sequence goes on from JAZKJV010006086.1 coordinate 325,319, forward strand.
ATTTCTGTCCACCCAGGGGCATGGCTGCAAATGTTCTACCCCTTCACTTAAAATATACCAATAACATAATTTACCTTCCAATTTGCCCTTTAGATAAATGTTCTTGTGAGGAGGGGTTTGCTTGTAATATGTTCAAAATATCTCATCCCTTATTGCAGGGGATCCGATTGAGAAGGAATCGCCCTCACTCGTTAGGGTTCCTAGCCCCTTCAAATATCGTCCACGGCGGCGCCAAGGTGGGAGGCTTGTGCATCGCAGGAGGTGGCGACAAGCTGGGCGGAGGCAGTGCACAGGTGGTGCATCATCGCGCGTGAGGCGTGGCCATGGCTGAAGCATCCATTCTGATGGCGGAGGTGTAGTGATCTGATGCACACAAGGCGGCGACGACGGAACCGAGAATGGAGGTGACGGCGATGGCAGGGGAAGAGGTGGCGGCGGCGTCGGGCTGACAGGGGGGTCGCTGGGAGGCGCTGAAGGGGAGTAGGGGAGAGGGGGTCGGCGCCCGTGGGGAGGGTTGGCGAGCGGGGAGGGCGGCGAGTGGTTGGCGGAGGAGGTGGGTTCGACGAGGGGGCGGTAGGGATTGAACCGCCGGCGGTATGGGGATGGTGGAGGGATCCGGCGAGGCTAGGGGGGCCGCCAGAGGGGTTGGGCGCTCAGGGGCAGCGGAAGGGGTTTTTGGGGTTGTGGGGGGGTGTAGATCGATTCCGGGAGGTTCTGCAGGTCTGAAATTACCTGAACAGCACTTGAATCGGCTTTTTTTTCCTCCGAAATGGCCTGGACAGCGGCCGGTTCGTCGTTGACGGCTAGTTCTTCGTCTTCAACTTCGGCCTCGGTGATGGGTGTCATAGGAGCCGTCGATTTGACGCGTAGGGACTCGAAGTTAGCCATACGAGCTCGAAACTCGGAGTGGAATGTGGTCTGGAAATCACGTAACATGCGCTCCGTCTCCTTGTTGCAGGCGTCGAGGGCAAAGATGGCCCGTCTTTTTTGTTCGGATGAACGATGACGATGCGGCCGTCTGGACGATCGTCAGATCGTAAGGACGATCTATAGGCCATGCTCTGATACCAATTGATGCAGATGAAGATTCGGCGTCGACGATAAAATTTGAAATTTTGAACGGTGGATTTTGGTAGAAGAAAATAGAGGGGTTGAGAAGAAGAAACTCGTCGGGAACGAGGGGTTGAGGGAGAAGAAGCGCGAAGAACATGCGTGGGGAGAGAGAGAGGGGAGAGGAGAGAGATAAAATCTCAATTTTTTATAACATACTGAACTGACTAAAACAATGGACCCTCATCCCTTTATATAGGAGGGATGAGATTACAAAAATAGTAAAATAACTAATTATCCTAAATTGACTCTAACTAATTACCCGACTAATTTTGAAAATCAAATATATAACTAATTATTGGAAATCACATGCGATCTCGATTTTATTTAATTAAAAATTCGACGACTCGAATAAACGTAAATAAAATTAAATAAAAAATTCGATGACTCAAATAAACGTAATTAAAAATTGTGGCCCTATTTTTCTGGTCCACGTTGCATCACAAAAGGAGAGCTATTGCTCCGACTTTGACTACTGAGAAACACCGAGCAATGGTGCTTTCCCAATTGACACGCCTCACATTCAAAAGAGGAATGAGGTGAAATCTGAGGAAGAACTTGACACAGCTTTTGAAGGGGAAGATGACCGAAGCGCATATGCCACATGAAAAGTGAAACAGATCCTGAAAAATGGGAGGAAAGGCCAGCACATTAGGTTCGGACAAGGCGGTTGAGACCTCCCTGCTCACGGTCACAACCAATCACCCTGTCCGTAAGGATATCCTGAAAAATAAGAGAAGAAGAGTCAAAATAGCTCTACAATGCAAGTCCTTCGTAATTTGACTAATGGACAATAGATTCATAGAAAAATCCGGAGCATACAACACATTCTGTATTTGCATCGAATGTGTCAAGTTATACTCTCTCTGTCCAGTGATTGGGGAGTGAGTCCCATCAGCAATAACAACTGTCCTCCCTGGAGGGATCTGTCTATAAGCTGTAAGTTGATATCTATCCTCACACAAATGATGTGTAGCTCCAGAGTCCATAATCCAATCTATAATATCAGACTCATGACAAGATGTAAAGGCAAAAATGCTACCTAAGGTACTAGCACTGGTAGAGGCAGCAACATCTGGAGCAGACGAGGAGGCAATGGAACCTCCTGAGAGCACAATGTCCCTCAATTGAGAAACTAGGTCATCATATCTCTGATCTGAAGGAGCAACAGTAGATGATTCCGCCTGCTCCGCGACACGAGCTGATGCAGGGAAGCCATGCTTAGAGTAGCATGTATCCTCTGTATGACCTTGACGATGACAATAAGTGTGGGACTGATGAATGCAACCTCCTCTATCTTGAGGTCCACGTCCACGGAAAAAAGAGGAGCCTCCTCTACCCCAAAAGGTTGCCATTGCCGAAGAAGACTGACTTGTAGTAGTAAACGGGACAGTAATCCTGCTAAGTCTACGGAAGGCTTACACCATGGGAGGGATAGTAGCATCTGCGAGGATCTGGGAGCGAGCAACATCATATTCATGATCGAGAGCTGCTAGGAATATATCGACCATGGTAGCATTCTTATATGTCTTCTACTGCTCTCGAATAGTCGTGAGACGCATGAAGCTGTGGAGCTTCTCAAACATCCCACGCAAGGATGTATACAACAAATGAAGAGGCCGTCTGTTCTACTTCATAGTGAATAATATATCATGTTGAAGCTGCAAAATCTTCATCTCATTCCTCGCCTGAGAATAAGTGGGTGCGAGGATATCCCACGTTGCCTTGGTGGTAAGCTGATGTAGCACATCATTGACGATCTCTATTGTCAATATACAAGAACGAAAAACCTTGGCATACGCATCATCCGCCTCCTACGAGGCGTTAACCTCAGTTTTCTACATTGGTTCCTCCTCGGTAAGAATGTGTTTCTTACCGTTAGATTTCATGAGGCTCATGAACTCCATAGCCCAGAGCTCATATTTTGTCCCTCCATCTTGACGATAGGTGATGGACCTCTAAAAGTGCATGTAGCAGTTATGTCGACCGTTTGTTCTGACATATTGCCTGGAGAGGTGTATTGCGATTATGTAGACCAATGAACATGCGTGGATTTGAATGCATATGTAGACTTATGCACTCAAATCTATTAGTCCAACCGAATACTGACGACGGGACGGAAGAGGGGAAGCAGGCGGCTACGAAGGTCGACGGCCAAGGAGATATGGCGGCGGCGGCGTAGGTTGCTGCTCAACGGCGGGGACCACAGGAGCAGGCCGCAGGGGCGACGGCCAACGATGGTTGGGGGTTGCTGCCCGGATGGGCGGCGGCCTTAGAGGAAGAGACGGACGGCGGGTGGGTAGGGTTAGGGTACGAGAGCTCCAACCTAGGACAGTCGTTCTGATACCATATTGGGAAAAAGAACGAAGTTGTTTATTCCTTGGAACCCTAGGCTCTCTTATATAGACGAAAGACCTATGGGTAAATTACATAGGAGAATCGAATATAAAGAAAATAATGAAACGATACAGAATATAGGAAATATTTCTACAATTTCCATTTTGAAACAATCTCTAAAGCCATAATCAAAAGATATACCCATCAACCTACAGGAAACAAACGTCGTGTGTAGTGGATTCTCCACAGTAGGCCCTGACACCCCCTTGAGTTGATTGGTCAGAAGCTTTGCCAAGTTCATTGCATTCGAAAGAGCAATCATCGGTGATCCTCGGTGCAAGGCTTTAAATGTCGGTTTCGGTCACCATTTCGGTGACAACAAAAACAGAATTTCGATGGAATTTCGGTCAAATTTCGATCGAAATTTCGATCATTTCGGTCATTTTTTGTACTAGGACCCCCATATTTCGGTCATTTCGGTCGAATTTCGATTTCGACTGGATATCGATATTCGACAGAAATTCGACCGAGTTTCGCTGAAATTTGAGGCCATGCCTCGATGTTTCCAATCACATATTCCTTCGACAAAATAACAAGTGAGGTTTCTTTCAAAAGAGAAAAAGTGAGGACATACTAAGTCGCTTGAAGTCACAATTCCAGCATGTACTTTGTTACTACCTCTATCAAATTATACCGCACTACCTCCAAACTCCTTGAAGAAGGAAATCCAAAAGCCATATAGATCCTTCCGAAGATCTCATTTCCGTTTAGTTCTACATAAGTCATATTTCCAGCTCCAGAAAAACACTTGTCAAACACTCCGTGTGAACCCCACTGATTTGTTAGCTAGCTCCTCTGCTAAATCATCTCTAAGTAAGTTTTGATTATAACCTCATAAACCTCCTCAAATGTGCGACCATATTTTTCCCAATATGATCATTAGCTTGATTAAGAGAACCATCAATCTGCAACTCCCCTCTGTGATTCTGAATCTCTTTTCTTTCCCACTCGCCAAGTGATGAAAGAAGATCACATTGTTATCACCCTCCCTTAATCTACATAGCCCTCAAACTCTGTCGCCATTCAACCTCCCCTTTGTGTTCCTCTACTAATTGGCTTTTACGTCTGAGCTCAATCTCTGCCCGACACAAGGGACAAGAATCCTCCACTAGATCAAATTGATCAACATCCGCATGTGTTGATTGTCTCCGCTAACGGTGTTGACTCAAAATCTCATGTTGAAGGCTCTCAATTCTCTATAAAGCTATGAAAGTTTGAAAGTGAGTTCTAGGCCCACTCCTAATATGAATTTAGCGAAATTCTTGGGTCATCTCAATGGGTTCAGAAACCACACGTTTCTCTGGATCATCATAGCTATTCCAATGTTATTGTTGGAAGAAATGAGTAACATTTTATTCAAGGGAACCCTAGGCTCTCTTATATAGGGAGAGACCTCAAGGGTAAAATACAAAGTAGTCCAGAGAAAAATAAAAATGACGAACAGGTACATAGCATATAATAATATCTATCTCTACACTCCCCCTCAAGGTGGAGCATAGATGTCTATCATGCTCAGCTTGGAAGAACATCTCTGGAAAGGTCCCCTGAGCAACGGCTTGGTGAGTATGTCAGCAGTCTGATCCCCTGAGCTCACGTGAGCTGTAGATATCAATCCTCTCTGGATCAAGTCTCTAGTGTAGTGGCAGTCAACTTCAATATGCTTTGTTCTTTTATGAAATGTTGGATTGTTGGCAATAAACAAGGGCCCAAGGCTGCCTGATTGTCACACCGAAGCTGCATGGGTAGAGGTACGGCTACATGTAGATCCTCTAGTACAGATCGAACCCACATCATCTCCGTGCTTGCTTGCGCCATGACCCTATATTCGGATTCAGCACTGGATCTCGCCACAACAGTTTGTTTCTTGCTTTTCCAAGAAACCAGAGAGCTCCCAACAAAAACTGCAAATCCTGAGGTCGATTTTCGATCCTTAGGGCATCATGCATAATCAGCATCTGCACATGCTGAAATAGACAAATCTGTGCCCTTTCGAAACAACCCTGAACCTGGAGAAGACTTCAGATACCTCAGTATCATGTATATGGCATCCATATGAACTTGTCTTGGCTGCTCCATAAATTGGCTCACCCCGCTTACTACAAAGGCAATATCGGGTCGAGTTATGGTGATGTAAAGGAGCTTACCCACCATTTCTCTATACCTCCTCTTGTCCACTTCAGCAGTGTCATCATCATACAGCTTCATGCTTGGATCCATGGGAATACTTGATGGTTTGCATTCAGCCATGCATGTTTCAGTCAAGAAATCTGTAATGTACTTCCTTTGGGTCATCACTAGACCCTGTGCATTCCTGGCAAATTCCAACCCCAGAAAGTATCTTACGGTTCCAAGATCCTTCGTGACGAACTGACGGCATAGGAATGCCTTCACCCTTTCTATGCCCTGAATATCATCCCCTGTAACCAGAATATCATCAACATGAACCATGATAACAACCGTACCTGCTGATGACTTCTGAACAAACAACGAGTGGTCTGCATTCGACCTCTTGAATCCATGTCTTTCAATCAGATTGGAAAGCTTCTGGAACCACGCTCTTGGACTCTGTTTGAGGCCATAAATTGCCTTGTGAAGTCTACACACCATATGCTTCTCCCCCTCAGCAGTAAACCCTGGTGGCTGTTGCATGTAGACTTCCTCCTGCAGATCTCCATACAAGAAGGCATTCTTGACATCCAGTTGGGAAATACTCCAGTCACGTACCACAGCAACAGATAAGAGAATGCGAAGAGTAGAATGACGAGCCACTGGAGAAAAAGTATCCATATAATCGACGCCATAGGTTTGTGTAAAACCTCGCGCTACCAGTCGTGCTTTGTACCGATCTAGACTGCCATCAACGTGGTATTTAACTGTGAATACCCACTTACAGCTCACAATAGATGCATCAGGAGGAGCAGTAACCAAGGTCCATGTGCCACGAGACTGTAATGCGCGCATCTCATCTTCCATAGCCTTTCTCCAGCAATCAATCTTCATAGCGTCCTGGTAGGTCCGTGGTATGTCTACGGAAGTCAAGGCTGCAGCAAATCTCTGAAAATCGCATGTGAGGCGATGAAAAGACACATGTGAAGCAAAAGGGATAAGATGCACACATCCGCTTCTGCTTCCGAATAGCAATAGGAATATCAAGATCATCTTCCGTTGTACTGGATGGTGTAGTTTCCTCCTGCAATGAAGAATCCTGCACATGTACCATATCTGACCCGTCAGTAGTAATGCCATCTGAACATACCTAAGGCGTGATGCATGTCTGACGTGTAGCCTGAGCACGACCTAACCGACGCGTATAGAATTTTGGTAGAGGTGGAATCGGAGGTTGTGGTGGAGGTGGAGGTGGTGGTGGTGAAGATGACGTAGAAACAGGAACAGGAGTAGACTCAGGTGAATGCCAAGTAGGAGGCGGAGGGACATAGACATCATCGTTGGTAGTAGATGGTACCAGTCTGTCACCTGCAGGGCAAAAATACATAACAGACTCAAAGAACGTGACATCAGCACTAACAAAGTACTTCTTGTTTATGAGATCATAGCAACGGTAGCCCTTCTAAGTCCAAGAGTAACCAACAAAGACACACTTGACAGCTCTAGGAGAGAGTTTGTCAAGTCCAGGAGTCAGGAGATGAACAAAAGCAACAGTACCAAAGACACGTGGAGTAAGTGAGAATAATTCCTTGTCAGGAAAAATGATAGAGAGAGGAATTTTCTCATCATGGACAGATGACGGCATACGATTGACCAGGTAGCAAGCGGTAAGAACAGCATCCCCCCAGAAAGAGATAGGAGCACAACTCTAAATCAGTAGGGTTCGAGTAATGTCAAGAAGGTGGCGATGCTTCCTTTCTGCCACACCATTCTGCTGAGATGTGTAAGCACAAGTGGTTTGGTGAATAATGCCCTTTGACGAAAGAAACTGGGAGAGGGACCGTGTGCAGAATTCTAGAGCATTATCTGTACGAACATATTTGACAGTAGAAGAAAACACATTTTGCACTTCATTAATCAAATTCTTAATCACATCGCCTGCTTCAGATTTATTCTTCAAAAGGAAGACCCAAGATACACGAGAAAAATCATCACCTACCACTAGATAAAATCTGTGTCCCTGATGATCGGGTACACGACTTGGACCCCATATATCTATGTAAAACAACTCAAACGGGGAGCTACTGCTCCGACTCTGATGACTAGGAAAGCTAGACCGATGATGCTTTCCCAACTGACACGCTTCACAGCGAAAGGAAGAACTGGGAGAGATCTGAGGCAGAAGATGTCGCATTTTCTGGAGCGGGAGATGACCAAAACGGAGATGCCAGATGTACGGAGATACTGGTCCGGCAGAATGAGAAGAGACACCAGCATAAGAGTTCCGGACCAGCCGATATAGACCATTCTGCTCAGACCACAGCCAATCACCCTGCCAGTTAGTATGTCCTGAAAAATAAGAGAAGAATGGTCAAATATAGCACGACAGTGCAAATCCTTCGTAATCTGACTAATAGACAACAGATTCATTGAGAACTCAGGAGCATGTAGGACATTATGTAGATGCATAGTAGGAGATAGGAAAACCTCCCCCTGTCCAACAAGGGGGAAATGAGTACCATCTGCAATCTGGACTGAACGGCCGTGGGGAATGTCCCTGTAGGACTCAAGTCTCTCTCAATCTCGGTAGAGATGATGTGTGGCACCAGAATCTATAATCTAATCAGAGATATCATGAGAAGATGTAAATGCAGTAGCACTACCTGAGGTACTAGCAGCAGCAGAGGAACTGGCAGATGCTGTAGCAGCAACATCTGAAGGTCCACCAGAAGAATCACCAGATGATTGTGGCATAATATCACATAGATGTGCCACAAGTTCCTCGAAACGATTGTCTGCAGTAGATGCCACTTGTGGCTGAGAATGCTCTGCTACACGTGCCGATGCTGGGAACCCATGCTTAGAGTAGCATGTCTCCTCCGAGTGGCCTATACGGTGACAGTACGAACATGGCTGACGAAAGCGACCAGAAGACTGACCATCTCTACCTCGAGGTCCATATCCATGACCAGAAGACTGACCACCTCTCCCACGCGATACTGCCATCGCCGATGGGGGTGGAGGTGGAAGGTACTGAGATACGACTGAGCCTCCTGTAAACATCCTCCATTAGAGGAATAACTGCATCGGCCAAAATCTGAGAGCGGGCGGCCTCATATTCAGGATCTAGGGCTGCAAGTAGAACGCCCACCATGGTGGCATTCCGAAATGTCTTTTGTTGTTTAGGAGTTGCTGTGAGTGGAATGGTACTGTATAACTTCTCAAACATCCCCCTCAGGGATGTGTACAATGAGTGAAGAGTTATGTCGTTCTGCTTCATCGTGAATATATCATGCTGAAGTTGTAACATCTTGGTCTCATTTCGGACCTGGGAATACTTAGCATCTAGAATATCCCACATTGCCTTGGAAGTGGGCTGATGTAGGACATCATTGGCAATCTTCATCGACAGTGTACCTGACAACCAGACCTTGGCATACGAATCATCAGCCTCCCACGAGGCATATATCCCTGTCTTCTCTGCTGGCTCATCCTCGGTAAGAATGTGCTTCTTACCGTTCGACTTCATGAGACACATGAACTGCATCGCCCAAAGCTCATAATTCGACCCGTCCATCTTTACTATTGGCGCGGGACCTTTGAACGCGCCTATGGAGGGCATATCCACCTTGGATTCTGACATATCGCCGCTGAAGAAGAACTAGGGTTTGTAAACAGAGTGACAAATGTCTACAGAGACTGCATAGGATTTGAGTGCGTATGTAGACGTTACGCACCCAAATCCATAGATCCGGAGGACGAGCGGGCTAGGGCACGGCGGCGGTGGAGGCCGTGCTAGGGCACGACGACGGTGGAGGCCGTGCTAGGGCACGGCGGCGGTGCACGGATGGCGGTGGGGGGGGGGTTCCCAGCGGCGGTGGGGGGAATCCTGGTGGCGGCGCACGGATGGTGGGTGCACGAATGGCGGTGTACGGATGGCGGTGGGGGCCGGCGAGAGGAGGGGGCCGGCGAGAAGAGGGGAGCCGGCGAGAGGAGGGGGCTGGCGAGAGAAGGGCGGTGGCGGCGACGTGGAGGGGGGGCGGGGGGGATGAGCCTAGGGTTTAGGCTCTAATACCATGTTGGAAGAAATGAGTAAAATTTTATTCAAGGGAACCCTAGGCTCTCTTATATAGGGAGAGACCTCAAGGGTAAAATACAAAGTAGTCCAGAGAAAAATAAAAATGACGAACAGGTACATAACATATAATAATATCTATCTCTACAGTTATGTGAGCCAGTCTTCGAATCCCCCAGCTCCAACAGCCGAGATTGCTCAAACTTGAAGTAAGAGGAATGGTGTAAAGATTAACTCGGGTCCCACAATAAGGGTGTGGGGAAGCCTTTTTTTGGGTTTAGTACGGAAAAGTTAGGGGACAAATCTACAGTTGATGCAAATCGGATTTGCGTTGACGAAAATAATATTTTTTGATGGTGGAATTTTGGTGGAGAAGAATAGAGGGGTTGAGAAAAGAAACTCGTCGGGAACATGAGGGATTAGGGAGGAAGAACGTGAAGATCACGCGTGGGGAGAGAGAGACACGAGAGAGAGGGAGATAAAGAGAATAAATCTCAATTTGTTTGTAAATACTGAACTGCCTAAAACAATGGACCCTCATCCCTTTATATAGGAGGGATGAGATTACAAAAATAGTAAAACAACTAATTATCCTAAATTGACTCTAACTAATTAACCGACTAACTACCTAATTTGAAATTCAAAATAAAGCTAATTGAGATCACACGCGATCTCTTTATTTAAATTTAAAAAAACGCGACGACAAAAAAAATGCGACGACATAATTAATAAATGCAGCCCTATATTTTGATTCCACGCTGCATCAACTCTCCTCCGCTTTTAAAATTCGTCTCCCGACGAATTGCTTGATCTTCGGGTTGTTGATGGCTTGTTGGTCGAATTTCCAATTTCGCTCCTTTTCCATGTTACGTTTATAATTTTTCTGATTTGAGGGGTACGGCAGCAAATATTCTACCCCTTCACTTAAAAAGATTCCATAGCATGATGTCTTCCAATTGGCCCCATTGATAAATAATTTTGGGAGCAGGGGGCTTCCTGTAAGTTTTCCAAAAGATGTCACCCCTCAGTTTAAGGAATCCGATTGAGGAGGCATTCCTCATCGTTAGGGTCCCTTCTCCTTTTATACGGCGGCAACAGCATGACGGGAAGGGAGGGCATAGGCGGTGGCAGGGGCATGGACTGGATGGCCATGGGCGATGGCGCTGAGTTCGTCGGTGGCCGTGGCAGGGGGCAGATGCGGGCCGCAAGGGAGGTGTGGGCGAGGTGACGAGGAGGGGTGTTGGCGGGAGGGGTAGTGGCGATGGGGAGGCGGGGTCGTGGCGAGTAGTGCGCGGGAAGGAGGGGAGCCTGGGATGGGGCGAGGCGAGGGAGGGAGGCGGAGTATGGGAAGATGGCGCGGTGGAGGCGCGCAGGGACTGCGGCCTGGGTAGGGAGAGTCGAGGAGAGAAGGGGGTGGGGAAGATGGCCGGCGGCGCGGGAAGGGGAAAGGCGGCAGAGGGGGGGTTAGGGTTAGGGGAAGGGAAACGCAGCACGGGGAAAGGGGAGGGGTTGGTTGCGGAAACGAGAGGGCTTCGGGGATGCGGACTGGGGTGTGGGTGTATCAACAGTCAACCTCAGTTGCAGTGGGAAATAGCTTTGTTTGGCTTGGTTCGGTTTGGTTTGGTGAAGCCAGATTTTTTGCCAAATGCAAGCATGTTAAATCTTTGGTGTTGACCCCCTTAACCTTCACCTTGAACTCCTTTATAAATGCAAGCATGTCTCTTTATGGCGATCGCGTTTCATGGTTACCACCGTCACAACAAAAAAAGCAAGCATGCATGACTTGCGTGTGTACAAAGGTAATAAATACATATGATCCCCTGTGTATTAACAAGATGTGCAAACAGGGCCAATCTTGTTCCTTACTACAGTATAACGAATAGATGTACAACGCCTTGCAAATACATAATATAAACACGATCAATTCTTTTCCGAACTACAACCAAACTAAGCTCACCTGATCCAACGAATGTCCACCAAAATAGCGACGTCCCAAGAAGTGGGTAAATACAATTCGCTCCGGTTCCAATATCAAACCCCCTCACCTTCCCATCATATATGTCATCCTTCTTCGGCACAACTTCAGATGACAGCAGGTCCGATATCCAGTGTATATAATTCAACCTATTCGGCACAGTTGGACAGAGCTGCCTGTCTGGAATCCACCTGAGACATAAACCCGAAACCATCAAAAATGTATATAGATCCAAAACATAATCTTCAAAATCACCAGTAGCCATTAACGGAGACAGCCCAAAACCCAAAAAAAAAGGTTAATAAAGAATGCATCTGAAAGAGCAGAAATCCTATTTCCCGAAAATCCACCAAAAAAATACAACCATAAGTTATCAACTGAACGCCGCATTCCCAATTTCACTCTAAATATCAAAAGGGAGCATCAAAACCCATAAATTACCATCAAAAAACATATAATCAGTTCGAATTGAAAGAACGGAAAAGCCCTCAATCACAAGAAAGAAGGCGAAACTCTCAAAACGCTAATTTCCGCATAATTACCCAGACGTCAACAACCCTAATTCCCCAAATCCATCCATAGAAAAAGCGGCAACGATCGGATTAGACACGCCCTACCAGTGGACGCCGTGGTCGTGGTGGAGGAGGACTCTGGCGAGCTCGCGGGTGGCATTGAAGTCGGTCCAGTCGATGGCGGGGCAGCCGCGGTGCGTGGTGAAGACGTAGGAGTGGAAGGAAGGGTAGAGGGAGGCCAAGATGCTGAAGTCCGGCGGCTTCTCGGAGTACCAGTTGTTGGGATGGATCGTAGGCGGATCCATCCGCCGCCTCTTTCTGCTCAGCATCTGCTCTCCCGCGTTTTGGCAAACACGCACGCTCTATTCCTTACACATGGTCCATCACTTGCCATGACAGAGACGTCTTCTGTTGTTAAAGCGAATAACATCTCGAGCTTACGTTTTCAATAAACTAGGGTGCTACCCGCGCTTCGCGGCGTGAGTATTTTTTAAGGTAATATATGAAATTAAGAGGTAAGAATATAAGTATGAGAAGCATGTCAAAACACATTGCAGAAATATTGCTTAATAAATGAAATTTATTTGTAAAAAAACGTGTATTTTTTTAGTTATTATTTATTAAATTTATGATCTCTGGGATTTAAAAAACAATCTTCTTTGTATTTTTATAATGTCTCTTATATATAATTATCTATATATATAAGTAAATTTATATTTCTACCTTTTTATTCTCTTTTTAGATATTAGTAAATTTTTAATTTCTATTTTCTTATTCTTTATTTAGATTTATAATATATCTTAATATATCATATAATATTAAGAAAATGTGTTATATATATTTAGATAATGGTTTGAATAGATCTCACCATTTATATTTATTCCTTAGAAATATAAGAACTTTTTATTCCTTTTTTTAAAAAAAATTGTTATGATTTTTATTTGATTATATATGTTTTATTTTTATGCCATTTTAGTTATATGTAAGTGGGGTATAGGTGTTAGATCTTTTTTAATGGTTTATATCTTTAATTTTTATTTGCTTTTAATTTTGAAAAAAAACATTTTATTATTTAGAGAATGAGGACCTTAATGGGATTCAGTGCTCTGATGGGTCATTTTTATGTTGTGTTTGTATATGTAAGCGGGTTTTCTTTTTAATGTTGTGTTTGTTATATGTAAGTGGGTGTCGATTTTAAATATTTTTGTGTTATATACATATATATTAATTATATTTAATATCTAATGCTTATTTTTCTTATTTATTTTTACATCTAAAAAATTTACTATTTAGAGAATAAGAACCTTTAATGGTATTCAATGCAAAGATTGGTTTTTTTATAATTAACCTAAAAAGATATGAAGACTATATAGAGACATAAATAATATTACCCATTAATTATCTATTACTTAACATAAATAAAATGGCGTAAATCGAATGTAAAATTTAATGGGCTAAGAAGCCCAAAGTATTAAGGTGATATTATGGTTTTCAAAATATAATTAAACTATCTAAATGATGAAAGATAAAGCATATTGAGACCAAGAAAGAAACCAATTCGAGGAAATTGACAACTTCTAAAAATTGAACAAAAATGAGATAACATTGACAAAAAATGCACGTCTGAAATTTGTAAAACAAACATAATGGATTCCTGCATTTGCCACTGCAATGCAAGCAATGAAAACTACATCCAAAACTTGAAAGAGATGCAATGACAAAGAATATGTTATTGTACAGTATGGATGCTCATCATCTGTGGTACTAAATATTGTAAACTATGTGAATGAACTTAATTAGATTATGATGCCTATCATATACGATAAGACCAATCATGTGTACCATCTACAAAATAGTATATTATCATTGCCTCTCATATGTGATAAGAGTAATGTATACGCAAACATGTATATGCATATGTATGCTATTGATGATGGATGATTTCTTAATAATTAAACCTCGATCTCATAGTTTCTGTTAGCATAAATAGCATCCCAATCTTAAATATTTGAGACAACATTATTACTAAGGAAAAACACCAGACATCATAAGCATTTTACGATATAAAAGGATTAACGGAATATCACTATTAGAAATAAACTCTTCCAAAAAAGAAGATACTTTCCACAATAGATATCTAAAAGGAGATATTGTATGATAAATCTTAAATATATAAACGTGAGGAATAGAAAGCATACTCCCAACCTGAAGAAAAAGTTGAAAAGGAAGACACGTACTTGGAGACTCTGTACACACATGGTGAAACAATATATGTAATATCTGCAATATATAACTTCTAAGAGGAAGCTGATAGTAGCAATTTCGTACCTTTGGTATCTATAAGGAATTGTTTGCCTTGGTAAAATAATATCAGTAATATCTACAATACAAATTTTATTCAAACTACTACTACACATTATATAGTTTCAAGATTATTACAGCTGCCTATGTTTGGATAAAAAATAACACCATAGTAAAAGATGTATTTATATGTCCTATAGTGGTAATTATTGAAAGGAATAATTGTTTTAGCTCAGATGTCGACAATATCTTAATAGCATTAAACCTCAAAGGCATTCTCACATAGAGGAAGATGTATCATATCTATAACATATTGATACTCATTAGAAGAAATAACTGTATCATCTCAAAAACAATTGATATCTTAATAGCATCAAACCTCAAATCCACTCGTAATGAAATAAAATTGAAGTGAAACGTGATGAAAGGAAGTACCTATAATTTGTATATAATAATATTTTCAAAAAAATATACAAATAAAAGGAAGTTACTTAATGAGATAAGGATTTATATTTCAATGAAATAAATTTTCAAAGAATTGCAATATGTAAACGGGTCCAAATATGAACAACTTCATATTAAGAACATCATTTAATGAAAAAATACATTTAATGAAAAATGCATTCCTTCATAACCTTCTGCGTTTTAAAAAAAAAAAAGAAATCGAGGCACATAATCACATCTCAATGTATGACAATGAAAGATAAATATAGATAAAAGTAATAGATATGTGTGATTTCCTCTTCCACCGATTAAACAGAAAGAATACATCATCTCCATGCTCAGATTCCTAAACCATAGAAAAAATTATGTTAGATTCACCTTCCAATGACTAAACAAATAGGATACATATATATAGTTCTCATCTGAGGAATTATTTACATAAAAAATGAAACTGATATCCAAGGTTTCATCTCCCACCAATTAAACAAAGGGATACATCAAACTCATCCTCTGAATAAAATACCTGAAAAGGTATTACAGATCTACCAGATAAAAATATAAGGAAATATAAAGTCCACGTACATACCCATATCACTGTATTTTTCATAACCATTGACAGATAGAAAAGCATGCCAAAATCCAACGGAGACCAACCTCCTGGATCCCTATGAATCAACGCTAAATGCATAAACATAAGATAATACGTAAAATCAAATCGCAGTAGACATCTCACCTCAAAAAATGTATACTTTCAGGTACTCCATCATCGAAGCTACTCGACTCTGAACGAAGCTCCTAGATATATCTCTTGGATGTCGACATCGAGCCATCATAAAGCACCTGGAGATGCGAAGGACGACACCGCCTCGAAAGTCACTTAGCCTTCGTTTGCATATTTGATCAGATCCATCTGGTGCAGATGAAGCAATCGTCTGGAGAGAATCATCGTTCTCCAACCTCAAATGGAACACCTCCAACTCGTTGTCCTCTTGGCATGGCATCACTTGCTCTGTCGGCTCCCTCCATGTCTCCATCTCCGCCATCAACACAGCCTCGTCCGCCTCAACCTCATCTCCAATAATCTCCTCGGTAGCACCATCTTTGCCCCCTCATCATGCAGTTCACCCTCACCTTAGAGAGAGGGAGAGAAGCTTTTCGGTGGAGGGCGGGGCGTAAAAGAGTGATGGAGTTGTGTTGGGAAATGGAGAATTTGGCAGGTGGCAGACAATTGCATGGGAGAGGGGGTGGTGAGACAGACTGGTGGAGTAGGATTGCAACGTGCCTTTATATTTTGATTACATAAGACCACCAATTACTACAGTTTTTAAAAGGCTACAGATGTCGAAAAATAAAGAATGCGAGGGAGAGGGCATGTTGAAAGGAGAAGATACGAGGACAACGGAAACAGAAAGTCCAAGGAGAACGGACAACGGAAACAGAAAGTCCAAGGAGAACGACAGATGTAAGAGAGGGGGGAAGTCAGGATGACAGATGCGAGACAGAATAGTCAGAAAGCCCAACCATCTCCGTGCCAAGTACCTGAAAAAACACGTGCCTTGGCAAACGAAGCAAACTTCGTTCGAAGTGGGAAGTACGCAAGCCGAAGAGACCCGAGAGGAGACGCTATCCACGTGTCATGTAGCTAAAGAAAAACTCAGTTTTAAAGTAGTTATATAGATATAGATTATCAAGGAAAATTGACTCAGATAACTTGTTGAGTTCGGATTCAAATGGATCTGTTGATAATCATCCAAAATAGTTAAACTCAAATTGTCTACCACTTATAACACACTATCACACTCTGTGAGTTTTAAATATGGGACTATTTTTTAGGTTATGGGTGTTACAACCTCCCACATTTATATTCACAACATCGTCCTTGTGACATGTCCCATCACTTATTCCCGGTAATAGTGACGGTTGCACGCTTTGGATAGTCATTTCCTTCTATCTCTTTGTAGGGGTTGATACACCTCTCGGGTAGCCCCTTCCACTATCAAAAGGAACCCACTCTGATACCATTTGTAACGTTCGTGCATATTCGTAACGTCCTCATTGCGACATGGCACATCACTTATTTCCAGTGACAGTGGCGGTTGCACGCTCTGGGTAGCCAAGAGATGCTCCACTTCTCGGGTAGCCTTTTCCACTATCAAAAGGAATCCGCTCTGATACCATTTGTAACGTTTGTGCTTAGGTCCTCGTTCCGTTATCGAGGAAAAGTGACCCTGACAATTTGTTGGGTTCGAACCAAATGGATCCGTTGACAATCACCCAAAATGCTTAATACTTAATAACTTGGGCTTAAGCATTTTGGGTGGTTGTCAACGGATCCATTTGGGTCCGAACCCAACAAGTTGTCAGGGTCACTTTTCCTCGATAACAGACCGGAGGCCTAAGCAAGGACGTTACAAATGGTATCAAAGCGGATTCCCTCTGATAGTGGAAAAGGCTACCCGAGAGATGGAGCATCTCCTACAAAGAGATATGAGGAAATGGCTACCCATATCGTGCAGCCGTCACTGTCACTGGGAATAAGTTATGAGCAATGTCGCGATGACGACGTTGTAAATATAAGTGGGGGAGGTTATAACAGCCATACCCCCAAAAATAGTCTCACATCTGAAACTCACAAAGTGTAAGAGTGGGTTATAAGTGGTGGGGGTTACTACTTAACAACTTGGACTTAAGCATTTTGGGTGGTTGCCAACGGGTCCAATTTGATCCCGAACCCAACAAGTCAGGGTCAATTTCCCTCATAACAGACCGGGAACCTAAGCTCGGGACGTTACAAATGATATCAGAGCCAATTTCCCTCTGATAGTGGAAATGGCTACCCAAGAGGTGGATCCACCCCTATAAAGAGATAGGATGAAATGACTACATGGAGCATGCAACCGCCACAGTCCCTGAAAATAAGTGATGGGTCATGCCACAACGAGGACATTGCGGATATAAGTGAGGGAGGTTGTAACACACATACCCCAAAACATAGTCTCACATCTAAAACTCACAAAGTATGAGAGTTTGTTATAAGTTGTAAGGATTGCTAGTTTGCAACTTAGGCTTAAGCATTTTGAGTGGCTACCAACGGGTCCAATTTGAGTCCGAACCAAACAAGTTTCCGGGCCAGTTTTCCTCGATAGCAGATCGGGGACCTAAGCTCGGGACGTTACAGTCCAATTTGAAAAATAAAATCTATTAAAGCATGGATTCGTATCGATATACATTTAAGTAAAATCCATGGTTTAAAAAATCGGTCTGAAATCATTGTGTCGATTCGGCCGATTTCATATAATAAAATTTCAAAAATAAAATAAAAAAATCACCTAATCGATGGTCGGATCGAGTTGATCCGAGTGGTCAGATACGGCTAATCAAATCAAAATGAAACAAAATGTATATAAAATATACACATTAATATAATTGAAGTAGAAACAAAATACATAGACAATGTATATATTTTATAGTCTACATAATATATATATTAAAAATCCATTACATGTAAAAAAATGCTAGAGTAGTTGGTTAGGAGTTTAAAATAGATAACCAAAGATCACGGGTTCATCTCCCGCTACTGACATTATTTTTGAATAAATTAAAAATTAAGTGAGGTTCAATTCGGTTGAACTTTGTTAAATCGGTTTAAAAATAATAGGTTGAACTGAATAGTTGAATTAAATTTTGAACTTTCAAATCGAATGGGTAAGAATCGGCTAACCGGGCTGGACCGGCTGGTTCAGACCTGTCCGGTTTTCAAAATATCAGTGCAACTTGTTCTCTGCATAATACCTCTCACGCTTGAACATCGCGTTTGTCTTAGTTTAACAACTCACATGAATTGCCAATTGCTTACTTGTGCCCTGGTGCCTTCTATACACTTTCTCATCACAGCCAGTACCCGTAAGTGTTGTTTATATCTAACCCAAGTGAATGGATCATCCTACAAACGGAGACAGAACGTAAACACAAGAAGAATGCCTTGTTCGCATCTTCATTGTCATGAATAAGATAAGCGTCGTATTTTATTGCCTTTTGGGAGAGTTATACTTCATACAACCAGTAAAAATGTCTACGTAAAATAACTTGTTGTAATACGATTGAGTTATTCACATAGGCAATGTGTTTTAGTGAAAAGACCAAAGATTATCCAAGTTGAAAGTTTGAGTCATAAGACCCTAATCGTAATTTTTTACTTGTTTAGGTTTCCACACTAAATTAAATGCTAGAGCCATTTGTGATTGCGATTTTTTTACTATGTTTTTTGTGATTGAAAAGTGTTATGCATGCTTTTATTTGCTTGAGCATCGTGTGATTGCAACGATTCCATTACAACCCGAGTCAATATTGAATGTGCACCGCGTGCCACAAGCTCCTTCTCCAACCGTCTTCAAAGGAATCTTCTTTAAACTCCACGAAGCAGCTTCTAAGCTCCCAACGATACGTTGAATACGGGTAAATAGAACAAACCCAATGGTTCCAATTGACCAACCAAAGTGCAGGCACTAGTAGACAAGTTGAGAGAATCAAACCAAAAGACACTGATCAACTACCTCGAGACAACAACTTCAATCTCATGTTATCAAGGAATGATTGTAACGTACTAACCTTACATCCTCAGATCGTTATGAGTAAAATCAATGTTTTTGAAATTGAACCGGAGGTCGAATCAAAATCTTCTCAAAAAAGTCCGATCGAGTTTGGACCACAGAGTTAAACCATCAACCAGATGATGACATCGTCATTTCTTAAAATCGGATTAAACAGAACCAATGAAGAAAAAATTGTTGAATCGAGCAATCAGATCGAAATAAATAAAAAAATATGTAAAATACTCATTTAAATATCATTGGAACATGTGATAGATCTAATTAACAACAATATAAATATATTTGCGAAGATCAATACATAGATAGCAAAGTTATAATTTTGTAAGTGCATATGTTGGCATGCAAATATTTTTTTTAGTATTGTGTAGTTGTATGCATAAACATTTACATCTACATATATTACAAATACATACATACACAATCAGATATATATAAACAACCTCATGCGAATAAACAAAATATATAGAGATAATTACATAATATGTACAATATCTATACGAATACATATATGGTATACATACTTTTACATATAGCTATTAAAAATGCATGCATAACGTAAATATTACATTACATAAACAATATTTATATATATACAATATTAAAAAAATATACTTATATATTATTTAAACTAAATATTGTCTATTTTATAGTATACTAAAAATATTTCGGATCAAATTCAAAAGTCGTTGGTTGAGTTGGTTAGCAAGTGGCGTAAGATATAAAGGTCATGGATTCAACTCCCACAAAAGCAATATTTTTAAATAAAATCAAATTTGAATTCCGATTCAAATTCGGTTGAACATGTGATGAATCTCAAATTCACCGTGTCAACTCGAATGAATTATGTAAAAAATGACTATTTTCATGCATTAGGTATTTATTGGTGCACACTTTCATCTCACTTTTGATACATACATTTTGCAGAAAATGCATAAAAATAGCAAATAATAATAATTTCTAAAACCATCAAACCTGGATACACTTGCTTGTATAAAAGATAATAAAAATAAATATATTATATAAGTATATCCTTATAAAACTCTTTGTGAATTAAACAAATCACATATGTTCCATGGATTTACGATTCTATGTCTATATATATATTCTGAGTTGCTATAATTAAATCATCTGAAACCTGCCATTATAATTTATCTCTGAAATTGAATCATCTTTTAAATATCTAGCTTGTTGTTAAACTTTTTTAACTTTGAGTTCGCAACCTTGAATATGAAATTCTATAACACAAACATCTACCTATAAAAATATAAATCATTCTATTGATATTATGCCCCTTCAATCCAACTCTACATAACCATAAAACAACCTAGCTAATATAAAATTTTGTATCTAGAACATATACAGTACATATTTGTAAGATATAAATTCTATCTAAGAAGAGAAACATGTGACTTTATCCCATATTTATATATTACTGCTACTCCTATATATCTAAAACCTACCAATGCAAGCCTATATATTATTGCTAAATATTTCTAAACATGTAGCATTCCAAGGTACATTTGGGATAGTATTGTCCACGTAAGGCACCTCGCCTTTAAATTTATTTAAAAATACTAATAAACTAACATCTATATGTCATTCCATTCACAAGTATGACTTTGTCCTTTCTTATTTTCCAGGACTGTGCATCCCATTAGAATTGTGCAGTACTGCAGACTCTGTGTGAAACGCGCCACCGCGTGCACGAGAACAATTTCTCTATCTTCTTTTTAATATATACTAGGGAGTATATCCACGCTTCGCGGCGGGATACAATTATTTTTTTCCAAAATAATATATTTAAAAGAAAAGTAGGAGTTTTTTAAAAAAATCTAGTATATATTTCAAATTTTATAAAATGCTATAAATAATATATGTTGTTGCTATTATTTAATTAATATTAATATGTTTCTAAATTTAGAAAGGAAATAAGAGACGTCGATTGATGGAGAGAGAGAGAAAGAGAGACAAATGAAGGGAGGGAGAGAATACGATAGAGAAAGAGTGGTTAAGTTTGAAAAAATGTAACATTTAAATAATGGAGAGAGAAAGAGGAAAGAATTGCTAAAAAGAGAGAGATAAAAAGTGACATATATTTTCAAAATATGATAATATTTATTTATATAAATTTTAATTTTACTAAAAACTAAATAAAGTTTTTAGTTTAATTATGTTTATATAATATATTTGGAAAATAAAACTCAATACGTGCATGACACTCTTTTCAAAATTTATAACAATAAATTTATATACCTTGTATATTTATAAACTATTATGCTAACATATTTACATATTTGATCAAAAATTTTAAATTTTTTTTACTAAAAATTAATGGATTAAAATGTTATTTGAATTTATTCTTTTATTGAAATCATTATGATAAAAATATCCATTCATTTTTCCCAACTAAAAATTATTACATATGAATGATGCCAATAATAGTTTTAAAAAATAAAATTATTTTTTCCAAAGTAGTAGATTTAAAAGAAAAATAATAGTTTTTTTTAAATCTAATATATATTTTAAAATTTATAAAGCCTATAAATAATATATGATATTACCTTTATTCAATTACTATTGATATATTTCTAAAAAGAGGAAATGAAATATAAAATGTGAGTTGATGGAGAGAGAGAAAGGGAGGGAGGGAGGGAGAGAATCTGAAGAGAGTGAGTGAGTGGGGAGGGAGAGAATATAAATTTTGATTTTACTAAAAAATAAATAAAGTTTTTAGTTTAATTATTTTTATAAAATATATTTTAAAAAAATAAAACTCAATACAAGCATGACACTCTTTTAAAAAAGTATAAGACAAATTCATATAACTTGTATATTTATACATTATTGTGTTAACGTATTTATATATTTAATTAAGAATTTTAAATAATTTTTACAAAAAACTAATGGATTAATTTGTTATTTGACTTTATAGTTTTTCTGAAATCATTATGATAAAAATATTTATTCATTTTTCCAACTAAAAAATTATTACATGATGTCAATAATAATTTTAAAAAATTATAATTATTTTTTCAAAGTAGTAGATTTAAAAAGAAAATAGCATATTTTTTAAAAAAATCTAATATATATTTTAAATTTTTTAAAGGCTACAAATAATTTATGATATTGCTTTTATTTAATTAATAGTAATAGAGAGAGAAGGGGGAGAAAATCATGGAGAGAGAGAGTGTGAAGGAGAGATATCACGAAGAGAAATGGGGAGAAGAGGGAGAGAGAGACGGAGGAGAGAGTGAGTGGATAGAGAGAGAGAGGGAGGGGAGAGGGGTGAGATGGTGAGAGAGTAAGTGGACAGAGAGAGAGAGAGGAAGAGAGGGAGGAATATAGAAGTTAGTGGAATGAGATGAGCTGACACGTGTTGTGTAGTGGGGGTAGAGGAGGGGAAAACCCACTATTAGTAAGAAGTATAGATTTGTATTCTCTATTGCCATTGAACTATTTTGTTATTGGCAAGTCTTTTAGTTTTTAATGAAATTTGTCCTTTGAATTTGTTTATTGTGACAATATCATTTACGCTTTTATTAGTTTGCAAATTTAGTTCTGTCAGTTTCATAATTAGTTCCATTTTATTCAATTACGTTTCAATAGTTTCTTTTAATCTCCATGTTGTAACCCTTGTGATCTTGCTTTGCTTTTAAAAAAATACTCTCAACTTCCAAAAAAATACCCCGAATTACATTGCGAACCTCTACTTGCCTCATATTTTCTATGCTTCATTTAAGTTCGTAGTTGTAATCTTTTATTTGAGTTGACCTATTCTTGTTTGTACACAACGATAGTTATAAAAAAATCATTTTAAACTGCGCAAAATCCTTGTTTCCACCTGATTGAACCAGTGGTTGGACCCAACAAATCCTAAGTTGAACCGAACCGACCAGGGTTTCAAAAACATTGAGAAAAACTAGACCTAACAACTTTGTTGGGTTCTGACTCAGGTGGATCCGTTGACAACCACCAAAATGCTTAAGTTTGATTGCCAAGTAGCAATCTCCACCACTTATAACTTGCTCTCACACTTTGTGAGTATTTGACATGACTACATTTGGATTTGGTATTACAGCCTCCCAACTAATGTTAGCAACGTCCTCGTTGTGATATGGCCCATCACTTATTACCGACAGTAGTGGTTACACCCTTCGAGTAGCCTTTTCTCTACTAACATTTTATAGAGATGGCTCTATTTCTCGAGTAGCCCTTTCCGCTATCACAGGAAATTATCTCCGATAACATTTGTAACATTTCAAGCTTAGGTCCTCGAATCGTTATCAAGAAAAATTGGCTATGACAATTTATGGATTAGACTCGTTGACAACCATCCAAAATGCTCAAGTACGAGTAATCAAGTAGAAGCCCCCAATATTGTAACACACTCACGTTTTGTGAATTTCTTTTGCGTGATTATGCTTAGGTTGGGGTATTACAATTGTTGTAACACTTGATCCAAATGTAGCCCAACATCAGAATTTTATGAAGTGTGGGAGTGGGTAATAAGTTATGGAAATTACTACGTAGCAACTTGGTTTAAACATTTTGGAAGGTTGTCAACGGATCCATCTGAGCTGGAACCCAACAAAGTCGTCAGGGCTCATTTTCCTCAATAACGATCTAGGGATCTAAGCCCCCAATGTTACAAATAATATCAAAGCATGTTCCCTCTGATAGCGGGTAGGCCATCCAAGAAGTGGAGCCACCCTTACAAAGAGATAAAGGAAAATGTTAAATGGAACATGCAATCGTCACTGCCACTAGGAATAAATAATGGACCATATCACAACAAAGACCTTGCAAATGTAATTGGGGGTGTTACACTACAACAAATTTAAACAGAGGTAACGAATATTTTGTATTCACTGTCATGTCAGCCGTAGTTATATATATAACAAATATTATCCGTCATTTGTCTTTGGTAATATTCGTTGTATATCTTTTGATATTAAAGATATGTCAACAAATATCATTCATTGATAAATTATCTTTTGTTCCTATAATTAGCAATGAATAAAATATGTATTGTTAAAGGTTCATGTGGTGGCGATTTCTCCATCGACTTATTCGCTAAGTTAATCCTTACTAATTTTTTTTAGAAGCAAGAGGGTGAAGTCCCAAGGTGGGAGTCACCGCAAATATTATATTAAAACCAGATCAAAATAGATACATTAATTAGAAGACCATAGCCGATAGAGGGAGATGCACAAGGCTATTACATTTTCAGAATAAAATCTCTGGTTGTTAAATACTAAATCATTCCTTCCTCCCCAAATGGACCATAATGCCGTAAAAGGAAGAGTGCAACCATCCATCGAGTTTCCCCCAAGTGACACTGCCAACCTCCATAAATCATACTCACCACTAATAGAGGCCCACGGTACCCCTATCTCCTTCCATACCTGAAGCGAAAATGGACACTTAAAGAAAAGATGTTCCGCGTCCTCGAGATGCTCCCCACATCTATCACAACTCGTGTCAGCAATCCAAAACAATCTTCCCCTTCTCGTCTTGTCACAAATCCTTCCTTTCCTGAGACACCAGAGGAACACTTTCACCCTATTAGGGATCTTGCTAGCA
The DNA here is from genome assembly GCA_037367405.1 of Ottelia alismoides. Taxonomy (NCBI): domain Eukaryota; kingdom Viridiplantae; phylum Streptophyta; class Magnoliopsida; order Alismatales; family Hydrocharitaceae; genus Ottelia; species Ottelia alismoides. The sequence continues at coordinate 350,432 of JAZKJV010006086.1, forward strand.
CATATAATCTTCATGTCCTGAACCTCATCTGGATCGACGAAATCTGGGCTCCCCCTGAACATGTCGTAGGCCTTCTTCACCGAGAATCTGCCCCCCTCCCAAAGAAATTAATCCCTCCCCTGCGTAATACAGGACGAGGATGGCAATTCCGCACACAATCTCGAAAAATCCTCCAACCTCCGCTCTAGGATGACAGAAATGAATCGAGGGTTCCATGATCCAGAGTCACAAGCATTCGCCACAGAACAACCTTTGTCTGCTGCCAAAGCAAAAAGCACGGGGAACCTAGTGCTACCGATCCTCTCGCTATTCCAGTCATCTTGCCAGAATCTGAAAACCTCCCCAGACCCTACCTTATGCCTCAATCCCTCCTGCAACCTCAGTAGGATGTCTCGAATACCGCTCCAAAGTGAACATTCAAACCTTAATCTCATAGTCTCAAGAGAGCCCCCAACTCCATAAATATTGTGAAGCAGGTTGATGACCAAACTGTCATTGTTGCCTCAGATCTGCACCACCCATTTGGCCAGAAGGGCCTTATTCATACTGCAAATATCTCTAACACCCATCTCTCCCTTTCTTTTCTTCTGCGTATTCTCCTCCCATCGAATAAGGTGAATGCCAGACCTATGCTGCTTCTCATCCGACCAGAAGAATCTTCGCATCATTATCTCAATCTTATTTCTTACACCTGCCAGCATAAGACGAGTTGATATGAAAAAGACGGGTATCGCCGACAAGACATGCTTCAAAAGCGTCAATTTCCCGCCCTTTGAAAGTGTCACTGCCTTCCAACCGGCCAGTCTTTGTTCAATCTTTTGGAGAACCGCATCCCAATCCGATTTTCTAAGTATGTCTGCCACCAAAGGGAGTCCCGGGTATATAATGGGCAAGTTCCCTAAGGGGCACGCCAAGCACGTTGCCCTATTGCTGCCCTCCGCCTCATCCATTCCGAATTGAATGACCACAGACTTGTTTCTGTTTATGTTGAGACCTGAGATATTACTGAAGATATCAACCAACTGCCTGGCCCTTTTCTCCATCTCCTCTGACCTCCCTAAGAATATTACTGTGTCATCTGCATATTGTAGCAAAGGCACTGAAAAAGCCCCTGCACGAAAGCCCTCACGCCACCGCCATCAATAGCTCTCTTGAACATGACCGCCAAAGCATCAGCTACCAAAACAAAAAGTATCGGAGCGAGCGGACATCCTTGTCTCACCCCCTCTGCGGCTGGAAGAAACCACCCTCGGGCTTCCTATTCATCAGGATCGTGAAGGAAGCGGTCGTGGCACACCTCTTCATCCAGACAATCCAAAGCTCAAGAAACCGCAACATCAAAGAGACGTCTTAAGAAACCTCCAGTCTACGCAGTCATATGCTTTCTCAAAATCGATCTCCAAAGCAAACCTTTCTTGCCTTCTAGCTGCCACTGCAGACAGATCTCAAAGGCCGTAACTAAACCGTCCACCGTCTGTCAACCTGGGATAAAAGCTGTTTGATTTTGCAGAATAATCGCATCCATTACCCGCTTTAATCTGTTAGCAAGAACCGTAGCAATGATAAGATAGATTGCATTGGACATTTCTATCGGTCTGAAGTCTTCCACTCTTAAGGGGGTATTCTTCTTCGGAAGAAGGAAAAGCAGTGCCCGATTAATCTTCTCGAATCCCCTGTTGGCATTTCTAAACTCGTTAAGCACCCCAAAAATATCATCCTTTAACATGCCCCAAAATTCCTTGTAGAAACAAACAGGAAAACCATCTGGTCCGGAGGACCCGTCTGAGTTCAGCCCCAAGACAGCCTTTCGAACCTCCTCCTCCTCAAACTCTGACTCCAGCTCATGCGTCTGTGCCTCCGAAAGGGACTCAACCCCCTCCCACTGCCATCTCCAACCAGTATCGTGTTCCCTCCTTGACATCCTAACAAAGTGATCCCTTAGGACGCTCCCTAACAATGCATTCCCTGCCACTCTTTCACCCCATAACCCGAGGCTCTGAATGAAGTTCCTCCTTCTTCTACCTGACGTCATAGAGTGGAAGAATCTTGTGTTTGCATCCCCCTCCTGTAACTAGTTTTGTCTAGGGATGAGCATCGGGCCGGGTCGGGCCGGGCCCAGACTAGCCCGACCCGAGCCCGATTTCGGTTTTCGGGTCAACGGGCCGGGCCTAAGCCCGCGAGATATCTGGGTATGTGGCCCAAACCCGAGCCCGCCTGCAATTAAATGGGCTGGGCCGGGTTCGGGCCGGCCCGTTATGGGTCCAAACTTTGGCCTTGGGCTGCATCCTTGCAACCTGCCAAAACCTAGTGGCTTTAGACATAAGCTGCTGTGAAAGGGTGACTGATTCATCTTTTTATGCATTGAGTCAGGCAAATTTTACATATGGTTTGAAGGTTTTGAGGGCAAGCAATTGCTCAAGAATCACAGTTTCTGTTGTTGCTTTGCTTGTTAAGTACTGCACATCCTTGGAGTACCTTGATGTGAGCTCTTGCCCACATATTACAAAGCTAAGTTGCTAGCAAGCAGGATTGCAGTTCCCCAAATGTTGCAGGGTGAAGTTCTCTGGAAGTTTAGCAGAATCAAATGGTTTTGTGGATGTGTTCTTTTAGATCCCGAGGGGTGAGCTGAAGCTGTTTTAGAGCAATGATCAGCATATGTGTACAATGTATATGCTGGTTATAGTATTGATTTCTATATGTTGTCATTATTTAAAATAATACAATGCTATATATTATGGGACTGTACAACCGTGCTTCCTAGATAAGGAGCATCTGGGTTGCTTATGTTCTTGACAAGAACAAATGCAAGTCGGGTCGGGCATATATGCAGGCTCGGGGCGGGTCCATAGTCGGGCCGGCCCACGGGCCTCAGGCTCGGGCCCACCTTGCCCAAGCCCGGCCCGAAATTCTGATTGGGCCTAAAAAAGAGCCCAGGCCCGCCCAGCTATTACTCGGGCTCGGGTCTGGGCCGGGCTTGATCGGGCCGGGCATTGGGCTGGGCCGGGCCGGCCCTACCCAATGCTCATCCCTAGTTTTGTCTAGACCTCTGCTTCCACTCCACCTCCTCCTTCCTGTCCTCCTGCAGATTAATATCCAGCAGCCTCGACCGTTCCTCTACCTCCTCCAGGACGAGACCCCTCTCGTCGTCCAAGCCATCCAGTTTGACCACCCCTTGCTGAGCCGCATGTTGACTCTCTCTTCTTTGCATCTTCAACCCCGATCATACACAATGAGGAACTTCTTTAGCATAACCAATTTCTTGGCTAGGCAAATTACCGCCGAACCATCCACCTGCGAACTTCTCCACTGAGCTTCCACTTCCTCCCTGAAACCAGGCTCCAACAGCCAAGCCCTTTCAAATCTAAATAAGGATCTGGATTGATCGCCCTCCTCAGACGATCAAATCAACGGCATGTGATCGGAGTGAGCCCGCGGCAACGCCCATGCTCGGGATAATGGAAAAAATTCCAGCCCCTCATGGGAGAGGAGGAATATGTCAAGCCTCGATCTTGACCTCGAATTCCGCCACATGTACGCACAAACAGCATCATCCACCACTTCTAGTCCAAGGGTATGAGTCTGATTTCGGAAGTCCTCCGAACCCCCGTCTCTCCCTCCTCCCAATCTCGGCCTGTCCTCCGGGAATAATGTCAGATATAGTTCACCACCAATAAGCCAAATGCCAACATCTCTCTCCGCAGTAACCCTTGCAAGATCCTCTTCCAGCGAAATCGGACATGGAGAAGCAGGTCCGTATACGTTGATCACAGTAAGGATAACCCCATCTAATCTTCTTTTTAGAGTCATTGAAAGCGAAAACATAGATCTCCATTCATCTATCTTCTCGAAATCATCACACTTCCCGTCAGGAAGGAGGCCGCCCGCCGCGCCCTGAGGTTCCACCTCCACAAAGTCATAAATGGAGCCTCCGTCCATCTCCCGCCAACCATCCCCCCTAGGAGTCGAACACTTTATTTCTTGAAACAACACAATATCAGCATGAGCCTCCAGCATCAATTTCTTCACCCTCAGTCGTTTCTCAGGGCGGCCCATCCCTCTTACATTCCAGGATAGAATCTTCATATATAAACATCATTTGACCTCCCACGGGGCGGCATGACGCCCATGTTTTCTGCAAACTTCTTGTCAAGCAAACTGAAATAACTAGGTCTCGCGATTGGCGACTACAACATGGGCTCCCTCTCTTTGGGGACGACCTCGCCTCCATGACTGGAAAGCAAAACCGCCCTCTCTTACTAAATTTAACAACGATTAGAAGAAAATGTAAACAAACAGCCATGATTCATAGCGAAGAATATAACAACAAATATGACATTCATTGCGAATTTTAGAAATGAAGCAACAAATACTATTTGATGTTATGTATTTAACTACATAAGATATAACAACGAGTTTAAATTGTTCATTGGCTTAGTTCAATTTTGTTGTAGTTCACCCGTCACAGGATATCTATCATAATCATAATGTTCACCATTCATGATTTTTAAAGTTGATCCATCAAAATCATGGTTCCGTGGGGTCCTCTCATATGAGTAAATGTATCTGCAGTAAATAATGATGATCCTAGCCATGTCGTCGAAGTTTGATTTTTATAACTCCCTAACAATCCAGCAGAGCCACAATATGATTTTTGCTTCTTCTTATCGAAATCATCATCTTTAGGAATCTAGTATTTGGATCTCCTTTCGGAATCTATTTTACTTTTACTATCCCTATTCTTCAGAAGTACTTGAACACACGCGTAAAGATCATATTCGAAATGATGCAATCAGAAAGAAAGTTGGTTTAGCTCCGATAGAGGATAAGATGCGGGAAAACCGCTTAAGATGATTTGATCATTTGCAAAGAAGGTCAGTTGATGCACCAGTTAGGAGATACGAGTTTTGAGATGCTGAGCCGAGTAAGAGAGGGCAAAGGCAACCCAAGAAGTGTTGGAAGGAGACTATACTAAGGGATCTTATTTTTTTGAAAAAAAAGCTCGAGATCGACCCTCTGAATGGAGACAAAGAATCCATGTAACCGACCCTACTTAATTGTGGGAAAATGCTTTGTTATTGTTGTAGTTCTTTATCCCTAACCTTCCCAACTTGAATAAAATGTCCCTATATAGTCAGTTGCGATGGTACATCCTCAGTATCGTTCTCCATGTTTTTGATTTTCTTTACTAGGTCCTTGATTGCGGTTTTTTTGGGTGAATTCTTATTAGCATGTTTCGGACGTTGTATTTTCCTAACCATCGTATGAAAGGGATTGCTTGTAAATGCCAATTGTTTTCTACCCGATATTTACAACCGGGGGATAATCAAATTACTTCAAGGTAACCTGACAACCAAACGAGTCTAGGCATCCCATTCCTGATTTTCCGAGGGAGATAAGAAAAACACTACAGCAAATAGAGCTACATCTTGAATAACGTGACAATTCATTGCAATACCTTTTGATATTAAATTTATAAAGATGTTTATTACTCGTTGGGTGATTCCCTTTACTTATCGAATATGACAATGAATGTGATATTTGATGTCAATGGTATATATAATGGGGATTATTTGTCTGCCTTTTTTTAAAAGAAAATAGTATCAATTGTTATTAATTTAGCCATGATTCAAAAAGAAATTCTTAAAAAAGTAATGATGGCTAACATATTCCATGAGCTACAATATATATAGCGAGGAAAAACAACAACCATTATCAATTTCAAAAATTACAAAAGAAATTACAATGAATAATATTTGTTGTTATAAATTTAATATCAGAAGATATAACAATAATCATCCAATTATCCGTTGATATAACTCTACCTTATTGTAGGGCGATTACGCTAACATTTGCCAAAGTAAAGTAAGCATATAAGTCACTGGTCTAAATCTGTCACCATCACCTTGCCTCGCCTATTAGTATATTTCTATTACTTAAAAAAAACGACCAAGTTTAGGACTCGTTTGGTTGTCAGACTACCTCGAGGTAACCTGACATATTTCATGTTCTATCCCTGCACCTGTATTGAAATTAGTCGTATGAACCATACAATTTTTCTGTTATAATATTTTTAACCACGTTCAAATAAAAAATTAACACAAAAAACATATTATAAACACTAAAAAAGTTAATGATACACATAATCAATGTTACATTACATCACATCTATTATTCCAACCATCGCCAACCCTCCTAACCATCAATCCAGTTACCAAACACAACCTTAGTATAAATACACTCACATGCATAGCCTTGATAGGATGGAAATATAAGGTGTTTCTCGTACTAATTTTCATCTCTGAAGATTTAAAAACAAGGAAAAAAGAAGATAAAATGGTTACTCCTGCAGGTGCATTAAAAACACTCGCATATCACTGCCGTGGTCAAGAGCCCACTGTCTCCCAGTCATCATCCTAACAGGAGGATATCATCAATGCCCTCATTTACCCATCACTGCTTGGGAGCAGATCAAACTGTTACCCGTCATCACTTTGGTCCTTCTTTAAATAGGTTTTAAGCTCCTCAAATGACAGTTTTTCTATTGATTGTTAAGATAAAATAGCTATGAACATCAGATTTGAGCCAAATTTAATACTATGCAGTAGGATTTTTGAAATCGATTTCTAATCTTCTACCCACAACTTGCATCTGCAGTCCTCCCCCATTTACTCCCATCACCATTTCATTGCACCTTCAATATTACATCACGACACCCACCCTTCATATACAACAGACCCACCCACCTCTTCCTCTCACCTCACTCACCCAGCACCGACTACTCAATAGAAGCTCATCATTTGCTCCCCATGGCCAAGGGAAGAGGCATTGCAGCAACCTCCTTCCTCCTCTTCTTCCTCCTCCTCATCCACGACTCCTATGCCGCGGACGTCGGTACCTCCTACACCGTTGGTGACAGTGTCGGCTGGGTTTACGGCGTCAGCGCTTGGACCAACGGCAAGAACTTCAAAGCCGGCGACGTGCTCAGCAAGAATGATAAGCTCGTACATAAATGGATACTTCTTTACTCTCCTTAACATAGACTTCTATCTCAGTCATTAAAATCTTATGTGTTTTATCGTTCTTTTTGCCATATCCACCACCTGGACGTCACCTTGATGTATTTATGCATTTTTTTGGCGTCTGCATTGTTTGCTTTGCTCTGATTAATTCCAGCATTCAACTACGTGAGGATCTTCCACAACGTAGTGAGAGTAGACGCCGGGAACTACCGGAACTGCACGGCGCCGCCGACCGCCAAGGTATACAACACGGGGAGGGACCAGATCAAGCTGTCCAAGGGGGAGAACTACTTCATCTGCTCCATCCCGCTGCACTGCCAGTTGGGCATGAGGATCGCAGCATATGCGTTTTGAGCAATAACTTGATCATTTAATTAGGATATGGGTGTGTGTCGCCTAAATTTGCATGCAGGGACGAAGCCAGGAATTTCTGCTTTGGGGAGCCAAATTATTGAGACCATATATATATAATTTATTATTGTTACTATTTTCATGATAATTATTAGAATGTGTTTACAAGTGTAGTTCACAAAGATACGCTTGTAAACTTATAGTTTCACATAAATATCCTAACAAATATTTTATTGACAAAAAGATCCTTACAATATTCTTCAAATCAAAACACACTTTCATTAATACACTATTAAGTTATACCATTAAAACTAAGATTTTAAAAAGTAATATTATATTGCTCCTAATGTAGGAATGCAAAGGTGATATATATACCACTTTCGTATAATATTGCATATTAGGAGTGTATATGGATCGGATTTTAGCTTAATCCATGTCCAATCTAACCTTAATGTTTTTAACTTTTTCCAATCCATCAAATATCTAAACTAAGACCAATCCATCGGAGTACGGATTGGATCGGATTAGTTCCGATTTTTTATGCTTATGTATTCCATCTCAATTGTTTTCCTCTCATGTTTGTGCTTTATCACACACTAGCCCTCAAAATTTAAATTATGGTTCAAAAAAAATCATTTCACAATGAAATGATACATGTCATTAATAATTTAAAAAGGGATGTTATGCCGATGAGTTTAAAAAGATCACTATATAGTTATTTGTTGTTGAGGTTATGTGTAACATGCATATAGTTACGTAAAACTTATAAATGTTGATAATTAAATTATTGCATTCATGTCAATCATGATTTTTTATTGGGAGATGATAGGGATTAGGGATGCAGACATATGGATTGAGATATGGATACATGTGTTCCCATATCCTTATCTATTTTTAAATACGAATGCGATGCATGAAAATATATTGACGGATGGAAAATATATTACCATATCCGTAAAAAATAGATAGCAAGATAAAATCGATACAGATCGCATAGGAAGAATATTATAAATACTCTATATATTAGCTTAATTATACATGTATTGGATGGAATACAAATGATATAAATATTCTATATGTGCTTATATCATAACATTTGTACCAAATATGACAAAAGAATGTGCACAATTATATCATATAAAGTTAAAAATAAATGTACAACTACATTTATATATAAAAATGATATACAGATACGAATATAGATTTTTGTTGATATGAATTTGATATCGGTATCTATATCCATTTGAAAACCAATGTTGATATGGATGTCAAAATCTGTATAATAAGGATACGATGGCGGATTAAATACGAATATATCCATATCTATACAACTTGTAAATGAGAGATGGAGGGGACATTATATACAACTTATTATTATTTATACTTAACTATTATATATATAAATATATTATATGTAAAGAATTAATGAGAGACGGGGGGGGGGGGGCAAGCCCCCTCCCGCCCCCCTTGTCTCCGTCCCTGTTTGCATGGATTGAAGGGCATCTGTGTTGTCTGCGTAACTCGTATGCATGGGTTTTTCGTTACTCGTTGTCATGTAGAGCAGTTTGGTAGTTTTTCTGGGGTTTTGTTATTAATTAGCTTCAGATCTTGCGTTTGGTTCGTGGGTTATCCAAGGGAGGATAACCCGTTTTTGTGTTTGTGTATTTGGTTGGTGGGTTAAGGGTTGGGAGGGTTTGTGTGATGTGATTGTATTGAAATTTGAAAAAGTGTGTAGTTATTGCGATGTGATTGTATTGAAATTTGAAAAAAGTGGGTAGTTGTTGTTATGTGATTGTATTAAAGTTTGGAATAGTGAGTAGAAGTTGAGTGTTTTATGATTTTTAGATGATATGATGATATAATATATATTTTTTGGTTGGAAAGAGAGTGGACCCCACTAGTGGGCTGGGAATATGGGTTTTGGGGGTAACCCATCTAAAGTGAGAGGTAACCCTCCAACCAAACGTTAGGGTCAGCGATGGATTAGTCGGTCAGAATGCATGAGCATGTAATGGATGTGGTGGTGTTGGAAAGCTTGGTTGGATGTGTTTTAGCAGCAACTGGGCTTCCCGTTTTAAGAGGAGAATCTACTACTTGAATGATTTGGATGGGCGATGCGAATAAAGGAACGGGAACGAATCCCCCGCTAACACCGTCCGATGCGCATCCGAGGGCACCAGCGTGCGATCAGGTGCTGATCAGATGGCCCCTACGTGTTACAGCATGTCTTGTAAGTTGTAACAGCCGAGGATCCATTACCCAAAGAAGAAGAAGAAGAAATATGAGTGGGTCGTTCTCCTTTTTAGTTGATTTAAATTATAAGGAATTCTTCGGGGAGAAAATCTATTATACACGGATCCGTTTGATGCTCTGTGCAAATATGCAGAGGGCAATACAAGTTGCATTGATGACCATTGATTTCTCTGAAGAAGGCTCAGAACTCAGAACAGTAATGAATGATCCTCTTGTGATTTAAGATCCAAAAGAAGTATTTTTCTTTTTAAATTTGATTTGGAATGTAGAAATCCAGCAAAGTCAAGGATGTAAGTAAAAATAAAAGGAGGCCTACAAATAGGATAATTGATACATTGGGCTTTCCAAATCGACCACCAAATCGAGGCCTTGATCGCAAAACGCTGCCAAGAGTCCGATCATGCTTTCATAATTACCTTCCAACAAGTTTTTGGAAGCATTGTTATCTAAGCCATCCTAATTTAGGATGGACTTGGTAAGCCAGCAGTTTTCAAAGATATGTTCATAGGTTTCTAATTTTTTTTGGCATAAATAACAACGATTTACGCTCGTAATATTATATTTGCAAAGTAAGTCTTGCATAGTGAGTTTTGTGCGATGACCATAAAAAATAGAAATCCGCGGATCAAAGATTTTCGACCAAAACTTGGAATGGAAAATGCTTGCCATTCCACCTCAGACAATCAATTGATAGATAGATTTGGTGGAACAATATCTCTGCTAGGAAAAGATAACTCGTTTGGATCATATTCCCTAAGTCTCAGCTAAAGAATTTTTAAGTGATCTCTAAAAATGAAGTATTCATTCCAATGCCTTAGGCCATGTTTGGTTGGAGAATAAGCACTTAAATAAGGGACCAATTCTCCACCTGACACGGTTCTCAGTGGTACGAATATTCCCCATTATTCCATCTTATTTCACTCTTATTCCTATCTTTATCCCACCTTACCTACCTTTATTTCATCTTATTCTCCTTATTCCTATCATCCAACCGAACAAACAATAGACCCTTATTATCCTTATTCCACATCCTTATTCATGCTTATTCCCGAACCGAATGCACCCTTAGGGTGTGTTTGGATGGAGGTTACCCCTACTTTGGGTGAGTTACCCCCAAAACCTATATTCCTAACCCACTTGTAGAGCCCACTATCTTTTCATCAAAAAATATATATATATTATACCATCATATCATCTAAAAATCATAAAATACTCAACTTCTGCTCATTATTTCAAACTTCAATACAATCACATCACAACTATCCACTTCTTCAAATTCCAATACAATCATATCATAATAACTACCCACTTTTTAAATTTCAATACAATCACATCACACAAACCCTCTCAACCCTTAACCCACCAACCAAACACACAAATACAAAAATGGGTTATCCTCCCCCAGATAACCCACGAACCAAACGCACCCTTACCGACACTGTGTGAAATAAGGCCTTAAGCCAATTACTTTTTGCATCAAGTCTATTTATACCCAGAATTAAGAGATATTTTTTGTTTCTTGCCGGAAGCACGACCTTAAGGGTGGTTGATTATTAAGCGAGATCCTTCCATTGCTCGGATCTTTGTACGATATATTGTAGATTGGAGATGCACCTTTAGCCATCTAGCTCCAAATGGAGGGATCCTTTTTTTATGCAAGTCCATTTGCTCAATAGGCCCATCACTATGATAGCAAGCACTAATAGTTTTAGAGAGGAATCTTCTTTTATGTTCCATAATGTCAATAACGGCTTTAGTCAGGAGGGCCTGATTAAATCCGTGGAGATCAAGAATGCCCCATCCATCATTGTACTTTGGCCGACAAACTTTGTGCCAAGCGACTCGAGCTCTAGGATTTGTGGTGGAGTTTGCAACCCAAAGGAAACGACGCCTAATTTTGTCAATTTTCTTGATAATGCCAGCCGTTGCTTTAGGGAAAGATAGCTAGTGATTTGCCAGTGGAGTCAGCGATGAATTTAAAAGGAACACTCTAGTCGGCATCGACATGATGACAACCTTCTATCCCTGTAATTTATTAGAAAATTTCTCGACAAGGTCCTCCCAAAATTTTGAGTTTGGTTGTTTGAGAGCCAGTGGAAAATCCAGATAATATATGGCCAGGTTGCCTTTGGTCCAAATTAGAGTGGCAGTTGCACTATCCACTTCAACGTTGGTGAGGTTTAATCCAAATACTTCCGACTTGTTTTTATTTAATTCTAGACCCGATAGTTTCGAGAAGATTTTCAGCATCGCCAGTATATTTTTTTAGAAGCGAGTTATCAAATTTAAGGAAGATAAGAAGGTCATCCGCGAACTGGAGATTCGTGATTGGAGCAGACATCTCTTTTTTAAAGAAGCCTTTAACCTTATAGGAGGCCACAAGGTTGGCCAACATTGAATCCAGTATGGAAAGAGAAATAATGAACAGAAGAGGAGACAACGGATCACCTTGTCGCACTCCTCTAGTTGCTTTAACCAACTCGACTGAAGAATCATTTAACTTGAAAGCCGACCTCGAAGTTTCCAAGAGCATCTTGGTCCAACATATAAACTTAGTTGGAACCCCAGCTTTTTAAAGGGTCTGAAGAACAAAAGGCCATTGAAGAGTATGAAGGTCTGTTTAAAATCGATTTTTAAAATCAGGGCTCTGATTTTTGATTTGGACCAACAATCAATGATAGTCGAAGCGAAAGTGAAGGCATCCATGACAGATCTACCTCTAAAAAAACAAATCGAGTCGGTGACATCTCTTTGTCGAGGATAGGGGCTAATCGATTTCCTAGGATTTTTGATATGATTCTTAATAGTACATTGATCAAGCTGATAGGCCTGTAATTTCCGATCTCACATATGTCCCCTTTTTGGTTAAATAAGGCCACTATGGCGTTATTTATATGCCTAAAATTTAAGATCAAAGTTAACATATTCCATTTTCCTTTAGCATGGCCATAAATTCTTTTTTGAGAGACGGCCAAAAAGTTTTTTTATAAACTCAACAGTAACTCCATCCGTCCTAGGCACCTTATTTTTTGCCAAGCTTTTGATAGTATCCTCAACTTCCTCGATCGTGAAATGTTTACATAAACCATTCACTTCCTCAACATATTTTTATAAAAAAATAATATAATACTAGCTATGTTATTTATATCAAAGGTTTCATTGCCCAACTCATTCTTTAATCTAGAAATATGGTTTATACTGAATCCAAGGGTCTTAAGAAATTTCGTATTTCCATTTCTATGACGAAGGTATTTAACCATAACCCTCTATTTCCACCAAAGGTATTCTTCCTTTATGATATTTTCCAGTTTCCTATTTAACTCCTCGAACTCCTTAGCCCTGTACATATTTAAAATTGAGAGATTTGTTTCATGATCTTTAATCAACTTTTCTACAGTTACGATCTCCCCCATGAAATTTGAAACATACTTTTGTCTCCAAAACTTGATAGTAGATTTAAGCCTTGGAAAATTGATATCGCAATTTCAAGGCTAGATCGATCCATATGCAGAATACTTTGACCCAAAGAAGCTCCTCTATGAGATGGAAAGGGAATCACATTTAGATTAACCTTATTCCGGCATCTATGGGCCCGTTCGATTCGGGAATAAGCAGGAATAAGGATTGAGAATAAGGAGAATAAGAGTCTATTCTTTGTTCGGATGAAGGATAGGAATAAGGAGAATAAGGTGAAATAAAGGTAGGTAAGGTGGGATAAAGATATGAATAAGAGTGAAATAAGATGAAATAATGAGAAATAGTCGTACCACGGGGAACCGTGTCAGGAGGAAAATAATCCCTTATTCTCCTCTATTCCGACCCCTTATCCTTGTACCGAACAGGTGACAGGGTCTACTATATACACCAGTAGTTTAACCGAGGAAGCATCTTCGCAATCGTTTTGGAAATTTGTGATTTCAGCGAAGATAGTAGTGGCTTTACAAAGCACAGATTTTTCAACTCCACCGGGTGTTTCGTAATATCCAACGCCTTGTCAGATGAGCGTACTAGGGTGGAATAGTTTCTCGCAGCCCTAGTTTCACATCGTTTGCGAAAACCTTTGCAATTAGGGATGCAAACGGTCGGATACGGATACGGACATAGGTATTACCGTATCCTTATCCGTTTTTGAATACAAATACGGATGCGAATACAAATATTGACGGATATTAAAACTATCTTACCATATTTTTAAAAAACGGATACGGATGTAAAACGGATATTGATCGCATACGAGTAACGTTAGAAATACTCTATAGAATCGAAATAAATATACACGAATTGGATGGAAAACACATGATATAACTTTACTAAATGTGTTTTTATCATAAAAATCATACAAATATGATAAAAGAAGGTATAGAATTATATTATATAGTGTTAAAAATAAATATATGACTATATTTATATATGAAAACGGATATACGGATACGGATGTTTACGAATATCAAAATGATATCCATATCCGTATCCATTTTAAAACAGATACAGATACAGATGTCAAAATCTGTATAAAACGGATACGGTAACGGATCGGATACGGATATATCCGTAACCGTTTGCATCCCTATTTGCAATCCATCTTACCAGTCGACTGGGGAAATAGCAAATTCGTAGAACCGATTTGTGGAGAGAGAAACCACCCTGATTTTGGGTAACCGTAGAACAGTAGAAAAGTGAGAAAGGGGACGACAACAAAGAAAGGAAATGAAGATGGAAGACGGAAGAAGAGGAGATGGAGAAAAAAATTTGGCACAGAAGATGGAGAAAAGGATATAGGGATGAAGGGAAGAAGAAGAAGAGACGAGAAAAGAGGTGGAGGGAGGAAGGGGAGTAGAGATGAGGGATGGAGGAGGGAGGAGGAAGAGAAGAGCCGACCGTCTCAGTTTGCAACTTTGTGTCCGCGTTTCTTTTGGCATCGAATCTCCTGCATTAGAACAATCACATGCCAAAATTTTTTTTTACAACAGTTACAAAATATAATGCCACAAATCATTACTACTACAACATATACTTTGAAGTTTTTGCTTAAATATTTGTTTTTTATGACATTTTTATTGATTGCTTGATAATATTATCTTAGTACTTATAACCCTTACATTTAGGGCTGCTAATTGAACTGAACATGTTCGTATTCGATTAGAGTTCGTTCGATAATAGTTCGAAAAATGTTCGTTCGTTTCTAAACGAACTGAATATGAACTTCAAATTCTAGTTCGATAGCTTAATGAACCGAACATGACCATAACATATGTTCGTTCGATAAAAGTTCGAGTTTGATATATGTATATGTGTGTCTATTTGTATGTACAACTTAGTATTTATACACTTAATAAATTTTGAGGTTAAAGAAATTATGGTATTTATTGGACTTTGTACCACTTTAATTGAATAATTTCTTATTTTTACTGCTTATCGAACCTTGTTATCGAACTCTAGTTTCGAACTTGTTCATGTAAACAAGTTTTAGTTAAGTTAAATTGTTAACGAACTGTTATCGAACCGAACTTGAATGTTCGTTTTCTAAACGAACTCGAACTCGAACATATCATGTCAAACATTTATCAAACCGAACTTGAGCTCGAACTTTCGAACTTCCTTATCGAACCGAACTCGAACATACGTCCGTTCATTACAGTTCGGTTCGATTAGTGGCCCTACTTACATTAAGGTAATTTATTCGACATTCAATTTACTTAAAAAATAAAAGCTTTTGTCATTACATCTAAATGAATTCTCATTGCTGAAAGCGAGATATTATGTCGCCATAAAAGGTTTATTTCGCAGTAAAAGGAGATGTTGGATGGATGTGTCATTTTCAACGAGGCAATCATACATATTATAATCGAACCCAAATATCGGTTACATATATGGGTAAAATGGGGTTGTCCCCATAGGGGGAGCTAACTTAGCTCCCTCGTCATATTTTCTCATTTTTTTTTATTTTTTTGAAAAACTCTTGCATGAAAATTCATCACTATATCCTATATTGTATCAGTCAAGTTTCGTGCGAAACAGAGACTTCTATGACCTCGATCTAAATAGTCATTTTTAAACGGTAGCATAATAGTTGAAATCGGCCTCGTCTGGATTAGGGCCTTAGGAGTCTCTATTTTGCACGAAATTAGAATGATGTAATATAGAGATATATTTATGCAAATCCACAAAAATATTTTTCAAAAAAATAAAAAATAGAGAAAATAGGAGAAGCCAGGGACAACCCCATTTTCCCCTACATATATCGATACCATATCTTAACTCTAAAGCAATATTGCAACAAATGAATTGGGTACCGCAACTTGTAAATAAAAGTTCAATCTAATTTTTATATGGAAATACCCATACTTAGAATGGATGAAGGATGCTCGTTCAATTTATCTTAAGTGTCCATGAAAAGTGCCATTCATAGAACTGATATTGCTATCAGAAAAATGCGGATACTAAATTATAAACAGATGAATAAAATAAGTATAAAACATTTGGGAAGACAAATAAAAAATGACTAGCACGAGAGAAGTTATAACCATGGTTAAAAAATAAATGTTTAAATAATTTAACAATAGATTTTTTATCACTTGTGCCCTTCTTAACTTCTGTGATATTAATTATATACCTTTCTTTTTTGGAATATCAATGGTGCTCCTACCTTTTTAGAGTAGTTTTCTAGAAGCTGGAAAACTATGATGCTGGAAAACTACCTTTTTTGGAATACATAAGTGATTACAATAGGGTTGCCTCAGCGATTGTGTTCTCGCCTTGTGTGGAACATAAGACCCATGAAATACCTCGGTTCAACAACATCCCTTGTACATATATACCTCATCGGACTCCATTTGAATTTTGATCCTTTTCCTCCCTGTTGAACCCCTCAAATTCAGTCCACGCTTGTTGCGAGAGGTGACCGCTCTCGCCTTGTCGAGTTTGCAGCGTGTTGTAGGCACTGAGAGAGTTGATCCACCATTGTCGTCGAGCTCCTCCCGCTGGTCCACCCGGCTCCTTGCTTCGCAAGTCGAGCCATAGGTAAAGGTAATTCTAGGTAGATTTCATTGCATTAACTTAGATTCTGCGTCCCGTAGTTTGCTGCAGCACCTGCTCCAACCATTGTTCTCGTAGTCTACAACCATGTTCTGATGCCCTTTTCGCCTTCATCACCTTCCCTATCATTTTCCACACCTGCTTGACCACTTTGTCCACTTCGTATCTTCTTGGATCGATGGCCCGAGGTCCCTCCTTCATCGTTTGCCGGACCTCTCTGCTCCACCCTCACTTCCATCTCATCAGCTACCAATAAAAGCCAACATTCTCATCACTGTGCCGCCAATATTTCTATCCTATTTGCAGGTGTTGAAGACCCCATCTGAGGGGTGTCCATATCAGGAACAAGCCTCCAAGCATCATCGAGATCCAGACCCTTATCAATGGGGCCCAGACCCATCTGAGGCACCCACCAGCTGCGGGTCATCTGGGGGATCATGTAAAGCACCTCAGTAGTTGGAAGCATCATTTGAGACTGGAGATTTTACGATTCAAAGCAAGGTTGGGTGCATGTTCTTTGCTGCTCTTCATGAGCAGCAACAACCATTCGATCGAGGAGGAGCTCCAGGTCAAGTCATAGCTGTTGGATCCATCACCTTGCAGTCATCAGATCGAGCGTTGGGATGTGATCTCAGCCACATCGGTGAACCGGCATCACGCAACAAGGAGCGGGCACATGTATAAGTGAAGAGAACTCAGATGTCCGCCCATGCGCCTACAAGGGTATTTTGCACTTTATTCCCCCCATTTTTTTATATTTTTTATTCAATCCAAAAACTTCCACCTGTAGTTATAAATATTTTTTTATAATTTAGGCTTTGAACCCTAGTTTAGGTAAATATACATGTGTATATACTTGTAAAAATTAACACCTAATACATAATGTTATAAAAATAAATACAAATCACTATAAAATAGTACATAAAATATTAAACATTTTTCATGTTTTGAATTTTAATTAATAAAATCATATATTATTTATTATTGAATTAATAAGGGGTTTTCTTTCTGTTTTGTCTTGACTTGGGCTGACGTGGACCAATCATGTCCCTCTATTTGTTGACTCTGGTCAACTATCCTTTCTCCTAGGCCGCACATGTCGGTGCTCTAGAGCCTCTCTCTTCATCGATTTTTCTCCATTGATACATTACTTAAGTCGATTTGCCACCTTCATGAAAAAACATCTCAAACCCTCTTTTACGTCGACTCTCATCTCGGGTCGGTTCATCTCTATTTTGCCAAAACCCCTATGTCGAAGGAGCCTCCTCATCTTTGTGTATATATCTTCTCTTAATCCTTTTTTGATTTTTGATCCTCTTTACTCCATTGTAACCCCAAAGGACCCATTGGATTGTGCTCTTGGTGACAACATGTAACTCCCCGACTTGTCGGCAAGGATAAGGAGGAGGAGAGGCGTGATCTAGGCATCACTGGAGTTTCTCCAACGAAGGCTTCCTCTACTCCCTGGTTTCCCAGGTATGAGCTGTTAAAGTAGGTTTTTATCATGCTTTTTCTTTCCTTAGCATAGGTCAATGCTTAATTTCATTTGATTTCCTTTATTTTAGCGTAAAAAATTAGATCGTAGTTCACCGAAGCTTCAACTCTGGTGACCTACTCCTCCATCAATCAGCTTGTTTCCGACCCCCTTGACCACCCCATTTCCTTCCCGTACACTTCTCCATTGTGTCTATCACATCTCATCAACCTGATCGTGCATCGATCAACGAATTTGATCTCCCTTCGCCACCTTCACCAAAGATCAAATGCTTCCTTCCATTTCAATGCATTCAACTTCAGTTCTTAGGTCAAGGGGATAACCCTCAAGCCTGTTGGACATGCGAGCCCACGGCGAGCCATTATGCAATAAATGTTATTGCAATTCACTCCTTAATCTGAAATAAAGAGTAAATAGTTTGCATAATAGGTCCCTTAGTACAATTAGGGTTATGTACCATGGCCATCTTAATGATCATACAGCTGTTGATTCAATTATTGAATCATAGAGGCTGGTGCTTAAATGAATATCTAATGAGTTAGATTGAGGACTCATCAAGCACCGTCAAATGATTATTAAGAGATGATCTCCAGCCTGAGTAGGAGATGGCAATCCTTTCTCAGTTAGGCTGATATCTGACCGACTTCTTGATGCAGGTCCTCTGCATAGGAATAGAGATTCGGAGGTGTCAGATTAGTTAGGTCAAAGAGTTGACTTAACGAGATCGAGATATCTAAAGTCCTATATCATATGCTGTCATGATATAGGCACACATCCTCTGACCGGAGACAGATGTGTTACTATATGTCTAAGTATGTACATTTGGCAGACCAATAGGTTGATGGCCTAATCAAGGTCTATACACCGGCGCGCTGGTGTGCAAATAAGGGCATATGAGTAATACGATCTCTCAAAGGGATCATACAGGTTCACTACTAAACCGGAAGACATGAGCTCACTCATGAGATATTGGGAAGAATCAAATTCCGTGCGCACGGTCGTCTCGCTTTGGAAGCTTGACTGAATTTGTAGGTTTGATATATACTTTTGGAAAGTATATGATCAAGACCTAGGTATGACATATGCTTTTGGAAAGTATATGATCGATACCAACTCCCAATGATCGAATGAGAAACTTACTAATGTAACCCTGAAGTAGACAGTGTAAAGTTGATCTAATACTTCGGGTTTATTCTGAGTCTTCCAGTATGCAGGATGTACAGGTATTAGGAATACCTGATGGTGATGTGATCATAAATGATTGTATAACCATGACGCTTCCATTCCTAGGGAGTGATGAAACGGGTCTGGATTTTAGTGACTCCTCTAAATAGAGAAGTAATCTAATCTTAGTCCAAATGTTGGACATTGATCTGAATGTGATTCAGATGCAATAAGAAGATTAGATTTGCGGTCTTGATTTAATCAAGCATCTATGGGAGGCCCGCGATCTGGATATGAGATATAATCTCAATATCCATGTCACTATACGTGGAACAATACAATCGCCATGTCCTTATCTCCAAGTATTCGCGGAGAAAGCGCATTATCCTTGAAAGAGTTCATGGATAATTCTATTGTTGATATATGTATCCGAGCAATGAGAAAATGGATAATTGAATAGGATTTAATTATCATGAATAATATGAATTTGATTCATATTATAAGGAGAGTTATCTTAGATAATTAAATGTGATTTGATTATCAAAGATGTAAATGTGATTCATATTATTTGAGCACATGAGAATAAGTTATCCAATATAATTAAATGTGATTTAATTATTATGGATAAGAATAATGTGGATAGTAATATCCAATTATTCATAATATATTATAAATGTGATTTATAATGTATTGGAGAGAGTTAAATATAATTTATATTAGTAGATTAATTATTAGTGTGTATTGGATACACATTGTCTAATTAATTGAAAATATAAATTACATTTTGTTTTGGGTTGTGAATGTGATTCACAAATTTCCAATGGCATGATTGCAATGTTCACAAAATAAATTGGATTTATTTTTGTGAAATAATATTCAACAAAAGTTGTTGAGATTTATTAGAGAGAATTATGAGATAATACAATCTCATATAATAGGAGAGGCATACACCTTCCATATAGGAAGAGTGGACGGCCACAATTCCCACAAGGAATATGGTGGCCGTCCACCCCTCTTATGGAAGGAGGCTTGCCTCCTTTCCTATTTCTCTAATTGAGATTGATTTAATATAAATCAAATTATATTCTACATATATTTGATTTTTATTAAATTAATTGTTGTTGGTTTTTACCAACATAAATCTTAGCCATTGAAAGAAACACAATCAATGAGAACCATTGGATTTGTGTTGTCCCATGGATTGAGATCCATGGATCCCAAAACCCTATAAATAGAGAGGCATACCCATGCTCTCTCTTTACACATAATGCTTGAGAAGCATCTCTCTCTCCCTTTCTCTTTCTCTCTAGAGGTCAGCCCTCTCTCTCCCTCTCATGGCCGTCCACCATGGATGCCATGGAGAGGTTCTCCATCGCCGCGGCATCGTCGTTATGCTGCCCGTTCTTCTGCTCGTGGATCTCCGTCTCCTTCGGTGCGCCCCGCTCGTGAAGTAGACGTCGGATCTCGTGTGTCGAGATCAGGAGATCCGCCGCTTGGATCATCAACATGGATTGCGAGAAGCACGTGGTTCATCCCCGCGCTCGCAAGCGTCTCCTCCGTCGGATCGGACTTGAGACAGGAGGTCTCTTCGTTTAGAGACTCGATCGCAACCACGCTTCAAGAGGTAATCCTAATTACTTGTTTGTGGTTTAGACGAAACGATCCGAGAAGTGTTCTTGGATCATGTGGTTTCGTCGTATAAAATTTTTAAATTCCGCTGCATCGAGCAACTAGTGTGACTAGTCGCTCTTCGTCGTATTCGATACGACGCTCACGCTTCCGTGATGCGCTTGAGGATCTAACCATATCCTTCAAGTGGTATCAGAGCCAGGTTGATGGTTTCGAATATGATTCGATAACCGATGACGACTTGGGTTCGTTAAGGTCGCGAAAGTTTTTATCGCATTTGATTTCGCAGATCTGTTTAGTAAAGAAATTCGGCACTGTTTAAATTGTTTAAACACAAATTTTATACTTGGATTATGTTCCCCATTAAATAAGGAAACCATAGGATCTGAGTTTGCGTAAATCGGATTTCGTATGCTCGAGATATGGTCGTTTTAATGAACATGTATGCACTGTTGCGGGAACTGTGAATCTGAACGTGATTAAAATGTTAATTACTGTTTAGACTTGCCTCGAAATACGTGAAACATCACTTAGGTTCTGTCTAAAATCAAATTAGCAAACTTTATAAATTGACTTTGCTTAATTTGGATTTAATATGATTGAGATATGCCAATTTTAGTAAGTAGGGGTCACTGCTGAAATTGCTTTCCTAATCTAGAACCAAGTGATTGTCAATTAGTGAAATTAATTGTTAATTTCGTGAAATAATCTTGAAAAATATTTGTGAAATATTGAAACATGATTATTTGCCTAATTGACTTGGCCCCAACCAATTAGTTGATTAGATTTGATCTAAAACCATAATTGGAATTACAATCATCAAACTTCTTGCTTGAATAGGACTTGGAAATTTGCCTAGCAAATTTCCTTAAAATCAAAATTGTTTTGATTACTATATGGTATAATTTCGGTTGAAGAACCGATGATCATCTCAAGTACAAAATAATCAATTTGGCATTATCCTTTCCCGAGGTGGATATGGTGTCTAGTCGGGGATCGCTGGGTCAGCGGGTTGCAACGTATGTGGTCCGCCCCACTCCCGCCGGTACTGGCCATGACAGCGGGTAGGGCCGGGATAATGTCCGAGGGATTATGATGTATTTTTTCTAATTATTAAAATACGAATTAATACGTACTTTGAGAATAATATCATATATGAATATTCAATCATAAAATTAAGTTTGATTGATTAAATTGGATTGATAATTAATTTAATATGATTAAGTTAATTATATCCAATTAAGAATACTCTAATATGATTAGAGTTAATAATTCCCTTGGAAGAATTAATTATATGAATGTGATTCATAGTAATTAATTAAATTTGAATAAGAGGTGGAGGATCACATAAGTGACATCCATGGTCTCCCGTCAAGGCGAAGGGTTTCCGTCGCCAGGGATTGTATATAGGAGACGCCTGTACGAAGTGACAGCTCCTATATGCAAGCGCGTCTGGATCGGACTCTTTGCTTCTCGAAAGAGTAAGGCCGTATGCGTAGTGACCCCAATATCGGATCCTCATATTATTGGGGCGATATTGGATTGCGCATAGCGAGTTCTATTCCTGTTGACGGTTGGTTCAATTGATGACGGGTCAACATCACCTTAGGGGTGGTGGGCTCGGGCATTAAAGACCGAATTGGGAAATGCAAGTTGGACTTGCAAGGCGGAATGTGTTCCTGCTTCTCTTTATTGGAGTTGCAGTTTCTCATATTATTGGGATGTAACAAAGATAAAGAGGAGATCCCAGATCTTGCTGAGATATAATGGTAAGTATATCTCTTACATTGAAAGTGATTAAGGGAATGAACTTTCATTGTTGACATGGCAAGATAACTTTGATATAAAAATTCCTAAATCAAAGTATAATATGTATATATATAAATATATATGCAAATTTCTTATTTCAGATAATCCTTCATTAAACCCACTCAATTCTATACTCAATAATAACCAGTAAAATATCATGGATTGGACCCTTGATCCAGATATTGTAATTGCAGTTGGACACATAATGTATGTGGTTGTAATATGCAAGTTTCCTCATAATAATGAGAAGTGATTCTTAAATAGACAATAGGACTAAAACCCTAGGGTTTGTATGTCTCTATAAGTCTTGATCTCATCGAATGTACTTTTGAAGTGACATGTCGATAATGATCGTAATTATCAAATAATCCTTATAAAATCAATAAAGATATTCTGGCATACATATGTGCTCTTGACATTTAATCATGAATGACATGGTTCTCTACATCATGTAGAATGGTAGCTCTATAGAGATAATGTATTCAAACTGTTTGAGTACCTACCTGAACCTATGTTTTATGAGTTTAGATGGATGTAGATGATGAGTGTCATCATTCTACTGTCTATACTCTAGTCATTCATGAAGCTTCATAATATTCATATTATATGAATTGGGTGAAGCATGTATAAATGTTGAAATACTCTTATATTAAATT
Source organism: Ottelia alismoides (assembly GCA_037367405.1). Lineage (NCBI taxonomy): Eukaryota > Viridiplantae > Streptophyta > Magnoliopsida > Alismatales > Hydrocharitaceae > Ottelia > Ottelia alismoides. The sequence goes on from JAZKJV010006086.1 coordinate 373,843, forward strand.
CTTTTGAATTTAACATAAGAGATCCTTAGTCTTGAGTAATGGTTGCTTATAGATAAAGGGAGCGCAGTGGAAGCATGGGTTGGACCCAAGTAAGAAATATATTCAAAAGGTTGACTGTATTTCTGTAACTTCCATATGACATCCAAAGAGTTGGATGAATGCCAATACTGCAATAAGTTGATGTGTTGATAGTATGACTATCAAGTCTGTCTAGAATCCTCAGAAAAGGACTCGGATGGAGCATCAGTATAATCTACATATAATCATTGATATTGACTTACTTATTTGATAAGATAAAGTCTAATAATTGTATCTCAATTTTCTAATGACACTTGCAATTGGTTGCATATGTATTAGAAATTTGATCTTAAGGTTTATTGGTCATCCATGTTGAAAGTGATGCAAGTGTTGCAACAATTTCCATGAGATCAATAGACTTCATATTTTCAGTAGGAGCCCTTAGTCTTAGAGAATGTCTCTATGACCTAGATATTAGAATACACTCATTGTTTATTTCTAATTGTTGGATATAAACATGAATTCTGAAATAAATCTATCATAAGGGGTTATGATGGAGATATTTCAGATAGTAATCTAAGATCTAGTGGACTCTTTTAAATTAGAAAATTAATGAATAGTTCATTAATAATTTTAATACTGAGAATTAAAAGGATCAATAGGAGGATAAAGATCATTTGACAATGATCTGGCATCAAATTTTGGACATATGTCTGTTGATGAAATCAATGGACTGGTAAGACATGAAACTTTAGATTGTCTAAAGATTCAAATCTCACATACTTGTGAATATTGTATTCAAAGTAAAATGTCTAATACATCCTTCCTTGGGAAAGGTGTAAGATGCCTAGGTATTAAGGATCTCATACATATTGATGTATGCAGATCATCTATATCATAGTAAACATTATGGATATGTGATATCTGTTAATGATTATGTATGATATGAGATCTCTTCTCTTCACCTAAGAAACCTTTGAAATATTCAAAGATTTCGCAATTTTGGTTTAGAACCAAAGTTTGAAGAGAGATGAAATGAATTTGATCTAACCAAGGTAGCCCGTACCTATTAGATGAATTCAAGAAATACCTTATGGAGATATGAATATCATTCCTATCTCAATCCTCCTAATGAACCTTAACTCAAAGGAGTTGTAGGGAGATACAATTGATCATGTGTGACATGATTTAATCAATGATTAATCCTGGCATAATTATCTCTTAAGTTTCCAAGATATATATGTAGTAGAGACTGCATTATATACTTAATAAGGTTCCATGCAAGTAAGCTGGAATCTAGCACTAGAGAGTGCTACTTCATTAGGAAAATAAAGGATGGTATTGGATACCTACTTTATGACCTTGAGATTCTTAAAAAAAATCTCATCTTTGAGAATATGATTCTTATAGGATGACTCTCTTGAGAATCAAGATGAAAATGAAGTAAAGGAACTCATTTAATCTTGAAAGGATAATGAGGCTCCTGAAATCGGAAACTAAAATAGATAATTAAAGATGAAACATTAATACCTCTTCAAATAAGTTTGAGGATGGATTCCATGTGTCAGTTAAATCTGAAAATGATCGGACTTCATGTGATGAAGCTCCTGAGGATCATGACATGGAAAGATGGATGTTAGCAACAAAAGTCTAATGTAGACTTCATATACAAGTGTTGTATATGGACCCTCGAGGATCCACCTATATGGGTCAGACCCATTAAGGTGTAAATGGATCTTCAAGAGAAAGAGGGAACCTGATGAGAAGGTATAGACCTTCAAAGCACGGTTCGTAGCCATGAGCTACACACCGAAGAGAAGGCATCGCTTGCGATAAGACTTGCTCTCCAGTGACCTTGCTTTAACCCATCAGAATATTGCTAACTATAGCTACACAACTTTTCTATGACATCTTCATGATGTGATTCAAGATTGCATTCCTTTATGAATGCCTCTCTGAGGATATTCATAGGAAGTAGCCCAAGGGCTTCATGGTTGAGGAAAGCAAGGTGTGCTAGCTGAAGAACTCCATCTTTGGACTCAAATAAGTTTCTTGTAGTTGGAACATAAGATTTAATGAAATTATAAATGTTATGATTTCAGATAAAATCTTGATGAACCATGTGAAGCTTAGAGGGAGTGCCATTGTGTTCATCGTGCTTAATGTAGATATTATTCTAATCATATAAGAATAAATGATCAGTTTTTATAATTTGGTTGTTCCATACCTTGAGATACGATTTCAAGGATACCTCTTAGATCTTAATTCTGAAGTCGTTCAGAAGCAAAGAGAAGAGGGTATTGGGACTGTTGCATCAGTAGTACACCTTGGATTTATTCCATTTTCTGGACAATTCCAAGAAAAGCTTCCTTCCCTTTAAGATGTGGTAGTGACCTGTCTAGAGGGATAGCACCTCAAAGAGTTGAGGAAGAGAATGCTAAAACTGCTTGCACTTGTGCATCAGTTATGAGAAGCTGAATGTATGCTAGATGTGTACAAGAACCAGATGTCTACCATGCAGTGGGAGTAGTAAACTGTTACTAATCCTGCTATAGAGATAAAACACTTGATTGCAGTAATAATAATATCTTCAAAGATGATAAAACTTGGAGATAGTGATCTCAAAGTCTTATCTTCAAAAGTTTAAGATCTTGTAGATAGTGATCTATAAGGGTCTTGACTGCAGTTACCTTAGGAGATAGAGATCTCCAGGAATGAAGGTATTCTAATAAGGATTATGGGAATACTGGTTATGATAATTAATAAGATGTAGTGTCAATGACACTATAACCAACAAAATTGAGTATCGGTTGCATGAGATGCAACATTCGCATTGGATGCGAGCACTGTTACTAGGAGATATGCAAGTGCCGTAAAAGGACTTGGCGTAGTCTCTTGGGAACGGAGTGACTGATCAGCTTACCTAGCTATTTTCTAAATAGCCTATGATTGTCACATGAGTGTGGGTTTAAATGATTAGCCCATTAATGGCTCTTTGGGCTAGTGGGAGATTGTTGGACATGCGAGCCCACGGCGAGCCATTATGCAATAAATGTTATTGCAATTCACTCCTTAATCTGAAATAAAGAGTAAATAGTTTGCATAATAGGTCCCTTAGTACAATTAGGGTTATGTACCATGGCCATCTTAATGATCATACAGTTGTTGATTCAATTATTGAATCATAGAGGCTGGTGCTTAAATGAATATCTAATGAGTTAGATTGAGGACTCATCAAGCACCGTCAAATGATTATTAAGAGATGATCTCCAGCCTGAGTAGGAGATGGCAATCCTTTCTCAGTTAGGCTGATATCTGACCGACTTCTTGATGCAGGTCCTCTGCATAGGAATAGAGATTCGGAGGTGTCAGATTAGTTAGGTCAAAGAGTTGACTTAACGAGATCGAGATATCTAAAGTCCTATATCATATGCTGTCATGATATAGGCACACATCCTCTGACTGGAGACAGATGTGTTACTATATGTCTAAGTATGTACATTTGGCAGACCAATAGGTTGATGGCCTAATCAAGGTCTATACACCGGCGCGCTGGTGTGCATATAAGGGCATATGAGTAATACGATCTCTCAAAGGGATCATACAGGTTCACTACTGAACCGGAAGACATGAGCTCACTTATGAGATATTGGGAAGAATCAAATTCCGTGCGCACGGTCATCTCGCTTTGGAAGCTTGACTGAATTTGTAGGTTTGATATATACTTTTGGAAAGTATATGATCAAGACCTAGGTATGATATATGCTTTTGGAAAGTATATGATCGATACCAACTCCCAATGATCGAATGAGAAACTTACTAATGTAACCCTGAAGTAGACAGTGTAAAGTTGATCTAATACTTCGGGTTTATTCTGAGTCTTCCAGTATGCAGGATGTACAGGTATTAGGAATACCTGAGGGTGATGTGATCATAAATGATTGTATAACCATGACGCTTCCATTCCTAGGGAGTGATGAAACGGGTCTGGATTTTAGTGACTCCTCTAAATAGAGAAGTAATCTAATCTTAGTCCAAATGTTGGACATTGATCTGAATGTGATTCAGATGCAATGAGAAGATTAGATTTGCGGTCTTGATTTAATCAAGCATCTATGGGAGGCCCGCGATCTGGATATGAGATATAATCTCAATATCCATGTCACTATACGTGGAACAATACAATCGCCCTGTCCTTATCTCCAAGTATTCGCGGAGAAAGCGCATTATCCTTGAAAGAGTTCATGGATAATTCTATTGTTGATATATGTATCCGAGCAATGAGAAAATGGATAATTGAATAGGATTTAATTATCATGAATAATATGAATTTGATTCATATTATAAGGAGAGTTATCTTAGATAATTAAATGTGATTTTATTATCAAAGATGTAAATGTGATTCATATTATTTGAGCACATGAGAATAAGTTATCCAATATAATTAAATGTGATTTAATTATTATGGATAAGAATAATGTGGATAGTAATATCCAATTATTCATAATATATTATAAATGTGATTTATAATGTATTGGAGAGAGTTAAATATAATTTATATTAGTAGATTAATTATTAATGTGTATTGGATACACATTGTCTAATTAATTGAAAATATAAATTACATTTTGTTTTGGGTTGTGAATGTGATTCACAAATTTCCAATGGCATGATTGCAATGTTCACAAAATAAATTGGATTTATTTTTTGAAATAATATTCAACAAAAGTTGTTGAGATTTATTAGAGAGAATTATGAGATAATACAATCTCATATAATAGGAGAGGCATCCACCTTCCATATAGGAAGAGTGGACGGCCACAATTCCCACAAGGAATATGATGGCCGTCCACCCCTCTTATGGAAGGAGGCTTGCCTCCTTTCCTATTTCTCTAATTGAGATTGATTTAATATAAATCAAATTATATTCTACATATATTTGATTTTTATTAAATTAATTGCTGTTGGTTTTTACCAACATAAATCTTAGCCATTGAAAGAAACGCAATCAATGAGAACCATTGGATTTGTGTTGTCCCATGGATTGAGATCCATGGATCCCAAAACCCTATAAATAGAGAGGCATACCCATGCTCTCTCTTTACACATAATGCTTGAGAAGCATCTCTCTCTCCCTCTCTCTTTCTCTCTAGAGGTCAGCCCTCTCTCTCCCTCTCATGGCCGTCCACCATGGATGCCATGGAGAGGTTCTCCATCGCCGCGGCATCGTCGTTATGCTGCCCGTTCTTCTGCTCGTGGATCTCCGTCTCCTTCGGTGCGCCCCGCTCGTGAAGTAGACGTCGGATCTCGTGTGTCGAGATCAGGAGATCCGCCGCTTGGATCATCAACATGGATTGCGAGAAGCACGCGGTTCATCCCCGCGCTCGCAAGCGTCTCCTCCGTCGGATCGGACTTGAGATAGGAGGTCTCTTCGTTTAGAGACTCGATCGCAACCACGCTTCAAGAGGTAATCCTAATTACTTGTTTATGGTTTAGACGAAACGATCCGAGAAGTGTTCTTGGATCATGTGGTTTCGTCGTATAAAATTTTTAAATTCCGCTGCATCAAGCAACTAGTGCGACTAGTCGCTCTTCGTCGTATTCGATACGACGCTCACGCTTCCGTGATGCGCTTGAGGATCTAACCATATCCTTCAAAGCCCGTGAATGATTTTGTGCAGGATGAAAGCTCACCGGAGGCACTTGTAACTGAATTGAGTCTAAGAACAGCACCCCCAGGTGCCTGGAAGGGGAGAATCCGTCAATTCTTAAATTTTATTAATTATCCCTCTTACTTAAATAAAACTAATTAATTAATCAATCATTAATTATCTCTAACTAATTATCCATTCCTTGTAAATAAGTAACCTAAATTATTCGTTCTTAATAACCAGTCTTTGTATTGTAAATATATCTATATGTGCTACTGTTATTTTATGCATTTTCTAATCCTTAAAAATTCCTTACATAATGACATAGTATTTTAAATAATATTATGTATATTATATATATTGAAAGTACCAAAAAAATTATAAAAGAATTAAAATAAGTATTTATATATATATATATATAAATGCTTGCAAAAATTCTACTGTGTATATTTGACATATTTTGATTTCAAGATCTACATGAAAGTTGAGATCTACAGATTTCATATTGGGTATTTTTTACTAATCATTATTCTAAATATTTATTTTCTATTTTTACATTATTATCAAATTTCTAAATTATTTGATTAGGCCACGTGGCCCAATATGGTGAGGCCAACTCATGGCCTCTTCAACAACTCATGCCTTTCATTATGATTGTCTGATCATTTTGATCTGACAGTCACATTTTCATCAGATCTGCCTCAGTTGGGGCCACTTGATCAAAACATCAAGTGGCATTGATCACTTATCCCGCGCCCATATCAGGGCCCCTATGATCTCCATCCAATGGTTGGGAGGTCATCTTCCTCCTCGTGCCCCTTCGCCCAACACCGCTTCCAACCACTGAAACCGCCCAACCTCTCATATTTATCCCAACCACTTCACATTTGAAATGCTCAAACCCAAACCATCCGAATCCAAATCCGAATCTAACCCGACTTGGGTATACATGCCTCGATTAAAAATCTGATTTAATGTCGATTAAGCTCGAATCAACCACAGATTGTGGATCGGGTTCCGTCCTAGGACATTTGACCAAAGCCGATCACATTGTATCTCGTGTTGTAGAAAAAGTCCATGAAGTGATCCAGACAATAATATGAATGGAGGTCATCACTAATTCTGTCTTAACGATCCAGAACCAATAGAATTTAATAATGAATTGGAACCATATTTTGTCGAATTCTGAGCTCATCTTATGTCGAAAATATATAGATATTGGACTCATTTTGATTGTCACATCGAGACAGACGAAATGGGTCATTACACATCTAAATCAGAGATTCAACGTGATAATGGCGATGATTTGGGTATCTCATCAAGAATAAAAAAATTCACAACACATGTACAACTCTTTCTCTCAAATCCTTCCATGCAACCCCTTCCATTCCTTTTAATTCTATCGGCCGACCCGACCTCTTCTTTCTCCTTTCTACTTCTTATTCTCCTTCCCCAACAACAAGCAAACCCATCTCTCCATCTCCCTTCTCCCCGTTGCTCAGCTGCTTCTCCTCCTCTCCCGCGCTCTGATGAGCGTGGTGGCGCTCCGGCAGTGTAGTTGCTGAATGTGGAGTTTTCCTCATCTTCCCCAACTCGCCTTCCTCCATTTCTAGATATCAAGGTACAAGCTAAATCCCCCCTCTTGCTGCCATGTATGTCATTTCTATACATTATGATCCCATGTTTGTTGTTTATTTCCTCTTTTGATTCCATGTGGGTACAACACAAATAAATCAGGTTTCTATAGAATTGAAATCTTTAATCGAGTATGAAAAATGCACCCATCAAGTTTATTTAAGAGCGTTAGTATTTTCCTGGTGAGGTTGTTTTCTCCATGCAATTTTGTTCTTGTGATTATTGAGGAGTATCGTAATGTTATTTGTTTAGGAATCATGAACGTGTTTGGGTTTGTGGGTAGTTGAGAAATTCGACACTCATCATGCTCGTCATCCTCAGTGAATGTGAATGGTGTTGCTTCTTGGAACTTACACATGATAGGATATTTTGGTCTATGAAAATTTGAGGGGTTTTTAATGGAGGAATTTGAGCAGGTTGGCGTACCTGTTTTAGGTAGAGACATTGTAATCTTGTGACATTTTGGTATTGCATGTGGCTGCAGTCAGTGAATTGATAGATTGGTGCTACCAAAGTTCCGATCTTTAATGTGTGTCTGGACACTGCTGCGGGATAGGATTTCTACGCACGATTTTCACTGTTAAATTATAAACATTATTCACCTAGTGTGTGACTGTTAGCACATTTGAGTTCATGAAGGTGATGAAAAGTTGTGCATCATGACATTGCCTAATGGATTTGTTGTTTGGGTTTTAGTCTAATTTTACTACATTATCTGATAGACAATTATTCAACACTTGAGAACTATCCAGTATGAACAGTTTCAATTCAATGGATCATTTGGAATAACCTTAGTCTTTCACGATGGTCCTCCTCTTGAACACTTTCATTTAGAAAGATATAGATCTTAAGATGAATCTCTTCCATATATTGTAATACAAATGAGATAAAGAGTAGTTGATCGTCCATTGTAATGTTCCTTAATATACAACTAAGTAGTACTAGTTCATTTGTTTCAATCCAGTTATCTATTTAGTTTTACTCCATGAGTCTTTGCCTAATGAATAATACTTTGACAGAATCATCCCTCATCTATAAACACTGAAATATCTATATCAGAATCTGCTAATTATTCTTGTAACTAATGGATGTTGACTTGGATAATTGGTTTGATGAGAATCAGTGAAGGCGGATATTTGTGCTGGTCGAGGTGCCCCTTACACATGACTGTGCAAGGGTGGGTGACCCTCAACTGGGATGGAGTTAGGATGCCCAGATTGGACAGTGACCTTGTTGTGCGCGAGACTAGGATTCTAGTCCCTTCCCTGATTTTATCGTGAGCTCGCAGTTTTTTTGCTTCCTTGGGATCCATGTGTTTTTGCTTGACTAGTTCTGTTGGCCTCGAGTTCTGTTATGGTTCATAGGCTTGAGGATCCTTAGTTTTTCTTCGAGCTTATTTGGCACGTTCCTACTCTGGTTCAGGCGGGATTGGAGTGACTTGAACCAGAGAGTCTCTCCCACCCGTCTCAGGGGATGCAGTTGGAGTTTGGCCTAACTCCCTCCCAGACATCCCTTCCACTGGGAGAGCGAGACAGATGAGTCCCTTAGGGGGGCTTCTTCATCGCATGATTTTGGTCACTGTTCTACTAGTAGGATTTTGAAATCACCCAAAGAGACAAGCAAAGCAGTCGTGTGGTCCACACAAAGTGAGACCACAGTTGTTGAGGCGATCGATGCAAAGCTCAATAAATTAAATCAATAATCAACCCATAAGAGAAATAACCAATTAATGAAGTATAGATGTGGATCAAAATTTATTATAGATCCTATAATAAAATGTCTATGTCGCACAAGTATGGTAGAGTGTCGAACACATGGATCAAACTGGGTAGCACTATTATTATTTATAAATAAATAATGTATGAATGTACACTATTTGCTCACTAAATTACTTAATGTTTTTGTGATTTTTTAATGAATTAATTTTTAAATTTTTTATATTAATGTTTTTATTTTAAATTTTTGGTTTTTATAGTTTTTGATTTTCAATTTCTTTTTCCTTTTTAATATATAATAAAGGTATATATTTCACTATATATATAATATGTATAATATAGATAATATATAATAGAATATATAACAAATGTATAAAAATTAGAAAATATAAATATCCTTTTTTTCTCTAAAGGATTTTAAAATATATTTAAAGGTTTTGTAATGATTAATAATATAATTATTATATTTAATTATATATAGGTATATATAATAATATAGTGTATTATAATTATAAATACATCTATAACTAGTCAAAAATTCCAAAAATAAATATTTTTGTGCTTTTATATATTTTTCTTCTAGTTTGTGATTTTTAGGTATTTTTGCTAGTTTTTAGATATTTTTAAAGTCCAAAATATATAAAATCAAGGACTTAATAAATAGGCGGAGTTGTTGCGATTTAAAAATACTAAATAGATTAACAAAATTCTCAAGACTAACTTTTATATATAGAAATAGTATATATAAAATATAGGATAGAAAACTATTTTTTGGGTTTTTGAAAATATGTTGCATTTTTTAAGGTTGGCAAGGGTTTTTTATTTTTAGGTGTTCTTTTGTTATTTTTTGTGAGTTTTGATCTGGAGTTATAAATACTATAATAAAAAGTAGGTAATTTCTTTCGAATTTTTAATAAAGATTTTATAGTTTTTTATCTTTTAAGTCAATTAAGAGATAAACGTACGCTTTTTATTTTTAATAAATAGGAAATGCATAAAAAATATAAAAAAATATGGTCATGAATGAGCACTTAATCAGGCACTTAATCCTATTTTTCATGATTTTTAGAGCACGAGAAGCATTTATAGAAAATAAAAAAGCATACACAGAAATAAATCAAGCTGTTAGGGACATTATGCAATTAAAAATAAAGCTAGGGGGTCATATGCAAAAAGCACCTAAACTTTTCAACTAAAATCTGATTTTTAAATACTAATTTGAAATTTGTAAATCTATAGGGATACAAGCGTAAAATATCCAGCTCACATGGGTGGTACATGAGCTGAACTAGAAAGGGACCTACTTGCAATTACAAAGAGTTACATGGGCTTGATTGCAAATTTTCCAAAAAGTTTTGAACTTATGTAAATATATACAAAACTTTTTATAAAATATAAAAGGTAGAGGGGGTTCTATGCAAATTACCCACTTACACCATATTGATATGGACGTTCTTACTCTACGGAAGATCTCTCAACTGAAGACGCGTAACGTTTTGCTTGAAATAGGCGCTCCAAATTAGATCTGGAGCGTCGCTGCGATCGGACGGCTCAGATGTGCGGTGGATGAACAAGGGTGTACTTCAACCTGGAGCTTCTTCTTCCTTCAATTCCCGATGACTCCGATGGCTATTCATCTATCTGACGACTTCCAAACATCGTTGGGGGCCTTCCACACATGTTGTTCCACTACAATGAAGCCGAGGAGGCTTAGACAAGGATCTGGGGGGCATGTTATTCCAGATGACTTGGAGCTGCTCCAGGTTCAGTATCTGGCTCCATAAAGGTCCTTTAAGACCGTGACCTACACCAAAATATCAGGAGGCTCGAGGGCTATCCTTGAAGCTTCTATCGGCAGCGGAGGCGGAGATATGAAGGGCTTCGGCGAGGGGTTTCGAATTGGAGCTCATATCCCAAATCCATAGTGGATATGGGTTGGGAAATGGGGAAAATGATGGATAAGGTGTCGGGGATCGAGGAGGGATGATCAGGAAGGCGAGGCACAACTGGGAACAAAGCAATTTGGCCTGGAGCTCGAGCTCTAGGTCAAATTAGGGTTTCCTAATTAAGGCTAAACCTAGTGATTAAAAGCTAAATTAAATGCAAGAGATTAAAATAGGAACTAAAAATCACCTAGAATTTATGGGAAAAGGTTTCGATGCAACCCGAAGACCATGGAGGCTAGACCTGTTGGAGCTGCTCCGGCGGTAGTTGGATCGCTTCGCTCCGCTGCTCCTCCTCGCTGCTTGCTATCACCAAGGAGGGAAGGTACATCAGAGTTGAGTGGCTCATATTCTCCAAGGAAGGATCAAAACTCAAAACAGTGGAGAAGGGAAGAATTTAAAGGGTGAAAGTTGGGTGACTTCGAGGTGGACTTGCATGAAATGGCGAGGGGGTTGGTGGAAGGAGATGGGCCGGTATGGGGGACAGATATGCGAAGGTTAGAGGTGTGAGGGCTCTAGGAGTAAAGGGGTGTGGGCGAAGTGTGAAAACTTGGAGAAAATGGGGATTCACGTGAGTCTGGACAAGACATTTGACCGGAGGTCAATGATCGTTGCCTCTTGGTTGGTCCACGTAGACCAACTAGAAAAAAGGGTTTGGAAATTATCTTACAAAGTCAATTAAAAATATAAAATGAATTGATTAATTTTTTGTTATAAAATATAAAATGTTTATAATTTTGTGTAGTATTATTTATTTATTTATTTATTTATTGAGGTGATTTATTGTAAGTTGCTTTTTACATATATAATTATAAGTAAATATAAATATATATTTGATCTTTTATTTTAAATTTATATCATACATTTTATTAATATATACATGTATTTTATATATTTTAATTTATTTACATATTTAGGTATTTTTGTTGTATTTTTATGAGTTATTCACATAGTTAATTAATTATATACATATTCTCTATAGATATATATATAGGTATATTTCATCTATGTATTAAAGAAATTGATTTATTTTACTTTTATTTCAATGGTTTTAATTTATTTTAATTATTTATATGTTTTTAAATAATATTTATAATTTTATAAAATAAATGAAAATATAAAGGATAAATATATTGAATATAATATACATGTATATTACACAATGAGGCATCCTTTTTCCAAATTGAATGAAACACCTTCATTGAATAGCTTATTTATATTTATATATAATTAGAGGTGAATTTGTCAATTTTTATACAGTATGGAGAAGTACAAGTCTGCAAATTTTTCTTTGCGGCTTTTTATTTTGTGTGTCACGATCATGTTGTGTATTTTTTTGTGTGAAATCAATTTTATATTTTTCTTTGTATTTTTATCTACAATATTCATGTTGAGGGTTTTGTTATTTGAGATGTAAAAATAATAAAAAATAGGTCCCAAAAAGTGATTATTGATGAATTAAAAATTTGTATTTTGTTGTACTTTCTGTACAATTCATTCACCCTATCTCCCCCTCTTTTATTCCTTGTCGACCAAGTCATCATGGTGACTAGGTCTCGGTGTCTAGGGTCATTCAATACCTTTGATGTTTCATTTCTTTTTCTTTTATTCCTTTATTCTTTTACTTTGGAATTAAATACAATATTTGTGTAATAATTTATACAGTATTTTGTACAATTTAAAGAGTATATATTTTGGCAAATTAATGATATATACATGCATTTAACTAGGGATTTAAGGCCAAAATGAAAGAATGAAGGCGATGAAATGGAGATTCATCACCCCCATATATTTGCATGTTCTAGTCCCCATCAAACATTTATGCCGATAAGAGCACAAATAAAAAAAAGAAAAAGAAAGAACTTGGATCGATTTTAACTTTTAAATTTGTCTTCATAAAATCAAAGTTTAGAGCTTAGTCAGACCTTTGGAATTTAATTTGGTTGGAACCTTATTGATAACTAGACTTAAAATACAACATCCTTTGAGAATCACAAAACTATGCCCAAGTCACCTCAAAAGCCAGGTCAGAACAAGTCAATATCATATGCAGTCCCTTATGACTATGAGTTTATCTTGTACGATGTTATAGATATTTAGCTCCTCTCGGCAGAAGTGGTAAAAGTCAGGCTTCTCCAACATGGGGACCCTAATTTCCCAATCCAATAAATCTTTACTCTAGAAGCGGGGTATTCCCTTCTAAGTTCAAGTGCAATTAGCTCAAGAAGAGGAGGTGGAGAAGAGAATGGATGGTAGCCAGTGTAGCTACCTATCCTAAGATGCTTGACTAGTGTAGCCAAGTCATCCGGCTGCAGGCTCACATATATATTTGACTTTGAAGCTCAGGTTTGCTTATTGAATACATACATACTCCGATGGGAATTGATTTTTCTATGATTTTTGCCCGTCTATTTTTCTGGAGTTTTTTATTTTTGCATTTTTTTAATATTGTTTATAACAGCATTTACATATGGACGTTTTCCTCTTGATACAGTAGATTATCCCTCTTTTACAGCATTATTGCAACCGCGACATCCTATCATTAGACCTCATGGTTACTGGATCGGGTTGGGGCACAATGGCCACGGTATCGTGACTTTGTATGTTTCCATTTGCTTGTATCTCATGATGGCAAATCCAACCCTCTACTACTTCAACTAAGTTGAGAAAAGTGTAAGATGTAGGTGTCCAAATTAGGTCACTATCACCAAGAGTCATGCATGTGTTCCGAAATATTCTACTTAGACAGTCAGGATGACACTAGACCTAGTCTTGTGATCCCAAAGAATTAAGTATAGCAGACCTAAAGTGCCTCAATTCTAGTTCCCATAAGGTTCCTATGATTAAGTGGATTAAGGTCCAACCAGGCTCCAATCTTCAGATTTTATTTAGATGTGTTAAATTGTCATTATCAATCCAAAAAATGCAAATGCTATACAATGAAAAGAAAATATTTTTGTGAAGCAATTTTGTAACTTTGAACTTTTTATGAATTTTTGAAAAGTTTTACAAATTTTTATTCAAGTTTTTGAAAACATTTTGCAAATTTTTAAGGAATTTTGATTTTATGAATTTTTAGTGATTTTTCAAAACAAACGGGTTAATAAAAGAAATATGTGCAGATATTTACACAAGACTGTGCCATGCTATTTACAAGTATTGGGGTTCAAGAATTTAAGTTATGTTAGTCATTATTCACATATTTATATACAATTGTGTCTAATGAATCTTTATTTGCTATAAATATGGACACGGTTTTCAAAATAGTTTGAAAACATTTTGACAAACATTTGGAAGACTATTTTTGCAAAAAATTTGACAAATAATTTTTACAAACATTTATAAAATTTGAAAAAAAAATTAAACGATATGTTAGATTTTTCAAAGTATTTTTAGCAACCATTTTCCAAATAATTTTGCAAATAAATTTTCAAAGGATTTTATTCAAACAAATAAAAGATTTTTTAAATAAAATCTTTTCACGAAGGTTTGAAAACATTTTAGAAAATATTTTCCAAACACTTTTCAAAAGATTTTTCAAGAGAATTTTCCAACCATTTTTCAAACATTTTGTAAAACATTTTTAATTGGTTTATTAACTGTATTTTCAAAGAATATTGATGTTTACTGAGATTTTATTGATTATCCATATTATTAAAAGTATGAAAGTATGAGTTATGGCTAATGTATATACAATGTATATACAAGCCCCTATACTTAGCTTGAGCTATGTCCTCATGGATCGGAGAGAAAAGGAAGGCATAACTCGTACTAAGTAATAAAAAGTATATACTACAATGACTGAATAATAAAGAATGAGAAGTAGACCGACCCCCCTATACATAGGATCAAGTAATCCTAAGTATAGCAGATTGTATTCAACATGCAAGGAGGGTCGAGGGTGAGGGTTATGGAAAGATCTTAAGCGCATCACGGAAATGTGAAGATCTCATCATATGCGATCGGGAACGACTAACCACACTAGTTGCTTGGGGCAACGAAATTAAAAAAAACTAAAGCGATGAAACCACATGATCTAAGAACACTTCTCAAATCTTTTCATTTAAACCACAATGTAGATATGGGAATATCTCTTGAAGTTTGCTTGTGATCGGAGCTTCTAAATGAAGAGACCATCTATCTCAAGTCCGACCCGACGGAGGAGATGCTTGCGAGTGCATTGATGAACACATCCTTCTCGCAATCCAAGACATTGATCCAAGTGACAGATCTCCTGATTTTATCACAGAAAAACCAATGTCTTCTTCTTGTACTGAATGTACCGAGGAAGATGAAGATCCACGAGCGGTCGAAGCGACAACACGAAGGCATAGCGACGACGGTGATCCTCTCTACGTCACAAGGTATATTTCCACTTAGAGAGATACGGGGGGCGCATATGATGATGAGAAAGAGAGAGCTTGTGAATTTTATGTTGTTAAAAGAAGAGCTAGGGTTGCCTCTTCTTTTATAATATTTTGGGAGTCCATGGAGCTCAATCCATGGACAACACAAAATCAATGGTTGAGATTGATTTGTGCTTCTTTCAATGGCCATGATTTTGTTGTAAAAATACAACAACAATTAACTTAATTTAATTTAATATATATTGACTAAATCATCAATATAAATTATTTCAATCAAATCAATATACCATGAAGGATTAGGAAGGAGGCAAGCCTCCTTCCAATTAAGGGTGGATGACCACCTTGACTCCTAAATCAAGAATGGTCGTCCATCCTCCTATATGGAAGGGCCTCCTCATTCTTGTTATTTGAGATCTTATATGTCATATAATCCTTCATTATATACAACAACTTTTATTGTATATTTTTTCACAAAAATAATTCTAAATCATTTTGTGAAATCTCAATCATGCCATTAGAAATTTGTGAATCATATTCACACACCTAAAATAAAATGTAAATTGTATTTTTGATTAATTGTCCAATGTGAATCCAATTCACATCAACATTTAATTTATAAATACCATTTACAAATAACTCTCTCTAATATATTATAAATCACATTTATAATATACATTTAATATGGATAGTTGCTATCCACATTACTCATATACATGATAATTAAATCACATTTAATTATCTCAGATCATCATTCTCATGCATCTAAATAATATGAATCTCATTCACATTATTCATGATAATTAAATCACATTTAGTTATCCATTTCGCAGATCTTGAATACACATTTGTTTGTGGAATTATTCTGGAACTCTTTCAAGAATAGTGCACTTTCTCTGCGGGCACTTAGAGATAAGGATAGGGTGGTTGTATATTCTACGTATAGCGACTTGGATGTTGATATCATATATAAAATCCCAACCTTGGGGATCTCTCATAGATGCTTGATTATCAAAACTATGAATCTAATCTTATCATTGCATCTGAATTGCATTCAAATCAATGTACAACATTTGGACTAAGATCAGATTACTTCTCTACGGAGAGGAGTCACTAAAATCCAAATATGTTTCATCACTTCCTCGAAATGGAAGCGTCATAGTTGTACAATAGTTTATGATCATATCACCCTCGAGTATTTCTAACACATGTACATCATGCATATTGGAAGACCTAGAATAAATTCTAAGCTTTAGATCCTTGTTAGACTATCTTCTTTAGGGTTTTATCATTATGTTTCTCATTCGATCATTGGGAGTTGGTATCGACCATATACTTTCCAAAAGCATATATCATACCTAGGTATTGACCACATACTTTCCAAAATAATATATCAACCATACAGATTCAGTCAAGCTTCCAAAGGGAGATGACCGTGCTCGGAATTTGATCCCAATATCTCACGAGTGAGCTCATGTCTTTTGGTACAGTAATGAACGTGTATAATCCCTTTGAGAGATCGTATTACACATATGCCCTTGTATTCACACCAGCTCGCCAATTTATAGACCTTGCTTAGATCATCAACCTATCGGTCTACCAAATGTACATACTCGAATATATAGTAACATATATGTCTCCGGTCAGAGGATGTGTGCCTATATCATGATAGCATACAACATAGGTCTTGGTTATCTCGATCTCGTTAAGTCAGCTCTATGACCTAACTTTTCTAACACCTCTGAATCTCTATTCCTATGCAGCAGACCTGCATCAAGAGGTCGGCTAGGTATCAACCTTTAGATAAGAATTGCCATCTTCTTCTCAAGCTGGAGATCCTCTCTTAACAATCACTTGACGATGCTTGATGAGTCCTTAATCTAGTTATTTAGATATCATCCAAGCACTAGCTTCTATGCCTCAACATTTGAATCAACAGTTGTATGATCATTAATATGGCCATGGTACATAACCCTAATTATACTAAGGGACCTTTTATGCAAATTAATTATTCTTTATTTCAGATCAGGGAATGATTTGCAATAGCATTTATTACATAATGGCTCGCCGTGGGTTCGCGTGTCTAATAGAGGGTGGGAATAACGAAATTATTGGCTCTGCATGCCTCACCCTATACTTAGGGTAAAATATCCCTAAGTATAGACAGGATATCAAGAGTTGAGGAGACAGGCAAGGGATCAAAGAATGAACACCTGATTCACTCATCCCCCCATAATTAGGATGAAGCATATCCTAAGTATAGTAATGATGAATGGGAAGAGTGATACTTATTGGTAGAATGAAAGAATAGAAAATGAAAAGAAGAAGAGAAAAATATATTAACTAATCAAAAATAATTTTGTAGGCCTTGTCTGATTGTGCTGATGATACGACTTGAATTTCATCATCATAGACCACCTGCATTAAATCAACCACGGACAAAAATGTATCATGCTCGAGATATGGCTTCAAAAGATGTCTGTTGATCATGAATAGTTGTGCATCAGCTGACAAATCGGATATCACAATGCTTTCATTATCACACACATGCTTCACTACAAAAGGCCCGGTCCACTTGCTTTATAACTTCCCTGGAAATAATTTCAACTTTGCATCAAACAACCAAACCTTCTGACCTTGTTCAAAAGTCTTTCGGTGGATGTGCTTGTCATGCCACTTCTTGACCTTCTCCATGTATATTAGGTTGTTGTCATATGCATAGTCATGAAATTCAAGTAATCAATTCAAATCTAGCTTTCTCTTCTTGTCGGCCTTCTTGGAATCCAAATTACATACATTTATTGCCCATAAAGATTTATCAATTAATTCAACGTGCAAATGGCATGGCTTGCCATAGACTAGGCGGTAAGGAGACATTCCCAAAGGTGACTTTTATGCAATTCGATAGGCCCAAAGAACTGAGTCGGGCATTTGAGACCAGCTCTTCCTGTCGGGACGTACGAGCTTATGAAGAATTGTCTTAATCTCCATATATAAACATTCTGCCAAGCCATTAGATTGTGGATGGTAAGGAGAAGCGACTCGGTGTTCAATGCAATATTTTTGAGTCAGTTTCCTCACTTCTTTGTTTATAAAATGGCTACCACCATCTGATATCAAAATTTTTGGAATCCGAACCTTGCAATGATAATCTCTTTTAGAAACCGGCAGACAGTGCGACTGTCGATGGCAAAGGTTGGGAGAACCTCCATCTAATGACTTCCATAATCAACAACGAGCAAAATATACTCATATCCCTGACTATTAGGAAATGGGCCCATGAAGTCAATGCCCCGTGCATCAAACATGTATGAAATCTGAATGTATTTCAGGGGCATTGTATCTCTCATTCCAATACTACCACCCATCTTCTAACAGTCAGTGTGTCGTTTCACAAAATCTCCTACATCTTTGAGTAGAGTTGGACACCAAAGGCCGCATTGGAGCACTTTTGTTGACGTTCTTTTCCCAGAGTGGTGTCCTCCTGATTCTCGGGCAT
Source organism: Ottelia alismoides (assembly GCA_037367405.1). Classification (NCBI taxonomy): domain Eukaryota; kingdom Viridiplantae; phylum Streptophyta; class Magnoliopsida; order Alismatales; family Hydrocharitaceae; genus Ottelia; species Ottelia alismoides. The sequence continues at coordinate 392,668 of JAZKJV010006086.1, forward strand.
GGCAATGTTCAAGGACACTGTGAACTTCCTCCTAAGGAATGCACCTCCTCCAAATGCAATATGTCCCTCACAAAACATAAATGGATCCTCCCACTGATCGATATGAATATTTGACAGAATTTTGTCAACTTTTAGCTTCATCCAATCTTGTAGAGTTCTCTTGGAAACAAGATAATTCACAATATCGTTGAATCATGGGAGCGAGGCGAATGATAGAATGGTTTCATCTGGAAAATTATTTGTAATCGTTATTAGGAATAGCTCATGAGTGTTCGACTCTGGTAATCTTGGAAGATGATATGCCGCCATAATTTTAACTCCAAGTGTATCAAAGATTTCAAGATCGATATCCTAGAGTAGAAGGATCCATATGATTAGCCTTGGTTTGGCATCCTTCTTATCTTGTAAGTATTTCATGGTAGACTGGTATGTATAAACTATGACTTTGGATCCAAGAATATGAGATCTGAATTTATCCAGGGCGAAGATGACTGCTAGTAGCTCTTTCCCATTGATTGTGTAATTATTTTGAGCTTCATCTACTACTAGCATAGTAAAAAAACAAAGATAAATTGCCTCTTCGTTGTCTCAGTTGCGCACCAATGGCATCATCTGTCACATATGTCATGATCTCAAATGGTATAGACCAATCCGACGGTTGGAGGACATGGGCCTGACTGATCAATTCTTTCAGTTGATTAAAGGCTTGGAGGACTCTGGTATCTACAATGAAATCTGCCTCTTTGCTCGGAAGTTTGGTCAACGGTCAGGCAATTTGTTGAAATCTTTGATTAATCTTCGATAAAATCCAGCATGCCAAGGAATAATCGGACTTGATTCAATTTTTTTGGTGGCTCAAGTTTTGAAATGGCCTCCACCTTCGCAGGATCTACCTCCATGCCATGTCCAGAGATGACATGGGCTGGCATGATCCCTTCGGTCACCATGAAATGGCTCTTCTCCCATGAGAGCACCAAGCTCACTTCGCAATATCTCTTCAAGACTCGATCTAGATAAGATAAGAACTGGTCAAAACTATCATCATAGACCGAGAAATCATCCATGAAAACCTCAAGAAAACTGCCAACCATATCTGTGGATACGGATCAACATACAACACTAGAATGTCGCTAGAGCATTGTGCAACCCGAATGACATTCTACGGAAGGCATATGTCCCAAATGGACAAGTGAAGGTGGTCTCCTCTTGGCCTTTAGGAGCAATGGTGACTTGGCTATAACCAGAGTATCCGTCCAAGAAGCAGAAGTATTCCTTCACAGCTAGTCTTTTGACTATTTGGTCGATGAAGGGGAGTGGAAAATGATTCTTCTTGGTCGCTAGATTCAATCATATGTAGTCCACACATACTCACCAAGAAGTTGTTGGTTGCGACTGCTCTCTTTTATCATTCTTGGGCAATACGTGCAGGGGACTCACCCATTTTTAGTCGGAAATGGGATATATGAATCCTACATCACATCACTTGGTTATTTATTCATGACAACCTCCTGGAGATTTGGATTCAATATGCAATGGAACTCTCGGGATGGCTTGTTTTCTTCTTCAAGATATATGTGATGTGAACACATTGATGGATTAATCCCATGGATATTAGAAATTTTCCATCCTATGGCCTTGTGGTTTCCTTCTAGACCCTTGAGCAGACGAGATTCTTGTTCCTCAGCCAGTTGTGAATTGATGATTACTTGGAACATGTTCTGTGCACCCACAAGGAAGGCATACTTCATATTTATTGGAAGTGGTTTGAGCTCGGGTGGGATTGGAGTTATTTCTGTGGTGACTTCTACGACTGTACAAGCAACGATATCATATCATTCAACTGTAAAGTGTCCACCATGTGCAATTCAAGCTCTGAATCAAGTGCTGCACAGAAATCTTTTATGATAGAAAACAACAATAAATTCATATGGCAGATCATCAAAAATCTCATCTTCAAAGACATTTGGGAACTTGACTATGATGTCCACTACTTCCTCCATGGAGAGTATCGTACATGAAAAGATTTGTATCGTGGATTTCAACAAGAAAATCACAGTCTTCTATTTGTTGTTTTGTAGGCTCGCTCTTTTCTGATGTAGACTCCTACAGTTTGGGCACTTGGATCATCTCAATAGATCCCTTGTTGCTGCCTGAATGAAAGGTGATCCGCCCGATGTCGTAATCCACCACTGCTTCGGATGTTCGAAGGAAAGGTAGTCCAAGGATGATCGGGGTATGATGTAAAGGAGTTGAGGTGTCCATGTCAAACATTATGAAGTCCATGAGGAATTGCATCCCTTGAATGATGACGATGATGATTGGCGGCCAATCAACTAGGGTTAAGTATCAAAGTAAAACAAAGGTCGTTGCGACCCCTATCAATCGATGTACTAAATTGAGAAAAATAAAACCACTCAAGAAAGATCAAACAAACAATCAAAGCATGTAAGCGGTTCCCTGTTTTATTTACCTGGTATAGCCACCAGGGTCGAACTCAAGGAGCATGAAAGAAATACAAATTAGTCAAATTTCTTGAAACATCAAAATTTTTAGTGGTTTTTAATTTTTGAATTTTTAAATTTTGAATAAAGCATACAAGTACAGAAATAAAAGAAAGCATACAAGTACAGAAATAAAAGAAATAAAATAAATTTTTAATCACAACAATCTTTTTGGTTTTTTTCTAAATATCTAAAAATAGTCGCAAATTAAAATAAAAATATTTTTGGATTTTCTGAGATTTAAAATATTTTTGGTATTTTTCTTGGATTTTTCAAATGTTTTTTATGATTTTAATAAAAATCGAAAAGCTCAAATATCAAACAGTGCACAATCAGTGCAAATTAAAAATATCTAAAGTGCCATAAGGTCATGATTAGCAATTTTATGATAAAATAGAGATAAAAAGCTACAAATAGGAACTAGAAATGGAATTTTTGGAATTTTCTTTGATTTGATAAGATTTTTATAATATTTTGAATGTTTTGTAATTTTTAGGGCTTTATAATGAATTTTCAAACAAAAATAATACAGAACTAAAAACACAATAAAAGGCACACACAGAAATTTTTATGGGATTTTTAAAGCATTTTCGAATTTTTATAATTTTTATAAGGCAAACATTGACTTTTTTAGGATTTTTGAGTTTTCAAAAATAGAAAATGCAAATAAATCAATCCAACAAAATTATAGTAAATATTACACACTAACATGAGACAGTGATTTTTATGTAAAATTTTGAATTAATTTAATATTTATTAAGTCCAAAACAAAGCAAATAATTAGGCACAGTTCACAGGGACCTCTTTGTAAATACTTTAAGTCTACAGACCAAATAGATAACACGATTTGAAAGTTTAGGATTAATATGCAAATTTCCCACTTAATTCACACACATGCTCAATACACAACGTACATGGGTATATATGCAATTTCCAAAACTTAACATTCATTAACTAAAAGCATCAGAGTTCAAGATAGATCACGCAAATAACCCAAAACTCACGTGAGCTTACATGTGCTACAGATTTAAAGGGACTAAAATGCAAATAACATAAACTACGAGGTCCAAACTGTAAATGTACTTAACTACAATTTTTATTTAATGGACTAAACACGAAAACACAAACATGCAGGGGTAAAAAGGAAATATACCTAAGCAGGGGCATGTGGCGCACGTGGAGGCAGTCACTATCATATGGCTCTGATCATTCCCCGGAACACATCTGATGGCTCGGACTTGGTCGGGAACGTGCATGTTAGATTCAGTCTACAAAGCTGATCTAGCAGTCTGCAGGGGTTGCGTATGAGGGTCCCAGGTCTGATCCAAGCGTCAGGATGAGATGCTAAAGGAGGGCTCATATCACGATTGGGGCTCTACTCCAAATCGAACGGTGGCGACCATGGCTGGAAGAACATCTTCCGGGTGAACTTCAACTGATCGTGAAAGGTGATCCAGGTCCCCGATGAAGCTTCTGAGAGGTCCAACGTGATCGTTGAAGTACTCCGTGTCAAAGGGGTGGCACAGATGGGAGAGTGAACGGTCAGATGAGCAGGTCGGAGATCCTCCACCTGGAGCTGCTCCACCGGGGCTGAAGGGGGGGCAATTGAGCTCCTGCGCGCATACGGGTACCTGCAAAAGGTAGAAGGACTTGAGGGTGATGCTCCGGTCTGGTTTATTGCATAAAGACTAAAAGAAGCGACAGGGGTGTTCCTCGACCTCCGACAAAGGTGGGAGAAGGAGGTCTAATCCTTAATATCGACATGATGGCCGATCTTAAGGTGCTTAGGCTGCATGAGAAGGTGCAAGGTGATCTGGCGAGTCGATCCGTGCAGATGGGTGTCGCTAGTGGGTCTCCGACCGATTGGTCAGAGCTGAGGTGGGGGTGGCGGAGCGAAGTGGAATGATGGAATCAAATAGGCAAAAGCGATGGATAAAGAAGCTACTTGAGGACTCTGACGAGTTCAGCTGCTCCAGGCGAAGTAGAGGAGGAGGGTTATGGCCTCAACCCAGTTGTGGATGGCCGAGGAGGCTTCTCACGATGGCTCTCCGGCATCGCGGCGAACTTCGCTCAAGTGGACCACCAAACAACGCTCCAAGGGTACCTTTGGGAAGCTGTCACCTTCCTGAAGGTGATCAAAGGTCTCTGGTGGCACGAGGAATGAGTTGCCCCATGCAAGAGGCGGAAGAGGCATTTTATGGGCATGGCCAAGGCTCTGGAAAGATCGACGGTGCCTGAAACCCTAAAAAGATCCGATCCTTCCTAGGGATCCACGAGAATCACCGATCTTAGGAGAAGAATCGGGCAGTGGAACTGAGGCAAAAGATGGTCGGGTCAGACCGGAAGAAATTCGAGAAGGAGCATGGGCGACGCTCGTTCGACCTGACCTGGTCTCTGGAAGAGACCGTTGACCGGGGTCAATGGTCCGATGTGGACCAATGGGAGTCCAAGGTTAAAGAATATTAAATAAATAATAATAAATGATTTTAGTATAGAAAATGAATAAAGTGAAAGTTGTTTATTATTTTTCAGGCTATTTTTTATGATTTTTTTTATTTTTATGAGAAATAAAATAAGGTATAAATCGGATATAGTATTATATAAAGGTATAATATACCTAGGTATTATGTACAAGTATTTTTATTTAATTATTTTTACATAAATATCTTTATTTTATATTCTATTTATTTACAACATAATCTTAGGAGTATAACATATTTTTATTTTATTTTTATAGTTTATTTAAGGGTATAAAATAAATAGTGGATGTGATATGTACATGTGTATTTTATACAAAGGTTTGATTTTTTATTTTTATTTTTTTGATTTTTATTTTATTTTTATAATATTATTAAAACTATATACAAGGGTGTAAAAGAATAAAATAATTTGGTTTTATAAAAAATAAATAGATAAATAATATGCACAAGTATAGGTGATATGTACAATACATAGTAGACCCTATCTCTCTCTACTTATTTTATTTTGCGATTAGGTCAAGTCTTGACCTTCTCTTTGGCTTTGGGTTACTATGTATCTATTCTAGATACATCATTCTTTTTCTTTTTCTTTTATTCTTTTATTTTTGCAAAATATATGCTAATTATGCATATTTAGTAAGAGCATGCAACATGCTAAGTTATTGAATTTACATGTATTTACAAGAGGTTTTGCCAAAAAGAAGAGCTAAAGTAAAAAAATAAAGAGTGAGAATCATGGATTCATCACCCCCTATACTTTAGCTTTACTAGTCCCTTAGTAAACACTTATTTGAAAGAAGTGAAAAAGGAAAAGAAAAGAAAAAGGAATCAAGATTGATTATTAAACTTATCTTCATTAAATTGGAGTATGGAGCTCAATCAGACCTTGAATTATTAGTATGGCAGAAACTTGTTGGGAAATAGTTTTAAGACTCAACAAACTCTGAGTTCCACAATTCTATGGTCACGACTCCTTAATAAACCAGTTCAAAACAAGTCTACATATGCAAACTCTAATGACTATGCATCTTTCTTTGTACTGTGTAAGTGATATGTAGCTCCCCACCTCAGAAATGATAAAGAAACAGCCTCCCTCAACATGGTAACTCTAATTCCCCAATCTAGTAGCTCTTTCCTCGAGGAGCGGGGTATTCCCTTCTAAGTTCAAGTTAACCAACTCAAGAAGAGGGGAAAGAAAAAAAATGGACCGTAACCAGTGTAGCCACATATCCCTTGGAGCAAAGCTAGTGTAGCTAAGTCTCCAGCTGCAAGCTTCCATGAGTTAAGAAGGTGGAATATAAGCTTTTCTTATCCACTATATACACTTCGGCGGGCATTTTATTTTCAATCAAGATTGTCCCCTTTTTTTGAGTTTTTCATATTTTTTCATATTTTTTTGATGTGAATATATACAACATATTTACATGGTGCAAAACGTACATAAGGAGTTTTTCCTCTTCAACCAGTAGACTATCCCTCTTTTGAAGCATTATTGCAACCCACAGACTCCTATCTTTAGACCTCAATGCTTCTAGACTAGGTTGAGATGCACACCCCTCCCTAGAGGAAGACGAGAGGTTCCGCCTATAAGTACTACCCTCGTATGATACCCCAAGCCAAAGAATTTTGTCTCCTTACCACCTCATCCGTGTTGAGCTACGTGTAAGGTACACGTCCAAGTCAAGCCATTGTCTCTGAAAGTCATGCATGTGTTGTTAAGTGCTCTACTTAGGCTCATCAAGATGACATGTGAACATAGCCTAGTGAACTCAAAGAATTAAGTCACTAATGGACCTAAAAAGTCTTAACCCCAAATCCTATAAGGTTCCTCTGAAGTTAGGTGGATTAAGGTCTTAACCAACTCCATTTTTCAATTTAATTCCAGTCTAGTTTAAATGTCAACTATGATTCAGAAGAATATACAAGCAAATATGTACAAAAACTCTTTTTGTGCAATTTTCAAAATATAAATTTTTATGAAAAAAATTTTGAATGCAAGGAAGAATGGAAAGCTTTGCAAAATATTTACAAATATTTACAAACAAAATTTTGCAAACTTTTATTTTCCAAATATTTTTCAAAAATTTTGTACGATATGCATACTTTTGATACAAAAATATTTACAAAATATTTACAATCAAAACATTTTTACGAACATTTGTACTACAAAAACTATTTACAAGCATCTATGTACAAATTTTTAAAATTTTTGTGATTTTTAGTTTTGTGAATTTTAGCCATTTATTTTATTAACACACTCACACAAGTACGAGTTATGACTAAAGTATATATACAATATACACGACACCCCTCTATACTTAGCTCGAACGATGTCCTCAGAGTGATTAAAGAGCGATGAAAGGAAGACATAACTCGTGTTGAGTATTGGCATGTGCTTAGGATTCAAGGTGAACCCCGGGTTTTCGCTGGACTCCGTCAGCCACATGGAGTAGCTCGTCGGCTCGAAGTGGCTGGAGGCATAGCCTACATTGGCTAAGGGTCAACACCGGGGGATCCGCCATCTTTGTGCCTTCGATCCAGCCTCCCATTGTCATGGGGAGGCAGAGAACGGCTGGGTGGAGCCCCACCTACAAGTAGACGGGGAGGAAAGGTGGTGGCAGAGGCGTATTTGAAGGTGGGAGGTCGAGATTCAGATGACAGAAGTCGTGGATTGAGTGGGAAACGTGGGGCGAAGGAGAGGGAGATCTGGAGCTAATGGGTGGTCGCAAGGAAGAGGCAGGAAAGGGCTTCTTCATGGACTGGTTAGCGAGTGGAGATGGTGGAAGATGAGATCGGGAAAAAGGAAAGGGGGAAGCCAGTGCGCGAGATGGGCTACATGGGTGAGGAGGTGGCCGGAGGAAGACGAAGGGTCAGCCATTGGATCTCTCAATCCAACGGCTAAGAAATGGGCGCTCACAAGCGGCTGGGTTAAAGCGGGGGTGGTGAGATCAAGAGCTAGGATAGTGCCACGTGGCGTGCGGGTAAGAGGGCAATAGTGAACGACTATGATGAAAGATGGAAGTGGATCGAAGGGCTATGAAAGGATGTGGAATTGTACGGTGGGGATTGAAGTAAAGTGGAGAAGATCGGGCGGTTACGGTTAAGCCACATGGTGATAGGAGGATTGGGCGGTGGCGAATGGTCGTGATTTGATCAGGAGATTGAAGCAGGATGAACGGTGGAGATCTGAAGGGGAAAAGGATGATCAAACGGTTAAGTGGAGGGTGCATGGTGTGGAAGGAGACGGGTCACGTGGCGCAACCAAAAAGCGCCACGTGGCCCAATCAGGTTATTTAGATATAAAATGTAAAATATGAAGAAAAAGGAGGCTGAATTTGGGAAAACTCAAAACATGAAAGTTGTAGATCTCGACGAGATCTACAAGTTTCATGTTGACCAAAAATGGAAACGAGGTCAAATGAAAGAAGAAATTTTTTTGTAAGCATTTTAAGGGTATAAAAACACTATGATTTTAGTTTTGTTATTTTCTTGTATTTTTAATTTATTCCATGATTCATATATATACAACATTTTATCTGGTTTTTATTGACACTATTCTAAGCTATGGGGTTAATATCTGTGAATTAATACCATGAAACTGGGTTTCATCAGTATACCATACAATAGGTACCAAAAACCCAACTTTTGTGTCTCAAGTCCAACTTAAATGAAACCATCTCAGTAAATAGATAATTTAATTTTATGAACAATAAAGGTGATTTTGGTCAATTTTGAATCTGTATAGAGGAGATACATGTTTGAAAAGTTTTGTTTGTAGCTTTTTATTCTCTGTCATGGGTGCACTGTGTATTATTTTTCTTTGAAATTAATTTTGTATTTTTCTCCATATTTTTATGTGCAAGTTTCAGGTTGATGATTTTATTATTTGAGGTATAAAAATGGAAAAAATAAAATAGGTGCCCAAAAGCTATTTTATTGATGAATGAAATTAGGGGTGTATTTACGTACAGTTTCGATGCCCACTACTTTACTCATGGCCGACCAGCTCAATATTGACCTGGTCTGGGGTCTAGAGTCAGTCAGTGTCTTTGACACTTCATTGTCTTTTTTCTTTTCTTTCCTTTATTCTTTTATTTTAGAATTAAATGCAATAATTTATACAGTATTTATAGATTAATAATATAATGCTATTTTGTACAAATTAATGTTATATACATGCATTTGGCTAGAGATTTAAGTCCAAAATGAAAGAATAAAGGTGATGAAATGGAGATTCATCAATAGGAAATTAATCTGTACTTTACACTGCGTACTTAGCTCAACTCAGACGAGGTGTTGGAAGATTGTGTGTCTTTTTCTTTAGTAGCGTGGACATCTAAAAATCAGAGTAACGGGTTGAAATAAAGCTTCGAATGAGGGATGGACTGATAGCACAATTCTTTCTAAGACCCCAAAACATGGGCATAACAAAAGATTATATATATCGAGGCACAGAAGATTAATGCAGAGCAACCACAATTCTTACCAAAAAGAAGCCAATTCCATAAAGAACATCATTTAACCACAATGTCCAAGCTTTAGATAGCCTGCAAATCTGCTGGAGACTTAGCTACACTAGCCAAACTCCACATGAGAGTTGACCGCACTGGTCACCCACCACTTTTTTCCCATTCTACTATACTTCTCTCTCTATTCGTTGTGAACTAGCATGAACCTAATTTAGAAGGAAATACCTGACTCCCTGAGGACGAGTTACTCGAGGAGGAGATTGCGTGGTAGTTCAGCATCTTAAATGGGAAGAGCTAACACCCTTCACACATCAGAGACAGTTATTCAATGTACGCGTGGGATACTTTGGGAGGGGAACGACCTAAGATAACTTCTGAGTTGGGTCTGGATAATGATTGTACAACTGGGAGATTATTGTTCTTAAAACCTTAATTCTCATAAGGAGTTCCACTATATTATTAATCCAAAGGTCGATTCAAGCATAATTTTCACCTTTTGTTCATGACCTTGGTATGGAACCCAATCTTATTTCAGTTATGGATTCATTTTAGTTGCTCGAGGATGAGAAGGGTTTAAGTATATGGGGTTATGAATATTTGATTCATCACTCTAAAAGTTGAAAATAAAGCTTTGTTCCCAATTAATTAATTGCATTTATTCATATAAATTGCATTCTTAGAATTCATGCATGTGTTAATAATATTCATATATTTATCATTCATAATTGCATAAATAAGAAGCCAAAAATCATGTGTATAAACACATGTATATTCTCATAACTTCCCTTGTTTTATTTAATTTCCATTAACTCCGAATCAAATAAAATTAACTCCACTATGTATATATACTAACATTAATAAAGGAAAATATCAAAAAATATTCACTAATATAATTACTCTATAAAGTCAAACCCTAGTTCGGAGTCAAAAAACTGCAAAGTTTAATATCACTCACATACAGTCTCCTATGAATATAAACTCACTTTTGAATTAATGTACATTAAATTATCTCTAAAACAAGATCAAATTCAGAAGAAGTGGGGTACATATTTAAAATTTGGGTTTTGGAACCTCATTGTATATTGTATATTTTATCTGGTTTGACATTATAATTTTGTGTATATAATTTACCACTTTTGATTTATTTCTTTCCATTTATTTTATTTTAATAAAATGTGCAAAAATCTAGTCGAAACTGAACTAAAAATCAAAGAAAATGAATTGTCAGGAGTCTGTATACATGGTCCATATATAAGTCCCTCCTCTTTTATTTCTTCATCTTCTGAACTATTTAAAATACCAAAAAAATATATTCATGCGTGAATCTTTATTTTATGTTTTATTTGATTTTATTATGAAATTTATCTTATTTAATACTCATAAAAGTTGTAAAACAAAAAATGAGGTATTTTATGTACATAGAAGACTACTAAAAATACACTTTGTACAGATAATTTTTTATTTTGGTTCTTCATGAAAGTTATAGTTCTCATCGAGGCGAACACTTTCCATGAAGATCGCTTTTTTATTTGACATCGTTTACCATTTTATTCTGAATTTTCTTTGAATTAATTTTCATATTTTTGTGGGAGTGACATGTGGCAGCTTCAGGAGCCGCCACATGGCTCCCACTTAAACTCTTCATACGCCCTTGATCTAGGTCATTGGATGAAGGGTGCTTCATCCAACGACTTGGATCTTTATCTTATTTATTTATATCAATTATTTTTTATTTATTTCCTTTTATTTTTCTTCCCTCCACATGGCACGTCGATAACCGCTCGATCCTGGCTGATCGAACGGCTAAGGATCCCTTCTTCCTCCTCCGTCTTCTCCGCCAAGTACCCCTCCCTCCGCCTCTTCCTCCACCTTCGCCTCTCTCCTCCATGACCTCCTCTCCTCACAATCTCCTCACCAAGAACCCGCATCATCCCCCAACATCTCCACCTTCCTCGCCCTAACCCTAACTACCCTTAAAGAGCCCCTAGTCACCTACCGTCGAACGGATCAACTATTAGCATGAGAGAAGCTTCAAGATCCTTTTCCGAGCTTGGTGACAGCAATATCGGCAATCATCAAGCGATGTTAGGCTATCGCCGATGAGAGCCAAAGGGGCTCCTCATTCTTTTGTTGCAGCTGCAGTCCCTTACGCTGTTGAAGCTCGTATATGCCACACCCTTGAGCGACGATCGTAGAGCTCCTCTGAGCTCAACAACCCCAAGCCGATCGACCCATCAGGTGAATCTCTCAGGTACTGTTCGGTTGGTGAGGTAAACTCCTCATGGGGGAGTTTACCCCCCCTAACCCACTGCCTCTCTCTCATGCGTGGGCCCCACTATATTTCTTTTAAAAAAATTAAATAAATCAATTCTCCGTAATTAAGTCCATCAAAAAATAATATATTATACCATCATATCATATAAAAAATAGAAACTACTCCACTTCTACTCACTTTTCCAAACTTCAATACAATCACATCACAATAACTACTCACTTTTTCAAACTTCAATACAATCATATCACAACAAACCCACTTCTAACCCACCCCTAGTTTAACCCTCTATCCAAACACCAAAACCCAAAAACGAGTTACCCTCTACTAGTTTAACCTGCCTTAATCTGCATACCAAACGCACCCTTAGCCCCTCTCCTTTCTTTCTTTCTTTCCTTATTATTATTCTTCTTCTTCTCGTCTACCTTTGTTCCTCTCATCCGTTACACCTTTACCACGACTCCCTCTATGCATCACCCAACATCAACTGCACCTTCATCTTCCTCCCTCCCCGCGTCCTCTTCTATATTCTACAACCTTCCATCGTCGACGGCTCTGCCTTTCCCCCACCGTGCGTGGAGCGCCATCCATCGATCCCAGGAGCCACCACTAGTTGCTCGACGAAGAAGGCACATCCCAGGTCAACCTTGCAGTGAGTGTCGGATGAAGAATAAGATAAATTGAGTCTATTGAAGCTCGCACAAATCCATGTCATTGGATCAAGTTGTATGTATGCTTTAGATCATCTAGAAGGCTCGGGCTCGAGCCTTGTGCCTTGGGCCTCATCGAAGCGGCACGAAGCACGCCACACAGAGGCTTGCACCAAATCTCAACCCCATATCTGATAACAAGGGTTTTTCGCAGGTCTAAATATGTCTCACACATGGCGGAGACAGTCGTTATGGTGGCCCACAAGAAACCCTAATTAATAAACAATTAACCCACAATACGAATCAAGCAATAAATAAAAAAATGTGGAGCCAGAATTTATTATAACTCTACAATAGGTGTATAGTATAATAATGTGTAAAGGTCGAACTCAAGGAGCAAACGGTAGATGGGGGCAAAATAATGCGCACAAAAAATCGTCTTTCACCTCGTCCATTTTTATCGTTTTTATGGGTTTTTTAATTTTTTAATTTTTTATTTTATATTATATTTTTATTTCATTTCAATATTCTAATTTTATATTTTTAGATTTTTTATATTTCTTTTTCTTCCAAATGCATATATATATGATATGTAAGGCTATATAGAATATAGGTTAATATATTTATACATAATAGTAAATATAAATAAAATGCAACAAATAAATTATTTTTGGATTTTGAATTTTTTCTAATATTTTGGAAATTTTTCTGGAGTTTTTGCTTATTTTTATGGACTTTTAAGTCAAAAATATCCTAAATTAGGGATTAACTTAGTACCTGAAATTGATTTGAATGTTAAAAATAGTAAATAAGTTCTAAAATTACTCAAATCAATTTTAATATGTAAAATACAAAGAAAATTATAAAACTAAAAACATGTTTTTGGACTTTTTTAAGAAATTTTTAGATTTTTATGAAGGTTTTTGGGGTTTTCAATTGTTAAGACTTTTCTTTTTGATTTTAGTGATTTTTGGTCCGTAGTTAAAACATGACAAAATAGATAATTTATGATTTTTATAATTTTTAAATACATTTTTTGTATTTTTGGTATTTTATATTGTAGACAGGACAAAAATGAGCTCCTTTTGATTTTAGATAAATAGTAAAAAATGCGTAAAAATGAAAAATAAATATGTTGCATGAAAGTATAGGCTACCAGGCATCTAACCCTATTTTTGCTAATTTTTAGGATCTAGGGTGTTATTTTTAATAAATGAAATCTAAGCACCAAAAATACATATACTGGCAGGGGTGTAATTGCAAATAAAATAAATAATAAGGGCTCAGATGTAATTTTTTCCAAAAATATACACATATTAAATTTTATTGGACTAAAAGTAAAAACAAAAAGTCAATGGGGTGTCCTTGCAATTTACCCAGCCCACGTGGGATGACATGCAAGCTGAGCTAGATTGGACCCAAACACAATTACAATAAGTATAGGGGCCTATTTGCAAAATTTCCAATTTATTTTAAACGATAAATTTATTTACAGAACTAAATAATAATATACAAAAATGCGGGGCAAAAGTGCAATTTACCCCATTTCTACGTGCGATCGGACGGATGATCCTCTTCACTTATGCCACACGTCACATTCTCGGATGGCGATGACACTTCGTAACCTGACAGCTTGGATTAGATGCAAGCGTGGATCTGATGGCTCTAGTGCGTCAGGATCCAACGATCGTTGTTGTGATGGAGCGGGAGATATGATCCAATGGCGTCGAGAGGGTCTGGAGGAACCGACCAAGAACCAAGCGAAGGCGAACTTAGATCGAGCCTAGCGATCTCCCCGCGCCTCCTCCGACACTGCTGAAGTGCTTCTGAGCCTCCCGACATTCCCCTTTAGCTGTGGACCTCCTCAAAATGCCAAAGACCTCGCCAATGGCTTGGCCGAAGCCTCGGGTATGGACATCCTATTATATCCTCGACAACCCAACAAAGTGATTCTTCTCTGTTGTTTCATGCAGGGAGTTCATTAGCACAAAAATGCAGTGTTCAAGGAGCACCAGGGTATGGAATGGATGGCTGACGACTCGGGTGGCGCTCCTCGGGCAAGCGACGGAGGAAAAGGAGCTGAGGACCAGATCCACGATGGATCTAGTTTGTTAAATGAATGAGGGAGGTGGAGAAATGGAGAGGGAATGAGATGGAGGTGGAAGCGAGGTCGGGGGAACAATGTAGGATGGTGAAACAACCGTTTCGAGAGCTCCGACGAGGGTAACCTTGCTAATAGACCTAATTACCTAGGGAAAACATGAAATAAAATGCATTAAATTAAGCCTGCGACTAATTCTAAGCTAAAGAAAGTAAATGGCGCAGCTCTCACCTGGTTGGAGACCAGGGAGCAGAGACGTCACCGGAGCTCTGCCTTGGGTGCACCTCCCTCCTCCGCGAGCCAATCCAAACCTCTTGAGATACACCGGCTTCACCTTGAGACCTACTTGGCTAGAGGCAGGGGCTCTAAGACTCAGGGGATGACCAAAATCAAAGAGGAGGGGAGGTGGAGTTATTTATAAACATGGACGAACACCCTTATTCAAAGGACGGATTGGCGGAGATCGAGATTATGTATAAAGAATATATAAGGGTGGCGTGGATCCTGGAATGTCAAGGAACAAATCTTTTGAAGAGATCGAGCACGGTTGAAGGATGGATCGAGCGGGAAAAATGGCGGGAAAATGGGGAAAAGACATGCATGTCAAGTCTGCTTGCCTGAAGGGACAATTGATTGACGGTCAACAGACGACGAGCTATGATTGGTCCATGCCAGTACTACAGGATAAAATAGCCTGGCTTATTAAAGAATAAATAATAATAAATAGTAATTGATTTTATTAATTTTCGATTATAAAATAAAAATATTTATTATTTTATGTAGTATTTTAATATGATTTTTATTTATTTTTTGGTGTTGTTTATTAGTAGTTAATTTTTAGGGGTCTATTTGGAGGTATATTTATCAATATTTTAGCTATTTTATTTTTATTTTTTATAATTTATTTATGATTTTATTCTTTTATGTTATGTATTTATTAATTATTTTTAGATGTATAAATGTATTTTTATTATATTTTGATGATGTTATTTGTATACAAAATAAATAGGGATATATATTATATAGGTATACTTACAGGTATCTCATCTATGTATTTTATACATTATTTTAATATATTTCATTGGGTTTTATTTTAGCTTTATATTTTTTAATAGAATATAAATAATATTTATAAGAGTATAAAAATATAAAAAGAATAAATAATGAAAGAATGAATTTCACTTTTATTTTATATGCATGTATTAGTATGGGTATTTTGCCCATATATTTATATAAACTTATTTTATTTTGTGGTTTCATTGTGATTGTATTTTGATTTTAATATGTACATATATTACAAATAATATTTACAAAATTATAAAAAATAAAATTATAAAAATAATAAAGAATGAATAAATTGAATATTTTATTCGAGTATACTATACACCGAGGATCCAAAACCTAACTTTACATCTTAACTCTAAAAAATATGAAACCGCCTCCATTAAACAGCTTATTAAATGTTATTAAAATTAGAGGTGATTTTGATATATTTTGAATTTTTTTGGAAGATATGAATCTGTGAAGTTGGGATTTTGGATTTTTATTTTGTGTAAAAAAGTACATTGTGTATTATTTTTATTCAAACTCAATTTTGTATTTTTATTTACATTATTATCAACAGCTTTTATGTTCAAAGTTTCTTTATTTGATATATAAATAATAAAGAATAAAATAGTTGTCAAAATGACTTATTGAATGAATAAAAGAATTGGGTTTTTATTGTATTTTTGGCCCTTATCTCCCCTCTACTTTATTCTTTGTCGACCAACTCAATTCTTGATTTGGTCTCGGGGTTTAGGGTCATAAAATACCTTTGGTATTTTATTCTTTTTCTTTTCTCTTCTTTATTCTATAATCTTGGCATTAAAAACAATATTATTTACACAATAAACATACTAAATGATGAATACTATTTTGTACAAATTAATGCTATTTGCATGCATTAGCTGGGATTTTTAAGGACAAAATGATAGAAAAAGGTGATGAAATGGATATTCATCACCTCCCTATACTTTCTTTTGCTAGTCCCTAGAAAACACTTGTGCAATAACTATAAAAAGAATAAAGAAGAAAAGGAAAGAATAAGTAGAATTTATTTTAATTATTAAACTTGTCTTTACAAAATCAAAGTTTGGAGCTCGGGTCAGACCTTGGTTTGAGAATGTGTGTGGAACCTGGTCGGGAACTGATGAGCGCAAAAACCCCAAGCAACCAAGGTAAAGGTATAGCTAAGGTCGTTGCGACCTCAGTCGCTCGGGTGGCTCAACGAGAAAAATATCAGACCACCAAATGAAAGCAAAAATCGGTGAAAATCAAGGTAGCGGTCTCGCTATTAGATTAACCTGGTATAGCGACCAGGGTCAAACACAAGGAGCACGTGATGGCCTCGCGGTCTACGAAGTAGTCAAAAATAATGAAAAATAAAAGACAAATATTTTTGCTGGGTTTTTATTATTTTTTATATTTTTTTGGATTTTTAAATTAGTAAAGAAAATAAGTAAACAAATAAACAAGCAACTTGGACGAATTATTTAACTACTCAAAATTCACCCAAAAATTCAAATAAAAATGTTTTTATGTTTTTTTATAATTTTCTATGTTTTGGTTAATTTATGGGGTTTTTCGGATTTTTACGGAATTTTATAAAAATAAAACAAGACAAGAAAGGAGTGATGTTGTCCAGTCAGACTTGGAGGGCCAAAATAAAATAGATAATGGCCCTATCTAAGACTGGAGATAATTTTCCTGTAAAGTGTGAAATACAAGGAAAATTTAGGCACTGGTTTTATTAATTTTTGATTTTTCAATTATTTATTAGAATTTTTATGAGGTTTTCAATGTTTTTTAATTTTTATAGTTTTTATAAATCTAAAAATGACCAAAATTGGTCAGAAAATCAAAAACAGTCAAACAAACAATATCTAATTTTTGTAATTTTTAAATGTGTTTTAATATTTTTTTGTGATTTTGAAAACTGGACAGTAAGAAAAATGCATGTTTTTGAATTTTTAAAAATAATAAAAAGAGTCAAAAATGTCTCCAAAATTTAGAGAAAATTTTACACCATGGCAGGAGACATGTGTCCAATTTTCATCAAATTTGGAGTAGTTTTGCTATTTTATTAAAAATAAAATAGCATTTTATTAAAAATAAAATAGCAGGAGGCATAGTGCGTAGGGACCTATTTGAAAGGAAAACAAAGTTCTGGGGCCTTTTGATAACACGCAAGGAAACCCAGGGCCCAAAATGCAAAAGTCCCCGAGGCCCACGCACGATACGCGTGACTCAGGCCTGGAAGGACCTTTTTGTCATTCCTATTAATAAAAATATAAAAAGTAACACACCAAAAACACAGGATGAAAATTGCAAATACACCAAATCTCACGTGTCGATGCACGTGTCCATCATATACAGGGGAATAAATGCAAACAAAATAAACCACAGGGTCCTCTATGCAATATGTCCAAAATAAAAACAACTAAACTTGATATTACAAGACTAAATATTAACACTAAAAAGATGAGGGCCTAAGGGTAAATTACCTTTTATTTAAGCCGAGCGTCGGATGGATGCCACGTGGTGATCTGATGGTTGAGAAGAGGCGCGGCTAACCCTCGCTGATCTGACGGTCCCGATCTATCCTCCACTGATCGGACGGTGGTGGCTGCTCCTGTAGTGAACGGCTGTGATCTAATCTGGAGCTGGAGGCCTAGATGAACGGTTATGGAGGATGCTCGATGAACTCGACGCCGGCGAGTTTCGCCGGGCTCGTGCGCATGCAGGAGAGCTCCTCGCGGGCTGCTAGTGATCGGAGAAGGAACGCTTGGGCCTCCCGCGTCCGACGAACCCCTTCGATGGTGCAATGGAGCTCCAGAGAGCTCAGGCGACACCGGCGGAGGTGGAGCTGCTGCTCCAGAACTTCGAGCCCTCAGATGGGCTCGCCTTGACCTGCAAAGCACAGCAACAGACTCCTAGGTCGAGGGCAAATTGCCTCGACCCGGTTAACGGTGGTGTAGGTGGTCGGTGCGTCGAGATGAGGGGGCTCCGGTGAGGCGACGACGGTGGAGCCCCATCCTAGTTCCGTGGTGAACTGGGTTGAACGAAAGGGCGGAGAAGGTGCGCGGGGGAAGGGCGAAGGTGATGGATGACTCCGATGATCGAGACAGGGACTAGGGTGGTCGGAATCGAAGGTCGTCGGCGATGGGTCGATTTGGGCAAAATCAAAATTAGCTAAACTAAGGAAGAACTAGGGATACCTGATGGATGAGATCGACTGGGGACGAGCTGGGGAAGCTCTAGGTCCTAGCCTCGAGGGTCGTCGATGCCCGAGGCTCGAGCACCACATCTGGGCGGCGCACGGCGGCGCAACGTCGCCGGATCGATGGTCTACACGCTCCTTCCTCGCTGCGACGCCACCGGCCGACTGCTGTCACTCAGGCGAAGATGATGGAGGTCCTGGGGTGGAGAATGAATGAGCCAAAGATGCCTGAAAATGGGGGCAGAGCTCAGACTATATACGAGTGCAGGTCCGAGAAAAGAAGGTCGGGCAGGGTTCCACGAAGCGCGGATCCCAACGCGGATATGGCGGCGTGGATCTCGGATGCAGGAGGAACGATCGGAACTCGGGGCTTGGCGATTTGGCGATCGGGTCATGATGCAATAAATCCGCGAAGTCGGGTCGGGCGTGCATGACCCGTGGGTAATGGTCTAAGGGGGGAGTTGACCGGGGGGTCAACGTCCCCCCTGGACTAATCAGAGCAGGCCATGTCATAAATATTTAGAAATTCAAAATAAAATAATAAATGACTGAATTAGGAAAAACTTAAAACATAAAAATTGTTTATTTATTTATAAACTATTTTTTGTGTTTTTTAATTATTTTTTTGAAATAAAAATAAGGTATATACAATATAGTACTATGTATAGGTATATATACAATGTTGAATTTTTATATTTGATTTTTAATTATTTATTTTTGTGCATTTTATTCCCATTTTATATTTTATTTATTTATAGAATAAAATTAGGAATATTTTGATGTTTTTATTTTATTTTTATTATTTATTTACAAGGGTAAAATAATTAGTTATACACATTTATATACATGGTATATATACAATGTTCTTTTTGGGTCTTTATTTTTGTTCCTTTTATTTAATTTTTATTTTTATGGTTTTTATTTTATTTATTTACACCATGAAATATGGAGTATATACAATTTTTTATGGAAATTAATTTTTATATTTACAAGGTGAAATAAATAGGGAAGAGTGTTCTATGTACAAGGTGAATATATACAAGTGTAGAAGATATTTTTATTTCTTTTTAATTTTCTTATTTTTATTTTGATTTTGTATTTACAAATATTTACAAATATATACAAGCCTATTTTATTTTATTTTTAGAGGAAAATATTATTATTTTATTTACATGTATATTTACACATGAGCTCCCTTATCTCTCTCTACTTTGGCTTTTATGCGGTCAGGCCCATGCTGAGCCCTCCCTTGGGATTAGGTTGCACAATATTTATTCTAAATATCTCCCTCTTTTTCTTTTAATTCTTTATTCTTTTATTTTTGCACAAAAACATGCTAATTATTAGTTTTTACACAATACATGCACTTTGGTAATTATTTGTATTTACATATATCTACATGTATTTGCAAAGGTTTTTGTAGCTAAAATATAAGAATAAAGAGTGATGAATGAGTATTCATCACCCCCCTATACTTAACTTTGCTAGTCCCTTAGCAAACACTTATTTGAAAAAGAAGTGGAAAAGAAAAAGAAAAAGAAAAAGAAAAAGAGGAGAATGTACATGGATCAAGGTTGAATATTAAACTTGCCTTCATTAAATTGAAATATGGAGCTCGATCAGATATTTGGATTATTAATGTGTCGGAACCTTATTTGAACTTAATTTTAAAACTCAACAGGCTCTAAGTTCCACCAATCTATAATCAAGACTCCCCAACAATCCAAATCAGAACAAGTCACCAAACACAAACCCTGAAGACCATGAATCTTTCTTTGTACTGTGAATGTGAAGTATAAGCTCTCCACCTCATAAGTGGCAACTTGACAACCCTCCCCAACAAGGTAACTCTATGACCCCAATCTGGCCACTCTTTCCTCGAGGAGCGGGGTATTCCCTTCTAAGTTCAAGTTCAACCGGCTCAAGAAGAGGGGGAAGAAGAGAATGGACCATGGCTAGTGTAGCCATGTATCCTTGGGAGCTCAACCAGTGTAGCCAAGTCTCCCTGCTGCAAGCTACATAAGGTGGGACATGATTCTCAAGCTTTGCTTATTTGCACTATATACATACTCCGGTGGGATTATCATTTTCTATCAGACCCACCACTTTTTTGGAGTTATTTTCTTTTTGCATTTTTTTCAAGTGCATCTATACAACATATACATGTGCAGCATATATACAAGAAGTTTTTCCTCTTGAGCCAGTAGACTATCCCTCTTTTGAAGCATTATTGCAACCCACAACTCCTGTCGTTAGACCTCATGGCAACCAGACCAAGTTGAGACGCACTTCCTTCACTAAAAGAAGAAGAGAGGTTCCGCCTAGACTGCCCTCATATGCTACCCCAAGTCAAGGAAGACTGCCTCCTCACCACCTCATCCGTAGAGAGCTCGGTGCTAAGTGTGGTGTCCAAGTAAAGCCATTGTCTATATGAGTCATGTGTGTGTTGTTAAGTGTTCTACTTAGGCTCATTGAGATGACATGTGATCATAGCCTAGTGGACTCAAAGAATTAAGTCTCCATGGACCTAAAAGCCTTAACCCTAAGCCCTATAAGGTTCCTTTTAGAATTAGGTGGATTAAGATCTTAATCAAGCTCCATTTCCCAATTTAATTCCAGGCTAGTTTAGATGTCAACTATAATCCAGGAAAAACTATATACATATATATATACAAAGATACTATTTACACAATATTTACAATCATGCAAAAAATTTTGAAAAATGTTTTGAAATCATGGATGTATGCATGAATGCAAGTTTTGCAAAATATTTACACATATTTACACAAGATTTTTGCAAACTTTGATTTTCAAAATATTTTGGAAAAATTTTGTACTATATACATAATTTTGTTATGCACATATTTACACAAACTTTACACAAAAAGTTTTTGAAAACATTTTTACAAAAATAATTTGTACACTAGCTATGTATGTGCAAATAAAAGAATGATTATTTACAGGAAAGAAATTTTAATTTTTATGGATTTTAGGTTAGGCTTTTAGCCAATTTTATTTATTAACACACTCACACAAAGTACGAGTTATGGCTAGAGTATATATGAAATATATACACATCCCCCTATACTTAGCTCGAACGATGTCCTCAGAGTCAAGAGCGATGAAGAAGACATAACTCGTGCTTAGTATAGGGAAGTGAAAAGGAAGGCTATATACAAAGACGAATGAATGAATAAAAATCAAGAGAGTCTCGGCTTTTCCTCCTATACTTAGGATCAAATAATCCTAAGTATAGCAAGCTGTACACAAAGGGAAAACCGAGTGGAGAATGTACAGGGTCTACCCCCCCATACTTAGGGTAAAATATCCCTAAGTATAGGCAGCAAAAACATGGGTAAAATGAATCAAAAGAAATACCCAAAGGTCCTACATCCCCCTTATACTTAGGGTAAAGTACACCCTACATATAGCATAATCAAAAGATGAAGAAAGGGATGTGGGACTAAAGAATGTAATGATATGGACATCTGGATCTATACAGGTCAGAAGAACAGTGATAATCAGGCGTGAGATGCAATAGATGTGAGTCAAGAGACCACATCTCATGCAAAATGAATAGGGGCAACATCAACGACCTGCGGCTCATGATCTAGAAATGGCTTGAGCCGCTGGCCGTTCACTCGAAAGGTACTCTCAGAAGACAACTCAGATATGTCAATGCTACCGTTGTCGTGTACCTTTCTCACTAGATATGGGCCCTTCCATTTGCTCTGTATCTTCCCTGGAAATAGACGAAGCCTAGCATCAAACAACCATACTCTCTTTCCAGGCTCAAAATGCTTGTGGCTGATATGAGAATCATGCCATTCCTTCACTCTCTCCTTGTACTGCAGGCTGTTTGAGAAGGCGGTATCTCTAAGCTCCTCCAAGGCTGCTAACTCTGCCCTCCTCTGTCTCCTACACTAGCTGGATCCATAAGAATATCCGTGACTGCCCAAAGTGACATGTGTCTCAGCACAACAGGTAAATGGCACGGCTTGCCATTTACGAGGCGAAAGGGAGATGTGCCCAAAGGTGTCTTGAAAGACGTCCTATATGCCCACAAGACCGAGTCCAAAAGCTATGACCAATCCTTTCGGTCAGGGCGGACGACTTTCTACAAAATAGTCTTGATCTCCATGTTTGACATCTCGGCTAGACCATTCGTCTGAGGATGGTATGGAGTGGCAACTCGATGGTCTATGCCGAACTCGCTAGCAAGGGCCTTCACCTGGTCGTTGATGAAATGAGACCCCCCATCAGAAATCAATACTCGTGGTACCCCGAACTGTGTAATGATGTGCTTCCTCAAAAATATGCAAAATGTCTTGGCATCAGCGGTTTGGGCGGGGATGGCCTCAACGCAACGACTCACATAATCAACGGCCAACAGAATGTACTCAAATCCCTGACTCTTAGGGAATGGACCCATGAAATCGATGCCCCATGCGTCAAAAACCTCACAGAAGTGAATGGGCTACATCGGCATCATATCACGCTGTCCACAAGTACCCATCCTCTGATAATCAGTACACCTCTTCACGAACTCATCAGAGTCCTTGAAGAGGGTAGGCCACCACAGACCGGATTGGAGCACTTTCTGTGCCGTTCTCCTCCCAGAGTGATGTCCTCCTGCCTCCAGCTTGTGGCAGTAAGTGAGGACGCTATGGTGCTCCTCCTGAGGAATGCACCTACGCCAGACGCTATCCCCTCCTTTGTGGTAAAGGATGGGATCCTCCCAGTGGTAGGACTTGGCATTCGCGAGGAAGGTCTCAAGCCTCTGTCTGGGCCAATCTTGTGCAATATTCTTAGCAACAAGAAAGTTCACAATATCGGCACACCATGGGAGAGAGGTGATAGCAAGGATCGCCTCATCTGGGAAGGTCTCACAAATAGGGTCAATCTGCTCAGAATCCTCAAGATGCTCTAATCGGGAGAGATGATCCGCCACCACATTCTTGACTCCAGGCTTATCCTTGATCTCAATGTCGAACTCCTGGAGTAGAAGGATCCATCTGGTCAGTCTGTCCTTGGCATCCTTCTTTGCCATGAGGTACCTGATGGCGGTGTGATCTGTGTACAGGGTCACTCTAGATCCAATAATATATGATCTGAACTTATCTAGGGTGAATACTACGGCTAGCATCTCCTTCTCTGTGACTGTGTAGTTCCGCTGCGTGGAATCCAATGTGCGGCTAGCGTAGTGGATAACAAATGGAACTCCATCCCTCCTCTGTCCCAGCACGTCCCCCACAGTAAAATCGGAGGCATCCGTCGTGATCTCGAATGGGAGAGACCAATCAGGTGGCTGGAGAACAGGAGCCTCAATAACACATTTCTTGAGAGTCTCAAAGGACGAAAGACACTTGTCATCGACAAGGAACTCGGTGTCTTTCGTCAATAGGTCAGTCAACGGCCGGGCAATCCTACTGAAATCATGAATGAATCGTCGGTAGAAACCGACGTGCCCCAGGAATGACCGTAATTGCCGCAAATTGGACGGTGGTGCTAGTTTTCTAATGACATCTACCTTAGCCGGATCAACCTCCATGCCCCTGTTGGAGATGATATGGCCAAGAACCGTCCCTTGAGTCACCATGAAGTGACTCTTCTCCCAAGATAACACCAAGTGAACCTCTATACATCGCTGAAGTACTCGGTCTAGGCAGTCAAGACAGGAGTCGAATCCGTCGCCGTAAACCGAGAAATCATCCATGAAGACCTCCAAGCACTCCCCTACCATGTCCGAAAAGATCGACAACATGCATCTCTGAAAGATCGCAGGGGCATTGCATAGCCCAAATGACATGCGTCGGAAGGTGTATGTGCCGAAGGGACAGGTAAAGGTGGTCTTGTCCTGGTCCTCGGGAGCGATGGCCACCTGGTTGTAGCCCGAGTACCCATCCAGAAAACAGTAGTGGCTCTTCCCCGCTAGTCTCTCAATGATCTGATCTACAAAGGGCAGGGGGAAATGATCCTTCTTGGTGGCCTGGTTGAGTCTCCTGTAATCAACGCAGACCCGCCAAGAAGTGGGTACCCGTGTAGCAATCTCCTCTCCAGACTCACTGATCACTGTAGTGATGCCCGTCTTCTTGGGCACCACATGAAAAGGGCTAACCCACTTGGAGTCAGAGATGGGGTAGATAAAATCGGCGCTCCACCATTTCGAAATCTCCTTCATGACAACCTCTCTCAGATTCGGGTTCAGTTGCCGCTGGAATTCACGCGACGGCTTCGCCTCATCCTCGAGATATATATGGTGGGAGCACAGGGCCGGACTTATCCCCTGGAGATCTGCTACGCTCCATCCTATCGCCTTGCGGTTCTTTTCAAGAACCCCCATCAGACGGGATTCCTGCTTTCCAGTCAAATCGGCGGAGATAATGACTGGGTACATCTCATGCCCACCCGCAAGGAACCTATACTTCAGCGACGCAGGAAGCGGCTTCAGCTCTGGACAACTGGGTGCTGGTGGATCTGGCCTCTGAAAACTCTGCGTGAACGCTGCCAAATCTGCATGGGAGAACTGAAACTCTCTATCACTCTCAAAAACTGGAGAAGGCTGCCCTGCTGGACTGTCTCTGCTCTGCTCGGCATCCACCTCCTCCCTATCTGCAGGCTCAGTGGAAGTCAGGTCTGGCATGTAATCATCACAATCTGCCCAATCAGGATATGACTCCGAGGGACCTGTGTCATCCAAGGTGGCATCAGTACCACCATCATCACAAGAATCAGTCTCGTGGTCGAGAACCGGCTCTGCTGCCTCAAAAGTATCATGAACCAGGAATGTGCTCTCCAAGCTCTCCTCTACGGTTGTCTCTGCATCAGCGGAATCTGAAAGTGAGAGGATGGCCTGTGCTGCTGGGTCTGCCCAAACTGCCTCATCGTTTGTGATCACAAAGTCACAGTCCTGGTGGATGTCTAGCCCTGCATCTGTCAGCTGCTCTGTGTCTGAAGTGGTCTCTGAGCATGCTCTGTCTCTGGCTCTGCTGTCCTCGACCGTCTCTATTTGTACACTTTCGCTCTCGACGCGAAAGTATACCTTCCCGCTATCATGGTCGGCCACTGCCTTGGCTGTGGCCAAGAACGGGCGACCGAGAATGATGGGGGTATCAGTCACTGAATTAGGGATCTCCATGTCCAACACTACGAAGTCCACGGGGAATTGCAGGCCCTGAATCGTGACGACAACGTCTCGCAACAACCCCTTCGGCCTTTTGACAGATCGATCAGCAAACTGAAGGACTGTCCTACTTTGTCTAAGAGTGCCCAGCTCGAAGCAGTCGAGAAGGGCTGCCGGAAGTAGGTTGATCGACGATCCGTTGTCTAATAGAGTGCGGTCGAACCTCTGCTCACTGATATGGCATCTGACATATGGGGCTCCTGAATCTGGCCTCTTGGCCGACAGATGGTTCTGGATCGCGAAACAAGTGGCTCTCATCATCACATGAATCTCTGAGTGGTGGTTCCTCCTCTTCCTCCTGACTGTAGTCCTGTCTCTAAGGGAACGCTGAAGAAGAGGGATGTGCTGCAAAGCCTCCTGAAGAGTCAGCTGAATGTTGAAACGATCTATAATCTGCTGGCTGAACTCTTCCTGCTCTCTCTTTTTGGGATTTTCATTTTTCTTCCCCTTCCCCATCTGAAGGACTCTAGGGAAGGGGATCACAGGGTCCTTCTCAGATGAAGGACTAGGAAAGGGTCTAGACGGTTCGACGATCGGATCCACACATACATCATGCACCATAGTGGGACCATAAGAAAATAAACCCTTTTCTTTTTTCACAGAAGTGTTCCGAGATACATCAGTAACAGGAAAAACAATAGGAATCTCAGAAGACTTGGTGGCATCAGCACCACCATCGGTTGGTAGACGAGCGGCCTCAGTACCGCGCTCTGGCTCGGTAGCATGGGTGGCCTCAGTACCACCTCCTCGAACTGGTGAAACGGTGGCCTCAGTGCCGTCGGTGGGATCAGCATCCGTGGTGGCATCAGTACCACCGTCATCATCTCTAGCGGCCACAATACCGCTCTCCTCCTCGCTTGGCGCTCTGGATGTATCCTCAGGGTGTCGCTCAGACGAGTCGCCGCCTGCTGGCATCCTACCGCTCCTAAGTGTGACAAAATCAGTATCAAAAACATATGCAGACATATCACCAAAAGTATCACTCGGAGTGGCATACTCAGTACAAGCTACCTGCTCAGATTTCCTCTTCAGGTTGTTGGGATTCGGCTCAATCTGGGCAGGGATGGCGGCCTTCCCTCTCACGATGTCCCGCATCTCCTGGCGGAACTCATCCATCTCCCGTCGAAAAGTAGCATGCAGATCTGTGAGAAGGCGGGCTATATCATCCAAGGCGGGGCTCTCATAAGATGGCCCATGAGAACCCGACGGGTAGCCTCTCTGGTAGTGAGGTTGCTGGTGCTGTGGATGAGAGGGGTAGGAATGTGGCTGATGTTGCTGTTGGTGAGGCTGATCACGCCTCCAAGACTGTCCCTGCTGATAGGGACGAGGACCATACTGCGGTGACTGTTGTGGCTGTGGCTGTGTATAGGCTGGGGGCTGTTGTTGCTGGTGATCCCTCTGATGGATGTACTGGGGTGGCGGGAGCACTGCCAGAGGCTGATCCGGCTGGTATACCTCCATCTGCATGTCTGGAGACGGCGGTGACTGGTAGGTGGGATGCGGCTGCTGGTACGGCTCCGCCTGTATAAGGTGAACCTGTCTAGGCTGCTGGTGGGAGCTGGAGCATTGGGACGAGCTGTTGCTGCTACTCGGATCGCCTCGTACATGAAGACGAGGATGTGAAGCTGTCTGTGCCTCCTGGAGACACATGAGTTGTGTCTTCATGTCACTCAGAGTCGGTGCCATCTGCTCCATCTGCGTGATGCCCTGGCACTGCTTCTTCTCTATGATCTCCATCCGGTCCATCTTCTCGCTGATAATCCCCATGTCTGCGGTTGTACTCTCTGCATATGCTGTTGCCGCGGACGAACTGGAAGGACCAGCGTCGACCCGTGCTATCCTCTGGTACTGCACGGTCTGTGGTTGTTGGGGTCTGCCCTGAGTGTACAATCGGGTCTGGGACATCACCATATAGTTCTCAGCCATCTCCTCGTAGATGGCCCAGACCTGATCGTGATCCTTGGCGAAGTAAGACCCGCCACAAGAAGCGTTCACCAAGCCCTGAAGCTCTGGTGTCAGCCCGTTGAAAAAGCTCTGTACAAGATTCGGCTTGGAAATGTCGTGGTGCGAGCATCTATCAGTCAGCTCTCTGAACCTCTCCCATGCCTCGTGAAACTGCTCGTTGGGGAGCATGGAGAAGTTGCTGATAAGGGCTCTAGCGCCGTTCGTCTGCCCGAGTGGATAGTACTTATGCAAGTACTCGGTACGAAGCTGCTCCCAAGTGTGGACGAACTTCCCCAAATGATTCAGCCAGGTGGCTGCTCTGTCATCTAAGGAGAAGGGGAAGGCAATCATCCTGATGGTATCCTAGTCCACCTGACGGTCGTGGACGGTGCTGTAGATCATCAAAAACTCCTGGAGGTGGAGATGGGGCTCCTCTGTGGCGAGCACATGGAAACGGGGGAGGAGCTGCAAAGTGTTTGGGGGGAACTTGAAGTCCCCCACGATGGCTGGTAGAACAACCCAATGGTGCATCAGTGTCGATCCGGGGTTGTGTAACTCCCGCATCGGTCTCGATGGATCTGCTGCGGCTGCTGCTGCTGCTGCGGCTGCTGCCGCGACCTCATCAGGTATCCTCGGCCCGTCTCTACGCTGCTCTCCCTCTGCTCTCATCTGCTCCATCTCGCACCTCATATCTAACATGAATGCTCCATGATCCCTCGATTACTGTTGCACTGTCTCGAGGGAGGCAATCAGGGTGGAGTTGATCGCACCCTAGTCCAGAACGAAATGCTCATGCTGCGGACCTCTAGTGTGATCGTCAGAACTGCCGGCCATCGTCTCTGCAAAATCAAAACATCCAAACTCAGGTGCCGATAAATCATCTGGTTGTCTCTCCTCTGGCACTGGTATCTCGGTCTCAGAAGAAGGGGGATCGAGGGGGAACAGGGTGGAGTCGTACTCGAGTTCGGAGAGCGGGTCTCGGCTCTCACGAACCAACCTAGATGAGCGGGTAGACGCACCCGAAAGCGGTGCAGCCAGAGGCTTCCTAAGAGATCGTCTGCCCATCATCTCGATGTGGCGAGTAAGGCGGATGAGATCTGGAAACAACTATGATCACAAGCAAACCCCAATTCACCAACGCAATGCGAGCTGAAGACCGTAAAGGCTCGGTTAATTTATCTTGTCAATTTTTATTTTGGTGATCAGTTAGGATATCAGAGCGATTACGTGACCTGTTGGGATACCCGATATTTTCCCAACCGACTGTCCCATACAGAAATAGTCGGTAATCAATCGAGAAGAATATCGGAGGGCTCTACCTAGTGTTCGGGGTCACTCTCTCGCACAATCAAACCAGACAATGAGGGGGTTGCTCTCCCCAAGACAAGTTTTTAAGTGAGGTGTCTTTTAGGGTCGATAGTGTTAGCAGTCCCAATTTTTATTGTTTTTCTTTTTAGGTATTTTTCAATAAAAACCAAATCTCCTAACGAATTTTCGATTCTCCTGGTTATTAAGTTAAAAACAGGGGGAGAAGACGAAAAAGCCGATGCGCGATGAAATCAATGATGCATGCAGAGTAAGAAATGTGTACCTGACTCCAGCAGTCTACATGCAAGATGATCCGCACAGAATTGAAAGACAGAAATAAAACTACCTAAATGGTGCAAGCGGAAAACCGAGTCCCTAAACAGGCAATTTCTACTCGAAAGAACCGTCTAGCTGGTCACCAGCCTCCGATCCAAAGGGTCCGGTCTCGATCTATCCCTCCTCCCGACAAATCGGGTTCAGGAGCAGCACTTGGCAGGACAGGCTGCGGCACGTAGGCTCGAAGGAAGCAAGTCAGCAATTTTTATTAATCTTTTATTTGTAGGTCCAAATTACCGTACTATAGGAACATGCAATTATATTAGGGTGTTTGGATCCTATGAGCTACGTCACAATCAAACAGAAATTCTTAAGTCTAGTGGCTCGAGAAAACCGTGAGAAACCGGAAAAGGCAACGAAAAACAAAAACCGCGTAAAAAGCTGCGAAAAAAACCGAACTAGCTAATGGGTCCCCTGAGCACACCGGTGCTCAGCGAAACAGACCCGAGAGAGTCTAAGTCCAAGTCTGAGTTGTCCCTGTATTATTACAACAAATCAAATGTTGCTGAAATAAAACCTAATATGAGCTACTCTAATCCTCCCACACTCAGCTGCTCCTCACGCTCTCCTGTAACTCCGTGCAGAAGGGAGCCGCCTCCGAATCTCGCGGTTGCGCCGGCTACTCGAGAGTCGCCGCCTTGGTCCTCGGGCCCTCGTAAGAAAATAGACGAGTGTCACAGACCAGATAAAATAGAGCAACTAAAATAAAATGAAGCAAACATGGTATATATGCAGAAAATAAAAAACAAAATATAAAGTAAACAAGCAAAAGAAAACAAAAACAAAAATAGAAATAAAAGAAAATAAAATAAAATAAAATAAAATAAAAATAAAAGCTGCGAAGAGTCGCGAACTCAGAAAGAGACGTGGAAAGCCGCGAAAAAGAAAACGAAATAAAACGAAAATCAAAACAGACTACTAAGCCGTGCTCACCGGCAATGGCGCCATTCTGATGAGCGCAAAAACCCCAAGCAACCAAGGTAAAGGTATAGCTAAGGTCGTTACGACCTCAGTCGCTCGGGTGGCTCAACGAGAAAAATATCAGACCACCAAACGAAAGCAAAAATCGGTGAAAATCAAGGTAGCGGTCTCGCTATTAGATTAACCTGGTATAGCGATTAGGGTCGAACACAAGGAGCACGTGATGGCCTCGCGGCCTACGAAGTAGTCAGAAATAATGAAAAATAAAAGACAAATATTTTTGGTGGGTTTTTAATAATTTTTATATTTTTTGGATTTTTAAATTAGTAAAGAAAATAAGAAAACAAATAAACAAGCAACTTGGACGAATTATTTAACTACTCAAAATTCTTCCAAAAATTCAAATAAAAATGTTTTTATGTTTTTTTTATAATTTTCTATGTTTTTGGTTAATTTTTGGGGTTTTCTGATTTTTATGGAATTTTATAAAAATAAAACAAGACAAGAAAGGAGTGCTGATGTCCAGTCAGACTTGGAGGGCCAAAATAAAATATATAATGGCCCTATCTAAGGTTGGAGGTACTTTTCCTGTAAAGTGTGAAATGCAAGGAAAATTTAAGCACTGGTTTTATTAATTTTTGTTTTTTCAATTATTTATTAGATTTTTTATGAGGTTTTCAATGTTTTTTAATTTTTATAGTTTTTATAAATCTAAAAATGACCAAAATTGGTCAGAAAATCAAACACAGCCAAACAAACCATATCTATTTTTTTGTAATTTTTAAATGTGTTTTAATATTTTTTTTGTGATTTTTAGAACTAGACAGTAAGAAAAATGCATGTTTTTGAATTTTTAAAAATAATAAAAAGAGTCAAAAATGTCTCCAAAATTTAGAGAAAATTTTACACCATGGCAGGAGCCATGTATCCAATTTTCATCAAATTTGGAGTAGTTTTGCTATTTTATTAAAAATAAAAACCAAGGCACAGTGCAGAGGGACCTATTTGAAAGGAAAACAAAGTTCTGGGGCCTTTTGATAACACACAAGGAAACCCAAGGCCCAAAATGCAAAAGTCCCCGAGGCCCACGCACGATACGCGTGACTC
This sequence comes from Ottelia alismoides, assembly GCA_037367405.1. Taxonomy (NCBI): domain Eukaryota; kingdom Viridiplantae; phylum Streptophyta; class Magnoliopsida; order Alismatales; family Hydrocharitaceae; genus Ottelia; species Ottelia alismoides. The sequence continues at coordinate 424,201 of JAZKJV010006086.1, forward strand.
AGGCCTGGAAGGACCTTTTTGTCATTCCTATTAATAAAATGTAAAAAGTAACACGCCAAAAACACAGGATGAAAATTGCTAATACACCAAATCTCACGTGTCGATGCACGTGTCCATCATATACAGGGGCATAAATGCAAATAAAATAAACCACAGGGTCCTCTATGCAATATGTCCAAAATAAAAACAACTAAACTTGATATTTACAGGACTAAATATTAACACTAAAAAGATGAGGGCCTAAGGGTAAATTACCCTTTATTTAAGCCGAGCGTCGGATGGATGCCACGTGGTGATCTGACGGTTGAGAAGAGGCGCGGCTAACCCTGGCTGATCTGACGGTCCCGATCTATCCTCCACTGATCGGACGGTGGTGGCTGCTCCTGTAGTGAACGGCTGCGATCTAATCTGGAGCTGGAGGCCTAGATGGACAGTTATGGAGGATGCTCGATGAATTCGACGCCGGCGAGTTTTGCCGGGCTCGTGCGCGTGCAGGAGAGCTCCTTGCGGGCTGCTAGTGATCAGAGAAGGAACGCCTGGGCCTCCCGCATCTGACGAACCCCTCCGATGGTGCAACGGAGCTCCGGAGAGCTCAGGCGACACCGGCGGAGGTGGAGCTGCTGCTCCAGAACTTCGAGCCCTCAGATGGGCTCGCCTTGACCTGCAAAGCACAGAAACAGACTCCTGGGTCGAGGGCAAAGTGCCTCGACCCGGTTAGCGGTGGTGTAGGTGGTCGGTGCGTCGAGATGAGGGGGCTCCGGCGAGGCGACGGCGGTGGAGCCCCAATCCCAGTTCCGTGGCGAACTGGGTTGAACGAAAGGGCGGAGAAGGTGCGTGGGGGAAGGGCGAAGGTGATGGATGACTCCGATGACCGAGACAGGGACTAGGGTGGTCGGAATCGAAGGTCGGCGACGATGGGTCGATTTGGGCGAAAATCAAAATTAGCTAAACTAAGGAAGAACTAGGGATACCTGATGGATGAGATCGACTGGGGACGATCTGGGGAAGCTCTAGGTCCTAGCCTCGAGGGTTGTTGATGCCCAAGGCTCGAGCACCACGTCTGGGCAGCGCACGGCGGCGCAACGTCGCCGGATCGATGGTCTACACGCTCCTTCCTCGCTGCGACACCACCGGCCGACTGCTGTCACTTAGGCGGAGATGATGGAGGTCCTGGGGTGGAGAATGAATGAGCCAAAGATGCCTGAAAATGGGGGCGGAGCTCAGACTATATATGAGTGCAGGTCCGAGAAGAGAAGGTCGGGCAGGGTTCCACGAAGCGCGGATCCCAACACGGATATGACGGCGTGGATCTCGGATGCAGGAGGAACGATCGGAGCTCGGGGCTTGGCGATTTGGAGATCGGGTCATGACGTAATAAATCCGCGAAGTCAGGTCGGGCGTGCATGACCCATGGCTAGTGGTCCTAGGGGGAGTTGACCGGGGGGTCAACGTCCCCCGTGGACCAATCAGAGCAGGCCATGTCATAAATATTTAGAAATTCAAAATAAAATAATAAATGGCCGAATTAGGAAAAACTTAAAACATAAAAAATGTTTATTTATTTATAAACTATTTTTTTGTGATTTTTAATTATTTTTTTGAAATAAAAATAAGGTATATACAATATAGTGCTATGTATAGGTATATATATAATGTTGAATTTTTATTTTTTATTTTTAAATTTTTATTTTTGTGCATTTTTATTCCCATTTTATATTTTATTTATTTATAGAATAAAATTAGGAATATTTTGATGTTTTTTTTTTATTTTTATTATTTATTTACAAGGGTAAAATAATTATTTATACACATTTATATACATGGTATATATACAATGTTCTTTTTGGGTTTTTATTTTTGTTCTTTTTATTTAATTTTTATTTTTATGGTTTTTATTTTATTTATTTACACCATGAAATGGAGTATATGCAAATTTTTATGGAAATTAATTTATATATTTACAAGGTGAAATAAATAGGGAAGAGTGTTATATGTACAAGGTGAATATAAACAAGTGTAGAAGATATTTTTATTTCTTTTTAATTTTATTATTTTTATTTTTATTTTGTATTTACAAATATTTACAAATATATACAAGCCCATTTTATTTTATTTTTAGAGGAAAATATTATTATTTTATTTACAGGTATATTTACACATGAGCTCCCTTATCTCTCTCTACTTTGGCTTTTATGCGGCCAGGCCCATGCTGAGCCCTCCCTTGGGATTAGGTTGCTCAATATTTATTCTAAATATCTCCCTCCTTTTCTTTTAATTCTTTATTCTTTTATTTTTGCACAAAAACATGCTAATTATTAGTTTTTACACAATGCATGCACTTTGGTAATTATTTGTATGTACATATATCTACATATATTTGCAAAGGTTTTTGTAGTTAAAATATAAGAATAAAGAGTGATGAATGAGTATTCATCAGGAACCAAATTTAAAACACAACATCCTTCGAGAGTCACAGAAATCGATTCAAACCACCTCAATATCCAGGTCAGAACTAGCCTACATCATACTCAAATCCTTATGACTATGAAGCTGACTTGTATAGTGTAAGTGATAGTGGCTCTCCCCAACTGAAATGATAAAAGAATTGATTTCTCCAAAATGACAACCCAATGATTCCCCAATCCAGCAACCCTTTCCTCGAGAAGCGGGGTATTCCATTCTAAATTCAAGTAGCATCTAACTCAAGAGGAGGGGGTGAAGAGAAGAGTGGACGGTAGCCAATGTAGCTACCTATCATGAGATGCATGACCAGTGCAGTCAAGTCATCCAGCTACATGCTCAGATGGTATAACTTTGAAGCTCAAGCTTGCTTATTGACTATAAAACATATATACATACTCTGGCAGGCATTTTTATTTTCAATCATGTCTGTCCACTTTTTTGGAGTTTTTTTAATACTATATACAACAACATTTACATAAGAAGTTTTTTCTCTTGAGCCAGAAGACTATCCCTCTTTTGAAGCCTTATTGCAACCCACACGCTCCTGTCTTCAGACCTCATGGTTACTGGATCGGGTTGGGGTGCACTTCCCTCCCTAGACGAGGACAAATGTTTCCACTCATGTGCATCTCAAACCAGAAAATCCATTCCCCTCACCACTCTAATTGAGTTGAGCCAAGTGAAAGGTGCAAGTGTCGAAGTTAGGTCACGCCCGACAAGAGTCATGTGTGTGTCTCGAAAAGTTCTAGTTAGTCAGTTGAGGTGACTTGAACCCAGCCCTGAGTCTCAAAAAATTAAGTTCCAATGGACCTGAAGTACCTTAAATCTAGTTCCCATAAGGTTCCAGTGAAATTAGGTGCAGTAAGGTCCAATCAAGCTCCAATCTTAGACTTTATTTGGACTAGTTCAATCATCAAGCTCAATTCGAAAAGAATGCTAATTCTATGTACAATGCAGAAAAATGATGCAATTTTCAAAGAATTTACAAGTAAACAGAATTTTTGGCACAAGGATATAAAATATGTACAACTATTTACATGGGCATGCCTCTTTTATTTATTTACAAGAACTAAAAGTTTGAAGAATTTACAGGTTGAATAATGTTTATTATTATAGGTATGCATATATAATTGGTAAAGAATTTTTATTTGTATGTATATATTTATTTTGTGTATGTATATAAATATTTAAATTTAGTGATGCATATATTCCTCAATCTTATTTGAAAATAATTTTGAAAACTATAGTACACAATAGTTTTTGTAAATATTTACAAATATTTAAAATCCATTTTGCAAAGTTTTTTCAAACAGTATATATACATTTTCAAGATATTTTTACAACCATTTTCAAAACTACTTGCAAAAATTTTTCAAAATATTTTATTTCACTCAAAGAAAAGAAATTTTATGAATCCAAACATGTTTTTACAAAGGTTGAAAACATTTTACAAAAATTTTTCCAAATGAGTCAAACCATTTTTCAAATCATTTTGCAAACATATTTTTAACCTGATTTATTTATCGGTATATACAAAAAGAATTTAAGGAATAATATGCATTGTTTTATTATTAATTTAATGAATTGTATATATATGTATAGTATTTTAGCCATATTTGTTTCTAATGATACGAAAGTACGAGTTATGGATAAAGTATATACATGATATATACGACCCCCCCTATACTTAGCTTGAGCTATGTCTTCATAGATCGAAAAGAAAAAGAGAAGACATAACTCGTACTTGGTATGGAAAAGCCTGTACTATAACCACGACATACGAAATGAAAGAATGAAGAAAAAATAAATAAGAAGTTGACCATCCCCCTATACTTAGGATCAAGTAATCTTAAGTATAGCATGTTGTACATAAGGCAGGGAGGATCAAGGGTGAGAATAAACAGATCACAGCGCGGTCTTTCTCCCCTTATACTTAGGGTGATCCCTAAGTATAGTAGAGCAAATCAACAAGAGGGGAGATAATGGAGGGGATCAAAGAATGAAAGAACTCAGGGTGCACCCCCTATACTTAGCACAAAGTACGTCCTAAGCATAGAAAACTGACAAAAAGGGGCGACACTTCTTTCGACAGGAAAAAGAAAAATAAAGACGAAAAGAAGAAAATAAGAAAAGATATATGAAGATAGATGAAAAGATCGCAGAGAATGTACGCATCACTCCCCCTATACTTAGGGTAAAAGATTCGTGAATATAAGCAACGACAGGAATGATGAAACAGAACGGAGAAAGAAGAACACGGGGTACGCCCCTCTATACTTAGGGTAAGATATCTCTAAGTATAGACACACGGATATGGAAAAAGATCTAGGGTACATATGACATACAGGAGAATGGTGAAGTACAGGACAGTTTCTGGTAAGCGAATACCGTACTCTTATCATCGTATCCCTGTGAGAACGAAAACGCAGTCAGAAAGCAAAGAGACACCCAAATATACACCCAAGTGAGTCTCAGCTATCGGGGAAAACATATAGAAAACTAAATCGAGAACCGATAGAGTGAAGTAGATCATCGGCTCATAAGAAAGGAATGAGAGATCGGAGTTGATATTGTACGACATGGAGGAAGAATGAGCAGTATAGATTCCTCCAAGTCAATCATGGTCTCATAGAGGTACAAAAAGTGAGGAACATGAGACTCTCTATTCAGCATGGTATCTGGTGGTCACAAGTCAGAAGGTCACAAGAACACACCGAACACCACAATACATGGCTCAACCCTGCGAGGGTCATCAAGGTGAGCAGACTCATACGAGTCAGAGATCTCAGAATAATAAAAAGACTCAGCTTCATGCTACAATAGATCGGAGACACAACTAGAGAGGAGACTGAGTACACATGTCAGAAGACTCGGCTTCGTGCTCCACAAAATAGGAGACGCCAGAAGTGAAACCTAGTACCTACAAAATGATGTATCCTCTCGTAGATAACCCTCAACGAGTGGTACATACTAGTCAACAAATAATAAGACAGAGATCACCATTACGAGGGTCATCGAAGTGAGCCGACTTAAAGGAGTCAGATCCATCAGACGAATCAGCATAAGCGGTCTCGGTAGGCGACAAATCGGCTACCAACAAAAGAGACTGGCAGATCTAGAAAATGTGGCAGTGTTCTGCAGATAACCTTCGGGGAGCATACTGCCAACTATACAGAGAATAATAAGAGAGAGAGAGATAGATAGCTCTTCATTGCGAGGATCGTAAAGGAGAGCGGCTCAGATGAGTCAAGATAGAGCAGTACTGCGATCCAACATATCAGATATACAACATGGCACCGAGACTGAAAGCATATCAGACGACTCGGTTCTGTGCTCCAATCAGATTGGAGACACAATCAACAAGCGGAACCAAGCGTAAAGAACGTGTTGCATCCACCCGCAGTTAGTCCTCAGGGAGTAATGCAAACTAAGTAGTAAATATTGGAACAGATATCAACCTTACGAGGGTCGTCAAGGTGAGGGGACTCAAAGGAGTCAGACAGATTGGTCTGGATAGACGACAGATCGGCTGCCCAGCAGAGGAGACCGAAAGATCGAGAAAATCACATAGTCTCCTGGTGATGATTACATATTATGCTGGTATAATACCATACGAATTACTTGATAAATCCCATTAATATCCGACACATACTCCTCAATACCACTTAATCCATATATTATTTATTCTACAAATACAATGGGAAAACCACCTCTAAAAAGCACAATTAATTTATACCACATTTCAATCATTCAATTAATCATTAAATACTTTATGTATCCAAACAAAAATTGCATGGTCATTAAATAAAACATCACTTTCAAACCACACACATTTATCCATCCAATTTGATTTACACATTCTCTTAACATTTTATCTTGGAAAGGAAAAAAGGAGGATATGTTGTGAAATTTTTCCAATCCATGCATCTCATAAATGGCCTCTCCCTTCCCCATGCATGGAGCCCCCACCACACACCCCTTCCAACGTAATATACAATGCATGAATACCCTCTTTATTTCTCTCTCTTGACTATGCATTATTTATCGCCATGCATATGTCTCCCACGCATGAATGTATTTATTTCTTTTGTCTTTATGTGCATGAGATGAAGACCCTTCAAAGGCCAAAGGATGCATATAACATCTATAAAAGGAGGAGTCCCCCAAGGCATCAGGGGACTAAGGAGATCTCTTCCCCGATGCACCTTCTCTATCCCACTCGCTGCTCTCTCTCTCTCTCTCTCGCAAGGTAGCTCTCCCCCGCACCCTCTTCCTCGCGTAGTCAGCAACTCCAGCTCGTGGCCTCCTCTTCCTCGACACTGCCACCAACTCCAGCCAACCCGTGATCAGCCCACGCATCTTCCCCGCGCAATCCACGTGTGCGATCAACCCACACGCCTTTGTCGTCACTGCCTCCTCGCGCACGTATCTTGCAAGCCGTGCATCCGTCTCCGCCATCGTCATCATTGTCTTCATTCTAGATCTTAATAGAGAAGCATTTCTTTTTCTTCCTTGTGCAGCTTGTATTTTATTGCATTAGTCAGTTTTGTTTAAGTCGAATTGGAGAGAAACAACTCTCATTTTGTAAGCTCTCTTGCAGTTGATTTGGTTTAAGTTGAGCTTGAAAGCATTTTTTTATTTTGTAAGATCTCTCTTATCAAGTCTATGTTTTCTTTAAATATATGCATTGCAAGTCTTATATATCATTATTCTTCTTGAAACAATGCAACTGTCATCTCATTTCCTCCATCTTAATCTACGATTCAACTCCTATTTTCTTATTTAGTTGCACTCATACCCTCTTTCGTTTATTTCAAGTTCTAACAAATATTTTCACCGTAGATTACATTTTACACTCAAAATCTCTTTAACATAATTTTCCTTTTATCGCAATATATTAGAATTTTAATCAATTTGAAAGAAGAACAAAAATTGTGAGTTTATTTTGTCCCTGCGGATACGAACCTATACTTGCACTATACCTCTCGTATATTTTAATCATTGTAGTTGTAATCTTATTTGTTTGATTGTGGTTTTTTGTGGAACAACAATGACGTGGTAAAACTAACTTTTTAAATCGCGTAAAATCGCATCAAAACTTTTGGCACCGTTGCCGGGGACTAGGCAACATTTGCAATTTTTTTCTTCATTTTAACTTATTTTCAATTATTAATCCGCGCATTTTTTTTGTTTTGCAGGTACTTAGGCCTCAAAAAGGAAAAAATACTTTTCTTTTCATGCATTTTATTTTCGCAAATATGTAATTTGTAATATTTTCTCCTCCCTCCTTCTCAGTAAAGCTCGCCATCAGGAGGACAAGATATTACGGATTAGCGCCAAAAGTGCAGGTATTGTGAGCTTCTCTTTCTCTTAGGCATCTTAGATTTTTAAATTTCTGCATTTGTTTGTGCTTCGAATTAAATCGATTTTTTTTAAAAAGACTTCTTCTTTGCATCATCTATGTGGTCTTCTCCCTCTGATAACATAATCCAAAGATCATCAAATCATGTTTGATCTCATTAAGAAGATAAGCTTTGAAGGTCACCGCAGTGACCCGAACGAAAGCGGGCAAAATTCTGAGTGTTTGTTAATGCACATGAATGGCACAAAAAACACAAGCACATAGAATCCTTGGATAGAGACAAAAATCCCTGGTGCTACGTGGGATTCCAGAGAGAAATCGTAACTCCTCGACGCGTTGGGCACAAGTTTTTGTGGGAAGAACACATCCTCGATCTGAGTACCGCACCCTGGATCCCCCAGCCAGATTGGGACATCGATTTCTCACAATCTTCCACACCCACCTCTTCGTTAAGGACTCTTAAATTCTCTGATAACATTTGTTGAATCACTAAATTAAAATTGAAAAAATAACCGCTCACGCAGTAATTTTTGTGTGAGTTGGTGAATCAACAACTTGTCTAGTGTTTTGTGCTATGTATGCTAGGTTGTAGGTCTCTAAAAAATCCATTACAACAACCTTTATATTATGACCCAGTTTATAAATCAAAATCCAACCCATCTCCTTCAACTGAGAAACCTGAGAATTCACCTGACCTAGGAGACATGGGAGAAGAAAACATACAAAACCCTATGGACCTCACCCTCCAACAACTGCAACTTCTGATGGAGGAAAATGCAACCATTCGCTGAGTCATAGCTCCTCTGAATAGGGGACCACCCATCAGCACACATTATAACCCTACTGCAGAAGTTGTAGTCCATTTGTTCAGATTCCACCTGAGGTAGGAGATTTTGAGATTAAGCCAGCATACCTCTCCCTGATTTCGAAATACTACGGAAATGAGAATGAAGACCCCTTTCTTCACATCCAAGACTTCCACTCGACCTGTGACACAATGAGAATCCTTAGGGTAGATAAGGAATACATCTACATGAAGGCCTTCACATACTCACTAAAAGAAAGAGTACTCCAATGGCTTAGGAATTACGGGACTCCTCTCACTTCCTGAGATATCTTAAGGGAAGCCTTCATCAAGAAATACTTCCCAATAGGAAAAACAAACGTCCTGAGACAAGCCATATCATCATTCACCCAGAGGAACAAAGAACTCATACACGAAGCATGAGAGCATTTTAAGGAACTTCAAAGGAAATACCTTCATCATGCAATCCCCAAATGGAAGCTAGTTCAGATATTTTATGAGGGCATAGGTACATCATTTAAGAGAGTGATTGATAGCTCCTGCGATGGAAACTATATCAGCCGTGATGAACATTTTGTCTGGACTTTATTTGAAAATATGGCTGATCATTCGGTGAATAGTTCCTCCATTGAACAATATAGTGGGAACATGAGATCAGTCAACATAATCGATCATGAGAGATCTACCAGTGACCTATCCAAAGAAAATCATGATAAATGGGAAACCCTCTCCAAGCAAATGGACCTTATGACCCAAGCCATAGGAAAATTGGCTATGAACAATCCCATCATATAAGAAATTGACCACACCCTATTCTCTTATAATCAAGACATGGCCCATGAGACTGTGAATTGGGTACAAAGAAATCAAGGAGGGGCATATTCAAGCACCCAAAATGCAGGATGAAGACAACAATCAAATAATGGGTGGAATGGACAACACAACTATTATTTCCAAAATCACACCCAGCCCAAACAACCGATAGCACCACCAGTGACTCAACCACACACTACTGCTGTGAGTTTTGATGCATTGGCTCAAGCTATACAACAACTTGCCATAGCACAACAACAGGCCATTGAAGCTCAACAACAAGTCAACTTTGAGAATGCCCAGCAATTTGTCTAGATCAGATCATACATCCCATCCTTGTCACCTCAACCTCTGCCCAATCCCAACACCAACAAGGCTAGTTCATCTAGAGTACTTAAAACTCCACCACCTACCGGATCTTTCACCTCACCACCTGGTTTTCAAAACCAAAATCAAGGATTTTTCACATCTCCTAGGACAAATCAAGGGAACACACAACAAGCACCTATGAATCAAGTGAATTTCAAAACTCCACCCCGTCCAAACCAATCAGCTAATGTTGTCACTCTAGGAAACGAGAAAACCACTTCTGCCTTCACCAGACCACTGGCTCCAGAGGATCAAACAGAAATTGAGGAAGATATTGGTGATGAAGAGAAGCCAATTGAGACAACCATGTTCCCTTCTACCTCCCCAACCATAACCATCCCCTTTCCCGGAGCTCTTCACCGAAGAGACTCGATCATCCACCATCGATCCAGATCTAGAAAAACTATTCTCAGATATTGTCATTGAAATCTCGCTCCTAAAAGCCCTCGAACAAGTTCCAACCTTCTCCCGTTTCTTGAAGGAAAAATGCAGACCAAAACATAAATCCAAGGGAAAGAATAAAAAGGACAATGAAGATATTGAAAAATATGCGCTCCCTCGAGCAACATCCAATGCCATCTCCCAATTCCTGCCCACTAAAAAGAAAGATCCAGGAGCTCCTCTAGTTAAATGCACAATTGGTGAATTAACCTTCGATCGCACCCTGCTAGATAATGGTGCTTCCATCAATCTCCCCCCTGCTGCTATTATGGAGCAATTTGACTTGGGAAAACTGAAACCTGTGTCAATGATTTTACAAATGACTGGTCGTTCTGTGAAAAGACCAAGAGGACTACTTGAGGATGTGATAGTTGATGTCCAAGGCCACCAATTCCCGGTCGATTTTGTTGTGATGGATATGGATCAAGCTAATACATTGAGTGAGACATCCATCATACTTGGACGACCATTCTTGGTCACCGCTAAGGCATATTTTGATTATGACGATGGGAGAGTAGAATTTAAAATCAATGGTAGTCATTCCTGTTGATCTTGTTGACGCTACTTTTGTTGACTCTGAAATTGAAGACTGTGGTTGGATAGAGAACTGTGTTGTTCTTGGCATACAAAATGATTTTACCCCTATCCATCTTTCCAAAGACCCTCTGGAGGTTAGTCTGAACACCTTCCAATCCACTTACAAGGACATGTCTCATCAAATTGTCACATATAATCTGAACTCTGCACTCGAAGCTCCACCATGCCCTCTCACTGGTGAGGAAATTTTTGAGTTTGATGAAGCCTGGGACACACTAGACAGTGAACTTGCATTAACTTCATCTATGATCATGTCCATGATGGATCCACCATTTGAGACTATTTCATCGATAAATACAGAAGAAACTGTCCCTCTGACCCCACCAACACTTATTGTCGAACTGAAACCCTTACCACAAGACCTGAAATATGCTTTCCTCGATGATGCGTACACTCTGCCGGTCGTCATTAATGCCAACTTAGATAGCACTCAGGAAAGCCAACTCATGGAAGTATTGAAAAGGAATTCTCAGGCTATTGGATGGAGAATAACAGACTTGAAAGGAATAAGCCCGACATTTTGCACACACCACATATACTTGAAAAATGACAGTAATCCCTCTTGAGAAATGCAAAGACGGTCGAATCCTAATCTATGAGGGGTTGTGAAGAATGAAATATACACGTGGTCGAGTGCAGGCATCATTTATCCTATTGTTGATAGTCCTTAGATCGGTCCTCTCTAGGTTTTCCCCAAGAAAGCTGGATTGACAATTGTCAAAAATGAAAAAGGAGAGGACATACCTACCCGAGTAGCCACATCTTGGAGAGTCTGTGTCGATTATAGGAAACTCAACAAGGCTACCCAAAAAGATCATTTCCCATTGCCATCCATTGACCAAATCATCGAGAAGCTAGCCGGAAAAGAATTCTTCTGTTTTCTAGATGGATATTCCGATTATAACCAAGTAGACATAGCACCAGAAGATCAAGATAAAACCACTTTCACTTGTCCCTTTGGGACTTATGCCTTTCGTCACATGCCTTTCGGATTATGTAATGCCCCAGCAACCTTTTAAAGATGCATGATAGAAATTTTCACCGATATGATCGGCGATTTCATGGAAGTATTTATGGATGATTTCTCTATTCTTGGGGACTCCTTTGAGGAAACGCTCGGATTTTTGGATAGAGTCCTACAAAATGCATTGAAGTAAACCTAATACTATATTGGGAGAAATCACACTTCATGGTGAAGAAAGGGATTGTGCTGGGACATATTGTGTCAAAGAAAGGGATGGAAGTGGACCCATCAAAAATTTGAGACCATCACTCACTTAGGTCCACCTGTGAATGTAAAAGGAGTTCGATCCTTCCTAGAACACGTTGGTTTTTACCGTCGATTTATCAAGGATTTCTCAAAAATTGCCCATCCACTCACCAAGCTACTTGAGAAAGACCAAGACTTTACGTTCACTGAGGAAGCATTCGAGTCCTTCACTCTTTTGAGAAAAATCATCACTGAAGCACCCATATTACAGTCCCCTGGTTGGACTCTTGAATTTGAAATCATGTGTGATGCTTATGATTATGTTGTTGAGGGCAGTTTTGGGTCAAAGGTAAAATGGGAAACCATATGCCATCCACTATGCCAGCAAAACCCTGGATGATGTCCAAAAGAACTAAAATGTGACTGAGAAAGAACTGTTGGCGCTGGTATTTTCATTAGAGAAATTTCGATCTTACATCTTAAGGTCCCACATCATAATCTACACAGATCACTTTGCTTTGAAATATCTCTTCATAAAGACATATTTTAAGCCTAGACTCATTAGGTGGGTATTACTGCTCCAAGAATTTGATTTATAAATTCGAAATAAAGCCGGAGCAAAGAATGTCGTGGCTGACCACCTTTCGAGACTCCCTTCATCAATCACAGATACAATCCCAATTTCTGATAACTTTCCAGACGAAAGTATCATGTCTGCCTTTCAACTCCCTTGGTACGCAGACATCATCAATTACATCATCACTTCTACATTTCCTGATGACTGACCAGGATTTAAGAAAGGCAAAACTTAAGCCCAAGCCCGATACTACCACTGGGAAGACCCTTTGCTCTTCAAAGAGGGTACTGATTTGATATGGAGACGATGTATCCCTGAATCTAAAGTCAATGATGTCTTGTCTCACTGCCATACTTCTGAGTGTGGAGGACACCATTCAGGGAAGCACACAACCGCTAAGGTTTTACAATGCGGTTTCTATTGGCCTACACTCTTTAAGGATGCCCATCATTTTGCTCAATCTTGTCCTACATGTCAGACCAATGGAACAATGACCCGACGCAACATAATACCCCTCCAACCTGTACACATAGTCGAAATCTTTGATACTTGGGTGATAGACTTCATGGGACCTTTCACCACCTCACAAGGCTATCAACATATCCTACTCGTCGTTGACTATGTGTCACATTGAGTTGAAGCCATTCCCACTCACGCTGCTGATAGCGCCACTGTTGTCAAATTCTTGACCAACCTTTTCTCTCGATTTGGATTACCAAAGGTGGTCATTAGTGATGGTGGAACCCATTTCCTGAATGCTTCAGTAAAGAATCTACTTAAGAAGAATGGAGTCGAACACTGTATCTCAACTGCCTATCACCCACAGACAAATGGAATGGTTGAACTGTCAAACCGAGAAATCAAAACCATACTCCAGAAAATTATTCGCTCTGATCGAAAAGACTGGTCCCAGCACTTACCATCTGCTCTCTGGGCATACTGTACAGCCTTTTGTACACCCTTAGGAATGAGCCCATACCGATTAGTCTATGGAAAATCATGCCATTTACCCGTTGAGATCCACCATAAGTCACTCTGGGCAATAAAGAAATGCCATTTGGATTATGATGAAGCTGGAAAAAGAAGATTATTGGATTTGGCTGAATTGGAAGAGTTACGATCACAGGCTTGTGATAACGACCTGCTATACAAAGAGAAAATCAAGTTGTGGCATGATGCCAACATTTCGAGGAAAACATTCCAAGAAAATAAAAAAGTATGGCTATTTGATGCAAAACTGAAGTTATTTCCCGGAAAGCTGAGATCGAAATGGAAAGGACCATACACTGTAACTCAAGTCTTCAATAATGGCTCGATAAAATTTCTGACCCAAACAAATCTTCACTACATAGATTATAGACTGAGGTGAGTTGACTCTAATCCACTTAACTTCATCAGAATTTCACTAGGCATGAGTTTTTAAGCTTTCTTTGGTCCATATGGACTTTATTCTCTCAGTTCCACTAACTCTACTGGTGAATGAACTTCTGTATCTAAATATATCACCTGAGCAACTAGTAGCACTCTTAAACTCTTCAGTGGATATTAAGCAACTGCACATTGCACTTAGCTTGATTGAGTTTATTTTACGAGATACAATTACAATCTAGTTGAGGTGGGGAGTTGTCCTCTTGGTTGTGCCAATGCCTGGACCTTGTCTATGGTCAGTGAAGGAACTTGACTCAGGGGCAACATGATCTCTCTAGTCTAAGTATGTCAGCAAATAAGCTAGTATCGTGCCTCCAAAGTCAATATTAAGCCGATACTACCTTTGATGCCAAAATCAAAACAAAAACACCACAAAAAGGCATATCACAATATAAAAGAATGCCAAAAACCACCAATCATGCAAAGATGTGCGAAACAAAAGCAATGAAAGAAGACCACCAAATAACCCTTCTCCACCAACAAGCCGTGGTAGCAGCCCAATGATGCTACCTAATTTCTTAAAAGAGGCCCAAAGAGGCACATGGTTATGCTCTGTAAAAGGAAAAGAATGAGACCAACGGACCAAAGCGACGGAAAACCTCGAAAATTAAGTCCAATTCTCCAAAGAATTATGACCTATTTTTTATGCTGACATACTTGGGTGAAAAGAGAATATGCCTGAATTCAAGTGAGAACTGAGACTATATGTGTAGGGAATCATTCGGTACCTTGATAGATTGGGTTATTAGCTCATTCTCTTGACTCAAGAAAGATGAAACATCACGAACACCGTTTATATCCACTCAAGATCAAAGAAAATACATGTTGATTAGAATGATCTGACTTGATTGACTTTCTGAAATCAATTCGATTTTTTCGGAACTGAGAGGCTGTTGAAACTACAAACTCGAGTCAAGTCGATAATTCGAATAAATCTTTAATCCATGGATCAACTCTACTGAAGTCTGTGTATTTGTGTGATTGGGATCTGAAAACTCAAGACTTTGTAGGTGTATCTGCTGCAAACCCTCAACCAGTCCCTCTTGATTATTTCCCTTGTCCCTCATTATATTTTATCCTATTCTTTCTCGAGACTAGCAAGAATTAAGTATGGGGGTGTGATGATTACATATTGTGTTGGTATAATACCATACAAATTACATGATGAATCCCATTAATATCTGACGCATACACCTCAATACCACTTAATCCAGATATTATTTATTCTGCAAATACAATGGGAAAACTACTTCTAAAAAGCACAATTAAATAATACCACATTCCAATCATTCAATTAATCATTAAATACTTTATGTATCCAAACAAAAATTACATGGTCATTAAATAAAACATCACTTTCAAACCACACATATTTATCCATCCAATTTGGTTACACATTTCCTTAATATTAAGAAAAAGGAGGATATGTTGTGTTTTTTCTACCACACACCCCTTCCCACGTAATATACAATGCATGAATACCCTTTTTATTTCTCTATCTTGACCATGTATTATTTATTCCCCATGCATATGTCTCCCATGCATGAATGTATTTATTTCTTTTGTCTTTATGTGCATGAGATGAAGACCCTTCAAAGGCCAAAGGATGCATATAACATCTATAAAAGGAGGAGTCCCCCAAGGCATCAAGGGACTAAGGAGATCTCTTCCCCGATGCACCCTCTCTATCCCACTCGTTGCTCTCTCTCTCTCTCTCTCTCTCTCTCTCTCTCGTAAGACAGCTCTCCCTCGCACACTCTTCCTCGCGTAGTCAGCAACTCCAACTCATGGCCTCCTCTTCCTCGACACCACCACCAACTCCAGCCAACACGTGATCAGCCCACGCATCTTCCGCGCGCAATCCACGTGTGCGATCAACCCATGCGCCTTCGTCGTCACTGCCTCCTCGCATACGTATCTAGCAAGCCGTGCATCCGTCTCCGCCATCGTCGTCATTGTCTTCATTCCGGATCTTAATAGAGAAGCATTTCTTTTTCTTCCTTGTGCAACTTGCATTTTATTGCATTAGTCAGTTTTGATTAAGTTGAACTAGAGAGAAACAACTCTCATTTTGTAAGCTCTCCTGCAGTTGATTTGATTTAAGTTGAACTTGAAAGCATTTTTTATTTTGTAAGATCTCTCTTTTCAAGTCTAAGTTTTCTTTAAATATATGCATTGTAAGTCTTATATCTCATTATTCTTCTTGAAATATTGCAAGCGTCATCTCATTTCCTCCATCTTAATTTGTGATTCAACTCATGTTTTCTTATTTAGTTGCACTCATACCCTCTTTCGTTTATTTCAAGTTCTAACAAATATTTTCACCGTAGATTACATTTTACACTCAAAATCTCTTTAACATAATTTTTCTTTCATCGCAATAGATTAGAATTTTAATCAATTTGAAAGAAGAACAAAAATTGTGAGTTTGCTTAGTCCCTGCGGATACGAACCTCTACTTGCACTATACATCTCATATATTTTCATCATGCTTGTAGTTGTAGTCTTATTTGTTTGATTGTGGTTTTTCGTGGAACAACAACGACGTGGTAAAACTAATTTGTTAGACCGTGTAAAATCGCATCAACACCTCCGGATAACCCTCAGGGAGTACTATGATCTGGGCAGAGAATAGTCAGAAGAGTGTGACTCATCCTTGCGAGGACCGTCAAGGAGAGAAGACTCAAAGGAGTCCGGACAAAATAGGTCTTGTGATCCAACAGATCGGATGCATAATCAAACAATGAGAACAAACATATAGCTGACGACTCGATTTTGTGCTCCAACAAGATGGCCGCACAAGTAGTGGGTGAAATCGAGCGTAAAGAAAATGTTGCATTTTCCCGCAGATAGTCCTCGGGGAGTAACGCAAACAAGGTCAATCAAATCATGGGAAAGCTAGCATCAAGTCTCAGATCCTCAATAATAGTCAATCAATCCTCAATCGGAGGGCATAAGATCATGTGAGGGACAAGTGATAGTCAGGTCAGTCACAATACGGTCCCTCAAGTCAATCAACATAGCTAAGATGGCTCAAGATGTAAGCATGATTCCTCTGAGTGCTACAGATGGATGGAAGAACCAGGAGATGGAGGATGGATCAGTCAAGGAGATGATTGAAATCATGTCGGATCCTAGGCACCGTCTCTTTCAAGCACATATCAAGATAGTCAATCAAACCTCTGAATGAAGACGGAAGGAATCACAGAATAAATCATCTAATCAGAACTCATGAAATCATTATCAATTCATCAAAATACATCACATCCTTAATCCGGTGTGCGAGATCAAAAATCCTCAGTAAAGAATCACACCTGAGATCGTGCAAACATCAAAATCCTCAATAACTTCTATGCACAATGTCATACCCACCAAAAGTAGCAGACCAATCTCAGTGTCCTCAGAACGTGCCCGACTTACTCCAATAATCAATGTAATCCAAAAACCACGATGTGGGTCCTATCGACAAGCACATCAAACCCGGATAAAAGAAGGGATGATACGGAGGGAACGAGTAGGGTAAGCGAGATGAAAGTGGACATAGACAAAATTGTGGTCCAGGGAGAGTCTCCTTGAATCGGACCAAATATGGGTGATATGGACTGGGAGAAAATCCACGAAATCCGACAAAGACGGTGAAGATCAAGACCCAATACCACGACCCGGATGCAAATGAGGAAATATATAAAGAAGAGAGGTAGAGAGACTCAGTGATAAAAAATGATGACTTGCACTGATGGGACCGAAAACTCGAAAAGGGTGAAAATGTAGATGGACTCAAAATCACAATCAATGTACGAAGCAAACCCCCAGTTCACCTACTCAACACAATGAAGATCGAGATATTGGTCTTTTATGTTTTCAATTTTAGAGTTAGGTGATTTGAACAAAGTTGTACAAACCGAAGACAGGCTTGGGACTTGGGCACTAATCCTTAGTGTGTACGTAGGATAAAATGCTCATACAAGATGGGTGTTGCTCTCCCCAAAGCAATGAATCCATTACATTTTATATTTAAAGTCCAATAGAGTTAGTGATCCCGATTTTATTTAGGTTATCACTTTTTTTTGTTATTTTTCAATACACGTGCCTAACGATGTTTTCAATTCCATTTAGCATCCAAAATGAGCAAAATCAGGGGGAGAAGTTCGAAAAAGCTGTCCAAGTCGGAAATTGATGATGTATGCAAAGTCAGAAGACTTACAGTGCTTCCCAGCTCTCTCCATGCGGGATGCATAACAGAATTGAAAACTACACTATATGCAATGTAGTATGATGAAATCGCCCAAGAGGGTAACTGCTATTAGCGTAAAGAACAATATGCTAAATATCTAGAAGTGAGATCCAAAAGTTCGGTCTCTGAAGTGCATCGATGTCCATCACAACGGATCCTGCAAGCGTTGTATAACACTTCTCTCGGCGCTCGGTCTCAAATCCAAATAGATAGCAATTCAAAATTTGATTACGTCCAAACGAGGCTATAGGTATAGGCAAATGTAATTAAGTGTTTGGCCTTAATCTATCATCAAGCAAGTCCTAATCTACGGCTCATTCACACAAAATAAAAAAAATCAAAATCAAGAAACAAATAAAAAGAAAGCGGGGAAACATGAGAAGAAGTCGGCGAGGCCCTCAAGGGAACAATCCCTCGGGCAATGGACCCCGTGAAGTAGTTGTGTCTGGAGAGTCTGAATTAATACAAATTAAGGTTCACTCTCTCACATAAATTACTAGATAAAATAAAAATAAATAAATAAAAAAATAAAAAGAAAGAAAAAATGTGAGGGTTGTCTTCAAAAATTCCTACATGCCTTCTTTTGATGCTCTGTCCTGCTAGCTAAGTCAGAAAGTCGGCTCCGCCTTGCTTGGATGTGCAGATCCTCCTAAGAAGTCCTTCCTCGCGTGGAGGTCCCTCGCAACAAAGTCAAACAAGAAGGAGTGTCAGATAGTTCACAATTAATATCAAATAATAATTAAAATTAAATAAATGGTAAAAATACATAAACACAAAATTTTAATAAACGAAAACGAGAGACGGGACAAATAAAGAATCCCAACTATGCGGCATTGCTCCCCGGCAACAACGCCTTTTGATAACTAGGGTTTTTCGCAGGTCTAACTATGTCTCACACAGGGTGAAGACACAATTGTTGTGGCGACTGATGAATACCCATTCATCACTCTTTATTCTTCTATTTTAGCTACAAAAACCTTTGCAAATACATGTAGATATGTGTAAATACAAATAAATACCAAAAGCATGCATTGTGTAAAAAAACCTATAATTAGCATGTTTTTGTGCACAAAATAAAAGAATAAAGAGCAAAAAGAAAAAGAGGGAAATATTTAGAATAAATATTGAGCAACCTAACCCAAGGGAGGGCTCAGCATGGGCCTGACCGCATAAAAGCCAAAGTAGAGGGAGATAGGAGCTCATTTGTATATATTTGTAAATACATAAAACTATATATTTTCCTCAACCAAAAATATGCTTGAACATATTGTGTATATTTTATTAAAAACAAAATAAAAAGATAAAAATCAAAAATTCCAAAAATACCCTTCCTTCACCTTGTGTATAAACCACATCATTGTATTTATTTAACCCTATAAATAAATTCAATTATTTTCCAAAATTTTTGTAAATATTCTTTGTTACATGTTGTAAATAAAATAAATAACAAGAAACAAAACAAAAATCAAATAAAAATCACAAAATGAAAAATACAAAAATTCAGTGTATAAATACCATGTATATAAATGTATTCATTTATTTATTTCACCCTTGTATATATGTGATAAAAATAAAATAAAAATATTCTTTTATTCCATATTTTATCTTGTAAATAAATGAGCATAAAAACACAAAAAAATAACAAATAAAAAAATCAAAAATAAAAATCCATGCAGTGTACATATACCTATATATAGAGCTAACCTATTTTTTATTCCCAAAAATTAATTAAAAATCACCAAAAAATAGAAAAAAATAAAAGAAAAATATTTCATGTTTTAAGTTTTCTCTAATTCAGCCTATTTCTACCCTAAAAAAATAAAACAAAAATTAACAACACGTGGCAGAGTCTGGTTGGTCCACGGGGGAATGTTGACCCCGGTCAACTCCCCCGCGCCCCCTTTCCTATTATGGACCATGCGCGCCGCGCCTCCTTCGCCGATTTATGCACGCGCATCCAGGCTGTCTTCCACTCAACCCCCGCGCCCAAATTCTTCGCCGCACATCCCTCTCCCTCGCCGGATCTTCAGCCATCGAATCTACACCTTCCTTTGCTGTCCTCACGCAACCCTAATCGCCCGGTCACACTATATATCCTTCACCTCCGCCGCCTTCGCGCGCCATCTTTGGCCCTTCTCTTCCTTCCCCGTGACCTCCATTGGCTCCGCCTGAGTGACAGCGAGCGTTAGCCCGTGTTGCAGTGAGGCGAGGGAGCGAAACCATCGATCCGGCGTAACCTCGCCGTACTTGCTCCGCCGCCGGCGTTGAGCACCAAGCTTCAGGCCTTGACGCCCTTCGAAGCTACGACCAGGAGATAGCCCATCTCCACCACAGTCTCCAGCATCCATCAGGTAGCCGTAGTTTCCTTTAGTTTAGAGCAATTTTCGATTACGCCCAAATCCCATCTCCGACGCACTTCTTCGATTCCGATCACTCCGCTTATCATCTCGACCTTCCGACTATTCCATCACCTTCACCGTGTCCCCACGCACCTTCTTCACCCATTCGCACAACCCAGATCGCACAGGATCTGGGAGTCGAGCTCCACCGCCGTCGCTTCGCCGGAGCTCTTCCGCCACGCCGCACCTCCCACCTTCACCCCGCCTTCTTGGGTCGAGGCATTTTGCCCTCGACCCGCGAAGCTTCTTGCCTACTTTGCAGGTCGAAACGAGGGCGTCTGAGGCCCTTCGCCATTCAGCCAGGAGCTTCGAGCCGCCAGGTCTCGCCGGAGCCCCTCAGGGCTCGGTTGGGCTCTTGGCCACCACCAGCAGCTGCGGGATCGTTCAGCGGAGCTTCTCCGACCTTCAGGCGCAGCTGAGGAGGGCGGATACACCTTCACGAGGCCGGCGAAGTTCGCCGGCCACCAGTTCTTCGAGGACCCTCCAGAGCCGTCCGATGCACCCTCTGCTCCAGATCTGATCGTGACCGTTCATCTGTGGAGGAGCAACGACCGTTGATCCATTCGAGGATCGCATCTGGACCATCGATAGCAGAGGAGAGAGGTGCCAGCGTTTCATACGTCCGATCATACACGTGGACCTCTCCCCACCGTTGATCAGAGCCGAAGAGGAGAAGAGAGAAGAGGCGCCGCCATCCAGACCGTTCGATCAACCACGTGGCGCCTATCCGACCGTCGGCTATTAATAAAGGGGTAAATATCATAGGGCCCCCTCTGTTTGTCGTATTTCATTTTAGTCCTGTAATTTTTAATTCACGTTGTTTATTTTGTGGGTTATTTGCATTAAGGACCTCGGACTTAATTTTATTTGCGATTATACCCCTGCCAGTAGAGACCCACGTGCCTTGGCACGTGTTTTGTTGGGTTATTTGCATAGAACCCCTTGTAGTTCTGGATGTTATTCAATGAATAAAATGTTTTGTGAAATTGCATTTATACCCCTGTGAGCATTGATTTTGAACATGTGCGAATTATTTTTGGGTAAATTGCATATAAGCCCCTGGACTTTTGATACGAGTTATCAATAGGTCCTTGGAACTTATTTTTCTTACATTTAGGTCCCTGTGTGCCCCAGACACGTGCTTGACACGTGACTTCTTGGGTATTTTGCACCAGGACCCCAGAACTTTTGGGTATTTGCACTTAGGTCCCTGTGCACAGTGCCCCATCTTTATTTTTGAATAAAATATCAAACGAACTCCAAATCCAATGAAATTTTGACACATGGCTCCTTCCATGGTGTAGGAATTTCTATGATTTTTGGGGACATTTTGGATTTCATTTATTATTTTTAAAAATTCAAAAACCCATATTTTTGCTACTGTTTGACTTTAAAAATACCAAAAAAATATAAAAACTTCACCAAAAATTCTAAAAAAATTAGGTACTGTTATTTGCTTGTTGGTTGATTTTCTAGCCAATTTTGGCTAAGTTTCATCACTTAAAAACCCTAAAAATTGAAAAACCCCTAAAAACTCATAAAAATTGTAATAAATAAATTAAAGATCCAAAAATAATAATTAGGGTGCCTAAATTTTCCTCATTCTTCATAGATTACAGGAAAATTACCTCCAAGGTTGATTGAAACTCTTAAATATTTTATTTTTGAGTTTCTAACCTTGCTGGACAGTACCTTGGTGTTTTCGCATTGTTTGATTTTTAATTAATAATTTACCCATTAGAAAATTTCCAAAAATTCACCAAAAACAGTAAAAAACTTGAAAAACTTAAAAACCAATTTTCTTGAATTTTTGCATCATTTTTGTGTGTTGTATAAATTGTTGAAGTTGCCTTGTGTTTACATTCTTTTATTTTCTCATTGTTTAAAAATTCTAAAAAAATATAAAAACAAATAAAAACCATAAAAAAAACTTCCTTGGATACTTGACTACATCGTAGGCCGTAAGGCCAATCTGTGCTCCTTGAGTTCGACCCTGGGAGCTATACCAGGTTAAACCTAATAGCTAGACCGCTCTTTCTTGTGCTTGCTTGATTTTATCTTATTCGAGTGGTTGATTATTTTTCTTGATTTACTTAGTCCATTTGATTGAGGTCGCAACGACATTGTGATTTATTTCTTTAGACCTTTTACCTCTGTCATTTGGGCGGTGATCAGAATGGCGCCGTTGCCGGGGAGCACGGCTTTGTAGTCAGTTTTCCATTTTGTCTCTCTCTATATTATTGTTGTTTTCTGACCATTCTCTCTCTTTGATTTTTGTGCGAGGTACTACGTGGAGATCTTGGAGTATACTTTTTGAGGACCCGCACGGGAAGAGGAGCAGGAAGAGAGAGAGAGGAGCAGAGATTTTTAATTTCAGAGAGAGAGAGAGAACATTATTCTTGTTGTAATAATTTAGGACTTGAACTCTGGACACTTTTGGACATTTGTAACTTAGCGGGTCTGTTTCGCCGAGCACCGGTGTGCTCGGGGGACCCATCTGATTTTCGCGGCTTTTATCGTGGTTTTCATAGCTAGCTGCCTTTTCCGGTGTTTACGCGGTTTTCCTCGAGCCCCTAGATTTAGGAATTTATGTTGATTGTGACGTAGATTTTTAAGGCCCAACACCTAATAGAATATCTGTTCCTATAGAACGTAATTGGACCTTAATAAAATTCATTGAAAAAGTTAGTGAAATTGGATTTGAGACCACGTGCCGTGAGGAGTCACATACAGCGCTGGCAGGACCCGTTGTGGCGGGCACCGAGTGACTCCCAAGATCGGACTCCGGACTCTATTCGATTAGCTAACTATTGTTCTTCACGATCAATAGAAGTTGCTCATCTAGGACTCGGCTTTTCCCGCTGCACCATTTAGGTAGTTTTATTTCTGTCTTTAAATTCTGCGCGGATCACTTGCATGTAGAGTGCTGGAGACAAGGTACGCATTTCTTTCTCTGCATGCATCATTGATTTCTCCGTGCATCGGCTTTTTCGTCTTCTCCCTCTGTGTTTGGATTATTAATCATCAGGAGAATTGGAAAAACCGTTAGGCCGCCTGTATTTATTTTGAAAAATATTTAAAAAAAGAAAAACAAAAAACAAAAAAAAAAGGGACTGGATAACATTATTGACCCTAAAAGACACTCACCATAAAAATTTGTCTTGGGGAGAGCAACCCCCTCATTGTTTGGTTTGATTGTGCGAGAGAGTGACCCGAACACTAGGTAAAGCCCTCCGGTGCTCATCTCGACTGATTACCGACTCTTCTGTGCGGGACAGTCGGTTGAGAGAGTATCGGGTATCCCAGCAGGTCACGTAATCGCTCTGATATCTTGGATGTTCACCAAATAAAATTGACAAGATAAATTGACCGATCTTTCACGGTCTTCACATTGTGTTGCGTTGGTGAACCAGGGGTTTGCTTGCGATCATATTTTCTCCAGATCCCATCCGCCCAACTCGCCAAGATCAAGATGATGGGCAGACGATCTCTTAGGCAGCCTCTGGCTGCACCGCTTTCGGGCGCGTCTACTCCATCATCTAGGTTGGCCCGTGAGAGTCGAGACCAGCTCTCCGGGCCCGAGTTCGAATCCACCCTGTTCCCCCTCGATCCCCTTTCTTCTGTTCCTGAGAGACATGAGCCCGAGGAGAGACGAATTCATTTGACCGAACCTGAGTTGGGCTCTTCTGATTTTGCAGACGTCCCTATGGCTGGAGCCGGTAGTTCAGACGATCGCCAGCCCGAACACTTTATTTTAGACCAGGGAGCGATCAACTCCACCCTGATCGCATCATTAGAGACGGTTCAGAACCAGTTACGCGATCAGGGGGCATTCATGATAGAGATGAGGAGGGAGTTGGAGAGACTCCGAAGAGAGCGAGAAGAGCCGAGCGAGCCGGAGGACATTCCTGATGCTGATGCAGAGGCAGCAGCCGCAGCAGCGGCAGCCGCCGCAGCAGCGAGACCGATGCGGGAGCTTCACAACCCTGGATCTACACTGATGCACCAATGGGTGGTGATTCCTGCTATCGTGGGGGATTTCAAGTTCCCTCCGAACACCCTGCAGATGCTTCCGCACTTTCATGGACTCGCCACTGAGGAACCTCACCTCCATCTACAGGAGTTCTTGATGATCTGCAGCACTGTCCACGACCGTCGTGTGGACCAAGATACGATTCGAATGATGGCCTTCCCTTTTTCACTGGCAGATAGAGCAGCCGCCTGGCTGAAACATCTAGGGAAGTTTGTGTACACCTGGGATCAGCTCCGCACCGAGTACTTGAACAAGTACTATCCACTCGGGCGGATGAATGCAGCAAGGGCCCTGATCAACAACTTCTCCATGCTCCCTAACGAGCAATTTCACGAGGCATGGGAGAGGTTCAGAGAGCTTCTGGATAGATGCCCACACCATGATATCTCGAAGCCGAACCTAGTTCAGAGCTTCTTCAGTGGGCTAACACCAGAGCTTCAGGGTCTGGTGAATGCTTCTTGCGGCGGGTCCTACTTTGCCAAGGACCACAACCAAGTCTGGGCCATCTATGAGGAGATGTCCGAGAATTACATGGTGATGTCCCAGACTCGGTTGTATACACAGAGATCTCAGCAGCCGCCAGGACCCGTGCAGTATCAGCGGATAGCACGGGTTGATGCAGGTCCTTCCAGTTCGTCCACAGTTGCAGCCGCACAGGCAGAGTCGGCCGCTGCGGACATGGGGATTATTAGTGAGAAGTTGGACCGCATGGAAATCATCGAGAAGAAGCAGTGCCAGGGCATAACTCAGATGGAGGAGATGGCACAGACTCTGAGCGACATGAAGACCCAGCTCTTGTGCCTTCAGGAGGCACAGACGGCTCCTCAGCCCCGTCTTCTGTCGCGAGGCGATTCCGGTGGCAGCCGCAGCTCGTCCCAGCGCTCCAGCTCCTTGCAGCAGCCTAGACAAGTTCACCTTGTACAGGCGGAGCCGTACCAGCAGCAGCAGCCCTCTTACCAGGCACCACCATCTCCAGACTTACAGATGGTGGTATATCAGCCGGATCAGCCTCTGGATGTACTCCCACCAGCCCCATACGATGCAGAGCCGTTGATGGATGTCAACGGAATTTGGTATGACCGTCCTCAACCTGGAATCCGACGAGACCATCCCGGATTCAGGTGGGGGAATGGGGGTAACCAACCCCAGCAGCAGCCAGCCGGTCAGGGAGGGCAGTACTTCCAGCAGAGAGATCACCAGCAGCACCCAGCATCCCAGCCATCATCCTTCGTATCTCGTCCCTATCAGCAGCAGGGACAGAGTTGGAGACGTGAGCAGCAGGCTCACCAGCAGCAGCATCATTCCTCTTACCCCTCTCAGCCCCAGCAGCACCAGGTCCAGCAGCCTCATTACCAGAGAGGCAACCCGTCG
This sequence comes from Ottelia alismoides, assembly GCA_037367405.1. Classification (NCBI taxonomy): domain Eukaryota; kingdom Viridiplantae; phylum Streptophyta; class Magnoliopsida; order Alismatales; family Hydrocharitaceae; genus Ottelia; species Ottelia alismoides. Next base: position 450,303 of record JAZKJV010006086.1, read on the forward strand.
GGCTCCCATGAGAGCCCCGCCATGGATGATCTAGCCCGCCTCTTCACAGAGCAGCAGGCTACATTTAGACGGGAGATGGACGAGTTCCGCCAGGAGATGCGGGACCTGATGAGAGGGAAGGCCGCCATCCCTGCACAGATCGAGCCTAATCCGAATAACTTGAAGAGGAAATCTGAGCAGGTAGTTCACACTGAGCCTACCACTTCTAGTGACTCATTTGATGTTATCTCGTCGGATTTATTTGATGCTGATTTTGTCACACTTAGGAGCGGTAGAAGACCAGCAGGAGGCGCCTCATCTGAGCGACAACACGAGGATCCATCTAGAGCGCCAGATGAGGAAGAGGAGAGCGGTACTGAAGCCGCACATCCTGATGAGGGTGGTACTGATGCCACCCGAGATGCTGATTCACCCGGCGGTACTGGGGCCGCCATTTCACCACATCGAGGAGGTGGTACTGACGCCACCAGCAGAGCCGAGCCAGCCAACGGTACTGAGACCGCAAGACGTCTGCATGTAGAGCCAGCTAGAGGTGGTACTGAGGCCACCAACATCTATTCTGAGAGAAATGTTGTTTTTCCTCGCATGCATGTATCTCGGAACTCTGAATTGAATAAAGGAAAAGGTTTAGTTTATTCTGATTCCACTGTGATGAATGATGTTTGTGAGGATCCAGTCATCGAACCGTCTAGGCCTATTCCTAGTCCTTCATCTGAGAAGGACCCTGTGATCCCCTTTCCTAGAGCCCTTGAGTTAGGGAAAGGGAAGAAAAAAGAAAAAGACCCAAAAAAGAGAGAGCAGGAGGAGTTCAGCCAGAGCATGATAGACCGATTTCACATCCAGCTGACCCTCAATGAGGCTTTGCAGCACATTCCTCTTCTTCAGCGATCCCTAAGAGATAGGACCACAATCAGGAGGAAGAAGAGGAACAAGACCGCAGAAATTCATGTGCTAACAAAAGCCACGTGTTACGCGATCCAGAACCATCTGCCGACTAAGAGGCCAGATTTAGGGGCCCCGTATGTCAGATGTCAGATTAGTGAGCAGATGTTCGACCGTACTCTCTTAGATAGCGGATCGTCGATCAACCTTCTTCCGGCAGCCCTTCTCGACCACTTAGAGTTGGGCACTCTTGTACAGAGCAGGACATACCTTCAGTTTGCTGATCGGTCTGTCAAGAGGCCAAAGGGGTTGTTGCGAGACGTTGTCGTCACGATTCAGGGTCTGCAATTCCCCGTGGACTTCGTAGTGCTGGACATGGAGACCCCTGACTCGTTGACCGATTCCCCCATCATCCTCGGTCGCCCATTCTTGGCCACAGCCAAGGCGGTGACTGACCATGACAGTGGGAAGGTATACTTTCGCGTCCAGGGCGAGAGTATACAAATAGAGACGGTTAAGGACCACAGAGCCAGATCTAGATCCCGCTCACATGGGAGTACAGACTCAGAGCAGCTGACAGACGCAGAGCCAGACATCCACCAGGACTGTGATTTTGTGATCACAGATGATGAGGCAGCTTGGGCAGATCCTGCAGCACAGACTATCCTCTCATATTCAGATACATCTGATGCAGAGATGATAGCAGAGGATAGTCTGGAGAGCACAGCCCTGGTTCAGGATACTATTGAGTCAGCAGAGTCGGACCTTGATCGCGACACGATTTCCAGTGATGGTGGTACTGAGGCCACCCTGCTCTATGGTGGTGCTGATGCCACCTTGTTCTCCGGTGGTACTGATGCCACCGAGTCTGATATAGATCCCTCGGATTCAGAATCTGATTGGGCAGATTGTGATGATCAGATGCCAGATCTGGATCCACCTGAGCCTATAGATAAGGAGGAGGTAGAGGCAAAGCAGATCAGAGACAATGCAGAGGACCCGCCTTCTCCAGATCCGGTTTGTGAGAGTTCATTATCATTTTCCCAGGCAAATTTGGCAGAATTATCCGCATACACACATCTTCTTCAGAAGCCAGATTTGCCAGCACCTAGCTGTCCAGAGCTAAAGCCGCTCCCTACTTCGCTGAAGTATCGATTCCTTGCGGGAGAGTCTGAGATGTACCCAGTCATCATCTCTGCAGATCTGACTGGAGAACAAGAATCCCGTCTGATGGAGGTTCTTGAAAAGAACCGCAAGGCAATTGGATGGAGCGTAGCAGATCTCCATGGGATTAGTCCCTCGTTGTGCTCCCACCATATCTATCTCGAGGAAGGGGCAAAGCCGTCACGTGAGTTCCAGCGGCGACTGAACCCCAACCTAAGAGAGGTTGTTATGAAGGAAATATCAAAATGGTGGAGTGCAGATTTTATTTATCCCATTTCCGACTCCAAGTGGGTTAGCCCCTTGCATGTGGTGCCCAAGAAGACGGGCATCACGACTGTAATCAATGAGTCGGGAGAGGAGATTGCTACACGAGTACCCACCTCTTGGAGGGTTTGTGTTGACTACAGGAAACTCAACCAGGCCACCAAGAAGGACCATTTCCCCCTGCCTTTTATTGATCAGATCATAGAGAGACTGGCAGGGAAGAGCCATTACTGCTTCCTAGATGGGTACTCGGGCTACAACCAGGTGGCCATCGCTCCTGAGGATCAGGAGAAGACCACCTTTACCTGTCCCTTCGGTACTTACGCCTTTCGACGCATGCCATTTGGGCTATGTAACGCCCCTGCGACTTTTCAGAGATGCATGCTGTCAATCTTTTCGGACATGGTAGGGGAGTGTTTGGAGGTCTTCATGGACGACTTCTCGGTTTACGGCGACGGTTTCGATTCCTGTCTTGATTGCCTAGACCGAGTGCTCCAGCGATGTATTGATACCCGCTTGGTTCTGTCTTGGGAAAAGAGTCACTTCATGGTGACTCAAGGGACGGTGCTTGGCCACATCATCTCCAACAGAGGCATGGAGGTAGATCCGGCCAAGGTCGATGTCATTCGGAAACTCACACCACCGTCCAATCTGAAGCAGTTACGGTCATTTCTGGGGCACGTTGGTTTTTATAGAAGATTCATTCATGATTTTAGCAAGATTGCCCGACCGTTGACTGACCTCTTGACGAAAGACACCGAGTTCCTTGTCGATGACAAGTGTCTTTCGTCCTTTGAGACTCTCCAGCAGTGCGTAATTGAGGCTCCTGTCCTTCAGCCACCCGATTGGTCTCTCCCATTCGAGATCATGACGGACGCCTCCGATTTTGCCGTAGGAGCAGTGCTAGGACAGAGGAGGGATGGAATACCGTTTGCGATACACTATGCTAGCCGCACATTGGATTCCGCCCAGCGGAATTATACAGTCACAGAGAAGGAGATGCTAGCAGTAGTGTTTGCCCTAGATAAATTCAGATCATATATCATTGGATCTCGAGTGACCTTGTACACAGACCACACCGCCATCAGGTACCTCATGTCAAAGAAGGATGCCAAAGCCAGACTTACTAGATGGATCCTTCTACTCCAGGAGTTCGACATTGAGATCAAGGATAAACCTGGAGTCAAGAATGTGGTGGCGGACCATTTATCCCGATTAGAGCAGCCTGAGGATTCTGAGCAGATTGACCCCATTTGTGATACCTTCCCAGACGAGGCGATCCTTGCTATCACCTCACTCCCATGGTACGCCGATATTGTGAACTTTCTCGTTGCTGGGAAAGTCCCACAAGATTGGCCCAAGCAGAAGATTGAGACCTTCCTTGCGAAGGCCAAGTATTATCATTGGGAGGATCCCATCCTTTACCACGAAGGAGGGGATAGCATCTGGCGTCGGTGTATTCCTCAGGAGGAGAATCATAGTGTCCTCACGTACTGCCACAAGCTTGAGGCAGGAGGACATCATTCTGGGAGGAGAACGGCACAGAAAGTGCTTCAATCCGGCTTGTGGTGGCCTACCCTCTTCAAGGACTCAGATGAGTTCGTGAAGAGGTGTACTGACTGTCAGAGGATGGGCACTTGTGGACAGCGTGATATGATGCCGATGCAGCCCATTCACTTCTGTGAGGTTTTTGACGCATGGGGCATCGATTTCATGGGTCCATTCCCTAAGAGTCAGGGATTCGAGTACATTCTGTTGGCCGTAGATTATGTGAGTCGTTGGGTTGAGGCTATCCCCGCCCGAGCCGCAGATGCGAAGACAGTTTGCAGATTTTTGAAGAAAAACATCATTATGCGGTTCGGGGTTCCACGAGTTCTGATTTCTGATGGGGGATCTCATTTCATCAACGACCAGGTGAAGGCACTTGCTAGAGAGTTCGGCATAGACCATCGTATCGCTACACCATACCATCCACAGACAAATGGTCTAGCTGAGGTGTCGAATAGGGAGATCAAGAACATTTTGCAGAAAGTCGTCCGCCCTGACCGAAAGAATTGGTCACAGCTTTTGGACTCGGTCTTGTGGGCATATCGGACATCTTTCAAGACTCCATTGGGTACATCTCCCTTTCGCCTCGTGTATGGCAAGCCCTGTCACCTGCCTGTTGAGCTGAGGCACAAGTCACTTTGGGCAGTTACAGACATATTGATGGATCCAAATGGTATAGGAGACCAAAGGAGGGCAGAGTTAGCTGCCTTGGAAGAGCTTAGAGATGCAGCATTCTCAAACAGCCTACAGTATAAGGAGAAAGTCAAAGAGTGGCATGATTCTCATATCAGCCACAAGCATTTTGAGATTGGACAGAAAGTATGGCTGTTTGACGCAAGGCTACGATTATTTCCAGGGAAGCTACAGAGCAAATGGAAAGGACCCTATTTGGTCAGAAAGGTACACGATAACGGTAGCATTGATATATCTGAGTTATCTTCTGAGAGTACCTTCCGAGTGAACGGCCAGCGGCTCAAACCATTTCTAGATCATGAGCCGCGGGACGTTGTTATTGCCGCTATTCATTTTTGCGTGAGATGTGGTCTTTTGACTCACATCTTTTACATCTCACGCCTGATTTTCACTGTTCCTCCGCCTGTATAGATCCAGTTGTCCATATCATTCTATTCTTTAGTCCCACATCCCATCTCTCATCTTATGATTATGCTATACTTAGGGTGTACTTTACCCTAAGTATAGGGGGGTGTCGGACCTGTGAGTATTCTTTTCATTCTTTCTGCTCTTGTTTTTGCTGCCTATACTTAGGGATATTTTACCCTAAGTATAGGGGGGGCAGATTCTGTATATTCTTCACTCGGCTTTCCCTTCATGTACAGCTTTCTATACTTAGGATTAGTTAATCCTAAGTATAGGGGGAAACCACCGAGTTCCTCTCATTCTATTCATTTATTCGTTCCTGTACTTAGCCATTCTTTTCACTTCCCTTTTACTAAGCACGAGTTATGTCTTCTTCATCGCTCTTGATCACTCTGAGGACATCGCTCGAGCTAAGTATAGGGGGGTGTGTATATATTTCATATATACTTTAGCCATAACTCGTACTTTGTGTGAGTGTGTTAATAAATAAAATGGCTAAAAATCACAAAAATTAAAAATTTTTCATGTACATAAACCTCTTTTATTCTTGCACATACATAGCTAGTGTACAAAGTATTTTTGTAAAAATGATTTCAAAAATCTTTTGTGTAAAGCTTGTGTAAAATATTTTGTATCAAAATTATGTATATAGTACAAAATTTTTCCAAAATGTTTTGAAAATCAAAAGTTTGCAAAAATCTTGTGTAAATGTGTGTAAATATCTTTTTGCAAAACTTGCACTTCATGCATCATTCATTCATGATTTCAAAACATTTTTCAAAAATTTTTTGCATGATTGTAAAATATTTGTAAATAGCATCTTGTGTACATATATGTATATAGTTTTTCCTGGATAAGAGTTGACATTTAAACTGAGCCTGGAATTAAATTGAGAAATGGAGCTTGAATAAGATCTTAATTCACTTAACTTCAAGAGGAACCTTGTAGGACTTAGGGTTAAGGCTTTCAGGTCCATAAGGACTTAATTCTTTGAGTCCACTAGGCTATGAGCATATGTCATCTTGATGAGCCTAAGTAGAGCACTTAACAACACACGCATGACTCTCAGAGACAATGGCTTAACTTGCACCTGCACTTTACACATGGCTCTCCATGGACGAGGTGGTGAGGAGGCAGTTTCCTTTGGCTTGGGGTAGCATATGAGGGTAGTACTTCTAGGCGGAACCTCTCTTCTTCTTATAGTGAAGGGAAGTGCACCTCAACTTGGTCTAGTGGTGTTGAAAGCTAAAGACAGAAGCTGTGGGTTGCAATAAAGCTTCAAAAGAGGGATAGTCTACTGGCTCAAGGGGAAATTTCTTATATATGCTGCACCATGTAGATATGTTGTACAGAAGTTGTTGAAAAAAAAAATGCAAAAATACAAAAAGAACTCCAAAAAAGTGGTGGGTCGGATTGAAAATTTAATAACCCCACCGGAGTATGAAGCAAAAGCTTATGGTATCCATGTTACATCTCATGAAGCTTGCAGCGGGAGACTTAGCTACACTGGCTAAGCTTCCAAAACTCTATACTTCTACCCCCTCTTCTTGAGCCGGTTGCACTTGAACTTAGAAGGGAATACCCCGCTTCTCGAGGAAAGAGTTGCTAGACCGAGGCATTAGAGTTACCAGGTTGAGGGAGGTTGTTTCTTTGTCACTTCTGAGGTGGGGAGCCACATATCACTTACACCGCAAGGAAAAGATTCATGGTCATTAGAGTTTGTGTATGTAGACTTGTTTCTGATCTGGTTTATTGAGGAGTCTTGCCTATAGATTGGTGGAACTTGGAGGCTGTTGAGTTTTAAGCTTAAGTCCAAACAAGGTTCCGACACATTAATAATCCAAAGATCTGATCGAGCTCCATATTTCAATTTAATGAAGGCAAATTTAATAAGTCAACCTTGATCCATGTACATCCTCTTTTTCTTTTTCTTTTTCTTTTTCTTTCTTTTTCACTTCTTTTTCAAATAAGTGTTTGCTAAGGGACTAGCAAAGTTAAGCATAGGGGGGTGATGAATACCCATTCATCACTCTTTATTCTTCTATTTAGCTACAAAAACCTTTGCAAATACATGTAGATATGTGTAAATACAAATAAATACCAAAAGCATGCATTGTGTAAAAAAACCTATAATTAGCATGTTTTGTGCACAAAATAAAAGAATAAAGAGCAAAAAGAAAAAGAGGGAAATATTTAGAATAAATATTGAGCAACCTAACCCAAGGGAGGGCTCAGCATGGGCCTGATCGCATAAAAGCCAAAGTAGAGGGAGATAGGAGCTCATTTGTATATATTTGTAAATACATAAAACTATATATTTTCCTCAACCAAAAATATGCTTGAACATATTGTGTATATTTTATTAAAAACAAAATAAAAAGATAAAAATCAAAATTCCAAAAATACCCTTCCTTCACCTTGTGTATAAACCACATCATTGTATTTATTTAACCCTATAAATAAATTCAATTATTTTCCAAAATTTTTGTAAATATTCTTTGTTACATGTTGTAAATAAAATAAATAACAAGAAACAAAACAAAAATCAAATAAAAATCACAAAATGAAAAATACAAAAATTCAGTGTATAAATACCATGTATATAAATGTATTCATTTATTTATTTCACCCTTGTATATATGTGATAAAAATAAAATAAAAATATTCTTTTATTCCATATTTTATCTTGTAAATAAATGAGCATAAAAACACAAAAAAATAACAAATAAAAAAATCAAAAATAAAAATCCATGCAGTGTACATATACCTATATATAGAGCTAACCTATTTTTTATTCCCAAAAATTAATTAAAAATCACCAAAAATAGAAAAAAATAAAAGAAAAAATATTTCATGTTTTAAGTTTTCTCTAATTCAGCCTATTTCTACCCTAAAAAAATAAAACAAAAATTAACAACACGTGGCAGAGTCTGGTTGGTCCACGGGGGAATGTTGACCCCGGTCAACTCCCCCGCGCCCCCTTTCCTATTATGGACCATGCGCGCCGCGCCTCCTTCGCCGATTTATGCACGCGCATCCAGGCTGTCTTCCACTCAACCCCCGCGCCCAAATTCTTCGCCGCACATCCCTCTCCCTCGCCGGATCTTCAGCCATCGAATCTACACCTTCCTTTGCTGTCCTCACGCAACCCTAATCGCCCGGTCACACTATATATCCTTCACCTCCGCCGCCTTCGCGCGCCATCTTTGGCCCTTCTCTTCCTTCCCCCGTGACCTCCATTGGCTCCGCCTGAGTGACAGCGAGCGTTAGCCCGTGTTGCAGTGAGGCGAGGGAGCGAAACCATCGATCCGGCGTAACCTCGCCGTACTTGCTCCGCCGCCGGCGTTGAGCACCAAGCTTCAGGCCTTGACGCCCTTCGAAGCTACGACCAGGAGATAGCCCATCTCCACCACAGTCTCCAGCATCCATCAGGTAGCCGTAGTTTCCTTTAGTTTAGAGCAATTTTCGATTACGCCCAAATCCCATCTCCGACGCACTTCTTCGATTCCGATCACTCCGCTTATCATCTCGACCTTCCGACTATTCCATCACCTTCACCGTGTCCCCACGCACCTTCTTCACCCATTCGCACAACCCAGATCGCACAGGATCTGGGAGTCGAGCTCCACCGCCGTCGCTTCGCCGGAGCTCTTCCGCCACGCCGCACCTCCCACCTTCACCCCGCCTTCTTGGGTCGAGGCATTTTGCCCTCGACCCGCGAAGCTTCTTGCCTACTTTGCAGGTCGAAACGAGGGCGTCTGAGGCCCTTCGCCATTCAGCCAGGAGCTTCGAGCCGCCAGGTCTCGCCGGAGCCCCTCAGGGCCTCGGTTGGGCTCTTGGCCACCACCAGCAGCTGCGGGATCGTTCAGCGGAGCTTCTCCGACCTTCAGGCGCAGCTGAGGAGGGCGGATACACCTTCACGAGGCCGGCGAAGTTCGCCGGCCACCAGTTCTTCGAGGACCCTCCAGAGCCGTCCGATGCACCCTCTGCTCCAGATCTGATCGTGACCGTTCATCTGTGGAGGAGCAACGACCGTTGATCCATTCGAGGATCGCATCTGGACCATCGATAGCAGAGGAGAGAGGTGCCAGCGTTTCATACGTCCGATCATACACGTGGACCTCTCCCCACCGTTGATCAGAGCCGAAGAGGAGAAGAGAGAAGAGGCGCCGCCATCCAGACCGTTCGATCAACCACGTGGCGCCTATCCGACCGTCGGCTATTAATAAAGGGGTAAATATCATAGGGCCCCCTCTGTTTCATTTTAGTCCTGTAATTTTTAATTCACGTTGTTTATTTTGTGGGTTATTTGCATTAAGGACCTCGGACTTAATTTTATTTGCGATTATACCCCTGCCAGTAGAGACCCACGTGCCTTGGCACGTGTTTTGTTGGGTTATTTGCATAGAACCCCTTGTAGTTCTGGATGTTATTCAATGAATAAAATGTTTTGTGAAATTGCATTTATACCCCCTGTGAGCATTGATTTTGAACATGTGCGAATTATTTTGGGTAAATTGCATATAAGCCCCTGGACTTTTGATACGAGTTATCAATAGGTCCTTGGAACTTATTTTTCTTACATTTAGGTCCCTGTGTGCCCCAGACACGTGCTTGACACGTGACTTCTTGGGTATTTTTGCACCAGGACCCCAGAACTTTTGGGTATTTGCACTTAGGTCCTGTGCACAGTGCCCCATCTTTATTTTTGAATAAAATATCAAACAAACTCCAAATCCAATGAAATTTTGACACATGGCTCCTGCCATGGTGTAGGAATTTCTATGATTTTTGGGGACATTTTGGATTTCATTTATTATTTTTAAAAATTCAAAAACCCATATTTTTGCTATTGTTTGACTTTAAAATACCAAAAAAATATAAAAACTTCACCAAAAATTCTAAAAAAATTAGGTACTGTTATTTGCTTGTTGGTTGATTTTCTAGCCAATTTTGGCTAAGTTTCATCACTTAAAAACCCTAAAAATTGAAAACCCCTAAAAACTCATAAAAATTGTAATAAATAAATTAAAGATCCAAAAATAATAATTAGGGTGCCTAAATTTTCCTCATTCTTCATAGATTACAGGAAAATTACCTCCAAGGTTGATTGAAACTCTTAAATATTTTATTTTTGAGTTTCTAACCTTGCTGGACAGTACCTTGGTGTTTTCGCATTGTTTGATTTTTAATTAATAATTTACCCATTAGAAAATTTCCAAAATTCACCAAAAACAGTAAAAAACTTGAAAAACTTAAAAACCAATTTTCTTGAATTTTTGCATCATTTTTGTGTGTTGTATAAATTGTTGAAGTTGCCTTGTGTTTACATTCTTTTATTTTCTCATTGTTTAAAAATTCTAAAAAAATATAAAAACAAATAAAAACCATAAAAAAACTTCCTTGGATACTTGACTACATCGTAGGCCGTAAGGCCAATCTGTGCTCCTTGAGTTCGACCCCTGGGAGCTATACCAGGTTAAACCTAATAGCTAGACCGCTCTTCTTCTTTGCTTGCTTGATTTTTATCTTATTCGAGTGGTTGATTATTTTCTTGATTTACTTAGTCCATTTGATTGAGGTCGCAACGACATTGTGATTTATTTCTTTAGACCTTTTACCTCTGTCATTTGGGCGGTGATCAGAATGGCGCCGTTGCCGGGGAGCACGGCTTTGTAGTCAGTTTTCCATTTTGTCTCTCTCTATATTATTGTTGTTTCTGACCATTCTCTCTCTTTGATTTTTGTGCGAGGTACTACGTGGAGATCTTGGAGTATACTTTTTGAGGACCCGCACGGGAAGAGGAGCAGGAAGAGAGAGAGAGGAGCAGAGATTTTTAATTTCAGAGAGAGAGAGAGAACATTATTCTTGTTGTAATAATTTAGGACTTGAACTCTGGACACTTTTGGACATTTGTAACTTAGCGGGTCTGTTTCGCCGAGCACCGGTGTGCTCGGGGGACCCATCTGATTTTCGCGGCTTTTATCGTGGTTTTCATAGCTAGCTGCCTTTTCCGGTGTTTACGCGGTTTTCCTCGAGCCCCTAGATTTAGGAATTTATGTTGATTGTGACGTAGATTTTTAAGGCCCAACACCTAATAGAATATCTGTTCCTATAGAACGTAATTGGACCTTAATAAAATTCATTGAAAAAGTTAGTGAAATTGGATTTGAGACCACGTGCCGTGAGGAGTCACATACAGCGCTGGCAGGACCCGTTGTGGCGGGCACCGAGTGACTCCCAAGATCGGACTCCGACTCTATTCGATTAGCTAACTATTGTTCTTCACGATCAATAGAAGTTGCTCATCTAGGACTCGGCTTTTCCCGCTGCACCAGTTTAGGTAGTTTTATTTCTGTCTTTAAATTCTGCGCGGATCACTTGCATGTAGAGTGCTGGAGACAAGGTACGCATTTCTTTCTCTGCATGCATCATTGATTTTCCTCCGTGCATCGGCTTTTTCGTCTTCTCCCTCTGTGTTTGGATTATTAATCATCAGGAGAATTGGAAAAACCGTTAGGCCGCCTGTATTTATTTTGAAAAATATTTAAAAAAGAAAAACAAAAAACAAAAAAAAAATTGGGACTGGATAACATTATTGACCCTAAAAGACACTCACCATAAAAATTTGTCTTGGGGAGAGCAACCCCCTCATTGTTTGGTTTGATTGTGCGAGAGAGTGACCCGAACACTAGGTAAAGCCCTCCGGTGCTCATCTCGACTGATTACCGACTCTTCTGTGCGGGACAGTCGGTTGAGAGAGTATCGGGTATCCCAGCAGGTCACGTAATCGCTCTGATATCTTGGATGTTCACCAAATAAAATTGACAAGATAAATTGACCGATCTTTCACGGTCTTCACATTGTGTTGCGTTGGTGAACCAGGGGTTTGCTTGCGATCATATTTTCTCCAGATCCCATCTGCCCAACTCGCCAAGATCAAGATGATGGGCAGACGATCTCTTAGGCAGCCTCTGGCTGCACCGCTTTCGGGCGCGTCTACTCCATCATCTAGGTTGGCCCGTGAGAGTCGAGACCAGCTCTCCGGGCCCGAGTTCGAATCCACCCTGTTCCCCCTCGATCCCCTTTCTTCTGTTCCTGAGAGACATGAGCCCGAGGAGAGACGAATTCATTTGACCGAACCTGAGTTGGGCTCTTCTGATTTTGCAGACGTCCCTATGGCTGGAGCCGGTAGTTCAGACGATCGCCAGCCCGAACACTTTGTTTTAGACCAGGGAGCGATCAACTCCACCCTGATCGCATCATTAGAGACGGTTCAGAACCAGTTACGCGATCAGGGGGCATTCATGATAGAGATGAGGAGGGAGTTGGAGAGACTCCGAAGAGAGCGAGAAGAGCCGAGCGAGCCGGAGGACATTCCTGATGCTGATGCAGAGGCAGCAGCCGGCAGCAGCAGCCGCCGCAGCAGCGGCAGCCGCCGCAGCAGCGAGACCGATGCGGGAGCTTCACAACCCTGGATCTACACTGATGCACCCAATGGGTGGTGATTCCTGCTATCGTGGGGGATTTCAAGTTCCCTCCGAACACCCTGCAGATGCTTCCGCACTTTCATGGACTCGCCACTGAGGAACCTCACCTCCATCTACAGGAGTTCTTGATGATCTGCAGCACTGTCCACGACCGTCGTGTGGACCAAGATACGATTCGAATGATGGCCTTCCCTTTTTCACTGGCAGATAGAGCAGCCGCCTGGCTGAAACATCTAGGGAAGTTTGTGTACACCTGGGATCTTTAGACCTTTTACCTCTGTCATTTGGGCGGTGATCAGCGACCCACAAGAAACCCTAATTAATCAACAATTAACCCACAATATGAATTAAACAACAAATATAAAAATGTAGATTTAAAATTTATTATAACTCTTCAACATGTGTGTATAGTGCAAGCATGTGTAGAGGTCGAACTCAGGGAGCAAACAGTAGATGGGGCCAAAGTAATGCGCAACAAAAATTCGTCTTTCATCTCTTGTCCATTTTAATTTATTTTTGTGGGTTTTTTTAATTTTTATATTTTTAATTTTATTTTTTGTTTTATATTATATTTTTTAATTTATTTTAATTTTTTTAATTTATATTTTCTTTTATATTTTCAGATTTTTCATATTTATTTTTCTTTCAAATACATATATATATATGACATGTAAGGCTATATATACAATACACATTAATATATTTATATAAATAAATAAAATAAATAAATTATTTATGGATTTTATATATTTTTCTAATGTTTTGTAATTTTTCTTGAGTTTTTGTTAATTTTCATGGATTTTTTAAAGTCAAAAATATTCCAAACTAGGGACTAAATAAATACCTGAAATTGATTTGAATGTCAAAAATAGTAAATAAGTTATAAAATTACTAAAATCAATATGTAGATATTTATATAAAACAAGAAAACATATTTTTATTTTTTAAAGGAATTTTTAGATTTTTATGAAGGTTTTTGGGGTTTTCAATTTTTAAAAGTTTTCCTTTTTCCATTTTTAGTGGTCTGTAGTTAAAACATGATAAAAAGATAATATGTAATTTTTTTGGAATTTTTAAAGATGTTTTTTTATAATTTTTTGGTATTTTATACTGTAGATATGACAAAAATGAGATCCTTTTGATTTTTAATAAATAGTTAAAATGCTTGAAAATGCAAAATAAATATGTGGAGTACATGCTACTTGGCATGTAACCCTATTTTTGTGAATTTTTAGGAGCATGAGTGTTCCTTTTAATAAATGAAATCCAAGCACCAAAAATACATATACAAGTAGGGGCATAATTGCAAATAAAATAAATAGTAAGGGCTCATATACATTTTTTCCAAAAATATACACTTATATTAAATTTTATTAACTAAAAGTAAATACAAAAAGTCACGGAGTGTCCCTGCAATTTGCCCAGCTCACGTGGGACGACACGTAAGCTGAGCTGGACTGGACCCAAATGCAATTACAATAATACACGAGCATGTTTGCAAAATTTCCAATTTGTTTTAAACGTTACAATTTATTTATAGAACTAAATAATAAATATACAAAAATATAGGGCAAAAGTGCAATTTACCCATTTTTTCGCGCGTTCGGACGAATGATCCTCTTCACTTATACCGTGCGTTGCATTCTCAACTGGCGATGATGCTTCGCAACCCGACGTCTTGGATTAGATCCAAGCGTGTATCCGATGGCTCTAGTGCGTCACGATCCAACGATCGTTGTTGTGATGGAGTGGGAGATATGATCCAACGGTGTCGAGAGGGTTTGGAGGAACCGACCAAGAACCAAGCGAAGGCGAACTTCGATTGGGCCTAGTGATATCCTCGCGCCTCCTTCGACGCTGTTGAAGTGCTTCTGAGCCTCATGACGCCCTCCTCTAGCTGTGGACCTCCTCAAAATGGTCGGAGACCTCGCCAATGGCTCGGATGAAGCCTCAGACCTGGAGGTCATATTCTATCCTCGACAGCCCTGCAAAGTGAGTCTTCCTATTGTTTCCTGCAGGGAATTTATTAGCGTAAAATGCGGTGCTCAGTGGTCACCAGGAGGGGTGGAATGTATGATTGGCGACTCAGGCGATGCTCCTCCGGTGAGCGACGAAGGAATAGGAGCTGAGGACCAGATCCACGATGGATCTGGTTAATCAAATGAATGAGGGATGTGGAGAAGTGGAGCGGGAACGAGATGGAGGTGGAAGCAAGGTTGGGGGGAAAAGTGTAGGACGGTAAAACAATCGCTGGAGCTCGAGAGCTCCAGCGACGATAACCTTGCTAATCTACCTAATTACCTAGGGAAAACATGAAAACAAATGCGCTAAATTAAACTACGACTATTTCTATGCTAAAGAAAGTAAATGGCACAGAGGTTTTAAAAATCGAACCGAATCGGCCGGTTGAACCGGTTAAACCAAGAACGGGAGGAAAAACAGTCCAACCACCCTATTTTTATTCAGAAAATAAAAATCAATCAAAATCGATCAAAATCCGATTGGACCGCTTAAACCCGGTTGAACTAATTGAACCAAACCAACGGTTCAATGACGAAGCGAAAATCTATATATCGTATGATTGACTAGTGTGTTGCAGTCGGATAGATTCGCGTCGATAAAAAATAACCGCACAAATGGATGATTCGTCGAATGAGTTTAATGCGGTTCTATGTTTATTTAGCCTGGGCAGCCCCAGGGTCGACTCAAGGAGGCAAAGGAACAACTCGGGATCAAATTAGAGGGATTAGATTACAGTTTTCTAATTGAGATTTTTTTGGTATTTTTTATGCAATAAAAATGACAAATGCAGAATACGGATTGGATTAAGTTAATACGAAAAGAACCGGCTTAGCTAAATTTAATTTTAATGTGAAATAAGATCAAATCAGCCCAGTGATATTTTTCCTAATAACCTAATCCAACAATGAGTGCGAAATGTATTTTTTTGGAATTTTTGGCTTTAAGACGCGCAAATGAAAAATGCAAACGTTTTTAGAGTTTTTATGCAATTTTTCGTGCAAATTATATGCAAAAAATTATAAAAAAATTAATGGAAGATAAAAATGATGAAATGAAGCTACGCTAATTCTTTTGGAATTTTCTGACATTTTTTAATTTTTTTATGAATTTTTTACTGAAAATATAATGACTGTAGGTATTTAATTCCTAATAAATCCACAAAGTTAAATTCTCCAGAGAATGAATTATCTCAAATAGATATTTTAATGTGGAAACCAGGAGAGTTGAAATTTCTCGAAAATAACGTTCGTGGATCTAATTAAAAATCAATTACACAAATCGCTCTAAAATTTATTTTATGCAAACGAAAACTCCGAATTGGACGAAATTTGGACTGTAATCAAAGCACATTTAGAGGCATCATTGACAATTTTTTCACAATTTTTGGAGTAATAATGACTATGTGCGAATTTCAGAGCAAAAATGGGTAAAATATCTTTGATTTTCAGTCTCTGATTTTTAATAAAACATCTAAGGCTCACAAAAATATAAATAAATAGCTGAAAGATAAAGAATTAGTTGTGTTATAACATGCTTTTTTTTTATTAAAAATGATGCAAGAATAGTGCCCAAATTAACGCTCAAATACAGGGGTGTCAATGCAAATAGAAATTGAAATAAATGAACTTAAAACTATGCACAGGGGCTTATTTGCAATTACTGAAACATGAAAAGACGAATGTGCAAATTTCACAAAATAAAAGAACAAAAATCAGACCTCCTTCCTCTCCACGCTAGGGCATGCAAGGAGAATGACTTTGGAAGCGGCGACGGGCCTTGCGCAGGAGTCGGGGCGGCGTCGCTACAGCGGCCGCTGAGGACGGGGCCGCTTGCAGCCTGGGCGGTGAGGTGGTGACGTGCGGCGATCGCGCACGGCGGGGCAAGGAGGCGTCGGCCACGCGCGAGGTTCGCGTCGGAGCGAGGGGCGGCGCGCGGCCTGTGCGCGCGGCGCGATGGTGCTGATGGAGCGGAACGACGGTGGAGCTCGCGGGGCGGCGCGCCTGTAGCGGCGGAGCACGGCCTCGTGGCTGGTGCGGGTTGGAGGGCGGTCGCACGACTGGGCTCAGCGCGACGTGGGGGTGTGCGCAGCCGTGCGGTGGCGTGGCGCGAGGTGGCTGCAGGGCGTCGGGCCGTCGGCGATGGCAGTGTGGAGGAGTGATCTGGCAGCGTCCAGGCGGGGTCGGCGTGGAGGAGGTGGAGGGCGCTGCGGAGGCCGCGGCACGCGCGACCTGGAGGGTGGCGTGATGGCTGCAGTGCGACGGCATGGTGGTTGCCGCGGTTCTCGGCGGCCACGAGCTGGGATGGAGGGCGGCCAGCGAGTGCTGGAGGTTGCCGTGCGCGGTGGCGCGCAGCCAAACTAGGGATGAAGAAGGAGAACCAGCGCCGCTGCACCTGTGTTTTTTATTTTTTTTTTGCAAATTTTTTTTATATTTTCCTTGTAAACAGAGAAAATGTGAAGAAATAAAAAGGAAAAGTGGTGGTGGTGATTGTGATGATGGTGATGATGATGAATAGTGGTGGTGAATGAAAATGATGGTGTGATTTTTGTTTGAAGATTTGTGGATGAAATAAGGAAAAAAAAGATCGTTAGATAAAAAATGAAGTGACAAGATTAAGATAGAGTATACTTACCTGTGGTTCGCCGAAAATGAAGCCATGGAGTACGGCTTCAGGTTGTCGTCGCCTCGATTCGATCCGACGAAAAATCGAAGAAGCTCAGTTGTGATCTGAAGTGATGCACAACGATACGAGGAGGAGTCCTCATGGATCTCGCCTTGAAACCATCGTTGCTCGACCAGAAGATGCTGAAGCTGTCACCGACAATACCCGGGGGCTGGTAGTCTCTCCCTCTCAATTGAAGAAATGGCGGATGATCATGAATGGAGGAGGTGAGGTGAATATAAAGAGGAAGAAAGGGAAGCTGGAGAAGGATGGAGAGAGTGGAGAGAATGGTGGAAGAAGTGGGAAGATGGTGGCTTGGAGTGGGGAGTAAGAAAAGAAGTGGTAAAAGAGAGATAAATAATAATAATAATAATAAAATATAAATAAAATAAGTAGGCTACTAAAAATAATAATAATTAAAATAATAATAATTAAAATAATAAAATCTGAAAATAAAAAAAAAATAAATCCGAAAATAATAAAATAATGGGGGACATGTGGCAGCTCCAGGAGCTGCCACATGTCACTCCTAGAAAAATCAAAAATTAAATATAAACAAAAATAAAAAAGAAATAATAAAAGGGATTAAATTAAAAATGGACAACATGAAAGTTGCTCGTCTCGACGAGATTTATAACTTTCGTGAAGGGCCAAAAATCAAAGGAAATCATCTGTACAAAATATATTTTTGGGTGGTACCTTATAGATACAAAATACCACATTTTGTCTTTTGCAATTTTTTTGTCATTTTTAAAAGAGAGAAAAATCAAAATAAAAATAGAGAAAATATGAGAAGAATATTTATAACTTAATCTATTTTTTTGGATTTTTAATAATTAAGAAAATGAAATGGTAAAATACAGGGTAAAACGGTCAATTTGTACAATATACAAAAGGGGCCCAAAACCCAAGTTTTGCATACGAGCTCCGATTTTAGTGAAATTGGTCTTGTTTCGAAGGTCTTTGAATGTATATTACTTTAAAAGTGAGTAGACCTTATTCAGAGGTTGTATGAGAGAGATATGTGCGTTTTAAGGTCTAAGGTCCTTCAAACTTGGGTTGGGGTTTTATTGGGTGATTTTGCAAGTTAGTATTTTTTTAGATATTTTTCTTTAATTAGTGTTAGTAATATATACACTATAGAGTTGGTTTTAGTGGCTTTGTAGTTAGGATAAAATATATACAAATAAGGTATTTTATCTAATATACAGGTGGATATTTACAAGTGAATTCGGCTTCTTATTTAATGCAGGTATGAATGCTAAAATGCAGATATTATGCTTGCATGCATGAATGCTAATTTTACAATATAAAGGGAAATATGCATCTATTTACTCGGGAACAAGACTCTATTTTCAACTTTTAGAGTGATGAATCACAGATTCATCATTCAACCATTCATTTTTAGACAAAAAAATAATTTCCAATAAACTAACAAAACACAAACTTCCATATTCGTAATCTAGTCCCATTCTAACCCATATTATAGTATCCCTTTATATTTTCTCCTTCACATGTGCCAATTACTCATTATTTCTTGTTCATTCATGTCAAATGAGCATTGCCTCTCTCTTCCCACATCGTGTATGAGGTTGTCCACTTATAACAATAACAAACGAAGAAGACATTGTCATAGTCATACTATGAGAAGCAATAATTTAACAACACTTGTCGTTATTAGAGTTTAAGTAGTTTGAATTTATTATTACTCACACACACACATATAAATGTTATGAAATATGATTATTATGCACTTTCGAGTTTTTTTAAGAATATTTATACCCCTAACTTTTTAAGCAATTTCACTCGTGCTCCTTTATTTTGTAAAAAAATCACAATATCATCCTTATGTTGGTATAAAATGGGAGACAAGTGTATTAATAAAAGGACATTACTATTGATTTTGTAAAAATATAGGGACACATGCAATTGTATTGAAAATAGGGGTATAAGTGTTATTAAAAAAACTTGGAGGGATAAGAGTAAATAAATTCTTGAAAGATATGATGTAATATTTTTCGCATTTATTATATGGTATACAGATCTAACTCGGTTCAACCCACTTGAACCGTACGAACCAAACCAACAATAAAACGGTTCGGTCTTTTCAGGTTTCTTTGAACTGCTGATGTCATCACCAGTTCGATCAGTCGATCCCATTGATCTGACCATAAAAACCAAAAAACTGATACATGCCCGGTTTGATGTCCGGCTCTGTTTTTAAAACCTTGAATGGCATAGCTCTTACCTGGCCGGAGACCAAGGAGCAGAAACGTCACCGGAGCTCCGCCTTGTGTGCACCTCCCTCCTTCGCGAGACGATCCAAACCTTCAGGGATACACCAGCTGCCACCTGGAGACCTACTTGGCCAGAGGCAGGGGCTCTAAGACTAAGGGGGTGACCAAAATCGAAGAGGAGGCGAGGTGGAGTTATTTATAAACATGGACGAGCACCCTTATTCAAGGACATATTTGCGGAGATCGAGATTATGTACAAAGAATATACAATGCCGGTGTGGATCCTAGAATGTCAGGGAACAAATCTTGTGAAGGGATCGAGCGCGATTTAAGGATGGATCGAGCGGGAAAATGATGGAAAATGGGAAAAGACATGCGCGTCAAGTTAGCTTGCCTGGAGGGATAGCAGACTGAAGGTCAACAGACGACGCGCTATGATTGGTCCACACCAACACTACAAGACAAAATAGCTTGGCTTATTAAAGAACAATAATAAAAAATACTAATTGATTTTATTAATTTTAGATTATAGAATAAAAATGTTTACTTTTTATTTAGTATTTAATATGATTTTTATTTGTTTTTGGTGTTATTTATTAGTAGTTAATTTTAAAGTCTATTTATAGGTGTATTTATCTATATTTTGGCTTTTTTATTTTTATTTTTATTTTATATAATTTATTTTATTATTTTATTATTTTATTTTTATGTGTTTATAGTTTATTTTTAGATGTATAAATATATTTTTATATATTTTATGATGTTATTTGTACACTAAAATAAATAGGGGTATATATTATATAGGTGTACTTATAGGTATTTCATCTATGTATTTTATACATTATTTTATTTTAATGAATTTCCTTGGGTTTTATTTTAGATTTATTTTTAATATAATATAAATAATATTTACAAGACTATAAAAATATAAAAGAATCAATAATTAAAGAATGAATTTCACTTGTATTTATATATACATGTATTAGTATATGTATTTTGCCTATATATTTATATAGCTTATTTTATTTTGTATTTTATTTGTGATTTTATTTTGGTTTTAATATGTATATATATTACAAATAATTTTTACAAAATTATAAAAATATAAAATATAAAAATAATAAAGAATGAATAAACTGAAAATTTTATTCGGGTATATTGTACAACGAGGGTCCAAAACCTACTTCCACGTCTTAACTCCAAAAAATATGAAACCACCTCCATTAAATAGCTTATTAAAAGTTATATACAATTAGAAGTGATTTTAATATATTTTGAGTTTTTATTTGGAAGATATGTGTCTGTGAAGTTGGGATTTTGGCTTTTATTTTGTGTATAAAATGTACACTGTATTATTTTTATTCAAAGTCAATTTTGTATTTTTATTTACATTGTTATCTACAAAATTTATATTCAAAGGTTCTTTATTTGATACATAAATAATAAAGAATAAAATATGTGTAAAAAACTGACTTGTTGGAAGAATAAAAGAATTGGGTTTTTATTATATTTTTGGCCCTTATCTCCCCCTACTTTATTCCTTGTCGACCAACTCAATTCTTGATTTGATCTCGGGTTTAGGGTCATAAAATGCCTTTGGTATTTTATTCTTTTTATTTTCTTTATTCTATAATTTTGGCATTAAAAATAATATTATTTACACAATAAATGTAATAAATGATGAATGTTATTTTGTACAAATTAATGATATTTACATGCATTAGCTGGGGGTTTTAGGACAAAATGATAGAATAAAGGTGATGAAATGGAGATTCATCAACGTCCCAGAGCTCGAGGCTCCCCTTTCAATCCTACCCAGCTCACGTGTCGCACATGTGGTTGCAGGCGACATTTGCAGCCGAGCCCCCCCCCCCCCCCCCCCCCCCGAGTTCAAGGAAATTACATAGGAGCCCTTGCCGGGTAGCAGTCACGTATGCTCCACACGTCCGGCCTTGAGAAACTGTGTGAACACTCCTATGATTTTTGGGTAATTAAAGAAGCGCTAATCGTGCTACTTTATTTTATTGATTTTATTTCCTATATTGCACATAGACCCGAGCATCTAAGTCTCATTTGGAGTGTCGTTTTGTCGTCATACTTTAATTACAACAATTGCATATTGTATACCATTTAATTCTTTATATTATGAATGTTTAATGTTTGTGGTGAAATTCGTTATATTTTGCCCTTTGTGTGATTGGAAATTCATGGTAAATCACATCTTGCTCCAAACATTCTCCAGATCACATTTTGTAGAATTAATTATGTTTTAACACGTGCCCAAAAATCACATATTTGCATGCATAATTTTCTTAAAATAAATTGGTGATTTATGTAATTGATTTTTAATTGACTGTAAACTTAATATTTTTAAGATGTGGAATTTTCCTGTGTGCCTATTTATTAGACATATTTAGGATACTTTATTTTTGGAAAATAATTAGATTTGATATTTATTAAAAATAATCTACTAAAAATCATATATTCTACATATTTAATTCACAGGAGATTCATTTTGCATCCAAAAATTCTATAAAATGCAGAAGGTTAATTTCATCATCCTTAACCTTCTCTCAAATTTTCATAATTTTTGCATACTATTTGCACGAAAAAGTGCATGAAAACCCGTGGAAAAGAGTCATTTTTCATCATGCATTTTACATTATAAAAAGTTGTGTTCTGGATTTGTCGTTGTATAAATAATTAAGGAAAATAGTCTTCTGAATTTTTGAGCTTGTTTTACGTTAATTTGGATTTTTCAGTCTAGGCTAATTTGACCTCAAAAATGAGCATTCTACACTTTCTTTACACTCATTATTTGCATGAGAATTTCTAAAACATCCTTCTCGAAAACCTAACACCTCAATATTCTGAAAATCAACCTAGAAGCAGTGGCCTTCTTGAGTTCGACCTTGGGCTTGCCCAGGTAAAAAATATACATCCACTTTTAAATGTAATTGAACATAAACAATCTAGTGGTCTTTTTGATTAATTTGAATTTGCTTGTCTGCAATGATCATCGGTTAATTTCTCAATTAACAAAGGATAAATTTCGGGTTCTTCGTAGCTTTGCAAATCTTGAAAAAAGGTTCCAAGACTGTGAGGAGTACAGATGGACTCGGATGAGTCCATGTGACTAGCAACGGATTTTAAACGGTGTATACATGAGTTTTATAATTTTATTGTAAAGAATTCTTTAGCCACCTCCACATGTCTAATGTAATTACTTGTGAAATATAAAACACGTATGACATCTGCTCGGACCACTCTGGAGATGTTTCTTATTATCTTAATCCACTTGACCACCAACAGTATCACCAACATCATTTATATAGTGAGAAAGATAATAATTGTTAAGCTGGATGGTCAAGTTGATTGGGAGAGGGCAAAAGAGTTTCACCCATCATGGATGACTCATGAGAGGTATGATCTATCACATTGATATCATGTTATATGGTCTAAGTATATTAATTTGTCTGCTTAAACATAAGTAGAGTTGATATTGTGATCTCTTTTCTTCTAAGGACTTTGGGAGGCGTTGTGCTGCTGGGAGGACAAATAGATCGAAGTAGGAAATCAAATCGACTAGAGATGCAAAGAGCCAAGGGGTTGTGAGAGCTTAACTAGTAAGTATTTATTAAGAACTTCTAGATCAGGATCAATTATTTCTATTCTGGATTCAATGTTTAAATTACATTAAAAAGCATGTGACTTTGCACTGTGAGCCAACACTAGGGGTATGACGGGTGAAGGCATGTATGCGTCGAAATAACTAGTTCACCGGCGAAGCCTAAAATATGACAGGGAGCGCCTTTCTCTTTTTCAGAGTCATTCCTTCTTAAGTCATAAATTTGTAAATGATTATTAATTGTTATTTTTATATAGAGTTGTTATGACGTCTTCTTCACGGATAAGTACGATTCCACTCATGTTGATGAGTGTCCATGTTTTGACGCTAAAGTACAACAGTAGGTCATTGATAATCTACGGGCGGACCCCTCCGAAAGCAAGCCTTAGTGGGGTTCCACCCTAAGTTATCTCCGAACTCCAGTTGTGGGACTCCTGGTCCCACAAGTATCTATGGTCCACCATCATCACAGTACACACAGTCGACATTTGGATATACAATATATTCAAATCAGATTAACCAAATGTCTCATAACATTGAGAATATTTTGAATGTGATGGGAAGTATGCAGGCAAGATTGGACACCACAGAGGGTCGGATGGATTACAGGTAATGGGTTTTAAAATTAAATTAAAATTCTTAATCTATAGTGAATTACTTATACTTATGTTATTTAAGGAGCGCTCGTTGGGCCGAAAAGAATGTCGTCGTCGACAACGATGATGAGAGTGGTAATGACGAGGATGAAGAAGAAGAGGAACAACATGATGCCACTTCACCGAGGTTTGGTCATCGTCGAGATGCCATCAACGAGAGCGATGAAGAGGCAACACAAAGAGAAAGGGGGAGGGAAATGGAGAGAAGAAAGGAGAAAGGAAGAGTTACTTTGAAGGTGGAGGAAGTAGCCTGGAGAGAGACATAAAATCAAGGAGACATGCTAGTTATTAATTTTTCCTTTCTTAAAAGCCTATTCATTAGTCCTCTTATGTTATAAAGTGTTAGTGAATATAATAGTAACTGAACACATTAGTATACTTTAAACCATGAAATGCCATTGTTGTGTGTATGTTTCATTGTATTTCCGAATGGATGCCTATTTCGATATTATGCTTCATACATGCGATGTTCCATATCTTTTCTTAAGTATGGTCGGGGTTTTAATAACTGAGCATGCTCAGTAGATCAGATGCATGTGGATGTTTGTCTGGATACGTTTTATGCAGGTATACATGTGAATTGTGTGTCGAAGGTCGAAGGAAACATGGAATCTATAACTAGTTTCTGCTAATTTTTTTATTCTGGAAGCAAGTTATGCAACTGCTAGTAGTCCTTTTCCTGCTCACAATGCATCGCTATTTAAATCAATGACTCCTTTTTATTACCACAAGGGGCTACTGTAGTCTTGTTTGAGCATTACAATGTGACCAAGTTGTGGTCGTAAGTAGATTTGTGGCACCGCACATTCGACTACATGTATTACTATGAATAGTGGTCGTATGTATGTATTACAAGAATATTATGATTATTATGAGAGCAGATTAGGACTACAATTGTGCTCGCATTTACTGCTGTTTCTTGTATTAATAGTCACACAATATCAACCTCGAACTATCATCAACACAACAACTCTTTAAGGAAGTGAGCTTCAACATCTCGCCCCTACAAGGCAAGATAACTCCTTCGGCTTTACACTAGCACCATAGGTACTCCACCCTACCTGCTAGGACATGCAGGAGTATCGCATCAATGAGTGATTTCAAAACCACAGAGACCTAACTAAGGTAATCTCTAGTGATTCATCCACAAAAACGCTCCTCGACCATAGTAGCCCTCATAGAAGCATTTGATGCATCTCCTCCTCCTCTGTTGTCATTCTTTACAGGTATCAATGATTTATAAGACTCACACATGGGTGGCACTATACATCGCTTCTGACTATAGAGATGGCGATGGCATTGATGTTACTCGTGGAAGGAAGGATGGTGGTGGCTCCTCTTGGTGGTGTTAGCACCATCATCTGTGGTGGTTTGCCTGGAATGGAGAAGAAAATGACGAAGAAGGAGGAGAGGAGAAGGAAGTACAAGGATGAAGAAAAATCCATTGTCGAAATTTTGTTATAATTCGATTGACTCAACATTAACCCAAGAAAATTAACTCAAGAAGAATCAAATTGATGGTAGGGATCGTAGTGCAAGATGGAGTGAGATTACAATGCTCATAAGGAAAATATGAAGACGGTAAGGGATGCCATGTAATTCAAACATTTTATAGGATCCGTGGTGTAAAAATGCCAATAATTAATACAACTAAAATGATTTTGCAGAAAAAAATTAACAAGATAAATAACTACTTAACTATCTCCTTAAAGATATCAATACATACATTTAGCATTAAACGAGACACATACTTATGCACGATGCTATACACACATACATATACTAAAAATCTTACTGCATACATGGATTTTTATGCTTTCTTTCAAGTTTTCCAATTAACACTTAAACCATTGACTTTTTATACAATTATAGTTGTTCATATATTCTTACAAATTTCACAAAAAGATCTCTGTTAGTCGGAGCTTTCTACTACTTGAGTCGAGGCCTTGAGACTGGTCTGTTATTACACGAGCGACCATATACTACACTAATGAAAGCCAATGCTATAAATTTTGTAAGAATA
Organism: Ottelia alismoides; assembly: GCA_037367405.1. Lineage (NCBI taxonomy): Eukaryota > Viridiplantae > Streptophyta > Magnoliopsida > Alismatales > Hydrocharitaceae > Ottelia > Ottelia alismoides. The sequence continues at coordinate 475,976 of JAZKJV010006086.1, forward strand.
CAAAGACAAAATTAGTCCAATTCTACTCCATTCATACAAGGAGATAGCAAATACATAAAAGGATTTGAAATCATATTTACTGATTCTATTCTTTAGTTGTACTAGACATTATAATTGAGAAACTAATTCCTTACCATTCCTTAACTCATTCTATTCCATTCCATCGTGATTCCTTATTCACACCAAACAACCCGCAAGTAATATGAAATTAAATAATATCAAAAAACTCGAAAGGGTAAATATATAAAATTCCTTCTATCTATCTATAATCACTCTCAAAACAAGGGATCCTTGTCGGTATCATCAAAGTCTGAAGAGCCATTTCCGAAATCCGCGTAATAACCATTCTACAAGGGCCTCGGAGCAAAAAAAACATCCCAGTTACTTATCGAGCTCAAGACCGGTTCGATTCGGCTCGGCTCGGTTCGTGCTTCGGTTCGGTTCGGTTCGATTCGAATCGAACCGTATACGGGCCGGGCCGCAGAGCCCGAACCCGCACCCATCGTGCGAAAAAGACTCGAACCGCGAACCAATCCCGGTTCCCGGCAAAACCCATCCCCTCCAAACCATTTCCCCACCTCCCATTCCCGCCAAATCCCTCCTTAAAAAAACCAACGCCCTACCCTCGGCTTCTCCTCCCTCACACCTCTTCCCTTCCCTTCCTTCCACCCCCCGCCGCAGATGGCGGCCCCGGAGATCCAGCAGATCCACGCCGTCCTCGGCTCTCACATCCGCTTCTCCGCCATCGTACGCGCCCTCGCTCGATGCGACAACAACCCCAACCTCGCCCTCAATCTCATCCTCGACAACCCTGACGAGTTCCTCTCCCCCCCGGAGGAGATCGCGGGAGCTGCGCCCCTTGTTCCGGTTAAATCGGAGAAGATCGAATTCGATTCTCAGCCTCCTGCTGTTGCGGCGGTGAAAGATGAGATTTTTAACGAGGACGAGCAGAAATTGGTCCTTACCGAAAGCCGTTTCTGCACCTATCTGAACCCTAGGCCGATATCAAGTGTCCGCCCTCCGGGTGAAGCCAATCGAAGGTTGCAAGCCATGCCTGCGGTTGGTGGTGTCGAGGATGGTGAGTTCCTGGAGGAGCCCGATTGGTTTATGGTGGGGAGGACTAATGTCACGGGGTTGTCGACGAGCCGTGGGAAAGGGAAACTGGTGTGCAATGAAATCGTGCGCTTTGCATTTCCGAAGGATAATGCGAGGAAGAAGTTTGGGAGGCACTGGGTTAGTGCGAAGACCGCCGCTGCAACTTCGGAGATAGTTCGCTTCTCGACCCAGCGATCAGGGGAGGTATGGTTCAATTTGCTTTATTGGTTTTAGATAGAACTAAGTTTGGCTGATTGAGTGGTGTTTGAACTTAGATTGGTCGGTTGCCCACGGAGTGGAGTAGGTGTATTGTACCATTGGTGAACTCTGGAAAGGTTAAGGTTCTCGGACGATGCGTAGTTGCACCTCACGAGCTCAGTTTGATGCAGGAGATTGTGCTGTATGTCAGGTGCCGGTTGTACTCCACGTTTTTGAAATTTTGTGTTTTATGTACCGCCCATTAAAGATTTAATCTGTTTCACTCTTTCTGCAGCTTTTATATCCATGGCTCCATCTTCACTAATGGAGATAAGTCATCATGGAAGCTTGTTGCATCTTCACAGCTGGACTCTACTGTCCATCCTCTTCCTACCCTGTTCAAGCTTTTGAAGATAAAGCCATCCAAGAAGGTAAAACGTGCCTTTGTTTTTGAAATAATTTCTATTGGATCTTTGCTTGAGCTGGTAGCTTTAACAAGTTGTGCTGGAATATGTCTGATGTTTATGTTTTCTTATCTGGGTGAACTAGGCGGAATTCACTCCAGAGGAGCTTGATTCTCGTAAACGGTCCCTAAACCTGCAAGTATGTGCCAACTTTCTTTACCTTGATACTATATCTGATGTTTACTGAATGCCTTCCTTGTTTAATGTGGTTTCTGTTATCATGTGGTTTACGTTCATCACGTCTTTTTTCTGTCCATCTTGTCTTTTGGAATATTGGCCTTTGACAACATTTCTGGTAGATTTATGCACAATATTCTGTATTTTTTACTTCTCATTCAGCGTGTTCTTGTGTGTTCCCATACAAAATGGCACTTGAAGATATTTCTAGGTGATTTTTTGGTAAAGTAAAAGAGGAGAGAGAGAGAGAATGGTTGGGACAATACCAACTATTTCTATAATAGTTGTCTAACAGAATGTTTTTGTATTATTGATAGTCATTTTATGGTTTTTTAAAAACAATGGCAATTCTATAGCACGATTATATTGTAAAGTGTAAAGCAGAACAGAAATATGTTCCTTGTGATGGCAAGGTATTATCCAGTGTGATTGTTCTTGATCTGATCGATTCAGTCTTAAACTAGGATGGCACTGATGATGGAACACCATTGCCGGCACTGCCAAAGAGGTGTAAGGGCAATCAGATGCATACATCACAAAGCAAAGATGAACAAGAAATAGGGGAGGCTGCATTGAACACATTAGTGGGCACAGCAGAGGTGTACAATTTGAAGGTAGAAGCAAGATCAACAAATCTATTTGCATTCAATTTCATCTAATGGGCGGCCTCCTTGAAGTCTAAAATAGTTTAATCAACATTTGTATGAACTATTATTTGGATTTTGAAAGTTGGAATATGTGACAGGAAGCAGAGCCTCCTCCTACTTTACAATGCGAACTCAGACCCTATCAAAAGCAGGCACTTTATTGGATGACAGAGTTGGAGAGAGGAGTTGATGTCGAACAAGCAGCAAAAACTCTCCATCCTTGTTGGGCAGAATACCATATTTCTGATATGTATGTCTGCTTGTTGAAAGGTTTTCTAGTCTTTGTTTGTGGTAGAAAACTTACTTTTAAAATTTTGAACCATTGATCTTGACCAGGAGGGCTTCTGCAGTATATATTAATGTGTTCTCAGGGGAAGCTACAACACAATTTCCCAGTGCAATGCAGATGGCACGAGGAGGAGTATGTGCTTATGTACTCCTAGTTTAAGCTACCATTCATCACTTCTTTCATACTCTTACTAGTTATAGTTTGTATCTATGCCAAACAGGCCAATTCAGTTTATCATTATTTTAGTTCTTTGCATTTAATTTTTTTTATTTTTCTATTTTGCTTCCATCTGGGAAGTTACATAAGATGCTTCAATTACCTGTTGTTATATGACACCTATTTTTAAGAGTCTAAATTGTTTCTTATGCTTGTCCACTTGCTAAGAAAAAAGGATGAACTATATTTGTAGATGTAACAAACTTGACTGTAACTATTTAAACATGCTCCCCCAATGCTTTTAACCGAGTGAAGTCTGTTTCTCTCGATTCCAATTGCATCCCTCTCTTATCTGATCACTGTCATGACATGAAAGTTGCAATTTTCTCACACGACATATTGCTATTTTTCTCAGTACATTGAAAAGAGGAAATTTAATTTGCAGAAGCAATGTGTTTCTCTGGAGTTTATTGCCATACTATAGTTAATTGTTCTAATGTGAATTCAGTAAATCTTGCTTCTCACAGAGAAATTCAATTCACTACTGCTCTCCTCCGCTTATGGCGAGTTTCCTTTTTACTCTGCAAGTCTGAGGATAGTTAAGATTACCTTGAATAGCTTCATTGTTATAGAGATCTGGACTCCTGTAGATATCCATGTTTTTATTACATCTTGGGTCTCGGTTCATGTTTGTGATTCCGTTGCCTGCACAGAACTGTTTATCGTATTAAATTTTAGTGATTGTTGTAATAAGATGTGATCATTTAATGTTATGTCTAGGTTTGGTACATGTACTTCTTTCTGTTCGATATTTTGTACAAATGATCATTGTGGTCGGTGCTACTTTTGCTTTCAGATGCAGAAATCCTCGGGCTTATCATTGTCTTGGTCGAGTCATATTTTTATTATTGTTTTGATAATTACCAGGCTTTTTAAATAAAATGTGCTCAATGTCTCTGCCTTCATTCCCAACTTAATAATCTTGAGGCTTTACAAAAATGCCTTGCTTATAGCTGTGCTGTCATTTATAATTTTAGATCTTTAACGTTCTGACCATGACATGCAGATATTGGCAGATGCCATGGGTCTTGGGAAAACTGTGATGACAATTTCCCGGATACTTCAGAAGCCAAGAGGAAGCGTGGAAGATGAAGATAATACTGTGACTGGCAAGGAGAGACGGGGAGTGACTCCTGAATATAAAATGACTAAAAAAGTTAGAGGTGGCACTCTTATAGTGTGTCCCATGGCATTATTGGGTCAATGGAAGGTCAGATTCATCATTATTGTTATACTGCTATTAACATGGCATACACTATTGTTTTCAATTCATTTCTGGATCACGACCTTGTATTGCAAGACTATCTTTGATTGTTAATGCTAACCGGGTTACCAATTGAATCGATGTATGTAACATAAAAATTGCTTTTTATTCTAGATCTGGCAATAACCTTCTGCTCTGGTAAAAAAGATGACATTTTTTGTAGCTTCTGGCAATAATCTTTTACCCTGGTAATAATGATGCAGGATGAATTGGAACTTCACTCTGCACCTGGTTCAGTTTCAGTTTTTGTACACTATGGTGGAGAGAAAACAAATGATACTAGAGTTATCTCAGAGCCTGATGTGGTCTTGACGACATATGGTGTCTTGGGCTCTGCATTTCGAAGTGTAAAGAATCCCAACTCAGATCTAAGCATCATCTGAATGCTCTCTGCTAATTGTTAAAATTTAAAATGATTTTGCCACTGTTCAGGATGCAGATAGAGAAAGCATCTTCCAACAGGTGGAATGGTACAGGGTGGTATTAGATGAAGCACACACAATCAAATCATCAAAGTGCAGAGTCGCGCAAGCAGCATTTGCCTTGACTTCGCATTGTCGTTGGTGTCTTACAGGGACCCCTCTTCAGGTTATACTTGGGCTTGATATCCTCTTTTTTTTGGAAGAAAACTGGGACATCTGGCAATCCAATCCAGTTTAGAATCGAGCATTCACTAGTGATTAGTTTGCCCTAGTATTTGGCCTAAAATGTGCCGTTCTTTGAGGAAAACAACTACCTAACAGCTCCATGCAATTTTTATTGTCAATGCAGAATAATTTGGAAGATCTCTACAGCCTTCTGTGCTTCTTACACGTGGAGCCTTGGTGCAACTGGGCATGGTCAGTAAACTGTCGTATAATTTGTTGTAAATCATGCAACAGGTTTATCTTAAACGGAGCTAAACCTCCCAAGAAGTGATATTAATAATCAAAGATACTGCCAAATGTAGTCAAAAGTTGTTCATCATCCATTCCATCGGGGCTGATTGCTACGTGAAACTTAGTATAATTATGCGGACAATTTACACACACACACACACATGGGTCCTAGCACTTGATATACTTCTATGGCCTTCTTTATCTACTCTAGTGGATCTGGGTCGTTTTCAGGTGGCATAAGCTAATTCAGAAGCCATATGAGGACGGTGATGAAAGAGGGCTAAAGCTGGTCAAAGCTATTCTTAGACCCCTGATGCTCAGGAGGACAAAGGATACCAAGGATAAAGATGGACGGTAAGGAAAACTTTCCTTGTTTTACCCTTTTATGATGATGAAAGTGGATAGTCTCCAAGTAATCTCGTAATTGTTGTGATTGGATTTTTTTCTTGGGTAATTTATTTTAGGCCCATACTCGTTCTTCCTCCTGCTCATGTACAAGTGTTGGAATGCGAGCAATCAGAAGCCGAACGTGATTTTTATGAAGCCCTGTTTAAGAAATCAAAGGTATGATGGATGTCTCTTCCTTGAAACACTCCTTTTCACTTAAGTTAGCCTGCAAATTGTTTATACTCTCTCATGGCAATCATTGCACAGGTGACGTTTGATCAATTTGTTGCGCAAGGCAAAGTGCTTCACAATTATGCTTCCATCCTTGAGCTTCTTCTTCGGTTGAGGCAATGCTGCAATCATCCATTCCTTGTTATGAGGTGCATAAGCAATGTCTCCATCTCACTTTGAAAATTAGAATGTCAAAACCAGTCCCCCAACTGTTTATTATTTAATTTTGCAGTCGAGGAGACAATGATCTGAACAAGCTTGCACGCAAATTTCTGGATGGTTCAACCAACCAGGCATATGCGGAGGAAGTTGTTGAGGAGCTTCGACGTGGGGAAGTCAGTGAGTGCCCTATCTGCCTTGAGTCTACATCAGATGACCCTGTTATCACACCGTGCATGCACCGTATGTGCCGTGAATGCCTCCTGTCAAGCTGGCGGAGCGCAGCAGGTGGGCCTTGTCCAATCTGCAGGATGCAACTAAGCAAGAAGGACCTCATGGTGTGCCCAGGAGAGAGTCGCTTCTGGGTTGATGTAGAAGGCAACTGGAAGGAATCCTGCAAGGTTGCAAAGCTCCTAGAGTGCTTGGAATGCTTGGAGAGGTTGGGGACTGGAGAGAAGAGTATTGTGTTTAGCCAGTGGACTTCCTTCTTGGACCTCCTTGAGATACCTCTGAAGAGAAAGGGGTTTGGCTACCTCAGGTTTGATGGGAAGCTGTCCCAAAAGAACAGGGAGAGAGTTCTGAAAGAGTTCAGTGAGTGCTCCGATAAGACGGTAATAATAGCCTATCCCACTCTACGTTTTTTGAATGTTCTATTAGGATCTTGAAGATGGTTACATCTAGTATTCATTCATAATCTTGACACATGCCAGGTATTGTTGATGTCGCTCAAGGCTGGAGGTGTAGGTCTGAATCTAACAGCTGCTTCTAATGTGTTTCTAGTGGTAAGGAGAATAAAACCATTCATGGTGAAAGAGTAAACTTTTTTAAACTAGAGTTTATTCATCTTCTTTCATGATGGCTTTTAGGATCCCTGGTGGAACCCTGCTGTTGAGGAGCAAGCTATCATGAGGATTCACCGAATTGGGCAGAAACGACAAGTTCGTGTGAGGCGCTTCATCGTGAAGGTGATTTATTCATCGACCTCTTTTATACATAACCTACTGTCGAAACGCAGAATGCTCAACATTTTGGTAATCTCTGCAGGACACTGTTGAAGAAAGAATGCAGCAAGTTCAAGCCAGGAAGCAGAGGATGATTTCAGGGGCTCTCACTGATGAGGAAGTGAGAACAACAAGAATCGAGGAGCTGAAGATGTTGTTCCGGTGAAAAATATTTATGAAGTGACAGTGAATGGAGGGTGGTGGGAAATTGCTTTCCACAATTTTGGGATCTTTTACTTCTTTTCCTTATTTCTATTTCTTGTATATATTTGTTTATATTATGTTCCAGGCTCCTAGATGCAGTCTACTTGTGTGAAAGTGTCTAATGCTATTAAATTTCAAAATGCCTACAAGTCTTGTCACTTATTTGAATCAATTCAACAGACATCTAAGAGCCAAAGGTAGACTAAGCTTTTTTTAATTTTATCTCAATGTGATGTGGATGTGGTTTTGATTCACACTTCAAGGAAAATCCTTGTTGCATGGAGACTTCTTTTGCCATTTTCCACAATGGGTACAGGTCTTCTAATATCTGGAATCAACATGTATGAATGAAGCAGTCTGAATATTTTGGACGTTTTTCTTGACGCTAGTCCTGGAATTTCTGGTTTTGGTGTGATGTGCGTATGATCTTAGTGGGAAATCAAGAAAAGTGCCTTTGCTATAAGGGACTTCAAAGGCGCTTGTGTCCTTACATCTATGGTAAACTTTATTTACACTTTAGACCGATCGTCGACAAAAGAAAGATTATTAACGTGTGTTGAGAAATTCTAACAAAGTATGGGATGGGATGGTCAATTTTTTTTATAAGATATTAGCCTAATGTGGAATGATCAAAGAAACAACTGGTAGAAGATGATAACCTAAAGTAAATGATAAATTGATCCATCTAATCCAAGCATGGTTCCTCTAACCTAACCAATGTAGTCAAGCTGGTTCGAAGAAGCTTGTAACTTGCACTTGAATCATTAGGCTCTGTTTGTTTGGAGAATAAGCATTGGAATACGGGGTTAATTTACCGTTCGGTGTAGCTCCCAAGAGTATGATTATTCTCATCCATATCTTATTATTTCATCTTATTCTATCCTTATTTCTATCTTTATCCGACCTTACATATCCTTATTTTACCTTATTCCCATCTTTCTAGCTATGGGTGTTCACGAGGCAGGTACTTGACCCGTTTGTCGACTCGCCTCATTTTGATGGGTACTTGCTTCTAATTGGTACCTGAATTATATGAGCGGGTAATGAGTACCCGTGGGTATCCATGGAATATATCTTGCAAAAAGTGCTATTATTAATTACTGTCAAAATGAATGGATTACATCCTGCATCGATTGCAAACGGGGACAGAGGATTTAGAACCCGTGCTCATCTGCTGGAAGTTGTGGGTGCTGCTTTGAATATTGCCGATTTGGTAATCTCACGGTGATTTGCAATCGTTGTGCATTGGGGTGAAGAGCCCCCTGCTCTTAGCTCGCTTGAGGAAGGAATGATGCCAGGGCGGACGATTAAGGATTAAACCTCAGCTCGCTCGAGGATGAATGGATTCCACCTTCAGGTGATTTGTGGAAGAAGACGTTCTTACTTTATTATTATATAGGCAGGACTTTTGTCTAATCACATCTTCAACTCGATGCTAACCAGGACCAAAATGGTTATAGATTTGCCTTTGCATTCCAATGATCTCACGTAACCAAGATTAGCAATCCAGAATTGCTAGAAAACAAGAAATATCCTCCATTATTGGTGACATGTGAGAAATGTTTGATTCACGTATACTTCAGGTGATGATTTGATCAATTTCAAGTCAAATTATACATCATACTTAAAATCTGATAGAAAACAAAGTGAATGGAGATTCAAACAACAAGATGAAAGAAAGGGGGTTGGAATCCGAATCAATTAAAATCAAATGAGGAATTGGACATATTTTGATGGAGATGAACATAGAAATTGGTGAATGGAGTTGAGCAATTTGGAAGGGTTAGTGGGCCATGCGGGTTCCCCGTAATAATTATGTCTCATTCCTTGATACAGCTTCATAGTGGTGAGATCATACTTCTCTTTCCTTTTCACTTCTCAATGATGTATAACCTTATAGTCTAGTTAGGGGAGAAAGCTTGGCTAGGCGTGGACGATGGTTGTGTTCTCGCCCGCTGTTGATCTCACTGCAATGGTGCGGTGAGGTGCAGAGAACTGCAGGGGACAGCAAGGCGTGGAGGAGGGATTCGGGCTGCGCAACTATGCTGGTCGGTGAGGCATGGAGGGGGCTTGCGTCGGGTGGTAATGCATTGTAAGCAAATACTAGCCCTGACAGAAAAAGGGAGCGGGATTGCCAGGTTGTGGGTAGGGCAATCCTTTTCGGGCAATCCAATCGGGTACCCGGTTCTTCCGGGAGATTTTCTACCAGGTCAATCCAATTTGAGGGGTCGGTTATTGATGTTTATTTTTGTTAATGCTCATGCACAATTATCTATATACATATATTAAAGATAAGTTTTCACCCAGCTTTAAGACACATGTATCCCCATTTCTCCACTTCTCTCTCTCTCTCTCTCTCTCTCTCTCTTACAACAGCTCTCTCAATCTGAAATCCCATCTCTCTCTTTGCATTTGTTCCTCTCTTGTACTCTTAAATCAGGTGGCTCTCCACTTTATACATATCTCTCTTTAATGAGAAATCTCCCTCTCCTTTAAGATCCTCTTGGTTGAGGTCTCTCTATTGACACACACATGTTAAATTTCATCACAACAATTACGTGATTCTTACCTTAAACAAATTTTGCATTATTCTTTTTTCTCACTTTTGTTATTATAAATCCATATACTCCATTCTACATAATGATACATTAATTTAAATATTTTTACAACAAACAGTCATACAAATGTGAATATTATAATAAATTAATGACAAATACAAAATTCATGAAAGTTGATTTATATATAATTACAGTAAATATTTAATCAAAATAGCTAAAGTTTAATTGTTAATCTATATGTAACGTTGTATTTAAAAACACTATAAAAAATTAAGGAAATAAATGTTGACACAAAGATCATCTCAAATGAACTAAGAGAATGGACTATAGGCAAACAGAAAGGCAAGACATTCCAAATATAGTGATAGTAAACCCTCTAATTATATCTAGACTTACTCATCCACATCTAAGCATTGAAGTATAAATAAAAGATATGTGATAAACATATGAATTGTATTCCAGCTATTTACTGAAGTAAATAAACAATTTTAATGTGTCATGTATTGATGATATTAAGCACATTCATATTCCTACAAAAATATCAAATTGAGAATAGACGCAGATGATGAATATTTCCCTTGTGATAACATAAATATTGTTAAACAATTTTAATAATAGCAAGTAATATCCATTGACTACATGGATTTAGATTTAAAGTACTTATTTCAAGATTATGTAGGAATAATCCCATAATCTCTTCATGTAACTTTGGGATTTACGTATGGGCCATAAACATTATTAAATATTCTATTCTTGCTGCAGACATTTTTTGCTGGTAATTTTCTAAACTATCATTATATATTTAACTATACCTATACTCCCTCTATGTTGAAATTTTCAAATTTGAAACTAAAGAATTTTATATTGCATGCATATATGTCGTACATATTCATTATAAATGATGAAAAATATTTACATTGCATTACTCCCATCGAGAGAGACTTCTAATACCATATTGGTAGAATATATTTCATCATACCTATATCTTTAAAAAAAAGGAAAAAAATTATCCACGGATATTCACTAATTACATTTACTCTATAGATCGTTAATCGGGGATTTTTATAAACTATGTATAGGATTGAAGTAGAGGAGAGGCATCTCCAAGCTGTTGGATGAGCTCACAAGTCACGTGAGCCCATCACGTGCACAGCGAAGCGTGGGTATTCAACTAGTTTATGTAATTCTACAGTATACTTTCCATGCATATTGTAAAGCACCCATCCACCCAAATCACTAGCCAAGATCGGACATGGGTTGGATACAAAAGTCCTCTTTTTGTACACTAACACAAGGAACGCCCTCATCTTGACCTATTGGGACCATTATGTAGGGTAAACGCTTACTTGAACGGCATAATCCCCCTCCTTCCAAACAAATTCAAGATCAAGGTGCATTTTAGTCGTTACTTGTATTTTTGTGTAAGTAGAACTTATTTAAAGCCATGGCTCTCTTTTTTAGAAAGATTTCTAACAACATTCTTTTCATGAAATGACATGAGGCATCCTTCTCTCGTCTTGCGACCATTATTCGAGAGGTAAAACTCAAGGAGGTGGAAAATATGGCTCTATATGAGCCCCCAATTTAGAAAAAACCAAACTCTTAAATGGTGAATTCCCACCCATAAATGAGTAAGTACTAGTGAATTCCTATCCATTAAGAAAAATTCCAACATAGGGTAAGACTTATCGCTCAATGCCAAATCATACAAACCACTAACTCATGGGTAACCTCTTCTGAATAGTAGTTGTTTGAATAGTTACGAGGGTTGTAATAAGGAATGTGATGTGATGTCACAAAGATTTGTGAAGGAATTCCAACCCAGAAATGGATCAGGGTAAACTGGGTTACCCTGAGGTAACCCAGTAAACAACGGACCCTAAAGGGAATGTCCCACCAATAGAGGGAGGGTAACACGTGACGTATGCTACTTCACATAATGGGTTAATAATAATGGAGGGTCTAACATATCGCTCAATGCTCAATTATATACAATAGCTATTCTAAGGTACATCTTCGTCCCCAAGACATCATATAAGGGGAAGAGGATCCTCTGCTGTAAAGAGGATTGTAGCAGAGGTGATGTAATACTCTTTAAATTTTTTTGTGATTTAAATTCCAAAATTTAATATTATAGATTGAATCTTAAATTAATGCTCTATATATCCTCCAAATTTCGCTTAAATCCGGCTATAGAGCCTTTAGGGACGTTTGTTTACTGGGTTGCCATAGAGTAATGTCGTCACAATATGATTATAGGAATATGGAAGGGAACTCAACAAGATTAGTGTCATATCCTCCTCCTTGAAGAGAGACTCTCCTTTCACATTCTTCTCCTCAAGTACGGGCACATCTGGCAGAATCTTGTTGAATTCATCCAAGTGCACTTCAAGCTTTGTCCCCTTGATCATCTTTAGATCATAGAGTTTCTTCTTCATAAATAGCTGGTTCATCAAAGATTTGGACTTGTATCGTCCCTCGAGCTTTATCTAGACCTCCGTTGGATCCTCCAGGCCGATGACTTCGCGAAGGGTGTTCTTTGATAAGAATAATTGTATTGTATTGTTTGCGAGATCCCTCATCTCCTTCCACTCTTCCTCTTTCATCTTTTCTGGCTTCTTTTCTTTATCCTGGAGAGCTTTCGCAAGTCCTTCTCGCATGAGTATGATCTTCACCCGTTGTTGCCATAAAGTGAAGTCATTCTTCCTGTTGAAGAGTTCCACAAAGAATGATGCACCATTCGATGTAAATCTTGCCATCTGCTTTGGTATCGTACCTCCTTGTACGATCTGAAAAATCAGAGTAGAATCCTCTCGATCCGAACTATCCTACTCGTCCGAAGTGCACAAAAATTCCTATCTGAACTACTGGATCACCTCAATCGAATTATGGATGCTCTCGATCTCAACGGTTCACCGTAACCATTGGTTCTTCACAGCTTCTGAAGACGATGCACCTTGTCATGTCGTATCCTTTGTTGTCATCAGACCAGGCTGTGATACCAGTTGTTGGGGCACAATCCATCGATATCGTCTCCTCTCAGATACCGATTGTTGGAGATATGAACCCCCTTGTACATACGTGGATGTACAATCGACCACCACTACAGAAGCACGTGAAGGAAAGAACAACCAGATATAACTGTAGTCGGTCACCTCTTGCGACCACCAGAGAAGAATGATCACTATAAGAAGAACGAGTACAATTCTCTTTGTTACCTCACTCTCTCACCTCTCTCTCTCTCTCTCTTGTGGTATTCCCTCTTCCGGTGGTGTTGAGGCAATGCCTCCACCCCCTCTTTATATATCCCAAATACAACCCCATGGTCTTGTTCCTAATATGACTATAAGTAGAATACAACTCAACTATTATTATGATCAAATCCTATTAGGATTCCTAATCCTGATTTGACTCTAATCCTAACACATACACCAACCTACCATAAGACATGCTTATCGCAGCTCAACGCAGGGCACTCTATCTAACATGTAATGGCTTTGATTACCCTCCCATTCGTGACTAAAAGAGTGGAGGTAGATGATGTAGAATAAAGTCTATTGTCACGTGCCATCCAAATTACATGCTGATAACCCAAGAAGACTAGCTAAACAAGCCAAGAACTGTGCAAGGACAACCAAATAACCAAGATGACATGATTCTAGCAAGATTAGAGTCCGAGTTGGAAGTCTAAAATCAGGGATCATTGAATCCTTAAGACAATGCAACATTGGCAAACATTTGAAAAATGGAAAACAAATCTTGAACATCGATATCTGATTGATACATGATCAACAAATCAACATTGTTATCATTACCATATTCAAAAGGACTCAAATAGACCATTGATCCATAATATTATATTTATACCCTCAATCTTATTCTCTTTCCTCTCTCTCCCCCTTACAAGGACGATGAGAGAAAATGATAACAATCATTTTATTTCATCTCATTCTACTCTACTCTCCCAAGAGAGAGATCGTCTGCTTATGCCATTTTCAAACTATGTTTTTTTTATAAGGAAAAATAGATTCTCATGTAAGTGTGTATCAATCTTTATTAGCGTAGATTCATGTATCGATGGGTTACAAATCATATTGCTACTATTTGTCCTAGGTCTCAGCATAAAACTCCAAGAGGTGACCATAGATATTGTTGCTATATTGTGGGTCTTGCAATTCAAGGTCAAGAAAAGATATTCTATTGAGAAGCACATGAATGTGAAGCACGTCCACATGTCGATCATATGGACATGGGTGAAAGTGCTTAAGATCTCTTGAGAAAACTGAGCAAGGACGCTTTAATAGTAAGCAATTTCGTTTCTTGTTCAACGTTTGCTCTTGCTTTTTCTATTGTGGTATATCCCTTAACAATTTATAGCGCACTCCTCAACCTACTCATTTTTTCAAAAAAAAAAAGAACATTCCCACCATCACATTCATCAAGGAAACCCTAATAAACTTTGCATTTTGCCTCTACCACCTATTTGACTATTTCCCTCGTTAGAGTCTCCATTATGGGTTTCTTGTAGATAGATTCTCAACGATCATTAGAGCCCCTGGCACCTCCTCAATCCATTTCCCCCTTATGGTACGTGATCTGTTCATTACTCCACCTCTCCGTCGTCGAAGTTCCATGATGTTGCCTTATTTCCATGACACTGTGGTCGCCTTTTCCCTTCCTCGACGTTGTCTCACTTCACTGCTGTGACCAGTGTTCCTCCTTCGCCCCATTAACTTCAACCTGATACCTTGGATTCACACATCTCCTCAAGATAGTTGAAGCACCCCCTCCCTCAGAGGTGTCCGCCTCGTGATGAAGATTTTACATCGCTTTTTTTGAATGCAACTCAATACTTCACACTCTAGATCCAACAAGTCTAATCTTGTCCACTTCACGATGGAAGAACTCCTTTCTAAGTATGTGCGGGATTTCGTAAGGCATCATCGTAGCTGGAGATTCAAGTTAGTTTGATGTTTGTGGTCTCTTACAATTCTTCAATTCGACTCTTGTTTTATGATGTTCTTTTCCGAAAGTTTATTTGCGTAGTTGTCTAACCATCATCTGATAGGAGATGTTCCTTTTATTGTCACCATCATCATCTTTTCCTCCCCTTTTTTCCTACAAATCTCTGATATCTCTCTTGAAAGTGACATGACACGTAATCTCTCTTCGGAATTTTTCCTCTAAACTCGACGGATTACCCCTCCATCTACACACCCCTATTTTCTACGAAATACAAAAACACTTATCCCCTCAAAGTCCATAACATCAATCAAAGCAAGCCTAAAAAAGCCAATGAACTCCAAATCAAGCCTCGTTTAGAGGACCCATAAATCCAATCGCATGTGAAACAAGATGTATCAAAACTTCCAAAGCAATTTAAAGAATTACAACCTTCCCAAATGAGACCCAAAATGTCAAGATCAAATTTAGCTCCTTGAAAGTATCCAACAAACCAAATGAAGATATCCTTTTGGCGACTTTTCAACAAGTAGTTAAAAAAAGGGCCCCCACCGCCCATTTGTTCGCTTGCTTACCTAAATTAAATAACACTCCTTCCACATATCATACGACTGCAACCACGTGGTCAGCATTCAATTACCACAAACGCAATCCAAGACGACGTGTCCTCTTCTTGTTGGTCCACATCATTAAGGGCCCACAGCCTCCCCCCACCCACTGTTTCCACGAAGACGAACGGCTGCTCGGTGGGTCCCGTGCTTCACCGGTGAGCTTACCTCTCAGCACCCCGCAAACGCCTTATAACCAAAAACACCTCACCTCGCGCTCTAACTAAGAAGCTCAGATCTCACCTAACGGGCGAAATCTCGACCATCGGATTTGGATCGTACATCTGCAGATGTCCGGCAACGGAGCGGCGGAAAGAAGCCCGGAGGCGGCGGCGGCGCTGCCGCCGCGGAGCGGCAAGCTGCTGCGGCGGAGCAACAGCGATCGGCTTCGGATGCACGCGCCGTCCTCGATAGAGGTGGCGAGTCCCGCATCGGCGGCCGCCGGGCGGGCGTCGGAGTGGAAGCTCGCGATCCCGCTCCTCTCGCCGCTGGATCTCGAACTGGCGCCATGGCCTCCGGCGGATCCTCCGCCAGAGGCGAGGGCGGATCCGGAGACGCCTCCGGCGGCGGATGTGCGGTGGACCAAGTGGGAGCACCCGGCCGCGCCGTTCCACTACGAGCCGGTTCCGAGCAACGCGGCGCCGTTCGTGTCGTCGCACTGCGCGTGATGCCGATCAGGTTTTCCCCCGCAAATCTCCTCGTTTTTCACGATTTGTTACCGGCGGGCGATCGGCAGCGCGATCTGTGGGTGTCGCTTTCTGTAGATACTAAATTGGAAACGGAAGAGGATGGGTCGAGGTCGGGTTGTTTTGATGATATAACAGATATGGTGAAATGATTCAGGCATCCTTTGGATCAATGTATGTGAAATCTGATTCCATTCCATGTAACTGCACTTGCTATTATTAAGTTATAGCTTCGATTTGATTGAAGAAAATCTTCAGACTGGAATTATATCATGGGGATCTGATTCATCTGAAAGACATGATTCGATCTGTTCCGTGGGTTCCTTTTATATGGGTAAATATTTGATGGGTGATTTTTAAATTGGAATTCAAAGTGTTAATTGTTTATATATCTTGAATCCCAATCATCTATACAGCCGAATTCAATCGAATAATATTGATCCGTTTTGTATGAGTGCTATATATATTATATATTATATATAGAAGGTCCTTTCAATGATGTGCATCTTTTCTGGATCAATGGAAAGTTCATCACGAGATCTGTTAGATCTCAATCTGTCAGTTCTTTCAAAAGGGTATCCTAGTCATTAGATTTTCGCTTTGAATTTGAATTTAATTTAATCCTTCTATTTTACCAATTTTAGATTGTCAATTTTGGTAATTTTTATTGCTATTTATTCAAGGGATTTTTACCCGGCATACCCTATAAACTTTGCCAATTACCTCTACGACCTTTTGCACAATGTAATTACCCCGTCAACCCTAAAAATTACCCCAAGAACCCTCACAGGCTTAAAACAGATTAACCGGAGGGTTCATGGGGTAAGAGTTGGCAAGTTTACGAGGTCGAGGGGGGAGTTAGGTTGTTTCAAAGGTCGTAGAGGTAATTGACAAAGTTTATAGGGTCTGCCGGGTAAAAATCCCTTTATTCAATGAGGTTCCATCAATGAGGGGGCATTTTCGCGTCATTCAGAATAGCAAACATCTTTGTAAAATTCACGTCTATATTGTAAATGTATATCCCGCTTGGTAGAATAAGAAACAATTACTACTACAATTATTGTTATAATTGCAAATTTGATAATGTTTTTGTAAAAAGCAATCTTATATATGTAGGAAACGTCCTGATATTTGTAAATTCTGATCTGAGACTGTAAAAACGGAATTGAGATTTTGCCAAAATAATATGAAATTATTAGAAAATGATAAAAGAGATGATAAATGAAAAAAATGATATTGTAAATGTATTTTGAGTTTTGTACATGAAAATGAAAAATCTGATAGAGAAGATCTGATATAAATGCAAAAAATAATAAAATGATATTGTAGAAAATGCATTGTGATTTGTAACAAAAGAATAAGTATTGTAAAAACAATCTGGGATCGCAAAATCGAATGTGAAATCAGTGAATGGATTGGAGAAATGAATGAGTCGATTTGTAAAAATCAGCCTATCATTTGTAAAATTAGAGATCTACTTGTAAAATTGAATAATCAATTATGTGGTCGTGCGAGGCCTCGAGTGTCGTCGACGTCCTCCTCCTCCCTATGTGCGACCTCGAGCGCCGTCGCCCTCCCGCTCCTCATACGTCGTGCACGCCCTCAAGGATGCTGCTGCCATACAGCCACCCTCCCTCTCTTTGTGTGCGGCCTCGAGCGTTGTCGCCCTCTCCCAATCTTGTCACTTTTGGTGCAACTGATCACGAATCTCAACGCATGCAGTTCCAAATGCTACGCAACCCTCCCCATCACTATTGCCATGTCCGCTTACCAATGAAAGCTCACATGTTCAGAAACATTTAGCACTACTAATATAATTCATCGATACATTAATTAAAGGATGTGGATGGGTTTGTTGTACGTAACTCACCACAGTCGTTAACGCATGCATGCCCACATGATCGAGATTAGGCTTCATGAACTTAAATATCTTCCTGTCCTCCTAGAGATATTCTGCTCGGCATGAATCTGTGATAAATCTTGCCAAGAACAATGCCCAAAAAAACTGCAGTCTCATTCCCGTGCGCGGCCTCGATCGTCGCCGCCCTATCCCTCCCCGTACGTCGTGTGTGCCCTCCCCCTCCCCATACGTTGCATAAGCCCTCGAGCATGCCACCGTCGTCAATTGTTATAAGAGGAGAAAACCCTAACAGAAATTCTCTCAACGAACAAACCAAAAATAGAATGTGGGTTGTCACCTACTATTTTTAGAATGAGACAAAAAGACCAAAATAGATTTCCAACATTAAAAAACTAAGATTAAAAGGGAATTAACTGGATCCGTTGGATTAATTACATATGGATGAGATGATGGGCTTTTCTTGCACCCAGGAAAGATGAGCCTCATTGGATATATTTCTTATGTGTATGTGTGTGTGTGCGTGCGTGTATGTATGTGTGTGTGGCGTGCGTGCGCACGTGTGTGTGTGTGTGAAAATCTTGAATTAAGGTGGCACATCACCACAATCATGGTACGACACTCCATAAAATCCGTTGGATCTTGATCTACAGTCATAAACAAACCACCAAATTAAACTAAAACTACCATCCAAATAACCTCCAACTCGCGATTTTTAGAAACGAAATTGAATATTCTATTTAGTTGCTCTATTATCTCATTGATCATTAATTACTCAAATTTATTTACTAAATATAACATACATCATAATCAACGTTCTCGATTCGAAATTATCAAAACAATATTCGATGAGGGTTCGCTCCCCCTCCAGTTTTTCATCTTCCCCCAACATAGAGGCGATGGATGTGTGTGGAGATGATGGTGTTGTGTGACAATGACGTTGGCAATGCATGGCGATAACGAGGTGATGCATGCAACAACATGAGGTGGTTGCACTCGAAGGATGATGCGTGTTCTTAGCAAATTTCTCTTATTCTTTTTTATTCATCTATTAATCAAGTCCCATGCTATTTTAGATTGCTTTTATTTTTTATTCGGATTTTATTTTTTTTCTTTATTTTTTATTACATCTCAATACAATCTTCAAAATTTCTCGCATGTTTTGTTTTTGAATCAGTGTTCCTGATTCACTAGTTGTTATGATTGGATGTTTTTTTGAACACCGATGATTACGATTTTGTAATTTATAGCACTGTATTATAAAATATATCAATCTTTTATAAATTGATAACAAGTATTTCAAAACGCGAGCCTTTATTCAATCATATTTTCTGAATAGGCAACACACTTTTAGTTCTTTTGAGTTCAATCATATATTCTGGAATATTCAATATTTTATAAGTTTGGATTCCCCATTCTTTTGAGTTCAACACACTTTTCTTTTTTTTTCTATTGAGTTTTGTTTACAGATTGAAATTAAATGAGAATGAAAATGTCACCTAAAAGAAAGAAATTTTTGATTAAGAATGTAAATATTTATTTACATATTAAATATGTCTCAAATTGCCAGTATCAATGACTGATTTTTTATTATAGAAAGTCGTGCATCTTATTATATTTTCGCTCAAAAGATGGTGTATTTTTTAAAAATCAAATTAGATGAAATCCAATCGATTGCGGATTAAATACTAAAAGGATGTGAAATACCATCGACTGTGGATTATATTTTATGTTTGATCTACTAATTTACTTAATTGATTATATAATTTACATTCTGATTCATTGATTTACAATTCTGCATGTATTTTTAGATGTTATCCTTTTTGCAATAAATCATAAACTACTGATTGACTTTTTATTTTGCAGATCATATAATTGTTACAATGAGAGCGTGGATTTTACAAAAGTTACACAAACTTTACAATGGATGATAAATTTCGATGGATCAACGATATGAGAAACACATTGGATGGGCATATAAAATAATTTACACACTAATAATAAGCAGTCTATTTTACAAAAAATCACACGAATTTTACAAAAAGATAACAGTTTACAAACATTGCTCTAACAAAATGTTCTCAAAACAGACTACAAAAATTTTTAAAATAAATCAAATGCAGTTTAGAAAAAGACTATGAGATTTACAAAAATGTTACATTTTACAAACATTGCTTCCACATAATGTTTGGTTGATTATTTTCAAAATAAATCAAATGCAGTTTACAAAAGGAATGTTCACCACGTATATATTAATTGATTAGTACATGATCAAAGCACTCTATATTTGAGGAAACACAGCTACCAAAAATCTTCATGTATTAGGAAATATAGTTGAAACAAGAATCTCAGCATTTTAGGAATTTTTTCCATGTGTATATCAATTTATTAGCACATGATCAAAGCACCATATATTTTAGGAAACACATATATACAAAGAATACAAATTTTCGCCAGATTTAGGCTTTTATGCAAATATCAGTGGTTACGTATTTGTAATTTATAATAAGAAAATATTAAATATCTCAATCGTTTGTAAATTGTTAATGGTTATTTCAAAACGTGAACATTTATTATATCATATATTCCTAGAAAATTCTATACATCACTTGATATATGCCTAAATATAGAATGATCAATGATGTGTAATTTACCAAATTAGTAGTAATTTAATCCACCGCCATATTAGGAATGTTAATTTGCACGAAAACCACCTAGTGATTTCAATCTCATTCGTACACTCATCATCTAACAGCTTAAGATGACACATTTCCATAATCAAGGAAAGGTGCCATCTAATTCAAGTGCTCGCTATATATATATGACTTATTTCCAATAATATGCAACTTTCCTGGGTGCAAGGAAAGCCCACCATCTCATCCATATGTAACTAATCCAACGTATCCGATTAATTCTTTTTTTCTTAATTTTTTAATGTTGAAAACCTATTTTAGTCTTTTTATCCCACTCTAAAAATAGAAGGTGACATCATACATTCTATTTTTGGTTTATTTCTTGAGAGTATTCCTGCTAGGATTTTCTCCTCCCACAGCAATCGATGGCGAAGACGGCATGCTCAATGGCGTATGTGATGCACGTGGAGGGGAAGGGCGACGATGCTCGGCATGCTCGAGGACGCACACGACATACATGGAGAGGGATTGCGACGACGCTTGACATGCTTGAAGGCACACGCGATACACAGAGAGGGGGGCAACGACGCTCGAGGTCGTGCACAAGAGGTGAGAGCACGCGCGACATACGTGAAGGGAGAGGGCGGCGATGATGAATCCGTGATTCATCATCTCAATATATTGATCTTAGCAAAATCCCTGAGTCTCTATTTGCTCATAAAATCAATAAATTAATAAAATGATTCTTGTAAATAAAATACATTAATTAGTGTATATTATATTGTACAAAATAAATTAATAATAAAAAGCAACAAAATAAAAGAGTTTTTCACATGTAAATAGCCCAAAATTTGATGTATTTTTAATAATTTCATTTCAACTCCTTTTTGACTAATTCTTTCTCTGACTTGTTTATAAAAATGTATAAAAATACAAAAATACAAAAAAATCATCTCAAATAAATACTCCTAGATCCCAAAGAGAAAAAGCCATAAAGTCCAACTGCTCGACCAAAATCCCACTCCGTATGAACTCCAAATTCATCAAACTCATTTTTAAAGTTTAAGTTAGAAAATTATCTATCCAATGAAAGCAGTTTCATTAAAATCGGAGCTCGTTTGCAAAATTTAAGTTTTGAGACCTAGGTGTACATTGTATATAATGTACATATTTTTTCTTTTCTCAATTTTATTTTCTTTTTCTTAATTACTAAAAATCTAAAAAAACATTTTTAGGTTTTATTTTATTTCTAATATTTTATTTAAAATTTATTTTGTAAACATCTTTTATTAAAAATAGAAAAAATAATTAAAGTTAGAAAAGTAAAAAAATGTTCATATTGTCTGTCTTATCTTGTAAATTCTCCACTCTTTTTCTTCTCTTCATTTTATTGTATTTTAGTAGCCTACTTTATTTATTTTATTTTATTTATTTTTCATTTTATACAATAACTCACATTCAACTCCACCATTCTTATAACCTCCATTCAACTCCACCAATTTTTTAACCTCCCATTCAACTCGATCGTTCTACCATTTTTTCTAACTCCCATTTTCTTCTCTTTTTATACATTTCATTCTCCTCATTTTTGCCTTTAATCCACATTTATGCGAGAGAGAATCGAGAGCTCCGACCACCCATCTCGGTGACAGCAAACGACGAAGTAGAGCGACGATCGACCTCCTCTACGGTGAGATCCGTTGGCACTCCGGCAAACATCGCAGCCGCCTTCGTGCGCTGCTTGAGCTCATCGCTCGCCGACAATTCGAGCGACGACTGTGCTTCTCGTAAGCAGACCATAGGCGACCGCTTCCATTGTAGGTAATTCTCCTTTTTTTCGTCATCGTGTTTATTATGTCTTTTGTCACATTACATTACCACTCACACCTTCATTTTTTAGCATATCACCATCACCATATCCTTATATTTGCATCTCTTTATTCTCTGTTAAAGAAAAGTAAAAAAAATAAAAAATAGGAATTAAAAAAATCAATCAAATTACAACAAAAAATTAAATAATAATAATAATAACAACTAGGCGACTGGCCCCCTGCTCCACCGCCGGCCACCGCTCCTCCCTCCTCCATCCTGCCAGCCCGCTCCTCACTGCGCAACCTCACTCCAGGTCCAGCATGCTCGTCGTCACTTCACCGTGTCCTCCGCACGCGGCGCGATCGTGCGTCCTCGGCCCGCCGCCTCCTCCGCCGCTACGCCGTGCGGCTGCATACGCGGACTCCAGTCATATCTCCTAGCTCTAGCTGCCTGCACGACGAAGAAGGTCAATTTTTTACTATTCTTGTAAAAATTGCATTAGTTTAATTTCATGTTTTTATTATTGCAAAAATGTCCATGTACATGTTTTGTTTGTAAGATTTTTTTTCTGATGTTGAGCAATTAATTCTCTATCATATGATTATTTAATTGGATTTTTGTGAGCTTTGAGTAATTAATTAAATTTATTTTAGTGAAAATTGCATATTTTACCCACTTCAAGATCTTAAATTCACATTTAATTAACGATTACTCTAAAAATTAGCAAAAATCAAAGATGATGCTTTGAAATATGATTTAATTTGTATCCAAATTTCATCTTAATTGGAGTTGTTATGCGCCTTAAATAAATTGTAGAGTGATTTTAGTAAATGATTTTTAGGTAAATATACACACATTATTTTTGTGAAATTTCAAATCTCCCGGATTGATTATTAAAATATCTTTTTAAAGAAATATCATGTATTTAGCGAACTGTCAGGTGATATCCTCGAGGGCGTGCATGACACATGAGAAGAGGGAGAGCGACGATGCTCGAGGCCACGTACGAGTAGGGGAGGCGACATCACTCGAGGCCTTGCATGGGGAGGGGGAGGGCGTCGGTGCACGGGGAGATGGAAGGCAGCATTAGCGGTAGCGAGGTCATGTACGGGGATGGCACGTACCTTGGAAGATG
Organism: Ottelia alismoides; assembly: GCA_037367405.1. NCBI lineage: Eukaryota > Viridiplantae > Streptophyta > Magnoliopsida > Alismatales > Hydrocharitaceae > Ottelia > Ottelia alismoides. Next base: position 499,438 of record JAZKJV010006086.1, read on the forward strand.
ATGTTGGCATCAATCTTATTGATTTGATGCCAACATGCATTTTTTATTTTTTTATTTTGATTTATTGATTATTTAATCATTTCATTTATTCCATAAATTGATTATTCTATTTTACAAATATATGCTCTAATTTTACAATTGATGGAATAATTTTTACAAATCGACTCATTCATTTTTCTAATCCATTCATTGGTTTTACATTCGATTTTTACAATCTCAACTCGTTTATACAATACTGATTCTTTTTGTTGCAAATCACAATGCATTTTTTACAATCTCATATTGTTTTTTTACATTTATCTCAGATCTTCTCTATCAAGTTTTTTCTTTTTCATGTATGTTTTTACAATACGAGTTCTTTTTTACAAAACTCAAAATACGTTTACAATATCATTTTTTTCATATATCACCTCTTTTACCATTTTCTAACAATTTCAGATTGTTTTGGTAAAATCTCGATTTCATTTTTACAATCTCATATCATAATTTACAAATATCAGGACGTTTCCTACATATATGAGACTAATTTTTACAAAGGCATTACCAAATTTGCAATTACAACAATAATTGTAGTACTAAGTGTGATCTTATTCTAGAATGCAAGATACATATTTACAATGCGGATGCAAATTTTACAAAGATGTTTACCATACTACATGGTGTGAAAATGCTCCCTCGTTGACGGAACTTCATTGAATAAATGTCAATAAAAAGGGCCAAATTGGGCAGTTTAAAATTAGTAAAATAAAATTATTAAGTTAAATCCAAACCAAAGCGAAAATACAATGACTAAAATTCCCTTTTGAATAAAAAACCATCATATTAACATCTAATTGATCTTGTGATGGGCTTTCCATTGACCCAAGAAAGGTGCACCTCATTGGAAGGACCCTTTCTCTCTATATATATGTATGTATGTATGTATGTATGTATGTATGTATGTATGTATGTATGTATGTATGTATGTATGTATATGTGTGTGTGTGTGTGATTTTGGTGAAATTCAGATCGAGCTATGAAAATTGACAATTTAATGTTATTGAACTCGTTGGAAAGGTCTCGACGAGCTCTGTGAAGTAGTGTAATCATTTGTATTTTTTGGATGACAGAAACTCTACATAGTTTTAAAAGAATATACATGGTTTTACATGATCCTCCCATTTACAAGATATGATTAATCGACAATAACTTTATTCAATGACAATATCTAACATTCATGAACATACTAAATAAAAATGCTAAAAAGAATGCGTTCAACACATTTTTATTTACAACATAATAGTTTAGATAGCAAAATTTCCCAATCTATTCATTTCCGTGCACATCACGTTAACAAACAAGAACCTAACAAGAATCGCTAACTACTTTATCTATAGTCAATGACTAGTGGTTTCCTTGTTGATGACTTATTGATGCATGTTGGATTTTCAGATAACACAGGACATGAGTGAGCGAATACATGTTAGCGAAGAAAAGAGACAAAAAAGTATGATCGCATTGCAAAACTACTTATACCAGACAATCTCATTATGGTTTATACTTTTCATTTATTCAATTTTCATTTATTCATGGCCAGTTTACTCCACGTCATGTATTACTTCAAGTGATATCATCTCACCCAGTATGGACTCTGAAGTTATGGATACTCCTGGATGAAGATTGCATTGAACTGAGCTTATGTTGCCGCTCAACTCAACAATTATCCATTACGATCCTAATAATTTTCACCTACCTTATTAATCGGAGTCTTTAAACATGCATCATGTCTAACAAGGAAGCTCATCGTCCTTGAGGTCCTGATTTCTTATATTTGCAGGCTTCTTATTATCGCTTGATCCTCTTTACCAACATCTTAAGGTATATATTATTATGTATCTTGTTCCAAGACATAACATATATCATTGCACTTATTTAAAGTTTAGTAAAGATTAATGTAATTATGAACCAATCTAACCAAGATATTCCTAGAATAAGCATGTGAATGTTCTTTGTAACAAAGAGTACACCGATCAGAATCAAATTTAATTTAACTTGAAATCGCAATAACTAAGGAAGATTTCCATTACCCAACATCTTAACTTTCATGTGACCCTAATATACTTTGAATAATGTTCAACAAATATGATTACCGTCTCATAAAATGATATATGTTTGTATGTATGTATCTACTTATAAAATAAGAACATGAAGAATCGTGAAGAACATAGAGAACATGTGATGATCGTAGTAAATGAACGAAGAATATGGAGAACACAAGGAATGAAAAAAAATGGAAATTCTCTCGAATTTTTGGTAGAACTTCCCCATGTATGAAATGATCGATGAATCTCAGATTCATCATGCTAGAATTTACATATTAATCCTCAAGCTTAAACAATTCAATAAAAATCACTAATAATTCTTTAATATTAACTTGTATTATAATGTGTATATTCTGTGTATAATTAACCTATAAATAACTCTAAATAGCTAACTCTATTTACTGTATTTAATTACTAACATTTCTTCTTTATTTTCTATTTTATTAAAAATCCCTAAAAATTAGGATAATATTGTCTATAATTGTTTTGCCTTTGAAGAGAAATTAAAAATACAAAAAAATCTCAGATCCCATAAAATCAATGTTTTTATCTCTTAAAAATACCTCCAAAATACACTTTTATACAAATAATCTCTTTTGACTTTTTCTGCAACATGAAACTTGCAGATCTCATCGAGATATACAACTTTCATGTTTTGACTTTTTCCTAATTCAATTTCTAACTAATTCTTTTATATTTTTCTTTGATTTTTACTCTCCTTTTTTTCCATTGGGCCATGTGGCACCCTCTGGGCCACCCACGTGGCCCCTTCCTTCGCTCGTCACCTGACTCTCACAGGAGCCGTTGAATCCACCTCGGGTGCCTCAATCTCGACCGTCTATTCCCCATTACCTCCCATCCATCACATCTCCCATGAGATCTGATCACAGCCACCCACTCGCGCCCTCCTCTAGACCACACGATATCTCTCTTATCCTATGGTTCTGCTCTCGCCATGTCACCCTTTCATCCCAACCCTCAGATCGCCCACATCTTCATCCCAACCGTCCGTTGGCACCCACTCTCCAGCCATTGGATCGGATCCTCTGATCTGATCCATACACTTCGCCCCACGATCTAATCAGGACCATTGGATCACGAGATCCAACGCTCACTGCTTCATCTCCTACCTCCGCTTCCTCCCTTCCCTACGAATTACACATGCAACCATCCCTACCCCTTCCAATTATAGCCCCCAGCACCGGTCACCTCCCCGCTCCCTAACGGCCGCCCTGTGTAGCTGTTACCTCCTCATCCTCACGCGCCCTCCTTCCATCAATTCCGAGCTTCACGAGCCTTCAATTGGTCGTTCAAAAACTCGCCATCACCACATGTAATCCCCACCTTCTCCGCCTATAAAACCAGCTCCGCCGACCCCGACACCCTCATCCACCATTTCAGGGGCGAAGGCCCAGCCTCCTTCGCCCCTTCGGTGATAGCAGAGGGGCGATAAGTCGAGGTGACGATGACCTCTGTCCATGTGTTAACCCATGACCGTCCGACCATGTCGTAGCGGCTCCGTCGTCGCTGAGCATCTCGCCACGACTGAGCGAATCGTGCGAAGACCGGAGCTTCATCAAAACCCATCCCAAGCCACCTCCAACCACCATTTCTCTCCTATTTTTCTTTCCCTTGAGTGTTCTTCATTTTTCTTTGAATTATCTTGCCGTACACGACAATCCCCGCTTCCACCTGACCACTCGACGACCTCCACCACTAATCCCCCATCTTCGTTGCACCTTCCAATCGCCCTCCTCCCTTCTCCGCAACCTTCACCACGTTCGTCCCCTATCTCTTCCCCTCTCCGGAGAAGAACCCCACTAGGGGCACCGTCCTATCCACCCACACGACCCTCCGCTCACCTCACTTCGCTCTCACATGCACATCACATGCTTCAACTATCATCTAACCCCTGCAGGTCTCGAACACTTCAATGGCCGGAGCGCGCGTCTCCTCTCCAGTCTCGACCTCCAACTTCGACGATGCGTCATGGCCCGTCATCTTCAGATACCCCAGTAGCTTCCTCTCCCACCGACCATCACCTCCAGGTGATCACGAAGCTCCGTCGACCTTCTACAGCCACAGAGGAGCACGGAGGGGCTCTGGTGAGCTCGCCGGAGTCCCATTTACGTCGCCACTTCCCCCAGCGGAGAAGAAGTAAAGGCGGTGTTGGATGGCACCTCACGACGGCCATCCAATGACTAGGACACGCCATGTCGCCCCGTCCGGACCTACATGCTCGAATGCCCACACCAGCAGGCTTGGGAGGCAACGAGTGATGAATCTTGTATTCATCATGCTTAAATTGGTCATTTATGCTCTGTTCCCCACCATTCACATGCAATTAATCATTAATAGAGCATTATTAGCATTCATACATGTGTTAATAATATTTGCATTTCATCATGCATAATTGCATTAAAAATCCCAAGTGTAAATTAGCCCAAAAAGCCGCTAACTTCTCTTATTTTTAGATAATTCATCCTAACTCCGATTGACCCAAACTACCTCCATTATGTAGATACTACTAATCTTATTAAATAAAAAATTTAAAAAATTACTATCTCGAATAAGTGTCAAATAATCCCAAAGTCTAATTTCACATCTGACGGACTTAAATGAGCATATCTCCCACATACAATGTCCGATTTTGGTCTACTCAATTTTAAAGTACTCCATTTTCAAATACCTTCAAAACAAGACCAATTCCGTAAAATTCGAAGCTCATATGTGAAAGTTGGGTTTTGGGTCTCTTGTGCGCATTTTGACTTTTTGTTATTTTTTATCTCAGTTTTTATGTTCATAATTAATCTTTTTAATTTTATTTCTTCTTCATTTGTGTTCTTTGATGAAAGTTTTACTAAGAAACACAAAAATCCAAATCCAGATTAAAACTGAAATCAAAGAAACTGACTAAGTCCAAGTGTTCGTTGTCGGTCTGTACAAAAGTTATGTGTTTCTTACTTCTATTTTATTTTCCTATTTTCTTATTTATTAAAAATCCAAAAAAATAGATTAATGTGTAAATAATTTTCTTGTATTTTATCGTATTTTTTCTAGATTTTTTATTCTCCCTAAAACCACCAAAAAATTACAAAATCCCCAAAATCCATTTCCATACACATAGAGAACCACCAAAAATACCACTTCACGCAGGTGACCTCTTTTGCTCCCGGGTCCATTATGAAAGTTGTAGATCTCGACGAGATGAACAACTTTCGTGAAGGAAATTTTTTAATCCGAGGTCTTCTTCTATTTCTTTTCTATTTTTCTTTACCTTTAAATTTTGAATTTTTTTGGGGTGCCACGTGCCAGCCCCTGGGTGTGCCACGTGGCACCCCACCTCCTCTCACTCCAGGCCACCCCCGGCATGTGACCCCCAGTCACCTACCTCCAGCCCTTTCCCCTCCTTCCCCTTGCACCTCCGCCATGCACGGCTGACACCCCCTCACCTCCTCCAGCCGTTACGCGCACCGCTCACCGGTCGTTACCCCACCATCACTCCTCGCAGTTACACCTCTCTCCCTCGTATAAATCTCCTCCCCCCTTCGACGTTGTAAGGAATCTGCCATTTCCCCTGTAGAGCCGGTGACAGCGGCTCCTTCGTCCTCAGACGCGATCCAAGGGGTGGATCTCCTCCTCCCTTTGCTGCAACCTCAAGGAAGTTGCAAGGCTTCTTCGAGCCCTTCGCCAGCTCGAATCGAGGTGACAATAGAGCCCTCGTTGAGGATGTCAACCTCGTAGGAACACGGAGCCCCGCTCCTCCGTCGTTCGCCCACGCACAGCCCGCTCCTCCACCCTCCGTCGTTCGCCCACGCACGGCCCGCTCCTCCGCCCTCCGCTGTTCGCCCCACGCACCCAGTCCCGCTCCTCTGCAGCTCACAGCCGGCCACCACCTCCGCTCCTCTGCTCCCCAGCCGGTCGCTCGCCGCCTTCGCTTGCACGACGACTGAGCCCCTCCACCCCACAACTCCTGGGCCGCCCTCACATCGTGTGTCGGTCGAGGTGCGGTGCCTCCTCGACCTCCTCCGCAGCTCGCCCACCATCGTGCCTCGCGCGCTGCCCGGTCGTGCGCTCACCACGCTCGTTTGGCAGCCCGTCGTGCGTTGGCCCTCGCCATCGGCTCCTCCACCCCGGCCATTCGACGTACAATCGCCGTTGGATCGGCCAGGAGGTCCTTGATCCAATGGCGCACGAGCAGCCACACGTCCCCCCCTCTGAGGCTCGGGTCCCCCGAAGCAACACCAGGTCGTCGCGTGGAGGCTGGGACCATCCGAGCCTCGCGCCTCCCCCACCGAGCCTCTGGTTCGGGCTCCGAACCTCAGGCCCGGACTCGAACCTCAGGCTTGGGATCCCCGTGCCGCAACCCCGCCACCCGAGCCTCCAAAGGCACGTGCGTCCAGTGAAAATTGCAACAAGTCCCCTGCATTTTCAGAATTTGCAAATATACCCAGCTAGGGGTAAATTATAGAGGAGCCCCTCCAACTTTTATAAATTATAAATAAACCCCTCCAGGGACCTCTTTGCAGGAAAAACTTTATTTTATTTACACTTTAGTCCCTGTAATTTCATTTTATCATATCTTTTTCATATGAACTCTGTTTTAAGCATACAATATGACATTTTGAAGCTATTTTCATGCTCTATCAATTAGCATAGCTTGTGAACAGATCCAAGATCATTTATCGAAAATTATTATTTGAGGATCATAATTGACTTTTGCAGGCTAACTTTGACATATCTGTGCCACAATTACCTTGGAAAAATTGATGATTTCTATTGTAGGAGCATGGCTGAGGACTTTACATTGAATAAATCCCTTTGAATCATTGATTACAATATTTGGGTATTTAAATCACACGAATTTTGAGGATAAATCCTATACTTAAGATGTTCTCATTGATTGGAAGTAGGATAATCTATTACCTCTTATGCTTGCAATCTGGGACTAATTTGAATATTTTTTTTGATCTATATCGGTTGATCTGTGATAAATTTTGAGGTCATTGATTATTATATTTTGGAGCAAAAATCTATATCCCAGATCATATGCTGAATTGTTTTCCTTGCATCACATTTGCATCTCATTGCATTGTACATTTTCTGACACAGAAATTATATTAACAATTAGTTAATTATTTAATTTGATTTAAGACCATGCAACTAAGAATCATCGTTCCTTGTATTCAACCTTGGTAGACTTGCCAAGTAAAAATATTCCACAATGATGACACGAAATACCACCAAGACTCGGGTGAATAAAAATAGCTCAAGGGTCGTTGCGACCCAGATCTCGGAGATGATTCGGTCAACAAGAAAATTATGGATCAGGCCACCAAAATAGGATAAAAATCAAAGAAAAATAATAGCGGTCCTGGCTATTGGATTAGCCTGGTATAGCGACCAGGGTCGGACTCAGGGAGCACGTGGTGGCCTCGTGGCCTACGAAGTAGTCTAAAAAAGAAATAAAATAAAATAAAATGCTTTTTGGTGGATTTTTAATGTTTTCTTATTTTTTTGGATTTTTTAATTAATAAAAAAAATAAGAAAATCAATAAACAAGCAACTTGGATGAATTATTTAACTACTCAAAAATCACCCAAAAATTCAAACAAAAATGTTTTTATGTTTTTTTTTATATTTTTTACTGTTTTTGGTTAATTTTTGGTAATTTTTTGATTTTTATTGAATTTTCTAAAAATCAAACAAGACTGAAAATAAAAGGTACTATCCAATAAGGTTTCAAAGGCCAAATTAAAATGCAAAATAGCCCTATTAAAACCTGAAGTAATTTTCCTGTAAAGATCAAAATACAAGGAAAATTTGGCCATTGGAATTATTAATTTTTTTCTTTTAATTATAGAATTTTTATGCGTTTTTAGGGGTTTTGTAATTTTTATAGGTTTTATAAATCCAAAAATGACCAAAATTGGTCAGAAAACCAAACAAGGCAAAACAAACACTATATAATTTTTTTTGTAATTTTTAGAGGTGTTTTAATATTTTTTGTGATTTTTAAAGTTAGACAGTAACAAAAATGCTTGTTTTTGAATTTTTAAAAATAATAAATGAAATAAAAAATGTCTCCAAAATCTAGAGAAAATTATACAACATGGCAGGAGCCATGTATCTAATTTTCATCGCATTTGGAGTTGGTTTGCTATTTTATTAAAATCAAAAATAATGGTACAGTGCATAGGGACCTGTACGTAAATAAGAAAAGTTCCAGGGGGTCCTGTGCAATTTCTCCAAGAATTCACGTGCGAGGCGCACGACCTGGGCACTCAGGGACCTATTTGCAAGAAAACTAAAGTTCATGGACTATTTAGTAACACGTACTAAAAGTCCAGGGGCTTCAGTGTAAATTACCCATTATATAATGCACATGCACAATTAAACTACTCACAGGGGTATTTCTGCAAATACTAAAAAGTTAATTTCATTCATTAACACCCTGAAATCTTAAGTCCATACATGCAAATAACCCAGAAACGCACGTGTCGAAGCACGTGTTCCACTACAAACATGGGTATAAACGTAAATACAGAAAAATACTGGGTCCTCTATGCAAATTACCAAACGAAAATAAAAGTTTTAAAATATTTACAGGACTACAAATAAACACCTAAAAAGCTAAGGGCCTAAGAGGAAATTTACCCTTTACTAAGTCGAGGCTCCGATGGGTGCCACGTGGAGATCCAACGGTCGGGGAAGGGTGGCGCCCAACTAAGGATCCCTCGGTGAGATCGAACGGCTGGAATCTCCCCACGTGGAAGATCGGATGGCTGGGAAGCAACGTGGGAAGACCTCGCTGATCGGACGATCGAGATCCTCCCTCTGAAGATCAACGACTGGCGTGGCTCCTCTGATGGACGTCTGAGATCTAATCTGGAGCTGGAGGGGGATCGAACGGCTCTAGAGGTTACTCGAAGAACTGGACTCCGGCGAGGTTCGCCGGGCTCGTGTGGGCGCTGGAGACCTCCTCGCGGGCTGCTACTGATCGGAGAAGAATCACCTTGGCTTCCTGCGTCTAATGGGGTCCTCCGATGGCGCGACGGAGCTCCTGGGAGCTCAGGCGACGTCGGCGGAGTTCGAGCTGCTGCACCAGATGGCTGAGGCCCTCAGATGGGCTCGGATGAACCTGAAAAGCGCGGCAACAGACTCGCGGGTCGAGGGCAAAGTGCATCGACCCTGTAAGCGGAGGTGAAGGTGATTAGTGCGGTGGGGCGTAGGGGCTCTGGCGAAGCGACGGCGAAGGAGCCCCAATCCCAGTTCCTGTGCGAACTGGGTTGGATGAGTGGGTGGAGAAGGTGCGCGGAGGGAAGGCGGATATGTGGGTCGACTCCGATGATCGAACGGGTGGCTAGGGTGGTCGGAATCGGCGACGAACGACGACGGGGGAAATTGGGTGAAACGCAAAATTAGAGAAATAGGGAAAGAGAGAGATCTACCTACTGGATGCTGTCGACTGTGGAGGAGCAGGGGATGCTCCAGGTCCTTGCCTCGAGGACCATCGGTGTCCGAAGCTCGAGCACCACCTCTAGGCGGCGCACGGCGGCGCGTAGCTACCGGATCAGTGGTTCGATCTCCCTTTCCTCGCTGCGACACGGCCGGGAGCGAGCTGTCACTCTCGCAGAGGCTGTGGAGGTCCTGGGGTGGAGAGAATCGGTCCAAAGATGAGTGAGGAAGGAGGCGGATCTCGGACTAAATACCTCTAGGGGTCCGGCTATCGGGCAGTCGGGCGAGCAGCTCGAAACGCAGATCCCCAAAATCCACCCCGGGCGTGGATAAGGGATGATCAAGCTCGGATTAGGACCCGGGGTTAACGAATATGGTGATCGGATCGAGTGTGCAAAATTTCGAGAAATCGGGTCGCGGGCACGGATCCGGGACTAAGTGGTCCAAGGGGGGGAGTTGACCGGGGGGTCAACATCCCCCGTGGACCAATGGGGACAGGCCACGTCAAAAAGATTTAGAAATTAGAAATTAATTAGTAAATGTTCGAATCATGAAAAACTTAAAACATGAAAAATGTTTATTTTATTTTTTTCTATTTTTTGTGATTTTTAATTATTTTTTTGAAATAAAAATGATGTACACTATAGTGCTATACATAGGTATTTACACAATATTTATTTTTGATTTTTGATTTTTAATTAGTTATTTTTGTGCATTTTTATCCCATTTTATATTTTATTTATTTATAACATAAAATTAGGAATATTTTGATATTTTTACTTTTATTTTTATTATTTATTTACAAGGGTTAAATAAATAGATATATACAATTATATACATGGTATATTTACAAAATTCTTTTTGGTTTGTAATTTTGTTCTTTTTATTTGATTTTTTTATGATTTTTATTTTATTTATTTACACCATAAAAGATAGATTATATATAAATCTTTAGGGATTTTAATTTATTTATTTACAAGGTTAAATAAATAGGGATAGGTGTTCTATGTACAAGGTGAGTATGTACAAGGAAGGCTATTTTTATTTTCTTTTTTAATTTTTCTATTTTTATTTTGATTTTGTATTTACAAATATTTACAAATATATACAAGCCCATTTTATTCTATTTTTGGAGGAAAATATTTTTATTATATTTACAGGTATATTTACACACATGAGCTCCCTGTCTCTCTCTACTTTGGCTTTTATGCGGTCAGGCCCATGCTGAGCCCTCCCTTGGGATTAGGTTGCTCAATATTTATTCTAAATATTTCCCTCTTTTTCTTTTTAATTCTTTATTCTTTTATTTTTGCACAAAAACATGCTAATTATTAGTTTTTACACAATGCATGCTTTTGGTAATTATTTGTATTTACAAGCATATACATGCATTTGCAAAGGTTTTTGTAGCTAAAATATAAGAATAAAGAGTGATGAATGAGTATTCATCACCCCCCTATACTTAACTTTGCTAGTCCCTTAGCAAACACTTATTTGAAAAGAAGTGAAAAAGAGAAAGAAAAAGAAAAAGAGGAGAATGTGCATGGATCAAGGTTGATTATTAAACTTGCCTTCATTAAATTGAAATATGGAGCTCGATCAGATCTTTGGATTATTAATGTGTCGGAACCTTATTTGGACTTAAGTTTAAAACTCAATAGCCTCTAAGTTCCACCAATCTATAATCAAGACTCCTCAACAATCCAGATCAGAACAAGTCACCAAACACAAACCCTGAAGACCATGAATCTTTCCTTGTACTGTGACTGTGAGGTATAAGCTCTCCACCTCAGAAATGGCAACTTGACAACCCTCCCCAACAAGGCAACTCTATGACCCCGCTCTTTCTTCGAGGAGCGGGGTATTCCCTTCTAAGTTCAAGTTCAACCAGCTCAAGAAGAGGGGGAAGAAGAGAATGGATCATGGCCAGTGTAGCCATGTATCCTTGGGAGCTCAACCAGTGTAGCCAAGTCTCCCTGTTGCAAGCTACATAAGGTGGGACATGGATCTCAAGCTTGGCTTATTTGCACTATATACATACTCCGGTGGGATTATCATTTTCTATCAGACCCACCACTTTTTTGGAGTTATTTTCTTTTTGAATTTTTTTTATCAAGTGCATCTATACAACATATACATGTGCAGCATATATACAAGGAGTTTTTCCTCTTGAGCCAGTAGATTATCCCTCTTTTGAAGCTTTATTGCAACCCACAACTCCTGTCGTTAGACCTCATGGCAACCAGACTAAGTTGAGACGCACTTCCTTCACTAAAAGAAGAAGAGAGGTTCCGCCTAGAAGTACTGCCCTCATATGCTACCCCAAGTCAAGGAAGACTGCCTCCTCACCACCTCATCTGTAGAGAGCTCGGTGTAAAGTGCGGTGTCCAAGTAAAGCCATTGTCTATATGAGTCATGTGTATGTTGTTAAGTGCTCTACTTAGGCTCATTGAGATGACATGTGATCATAGCCTAGTGGACTCAAAGAATTAAGTCTCCATGGACCTGAAAAGCCTTAACCCTAAGCCCTATAAGGTTCCTCTTAGAAATTAGGCGGATTAAGATCTTAATCAAGCTCCATTTCTCAATTTAATTCCAGGCTAGTTTAAATGTCAACTATAATCCAGGAAAAACTTTATACATATATACAAAGATGCTATTTACATAATATTTACACACATGCAAAATTTTTGAAAAATGTTTTGAAATCATGAATGGATGAATGCATGCATGCAAGTTTTGCAAAAGTATTTACACAAATTTACACAAGATTTTTGCAAACTTTTGATTTTCAAAACATTTTGGAAAAATTTTGTACTATATACACAATTTTGATATGAAAATATTTACACAAACTTTACACAAAAAGGTTTTTGAAAACATTTTTACAAAAATAATTTGTACACTAGCTATGTATGTGCAAATAAAAGAATGACTATTTACAGGAAAAATTTTTAATTTTTGTGAATTTTAGGGTTTTTAGCCATTTTTATTTATTCACACACTCACACAAAGTACGAGTTACGGCTAAAGTATATATGAAATATATACACCCCCCCATACTTAGCTCGAACGATGTCCTCAGAGTCAAGAGCGATGAAGAAGACATAACTCGTGCTATGTATAGGGAAGTGAAAAGGAAGGATATATACAAAGATGAATGAATGAATAGAAGATCAAGGAGATCTCAGCTTTTCCTTTTTGCATTTTTTTTCTTCTTCTAATACTAACCGTACTTTCTATCTTCACATATTACTCGGAGATCATTTTGGAATTTCAATCAAGGACCTGCAAAGAAGACTGATTTTATTTTAATTTTGTGAGAGAGAGTTAGTATAGATTTAATTTTCTGCATTATTCTCAGGGTCCCTCTCTTTGAACCCTTGTAATAATTCAGACTGAACATTTATGTGATGTGTCGGGTCTGTTTCAACCCCTTATGTGTGGTTGGGACCCGGCTTGAGTGGCGTAGGACTTAAGCACATATACGATTGCTTATTTATCATTGTTTGTGCTCATAATTCTCAGGCCACACTTTCACTAATTAAACGCACTATAGATCATTCAACATTAGCCAAAAAATTAAATCAATTCTTCCCGCTAATAGAACTATCTGTTTAGAGCGTTTTTCATCTATGCATATCATTTAGTGTAATTTTTAATTACTTGTACTGCATCCCGCATGAAGAACACGGGGATTCACTGTAAGTCTTTCTCTTAAGCATGCATCATTGATTTATGTTTGCATTGGCTTTTCCAATTCTCCTTTCTCAAGTTTTACAACTTAGGATTTAAAGGAATTGGGACTGCTCGTTAGGCGTGAATTTATGTGCTCATATAAACTACAGTGATAACCTTAACTTAAAACTGAGACTGCTAATCAAGGCGACTGTAAATAAACTGACCTAAAATTAACCTGTGTTTGGTGGAGAGAAACCCACTCATTGTTTGTAAGGACAAGATCGCACACCTTAGGACATAGCCAAAAATCGAAATACTTCATTCAGACTACTGATTTTAAAAACAATTAGCTACTTTTCAGTGAGGGTCTCGGGTAGCCGCTTACGGTCCGACTTCCCTTAGCAGAGTAGGTGGTTTAGAGGACACTGCGGAAGGCTCCGTCCTCAAGTAACACGGGTAGCCATTTAAACGGTCCGTACTTACACCTATACTGGCTGAAAGTAGGTGCAACTAGTTGTATGAACTCGGGACAGTCTTTGTAAAATATTTCGGTACCTAACAGCTCCGCTTAATTTTTAAGATTGTTTTGTCATTAAATTAAAATTGAAAAGATAAGCGGCCGAACCCTAACGTGCCTTCACCAGTGCTGAGTGGGTGAATCTACGTGTTTGTTTTGTGTTTGATTTGTGTACATCAAAGACCTTGCAATCGCAAGCAAATCATGGTTCACTAATCATTCCATCCCTCTTGAGAAGATGTCGGCACAGTGGTCTTCTTTTCCGATCTCCACGACCTTGTCCCGATATTCTTCTTCACACACTCCTCAAGAGAACCTGAGCTTCAAATCAAGTTCTCTTCAGCCATCATTCTCTTCCCGCCCATATATCCCACCCTATGACCACACTTCTTCTTGGAATAGCCCTCTCTCACATTCTGACAATCTTATGGACATGAGAGAGAGACCAGATTTGAGGATGAACAATAAAGTAAGTGATATTGACAGTAGAACACGATTTCCGATTACTATGATCTTACAACCTATTGAACCATCCCCTACTCAGGATGATCATCTTCTTGAGTACAATCAATTTTCCTTTGACAATCCACTAGAAAATCAAAAGTCAAGGAAATATAACTCATGACCAGACCATAATGTTTAAGAACAATCAATACTCGACTTGAGGTTACATGTCAGAATCACGACACATGGGGAATGATTATTCAATCACTAGTCATGAGATGTTTGAGGATGAGATTGCTAGGATTAATCATAGAGCATATATGTTAACTTAGAGAATATACGATCTCATCCAGTCTATGCAGAATTCAGAAGAAGTGAGGCCACCACAATGTGAACCACTGGATTATAACGTGACTTACAATCAGACACGACCACTGACCTCTGACCCTCCTACTGACCATATCATAGAAAATACTGAAAAAATTGAAAAAAAATTGAAAATTCAAAAAAAAATGGACGATTATGAAATGGAAGCATTTTGCAAGAGTCTGATCTTAGAGCTTCCATTGAACAAAGCCATAGAATATGTGCCTAATCTTAAGAGATTTGTGAAGAGTCGACTGAACCCCAAAAAGACGGACAAGAAATGATCCAGGACTGAATATCATATCATATCTATGGTTAGTTCTTTGGTGATGAATCATAAAATCAAAAGCCGCAAAGTCAAGCGGTTGACTCGGATCACATGTAAAATTGAGGATTCAACATTCACTCATGTTCAGTTAGATGACGACTCCACATTAAACATCCTCTACAAGCCCGTATTTGACCAACTTAAACTCGGACAACTAAAAAAGACTAGGGTGATCGTTCAATTACCTGATTGATCTACCAAAAGATCGCAGGGGATCGTTTCTGTCGTCGTAAATTTCCAATATAAAGAACATAAGGTGTACTTTATTGTCCTTGACATTGAGCACCTCAAAAGGATGTCTGAGTCTTCTATCATTTCAGGAAAGCCGTTCTTAGCCTCCGCTAAGGCGATCGTCGATTGTGAGACTCAGGAAATCAAGTTCCCAAACTCGGACCACGATGAAGAAATCCCCAATGACACAACCTGCTCTGAGGAAAACCAACTTGAAACCGACAATTATGATCAGGAGATAAAAATTTCACATTATCAGACATGTCCGCATGACACACTGATACAAACCCTATGAGAGTCACCTAAAAGACTGACTAGTGGACAAACTCGGCTTCTCACCACCCTATCACTGCTCCTAGGAAAAATCAAGATTTTGGAGCTTATGAGGAATTAGACCATATTATTGAAGATCACCACGATTATTTGAGTGGTCCAATCTTTGAGTCGGCATTAATTCATGAGATACTTGAAACATATAAGGAACCGACTCCGAAAACATCCGATGTCATCAAAATTCATGACCATCCGGAAGTGACATCAAAAACCCCAGCCATAAACCACAAAATCACCAGGAACAATCTCCCTCGACCGAAGCAGCGCATGACCCTTCAAGAATTGGTCAACTTTTCGGGGATTCATCTGATGAGGAACTCACGAATGTCACATCGGTTACTCAAGACAGGGAGATGAAGATTGTCCAACTTCCTCCCAATACTTCCCAAGGAAACAAACCGACCAAGAAAGTCACCTTTGACCTTAGACATCAGGTAATTTCTGAAGAGTCCTCATCCGGTCCTGATGTGGTTCATCAGATAAGTGTAATAGGTACAGCTGTGATCCAAGGGCACTTACCTCTGATCGACAAAAGTTGGAGATCCTCTGCAGACGACTACTATTCTCCTGAGGACAACTCCGACGATGGCTGGTCTTCTTCATCAGCCCCCTCTTCATCACACTCATCTCCATACTATCTCCCTCCACACTCCCGCAAGAAGGTCCGTCGCAAACCTCCTTGATCTTGTACATCCACAAATCTACCTGGTTCCCCATCTGTAATTATCCGATTATACTTAAGCTGACTTGAGCCTAAGTATAGGGGGACCGCTACCATTGTTTACACAACGCTTCTCTTCTTTTATTTTTGACCCATCTATACTTCGTACGAGCTATGTCTGCATTTCACTTTGTGCCATGAGTACATAACACAAGCTAAGTATGGGGGGGTGTTTGTGTATATTTTACCTACTTTATTCATAGCTCGTACTTTAATCGTTTTTATCTAACATCGGAGATGGGTACAAGTAGTGTTATTATGTGTATAATACTTATTTTTAAAAAAAAAACAACAACAACAAACAAACAAAAAAACAAAAAAAACACATTTCATCAAAATAAACTTTTTGCATTAAAAAAGATCACCACTCATGATCTTGCATTTCATCAAGCATTTCATGCATCCCTTGGTTGATATATTCCAGACACATTCACTAGCACTCAAGGCTTGAGGATTTTTTAAGACACTTGATTTCTGAGATCTTGAGAGTCTGAGTTAACATGCCTTAGTCATTAGAGTTTTTTTGAACTTAATAATCCACACTTCCCTAGTTTGAAAGATTTGAGTGCTATATTGCACTCCTCATATCTACCTTCAAATAGAATATGATCAGCACACTTTCACAACTGCATAATTGATGAGATGAGTTGAGTTATCACTTGAGGAACTGGGACTAGAGATTTGAGTTTAGACCCGATTTAATGATATTTGAGGATGGGATAAAGTTAATGAAGGCTTCAGAAAACCTGAGTGTCAGAAAAAACCTAGCCAGTATGTGAACAAGTTCATATGTTATCTTTTTGATTAAGTGCCTGGGTGTGTTGAAACTTAATGAAAATTGTTGATCAGTGTGCGCCAACTTTTGGTAAAAGCAGTGGAGCTAGCCAACAAAAGAAAAGAAAAGGAAGTGTCAAAGAAAAGCCCTATCATCCAAAGTCAAATTCCAAATGAGCTTCCACCAATGGCAAGCGCTCCCAAATATTTTCAAAGTGTCCACTTGGATCAAGCGCTAATTAGGACCAAGGAGTCGGGCTGACACCATAAAAAGGCTCTGCATCGTAAGCGATACAAGTCTGGGTGTCAAAGGTATCTTAGATACTCAAAAGAGACACACCCCAGTGTACTCCCAGAAAGTGCAGACGACTCCACATTCTCTTGACGGACACATTGATCAACAAAATAAAAATATACTTGTGTTGAGTAATAAGGTACTTGAGAGGTACATTGTTCCAATGTGAGGGAGAGAAAATTATACACAATCCTATGCCCTCCATCATCTGGCCATCCATCTACACTTTCAAGTTTGACAAACTAATGAGACAGTTGACTGAAGCAAGAATAGACTTATTCCCTAAGTATTGAGGATTAGGTCTAGAGGAGAGTCTTTTTGATTAGAACTTTGAGTGATGTCTCGACTTGACTCTCATGAATGCAGTACATTAAAAATCATATCCTTATACTATATGTACAAACAGAGAGTCTGAAAATTAGAAAATTTGGATTCCTTCTGATTAAAGTATGGTTGAGCTCAGAATTTTAGGATCACTCAAATTAAGGGTCCTCTATGAATTAAGCCTTGAAAATTCACATGCACGGTCAGGGATGTATTCAACTAAGTCATTCATTCATGCTCGGGGACGAGCATGGTTTAAGTATAGGGGTATGATGAATCTCGTATTCATCATGCTTAAATTGGTTATTTATGCTTTGTTCCCCACCATTTACATGCAATTAATCATTAATAGAGCATTATTAGCATTCATACATGTGTTAATAATATTTGCATTTCATCATGCATAATTGCATTAAAAATCCCAAGTGTAAATTAGCCCAAAAAGCCGCTAACTTCTCTTATTTTTAGATAATTCATCCTAACTTTGATTGACCCCAAACTACCTCCATTGTGTAGATATTACTAACCTTATTAAATAAAAAATATAAAAAATTTACTAACTTGAATAAGTGTCAAATAATCCCAAAGTCTAATTTCACATCTAACGGACTTAAACGAGCATATCTCCCACATATAATATCCAATTTTGGTCTACTCACTTTTAAAGTACTCCATTTTCGAATACCTTCAAAATAAGACCAATTTCGTAAAATTCGGAGCTCATATGTGAAAGTTGGGTTTTGGGCCTCTTTTGCGCATTTTGACTTTTTGCTATTTTGATCTTAGTTTGTATGTTCATAATTAATCTTTTTAATTTTGTTTCTTCTTTGTTTGTGTTATTTGATGAAAGTTTTAATAAGAAACATAAAGATCCAAATCTAGTTTAATATTGAAATCAAATAAACTAACTAAGTCCAAGTGTTCGTTGTCGGTCTGTACAAAAGTTGTGTGTTTCTTACTTCTATTTTATTTGTCCTATTTTCTTATTTATTAAAAATCCAAAAAATAGATTAATGTGTAATTAATTTTCTTGTATTTTATCGTATTTTTTCTAGATTTTTTATCCTTCCTAAAACCACCAAAAAAATTACAAAATCTCAAAAATCCAGTTTTCCATACACATGGAGAACCACCAAAAATACCACTTCGCGCAGGTGACCTCTTTTGCTCCCGGATCCTTCATGAAAGTTGTAGATCTCGACGAGACGAACAACTTTTGTGAAGGAAAATTTTGATCCGAGGTCTCTTTCTATTTCTTTTCTATTTTTCTTTACCTTTAAAATTTGAAATTTTTTTGAGGTGCCACTGTCAGCCCCTGAGCGTGCCACGTGGCACCCCACCTCCTCTCACTCCAGGCCACCCCCGGGTCACGTGCCTAGGACGTGACCCCCTGTCACCTACCTCCAGGCGTTTCCCCTCCTTCCCCTTGCGCCTCCGCCATGCACAGCCGACACCCCCTCTCCTCCTCCAACCGTTACGCACGCCGCTCACCGGTCGTCACCCCGCCATCACTCCTCGATGTTACACCTCTCTCCCTCGTATAAATCTCCTCCCCCCTCCGACATTGTGAGGCATCCACCATTTCCCCTGTAGAGCCGGTGACAGCGGCTCCTTCGTCCTCAGGCGCGATCAAAGGGGTGGATCTCCTCCTCCCTTTGCTGCAACCTCAAGGAAGTTGCAAGTCTTCTTCGAGCCCTTCGCCAGCTCGAAACGAGGCGACGATAGAGCCTTCGTTGAGGATCTCAACCTCCCAGGAACACAGAGCCCCGCTCCTCCGTCGTTCGCCCACGCACGGCCCGCTCCCCCGCCCTCCGCCGTTCGCCCACGCACCCAGCCCCGCTCCTCCGCAGCTTGCAGCTGGCCACCACCTTCGCTCCTCCGCAGCTCGCAGCGTGCGCCCACCGCGCTCGTATGGCCGCCCGCCATGCCTTGGCCCTCACCATCGACTCCTCCGCCCCGACCACTCGACGTACAGTCGCCGTTGGATCGGGCAGGAGGCCCTTGATCCAACGACGCACATGCAGCCACCCCCCCCCCCCGAGCCTCAGCACCAGCCTCGAGGCTCGGGTCTCCTGAAGCAACCTCAGGTCGCCGCGTGTCGTCGCACTGCGCGTGATGCCGATCAGGTTTTCCCCCGCAAATCTCCTCGTTTTTCACGATTTGTTACCGGCGGGCGATCGGCAGCGCGATCTGTGGGTGTCGCTTTCTGTAGATACTAAATTGGAAACGGAAGAGGATGGGTCGAGGTCGGGTTGTTTTGATGATATAACAGATATGGTGAAATGATT
Source organism: Ottelia alismoides (assembly GCA_037367405.1). NCBI lineage: Eukaryota > Viridiplantae > Streptophyta > Magnoliopsida > Alismatales > Hydrocharitaceae > Ottelia > Ottelia alismoides. The sequence goes on from JAZKJV010006086.1 coordinate 519,279, forward strand.
CAGGCATCCTTTGGATCAATGTATGTGAAATCTGATTCCATTCCATGTAACTGCACTTGCTATTATTAAGTTATAGCTTCGATTTGATTGAAGAAAATCTTCAGACTGGAATTATATCATGGGGATCTGATTCATCTGAAAGACATGATTCGATCTGTTCCGTGGGTTCCTTTTATATGGGTAAATATTTGATGGGTGATTTTTAAATTGGAATTCAAAGTGTTAATTGTTTATATATCTTGAATCCCAATCATCTATACAGCCGAATTCAATCGAATAATATTGATCCGTTTTGTATGAGTGCTATATATATTATATATTATATATAGAAGGTCCTTTCAATGATGTGCATCTTTTCTGGATCAATGGAAAGTTCATCACGAGATCTGTTAGATCTCAATCTGTCAGTTCTTTCAAAAGGGTATCCTAGTCATTAGATTTTCGCTTTGAATTTGAATTTAATTTAATCCTTCTATTTTACCAATTTTAGATTGTCAATTTTGGTAATTTTTATTGCTATTTATTCAAGGGATTTTTACCCGGCATACCCTATAAACTTTGCCAATTACCTCTACGACCTTTTGCACAATGTAATTACCCCGTCAACCCTAAAAATTACCCCAAGAACCCTCACAGGCTTAAAACAGATTAACCGGAGGGTTCATGGGGTAAGAGTTGGCAAGTTTACGAGGTCGAGGGGGGAGTTAGGTTGTTTCAAAGGTCGTAGAGGTAATTGACAAAGTTTATAGGGTCTGCCGGGTAAAAATCCCTTTATTCAATGAGGTTCCATCAATGAGGGGGCATTTTCGCGTCATTCAGAATAGCAAACATCTTTGTAAAATTCACGTCTATATTGTAAATGTATATCCCGCTTGGTAGAATAAGAAACAATTACTACTACAATTATTGTTATAATTGCAAATTTGATAATGTTTTTGTAAAAAGCAATCTTATATATGTAGGAAACGTCCTGATATTTGTAAATTCTGATCTGAGACTGTAAAAACGGAATTGAGATTTTGCCAAAATAATATGAAATTATTAGAAAATGATAAAAGAGATGATAAATGAAAAAAATGATATTGTAAATGTATTTTGAGTTTTGTACATGAAAATGAAAAATCTGATAGAGAAGATCTGATATAAATGCAAAAAATAATAAAATGATATTGTAGAAAATGCATTGTGATTTGTAACAAAAGAATAAGTATTGTAAAAACAATCTGGGATCGCAAAATCGAATGTGAAATCAGTGAATGGATTGGAGAAATGAATGAGTCGATTTGTAAAAATCAGCCTATCATTTGTAAAATTAGAGATCTACTTGTAAAATTGAATAATCAATTATGTGGTCGTGCGAGGCCTCGAGTGTCGTCGACGTCCTCCTCCTCCCTATGTGCGACCTCGAGCGCCGTCGCCCTCCCGCTCCTCATACGTCGTGCACGCCCTCAAGGATGCTGCTGCCATACAGCCACCCTCCCTCTCTTTGTGTGCGGCCTCGAGCGTTGTCGCCCTCTCCCAATCTTGTCACTTTTGGTGCAACTGATCACGAATCTCAACGCATGCAGTTCCAAATGCTACGCAACCCTCCCCATCACTATTGCCATGTCCGCTTACCAATGAAAGCTCACATGTTCAGAAACATTTAGCACTACTAATATAATTCATCGATACATTAATTAAAGGATGTGGATGGGTTTGTTGTACGTAACTCACCACAGTCGTTAACGCATGCATGCCCACATGATCGAGATTAGGCTTCATGAACTTAAATATCTTCCTGTCCTCCTAGAGATATTCTGCTCGGCATGAATCTGTGATAAATCTTGCCAAGAACAATGCCCAAAAAAACTGCAGTCTCATTCCCGTGCGCGGCCTCGATCGTCGCCGCCCTATCCCTCCCCGTACGTCGTGTGTGCCCTCCCCCTCCCCATACGTTGCATAAGCCCTCGAGCATGCCACCGTCGTCAATTGTTATAAGAGGAGAAAACCCTAACAGAAATTCTCTCAACGAACAAACCAAAAATAGAATGTGGGTTGTCACCTACTATTTTTAGAATGAGACAAAAAGACCAAAATAGATTTCCAACATTAAAAAACTAAGATTAAAAGGGAATTAACTGGATCCGTTGGATTAATTACATATGGATGAGATGATGGGCTTTTCTTGCACCCAGGAAAGATGAGCCTCATTGGATATATTTCTTATGTGTATGTGTGTGTGTGCGTGCGTGTATGTATGTGTGTGTGGCGTGCGTGCGCACGTGTGTGTGTGTGTGAAAATCTTGAATTAAGGTGGCACATCACCACAATCATGGTACGACACTCCATAAAATCCGTTGGATCTTGATCTACAGTCATAAACAAACCACCAAATTAAACTAAAACTACCATCCAAATAACCTCCAACTCGCGATTTTTAGAAACGAAATTGAATATTCTATTTAGTTGCTCTATTATCTCATTGATCATTAATTACTCAAATTTATTTACTAAATATAACATACATCATAATCAACGTTCTCGATTCGAAATTATCAAAACAATATTCGATGAGGGTTCGCTCCCCCTCCAGTTTTTCATCTTCCCCCAACATAGAGGCGATGGATGTGTGTGGAGATGATGGTGTTGTGTGACAATGACGTTGGCAATGCATGGCGATAACGAGGTGATGCATGCAACAACATGAGGTGGTTGCACTCGAAGGATGATGCGTGTTCTTAGCAAATTTCTCTTATTCTTTTTTATTCATCTATTAATCAAGTCCCATGCTATTTTAGATTGCTTTTATTTTTTATTCGGATTTTATTTTTTTCTTTATTTTTTATTACATCTCAATACAATCTTCAAAATTTCTCGCATGTTTTGTTTTTGAATCAGTGTTCCTGATTCACTAGTTGTTATGATTGGATGTTTTTTTGAACACCGATGATTACGATTTTGTAATTTATAGCACTGTATTATAAAATATATCAATCTTTTATAAATTGATAACAAGTATTTCAAAACGCGAGCCTTTATTCAATCATATTTTCTGAATAGGCAACACACTTTTAGTTCTTTTGAGTTCAATCATATATTCTGGAATATTCAATATTTTATAAGTTTGGATTCCCCATTCTTTTGAGTTCAACACACTTTTCTTTTTTTTTTCTATTGAGTTTTGTTTACAGATTGAAATTAAATGAGAATGAAAATGTCACCTAAAAGAAAGAAATTTTTGATTAAGAATGTAAATATTTATTTACATATTAAATATGTCTCAAATTGCCAGTATCAATGACTGATTTTTTATTATAGAAAGTCGCGCATCTTATTATATTTTCGCTCAAAAGATGGTGTATTTTTTAAAAATCAAATTAGATGAAATCCAATCGATTGCGGATTAAATACTAAAAGGATGTGAAATACCATCGACTGTGGATTATATTTTATGTTTGATCTACTAATTTACTTAATTGATTATATAATTTACATTCTGATTCATTGATTTACAATTCTGCATGTATTTTTAGATGTTATCCTTTTTGCAATAAATCATAAACTACTGATTGACTTTTTATTTTGCAGATCATATAATTGTTACAATGAGAGCGTGGATTTTACAAAAGTTACACAAACTTTACAATGGATGATAAATTTCGATGGATCAACGATATGAGAAACACATTGGATGGGCATATAAAATAATTTACACACTAATAATAAGCAGTCTATTTTACAAAAAATCACACGAATTTTACAAAAAGATAACAGTTTACAAACATTGCTCTAACAAAATGTTCTCAAAACAGACTACAAAAATTTTTAAAATAAATCAAATGCAGTTTAGAAAAAGACTATGAGATTTACAAAAATGTTACATTTTACAAACATTGCTTCCACATAATGTTTGGTTGATTATTTTCAAAATAAATCAAATGCAGTTTACAAAAGGAATGTTCACCACGTATATATTAATTGATTAGTACATGATCAAAGCACTCTATATTTGAGGAAACACAGCTACCAAAAATCTTCATGTATTAGGAAATATAGTTGAAACAAGAATCTCAGCATTTTAGGAATTTTTTCCATGTGTATATCAATTTATTAGCACATGATCAAAGCACCATATATTTTAGGAAACACATATATACAAAGAATACAAATTTTCGCCAGATTTAGGCTTTTATGCAAATATCAGTGGTTACGTATTTGTAATTTATAATAAGAAAATATTAAATATCTCAATCGTTTGTAAATTGTTAATGGTTATTTCAAAACGTGAACATTTATTATATCATATATTCCTAGAAAATTCTATACATCACTTGATATATGCCTAAATATAGAATGATCAATGATGTGTAATTTACCAAATTAGTAGTAATTTAATCCACCGCCATATTAGGAATGTTAATTTGCACGAAAACCACCTAGTGATTTCAATCTCATTCGTACACTCATCATCTAACAGCTTAAGATGACACATTTCCATAATCAAGGAAAGGTGCCATCTAATTCAAGTGCTCGCTATATATATATGACTTATTTCCAATAATATGCAACTTTCCTGGGTGCAAGGAAAGCCCACCATCTCATCCATATGTAACTAATCCAACGTATCCGATTAATTCTTTTTTTCTTAATTTTTTAATGTTGAAAACCTATTTTAGTCTTTTTATCCCACTCTAAAAATAGAAGGTGACATCATACATTCTATTTTTGGTTTATTTCTTGAGAGTATTCCTGCTAGGATTTTCTCCTCCCACAGCAATCGATGGCGAAGACGGCATGCTCAATGGCGTATGTGATGCACGTGGAGGGGAAGGGCGACGATGCTCGGCATGCTCGAGGACGCACACGACATACATGGAGAGGGATTGCGACGACGCTTGACATGCTTGAAGGCACACGCGATACACAGAGAGGGGGGCAACGACGCTCGAGGTCGTGCACAAGAGGTGAGAGCACGCGCGACATACGTGAAGGGAGAGGGCGGCGATGATGAATCCGTGATTCATCATCTCAATATATTGATCTTAGCAAAATCCCTGAGTCTCTATTTGCTCATAAAATCAATAAATTAATAAAATGATTCTTGTAAATAAAATACATTAATTAGTGTATATTATATTGTACAAAATAAATTAATAATAAAAAGCAACAAAATAAAAGAGTTTTTCACATGTAAATAGCCCAAAATTTGATGTATTTTTAATAATTTCATTTCAACTCCTTTTTGACTAATTCTTTCTCTGACTTGTTTATAAAAATGTATAAAAATACAAAAATACAAAAAAATCATCTCAAATAAATACTCCTAGATCCCAAAGAGAAAAAGCCATAAAGTCCAACTGCTCGACCAAAATCCCACTCCGTATGAACTCCAAATTCATCAAACTCATTTTTAAAGTTTAAGTTAGAAAATTATCTATCCAATGAAAGCGGTTTCATTAAAATCGGAGCTCGTTTGCAAAATTTAAGTTTTGAGACCTAGGTGTACATTGTATATAATGTACATATTTTTTCTTTTCTCAATTTTATTTTCTTTTTCTTAATTACTAAAAATCTAAAAAAACATTTTTAGGTTTTATTTTATTTCTAATATTTTATTTAAAATTTATTTTGTAAACATCTTTTATTAAAAATAGAAAAAATAATTAAAGTTAGAAAAGTAAAAAAATGTTCATATTGTCTGTCTTATCTTGTAAATTCTCCACTCTTTTTCTTCTCTTCATTTTATTGTATTTTAGTAGCCTACTTTATTTATTTTATTTTATTTATTTTTCATTTTATACAATAACTCACATTCAACTCCACCATTCTTATAACCTCCATTCAACTCCACCAATTTTTTAACCTCCCATTCAACTCGATCGTTCTACCATTTTTTCTAACTCCCATTTTCTTCTCTTTTTATACATTTCATTCTCCTCATTTTTGCCTTTAATCCACATTTATGCGAGAGAGAATCGAGAGCTCCGACCACCCATCTCGGTGACAGCAAACGACGAAGTAGAGCGACGATCGACCTCCTCTACGGTGAGATCCGTTGGCACTCCGGCAAACATCGCAGCCGCCTTCGTGCGCTGCTTGAGCTCATCGCTCGCCGACAATTCGAGCGACGACTGTGCTTCTCGTAAGCAGACCATAGGCGACCGCTTCCATTGTAGGTAATTCTCCTTTTTTTCGTCATCGTGTTTATTATGTCTTTTGTCACATTACATTACCACTCACACCTTCATTTTTTAGCATATCACCATCACCATATCCTTATATTTGCATCTCTTTATTCTCTGTTAAAGAAAAGTAAAAAAAATAAAAAATAGGAATTAAAAAAATCAATCAAATTACAACAAAAAATTAAATAATAATAATAATAACAACTAGGCGACTGGCCCCCTGCTCCACCGCCGGCCACCGCTCCTCCCTCCTCCATCCTGCCAGCCCGCTCCTCACTGCGCAACCTCACTCCAGGTCCAGCATGCTCGTCGTCACTTCACCGTGTCCTCCGCACGCGGCGCGATCGTGCGTCCTCGGCCCGCCGCCTCCTCCGCCGCTACGCCGTGCGGCTGCATACGCGGACTCCAGTCATATCTCCTAGCTCTAGCTGCCTGCACGACGAAGAAGGTCAATTTTTTACTATTCTTGTAAAAATTGCATTAGTTTAATTTCATGTTTTTATTATTGCAAAAATGTCCATGTACATGTTTTGTTTGTAAGATTTTTTTTCTGATGTTGAGCAATTAATTCTCTATCATATGATTATTTAATTGGATTTTTGTGAGCTTTGAGTAATTAATTAAATTTATTTTAGTGAAAATTGCATATTTTACCCACTTCAAGATCTTAAATTCACATTTAATTAACGATTACTCTAAAAATTAGCAAAAATCAAAGATGATGCTTTGAAATATGATTTAATTTGTATCCAAATTTCATCTTAATTGGAGTTGTTATGCGCCTTAAATAAATTGTAGAGTGATTTTAGTAAATGATTTTTAGGTAAATATACACACATTATTTTTGTGAAATTTCAAATCTCCCGGATTGATTATTAAAATATCTTTTTAAAGAAATATCATGTATTTAGCGAACTGTCAGGCGATATCCTCGAGGGCGTGCATGACACATGAGAAGAGGGAGAGCGACGATGCTCGAGGCCACGTACGAGTAGGGGAGGCGACATCACTCGAGGCCTTGCATGGGGAGGGGGAGGGCGTCGGTGCACGGGGAGATGGAAGGCAGCATTAGCGGTAGCGAGGTCATGTACGGGGATGGCACGTACCTTGGAAGATGATGTTGGCATCAATCTTATTGATTTGATGCCAACATGCATTTTTTATTTTTTTATTTTGATTTATTGATTATTTAATCATTTCATTTATTCCATAAATTGATTATTCTATTTTACAAATATATGCTCTAATTTTACAATTGATGGAATAATTTTTACAAATCGACTCATTCATTTTTCTAATCCATTCATTGGTTTTACATTCGATTTTTACAATCTCAACTCGTTTATACAATACTGATTCTTTTTGTTGCAAATCACAATGCATTTTTTACAATCTCATATTGTTTTTTTACATTTATCTCAGATCTTCTCTATCAAGTTTTTTCTTTTTCATGTATGTTTTTACAATACGAGTTCTTTTTTACAAAACTCAAAATACGTTTACAATATCATTTTTTTCATATATCACCTCTTTTACCATTTTCTAACAATTTCAGATTGTTTTGGTAAAATCTCGATTTCATTTTTACAATCTCATATCATAATTTACAAATATCAGGACGTTTCCTACATATATGAGACTAATTTTTACAAAGGTATTACCAAATTTGCAATTACAACAATAATTGTAGTACTAAGTGTGATCTTATTCTAGAATGCAAGATACATATTTACAATGCGGATGCAAATTTTACAAAGATGTTTACCATACTACATGGTGTGAAAATGCTCCCTCGTTGACGGAACTTCATTGAATAAATGTCAATAAAAAGGGCCAAATTGGGCAGTTTAAAATTAGTAAAATAAAATTATTAAGTTAAATCCAAACCAAAGCGAAAATACAATGACTAAAATTCCCTTTTGAATAAAAAACCATCATATTAACATCTAATTGATCTTGTGATGGGCTTTCCATTGACCCAAGAAAGGTGCACCTCATTGGAAGGACCCTTTCTCTCTATATATATGTATGTATGTATGTATGTATGTATGTATGTATGTATGTATGTATGTATGTATATGTGTGTGTGTGTGTGATTTTGGTGAAATTCAGATCGAGCTATGAAAATTGACAATTTAATGTTATTGAACTCGTTGGAAAGGTCTCGACGAGCTCTGTGAAGTAGTGTAATCATTTGTATTTTTTGGATGACAGAAACTCTACATAGTTTTAAAAGAATATACATGGTTTTACATGATCCTCCCATTTACAAGATATGATTAATCGACAATAACTTTATTCAATGACAATATCTAACATTCATGAACATACTAAATAAAAATGCTAAAAAGAATGCGTTCAACACATTTTTATTTACAACATAATAGTTTAGATAGCAAAATTTCCCAGTCTATTCATTTCCGTGCACATCACGTTAACAAACAAGAACCTAACAAGAATCGCTAACTACTTTATCTATAGTCAATGACTAGTGGTTTCCTTGTTGATGACTTATTGATGCATGTTGGATTTTCAGATAACACAGGACATGAGTGAGCGAATACATGTTAGCGAAGAAAAGAGACAAAAAAGTATGATCGCATTGCAAAACTACTTATACCAGACAATCTCATTATGGTTTATACTTTTCATTTATTCAATTTTCATTTATTCATGGCCAGTTTACTCCACGTCATGTATTACTTCAAGTGATATCATCTCACCCAGTATGGACTCTGAAGTTATGGATACTCCTGGATGAAGATTGCATTGAACTGAGCTTATGTTGCCGCTCAACTCAACAATTATCCATTACGATCCTAATAATTTTCACCTACCTTATTAATCGGAGTCTTTAAACATGCATCATGTCTAACAAGGAAGCTCATCGTCCTTGAGGTCCTGATTTCTTATATTTGCAGGCTTCTTATTATCGCTTGATCCTCTTTACCAACATCTTAAGGTATATATTATTATGTATCTTGTTCCAAGACATAACATATATCATTGCACTTATTTAAAGTTTAGTAAAGATTAATGTAATTATGAACCAATCTAACCAAGATATTCCTAGAATAAGCATGTGAATGTTCTTTGTAACAAAGAGTACACCGATCAGAATCAAATTTAATTTAACTTGAAATCGCAATAACTAAGGAAGATTTCCATTACCCAACATCTTAACTTTCATGTGACCCTAATATACTTTGAATAATGTTCAACAAATATGATTACCGTCTCATAAAATGATATATGTTTGTATGTATGTATCTACTTATAAAATAAGAACATGAAGAATCGTGAAGAACATAGAGAACATGTGATGATCGTAGTAAATGAACGAAGAATATGGAGAACACAAGGAATGAAAAAAAATGGAAATTCTCTCGAATTTTTGGTAGAACTTCCCCATGTATGAAATGATCGATGAATCTCAGATTCATCATGCTAGAATTTACATATTAATCCTCAAGCTTAAACAATTCAATAAAAATCACTAATAATTCTTTAATATTAACTTGTATTATAATGTGTATATTCTGTGTATAATTAACCTATAAATAACTCTAAATAGCTAACTCTATTTACTGTATTTAATTACTAACATTTCTTCTTTATTTTCTATTTTATTAAAAATCCCTAAAAATTAGGATAATATTGTCTATAATTGTTTTGCCTTTGAAGAGAAATTAAAAATACAAAAAAATCTCAGATCCCATAAAATCAATGTTTTTATCTCTTAAAAATACCTCCAAAATACACTTTTATACAAATAATCTCTTTTGACTTTTTCTGCAACATGAAACTTGCAGATCTCATCGAGATATACAACTTTCATGTTTTGACTTTTTCCTAATTCAATTTCTAACTAATTCTTTTATATTTTTCTTTGATTTTTACTCTCCTTTTTTTCCATTGGGCCATGTGGCACCCTCTGGGCCACCCACGTGGCCCCTTCCTTCGCTCGTCACCTGACTCTCACAGGAGCCGTTGAATCCACCTCGGGTGCCTCAATCTCGACCGTCTATTCCCCATTACCTCCCATCCATCACATCTCCCATGAGATCTGATCACAGCCACCCACTCGCGCCCTCCTCTAGACCACACGATATCTCTCTTATCCTATGGTTCTGCTCTCGCCATGTCACCCTTTCATCCCAACCCTCAGATCGCCCACATCTTCATCCCAACCGTCCGTTGGCACCCACTCTCCAGCCATTGGATCGGATCCTCTGATCTGATCCATGCACTTCGCCCCACGATCTAATCAGGACCATTGGATCACGAGATCCAACGCTCACTGCTTCATCTCCTACCTCCGCTTCCTCCCTTCCCTACGAATTACACATGCAACCATCCCTACCCCTTCCAATTATAGCCCCCAGCACCGGTCACCTCCCCGCTCCCTAACGGCCGCCCTGTGTAGCTGTTACCTCCTCATCCTCACGCGCCCTCCTTCCATCAATTCCGAGCTTCACGAGCCTTCAATTGGTCGTTCAAAAACTCGCCATCACCACATGTAATCCCCACCTTCTCCGCCTATAAAACCAGCTCCGCCGACCCCGACACCCTCATCCACCATTTCAGGGGCGAAGGCCCAGCCTCCTTCGCCCCTTCGGTGATAGCAGAGGGGCGATAAGTCGAGGTGACGATGACCTCTGTCCATGTGTTAACCCATGACCGTCCGACCATGTCGTAGCGGCTCCGTCGTCGCTGAGCATCTCGCCACGACTGAGCGAATCGTGCGAAGACCGGAGCTTCATCAAAACCCATCCCAAGCCACCTCCAACCACCATTTCTCTCCTATTTTTCTTTCCCTTGAGTGTTCTTCATTTTTCTTTGAATTATCTTGCCGTACACGACAATCCCCGCTTCCACCTGACCACTCGACGACCTCCACCACTAATCCCCCATCTTCGTTGCACCTTCCAATCGCCCTCCTCCCTTCTCCGCAACCTTCACCACGTTCGTCCCCTATCTCTTCCCCTCTCCGGAGAAGAACCCCACTAGGGGCACCGTCCTATCCACCCACACGACCCTCCGCTCACCTCACTTCGCTCTCACATGCACATCACATGCTTCAACTATCATCTAACCCCTGCAGGTCTCGAACACTTCAATGGCCGGAGCGCGCGTCTCCTCTCCAGTCTCGACCTCCAACTTCGACGATGCGTCATGGCCCGTCATCTTCAGATACCCCAGTAGCTTCCTCTCCCACCGACCATCACCTCCAGGTGATCACGAAGCTCCGTCGACCTTCTACAGCCACAGAGGAGCACGGAGGGGCTCTGGTGAGCTCGCCGGAGTCCCATTTACGTCGCCACTTCCCCCAGCGGAGAAGAAGTAAAGGCGGTGTTGGATGGCACCTCACGACGGCCATCCAATGACTAGGACACGCCATGTCGCCCCGTCCGGACCTACATGCTCGAATGCCCACACCAGCAGGCTTGGGAGGCAACGAGTGATGAATCTTGTATTCATCATGCTTAAATTGGTCATTTATGCTCTGTTCCCCACCATTCACATGCAATTAATCATTAATAGAGCATTATTAGCATTCATACATGTGTTAATAATATTTGCATTTCATCATGCATAATTGCATTAAAAATCCCAAGTGTAAATTAGCCCAAAAAGCCGCTAACTTCTCTTATTTTTAGATAATTCATCCTAACTCCGATTGACCCAAACTACCTCCATTATGTAGATACTACTAATCTTATTAAATAAAAAATTTAAAAAATTACTATCTCGAATAAGTGTCAAATAATCCCAAAGTCTAATTTCACATCTGACGGACTTAAATGAGCATATCTCCCACATACAATGTCCGATTTTGGTCTACTCAATTTTAAAGTACTCCATTTTCAAATACCTTCAAAACAAGACCAATTCCGTAAAATTCGAAGCTCATATGTGAAAGTTGGGTTTTGGGTCTCTTGTGCGCATTTTGACTTTTTGTTATTTTTTATCTCAGTTTTTATGTTCATAATTAATCTTTTTAATTTTATTTCTTCTTCATTTGTGTTCTTTGATGAAAGTTTTACTAAGAAACACAAAAATCCAAATCCAGATTAAAACTGAAATCAAAGAAACTGACTAAGTCCAAGTGTTCGTTGTCGGTCTGTACAAAAGTTATGTGTTTCTTACTTCTATTTTATTTTCCTATTTTCTTATTTATTAAAAATCCAAAAAAATAGATTAATGTGTAAATAATTTTCTTGTATTTTATCGTATTTTTTCTAGATTTTTTATTCTCCCTAAAACCACCAAAAAATTACAAAATCCCCAAAATCCATTTCCATACACATAGAGAACCACCAAAAATACCACTTCACGCAGGTGACCTCTTTTGCTCCCGGGTCCATTATGAAAGTTGTAGATCTCGACGAGATGAACAACTTTCGTGAAGGAAATTTTTTAATCCGAGGTCTTCTTCTATTTCTTTTCTATTTTTCTTTACCTTTAAATTTTGAATTTTTTTGGGGTGCCACGTGCCAGCCCCTGGGTGTGCCACGTGGCACCCCACCTCCTCTCACTCCAGGCCACCCCCGGCATGTGACCCCCGGTCACCTACCTCCAGCCCTTTCCCCTCCTTCCCCTTGCACCTCCGCCATGCACGGCTGACACCCCCTCACCTCCTCCAGCCGTTACGCGCACCGCTCACCGGTCGTTACCCCACCATCACTCCTCGCAGTTACACCTCTCTCCCTCGTATAAATCTCCTCCCCCCTTCGACGTTGTAAGGAATCTGCCATTTCCCCTGTAGAGCCGGTGACAGCGGCTCCTTCGTCCTCAGACGCGATCCAAGGGGTGGATCTCCTCCTCCCTTTGCTGCAACCTCAAGGAAGTTGCAAGGCTTCTTCGAGCCCTTCGCCAGCTCGAATCGAGGTGACAATAGAGCCCTCGTTGAGGATGTCAACCTCGTAGGAACACGGAGCCCCGCTCCTCCGTCGTTCGCCCACGCACAGCCCGCTCCTCCACCCTCCGTCGTTCGCCCACGCACGGCCCGCTCCTCCGCCCTCCGCTGTTCGCCCCACGCACCCAGTCCCGCTCCTCTGCAGCTCACAGCCGGCCACCACCTCCGCTCCTCTGCTCCCCAGCCGGTCGCTCGCCGCCTTCGCTTGCACGACGACTGAGCCCCTCCACCCCACAACTCCTGGGCCGCCCTCACATCGTGTGTCGGTCGAGGTGCGGTGCCTCCTCGACCTCCTCCGCAGCTCGCCCACCATCGTGCCTCGCGCGCTGCCCGGTCGTGCGCTCACCACGCTCGTTTGGCTGCCCGTCGTGCGTTGGCCCTCGCCATCGGCTCCTCCACCCCGGCCATTCGACGTACAATCGCCGTTGGATCGGCCAGGAGGTCCTTGATCCAATGGCGCACGAGCAGCCACACGTCCCCCCCTCTGAGGCTCGGGTCCCCCGAAGCAACACCAGGTCGTCGCGTGGAGGCTGGGACCATCCGAGCCTCGCGCCTCCCCCACCGAGCCTCTGGTTCGGGCTCCGAACCTCAGGCCCGGGCTCGAACCTCAGGCTTGGGATCCCCGTGCCGCAACCCCGCCACCCGAGCCTCCAAAGGCACGTGCGTCCAGTGAAAATTGCAACAAGTCCCCTGCATTTTCAGAATTTGCAAATATACCCAGCTAGGGGTAAATTATAGAGGAGCCCCTCCAACTTTTATAAATTATAAATAAACCCCTCCAGGGACCTCTTTGCAGGAAAAACTTTATTTTATTTACACTTTAGTCCCTGTAATTTCATTTTATCATATCTTTTTCATATGAACTCTGTTTTAAGCATACAATATGACATTTTGAAGCTATTTTCATGCTCTATCAATTAGCATAGCTTGTGAACAGATCCAAGATCATTTATCGAAAATTATTATTTGAGGATCATAATTGACTTTTGCAGGCTAACTTTGACATATCTGTGCCACAATTACCTTGGAAAAATTGATGATTTCTATTGTAGGAGCATGGCTGAGGACTTTACATTGAATAAATCCCTTTGAATCATTGATTACAATATTTGGGTATTTAAATCACACGAATTTTGAGGATAAATCCTATACTTAAGATGTTCTCATTGATTGGAAGTAGGATAATCTATTACCTCTTATGCTTGCAATCTGGGACTAATTTGAATATTTTTTTTGATCTATATCGGTTGATCTGTGATAAATTTTGAGGTCATTGATTATTATATTTTGGAGCAAAAATCTATATCCCAGATCATATGCTGAATTGTTTTCCTTGCATCACATTTGCATCTCATTGCATTGTACATTTTCTGACACAGAAATTATATTAACAATTAGTTAATTATTTAATTTGATTTAAGACCATGCAACTAAGAATCATCGTTCCTTGTATTCAACCTTGGTAGACTTGCCAAGTAAAAATATTCCACAATGATGACACGAAATACCACCAAGACTCGGGTGAATAAAAATAGCTCAAGGGTCGTTGCGACCCAGATCTCGGAGATGATTCGGTCAACAAGAAAATTATGGATCAGGCCACCAAAATAGGATAAAAATCAAAGAAAAATAATAGCGGTCCTGGCTATTGGATTAGCCTGGTATAGCGACCAGGGTCGGACTCAGGGAGCACGTGGTGGCCTCGTGGCCTACGAAGTAGTCTAAAAAAGAAATAAAATAAAATAAAATGCTTTTTGGTGGATTTTTAATGTTTTCTTATTTTTTTGGATTTTTTAATTAATAAAAAAATAAGAAAATCAATAAACAAGCAACTTGGATGAATTATTTAACTACTCAAAAATCACCCAAAAATTCAAACAAAAATGTTTTTATGTTTTTTTTATATTTTTTACTGTTTTTGGTTAATTTTTAGTAATTTTTTGATTTTTATTGAATTTTCTAAAAATCAAACAAGACTGAAAATAAAAGGTACTATCCAATAAGGTTTCAAAGGCCAAATTAAAATGCAAAATAGCCCTATTAAAACCTGAAGTAATTTTCCTGTAAAGATCAAAATACAAGGAAAATTTGGCCATTGGAATTATTAATTTTTTTCTTTTAATTATAGAATTTTTATGCGTTTTTAGGGGTTTTGTAATTTTTATAGGTTTTATAAATCCAAAAATGACCAAAATTGGTCAGAAAACCAAACAAGGCAAAACAAACACTATATAATTTTTTTTGTAATTTTTAGAGGTGTTTTAATATTTTTTGTGATTTTTAAAGTTAGACAGTAACAAAAATGCTTGTTTTTGAATTTTTAAAAATAATAAATGAAATAAAAAATGTCTCCAAAATCTAGAGAAAATTTTACAACATGGCAGGAGCCATGTATCCAATTTTCATCGCATTTGGAGTTGGTTTGCTATTTTATTAAAATCAAAAATAATGGTACAGTGCATAGGGACCTGTACGTAAATAAGAAAAGTTCCAGGGGGTCCTGTGCAATTTCTCCAAGAATTCACGTGCGAGGCGCACGACCTGGGCACTCAGGGACCTATTTGCAAGAAAACTAAAGTTCATGGACTATTTAGTAACACGTACTAAAAGTCCAGGGGCTTCAGTGTAAATTACCCACTATATAATGCACATGCACAATTAAACTACTCACAGGGGTATTTCTGCAAATACTAAAAAGTTAATTTCATTCATTAACACCCTGAAATCTTAAGTCCATACATGCAAATAACCCAGAAACGCACGTGTCGAAGCACGTGTTCCACTACAAACATGGGTATAAACGTAAATACAGAAAAATACTGGGTCCTCTATGCAAATTACCAAACGAAAATAAAAGTTTTAAAATATTTACAGGACTACAAATAAACACCTAAAAAGCTAAGGGCCTAAGAGGAAATTTACCCTTTACTAAGTCGAGGCTCCGATGGGTGCCACGTGGAGATCCAACGGTCGGGGAAGGGTGGCGCCCAACTAAGGATCCCTCGGTGAGATCGAACGGCTGGAATCTCCCCACGTGGAAGATCGGATGGCTGGGAAGCAACGTGGGAAGACCTCGCTGATCGGACGATCGAGATCCTCCCTCTGAAGATCAACGACTGGCGTGGCTCCTCTGATGGACGTCTGAGATCTAATCTGGAGCTGGAGGGGGATCGAACGGCTCTAGAGGTTACTCGAAGAACTGGACTCCGGCGAGGTTCGCCGGGCTCGTGTGGGCGCTGGAGACCTCCTCGCGGGCTGCTACTGATCGGAGAAGAATCACCTTGGCTTCCTGCGTCTAATGGGGTCCTCCGATGGCGCGACGGAGCTCCTGGGAGCTCAGGCGACGTCGGCGGAGTTCGAGCTGCTGCACCAGATGGCTGAGGCCCTCAGATGGGCTCGGATGAACCTGAAAAGCGCGGCAACAGACTCGCGGGTCGAGGGCAAAGTGCATCGACCCTGTAAGCGGAGGTGAAGGTGATTAGTGCGGTGGGGCGTAGGGGCTCTGGCGAAGCGACGGCGAAGGAGCCCCAATCCCAGTTCCTGTGCGAACTGGGTTGGATGAGTGGGTGGAGAAGGTGCGCGGAGGGAAGGCGGATATGTGGGTCGACTCCGATGATCGAACGGGTGGCTAGGGTGGTCGGAATCGGCGACGAACGACGACGGGGGAAATTGGGTGAAACGCAAAATTAGAGAAATAGGGAAAGAGAGAGATCTACCTACTGGATGCTGTCGACTGTGGAGGAGCAGGGGATGCTCCAGGTCCTTGCCTCGAGGACCATCGGTGTCCGAAGCTCGAGCACCACCTCTAGGCGGCGCACGGCGGCGCGTAGCTACCGGATCAGTGGTTCGATCTCCCTTTCCTCGCTGCGACACGGCCGGGAGCGAGCTG
Source organism: Ottelia alismoides (assembly GCA_037367405.1). Lineage (NCBI taxonomy): Eukaryota > Viridiplantae > Streptophyta > Magnoliopsida > Alismatales > Hydrocharitaceae > Ottelia > Ottelia alismoides. The sequence continues at coordinate 536,254 of JAZKJV010006086.1, forward strand.
TCACTCTCGCAGAGGCTGTGGAGGTCCTGGGGTGGAGAGAATCGGTCCAAAGATGAGTGAGGAAGGAGGCGGATCTCGGACTAAATACCTCTAGGGGTCCGGCTATCGGGCAGTCGGGCGAGCAGCTCGAAACGCAGATCCCCAAAATCCACCCCGGGCGTGGATAAGGGATGATCAAGCTCGGATTAGGACCCGGGGTTAACGAATATGGTGATCGGATCGAGTGTGCAAAATTTCGAGAAATCGGGTCGCGGGCACGGATCCGGGACTAAGTGGTCCAAGGGGGGGAGTTGACCGGGGGGTCAACATCCCCCGTGGACCAATGGGGACAGGCCACGTCAAAAAGATTTAGAAATTAGAAATTAATTAGTAAATGTTCGAATCATGAAAAACTTAAAACATGAAAAATGTTTATTTTATTTTTTTCTATTTTTTGTGATTTTTAATTATTTTTTTGAAATAAAAATGATGTACACTATAGTGCTATACATAGGTATTTACACAATATTTATTTTTGATTTTTGATTTTTAATTAGTTATTTTTGTGCATTTTTATCCCATTTTATATTTTATTTATTTATAACATAAAATTAGGAATATTTTGATATTTTTACTTTTATTTTTATTATTTATTTACAAGGGTTAAATAAATAGATATATACAATTATATACATGGTATATTTACAAAATTCTTTTTGGTTTGTAATTTTGTTCTTTTTATTTGATTTTTTTATGATTTTTATTTTATTTATTTACACCATAAAAGATAGATTATATATAAATCTTTAGGGATTTTAATTTATTTATTTACAAGGTTAAATAAATAGGGATAGGTGTTCTATGTACAAGGTGAGTATGTACAAGGAAGGCTATTTTTATTTTCTTTTTTAATTTTTCTATTTTTATTTTGATTTTGTATTTACAAATATTTACAAATATATACAAGCCCATTTTATTCTATTTTTGGAGGAAAATATTTTTATTATATTTACAGGTATATTTACACACATGAGCTCCCTGTCTCTCTCTACTTTGGCTTTTATGCGGTCAGGCCCATGCTGAGCCCTCCCTTGGGATTAGGTTGCTCAATATTTATTCTAAATATTTCCCTCTTTTTCTTTTTAATTCTTTATTCTTTTATTTTTGCACAAAAACATGCTAATTATTAGTTTTTACACAATGCATGCTTTTGGTAATTATTTGTATTTACAAGCATATACATGCATTTGCAAAGGTTTTTGTAGCTAAAATATAAGAATAAAGAGTGATGAATGAGTATTCATCACCCCCCTATACTTAACTTTGCTAGTCCCTTAGCAAACACTTATTTGAAAAGAAGTGAAAAAGAGAAAGAAAAAGAAAAAGAGGAGAATGTGCATGGATCAAGGTTGATTATTAAACTTGCCTTCATTAAATTGAAATATGGAGCTCGATCAGATCTTTGGATTATTAATGTGTCGGAACCTTATTTGGACTTAAGTTTAAAACTCAATAGCCTCTAAGTTCCACCAATCTATAATCAAGACTCCTCAACAATCCAGATCAGAACAAGTCACCAAACACAAACCCTGAAGACCATGAATCTTTCCTTGTACTGTGACTGTGAGGTATAAGCTCTCCACCTCAGAAATGGCAACTTGACAACCCTCCCCAACAAGGCAACTCTATGACCCCGCTCTTTCTTCGAGGAGCGGGGTATTCCCTTCTAAGTTCAAGTTCAACCAGCTCAAGAAGAGGGGGAAGAAGAGAATGGATCATGGCCAGTGTAGCCATGTATCCTTGGGAGCTCAACCAGTGTAGCCAAGTCTCCCTGTTGCAAGCTACATAAGGTGGGACATGGATCTCAAGCTTGGCTTATTTGCACTATATACATACTCCGGTGGGATTATCATTTTCTATCAGACCCACCACTTTTTTGGAGTTATTTTCTTTTTGAATTTTTTTTATCAAGTGCATCTATACAACATATACATGTGCAGCATATATACAAGGAGTTTTTCCTCTTGAGCCAGTAGATTATCCCTCTTTTGAAGCTTTATTGCAACCCACAACTCCTGTCGTTAGACCTCATGGCAACCAGACTAAGTTGAGACGCACTTCCTTCACTAAAAGAAGAAGAGAGGTTCCGCCTAGAAGTACTGCCCTCATATGCTACCCCAAGTCAAGGAAGACTGCCTCCTCACCACCTCATCTGTAGAGAGCTCGGTGTAAAGTGCGGTGTCCAAGTAAAGCCATTGTCTATATGAGTCATGTGTATGTTGTTAAGTGCTCTACTTAGGCTCATTGAGATGACATGTGATCATAGCCTAGTGGACTCAAAGAATTAAGTCTCCATGGACCTGAAAAGCCTTAACCCTAAGCCCTATAAGGTTCCTCTTAGAAATTAGGCGGATTAAGATCTTAATCAAGCTCCATTTCTCAATTTAATTCCAGGCTAGTTTAAATGTCAACTATAATCCAGGAAAAACTTTATACATATATACAAAGATGCTATTTACATAATATTTACACACATGCAAAATTTTTGAAAAATGTTTTGAAATCATGAATGGATGAATGCATGCATGCAAGTTTTGCAAAAGTATTTACACAAATTTACACAAGATTTTTGCAAACTTTTGATTTTCAAAACATTTTGGAAAAATTTTGTACTATATACACAATTTTGATATGAAAATATTTACACAAACTTTACACAAAAAGGTTTTTGAAAACATTTTTACAAAAATAATTTGTACACTAGCTATGTATGTGCAAATAAAAGAATGACTATTTACAGGAAAAATTTTTAATTTTTGTGAATTTTAGGGTTTTTAGCCATTTTTATTTATTCACACACTCACACAAAGTACGAGTTACGGCTAAAGTATATATGAAATATATACACCCCCCCATACTTAGCTCGAACGATGTCCTCAGAGTCAAGAGCGATGAAGAAGACATAACTCGTGCTATGTATAGGGAAGTGAAAAGGAAGGATATATACAAAGATGAATGAATGAATAGAAGATCAAGGAGATCTCAGCTTTTCCTTTTTGCATTTTTTTTCTTCTTCTAATACTAACCGTACTTTCTATCTTCACATATTACTCGGAGATCATTTTGGAATTTCAATCAAGGACCTGCAAAGAAGACTGATTTTATTTTAATTTTGTGAGAGAGAGTTAGTATAGATTTAATTTTCTGCATTATTCTCAGGGTCCCTCTCTTTGAACCCTTGTAATAATTCAGACTGAACATTTATGTGATGTGTCGGGTCTGTTTCAACCCCTTATGTGTGGTTGGGACCCGGCTTGAGTGGCGTAGGACTTAAGCACATATACGATTGCTTATTTATCATTGTTTGTGCTCATAATTCTCAGGCCACACTTTCACTAATTAAACGCACTATAGATCATTCAACATTAGCCAAAAAATTAAATCAATTCTTCCCGCTAATAGAACTATCTGTTTAGAGCGTTTTTCATCTATGCATATCATTTAGTGTAATTTTTAATTACTTGTACTGCATCCCGCATGAAGAACACGGGGATTCACTGTAAGTCTTTCTCTTAAGCATGCATCATTGATTTATGTTTGCATTGGCTTTTCCAATTCTCCTTTCTCAAGTTTTACAACTTAGGATTTAAAGGAATTGGGACTGCTCGTTAGGCGTGAATTTATGTGCTCATATAAACTACAGTGATAACCTTAACTTAAAACTGAGACTGCTAATCAAGGCGACTGTAAATAAACTGACCTAAAATTAACCTGTGTTTGGTGGAGAGAAACCCACTCATTGTTTGTAAGGACAAGATCGCACACCTTAGGACATAGCCAAAAATCGAAATACTTCATTCAGACTACTGATTTTAAAAACAATTAGCTACTTTTCAGTGAGGGTCTCGGGTAGCCGCTTACGGTCCGACTTCCCTTAGCAGAGTAGGTGGTTTAGAGGACACTGCGGAAGGCTCCGTCCTCAAGTAACACGGGTAGCCATTTAAACGGTCCGTACTTACACCTATACTGGCTGAAAGTAGGTGCAACTAGTTGTATGAACTCGGGACAGTCTTTGTAAAATATTTCGGTACCTAACAGCTCCGCTTAATTTTTAAGATTGTTTTGTCATTAAATTAAAATTGAAAAGATAAGCGGCCGAACCCTAACGTGCCTTCACCAGTGCTGAGTGGGTGAATCTACGTGTTTGTTTTGTGTTTGATTTGTGTACATCAAAGACCTTGCAATCGCAAGCAAATCATGGTTCACTAATCATTCCATCCCTCTTGAGAAGATGTCGGCACAGTGGTCTTCTTTTCCGATCTCCACGACCTTGTCCCGATATTCTTCTTCACACACTCCTCAAGAGAACCTGAGCTTCAAATCAAGTTCTCTTCAGCCATCATTCTCTTCCCGCCCATATATCCCACCCTATGACCACACTTCTTCTTGGAATAGCCCTCTCTCACATTCTGACAATCTTATGGACATGAGAGAGAGACCAGATTTGAGGATGAACAATAAAGTAAGTGATATTGACAGTAGAACACGATTTCCGATTACTATGATCTTACAACCTATTGAACCATCCCCTACTCAGGATGATCATCTTCTTGAGTACAATCAATTTTCCTTTGACAATCCACTAGAAAATCAAAAGTCAAGGAAATATAACTCATGACCAGACCATAATGTTTAAGAACAATCAATACTCGACTTGAGGTTACATGTCAGAATCACGACACATGGGGAATGATTATTCAATCACTAGTCATGAGATGTTTGAGGATGAGATTGCTAGGATTAATCATAGAGCATATATGTTAACTTAGAGAATATACGATCTCATCCAGTCTATGCAGAATTCAGAAGAAGTGAGGCCACCACAATGTGAACCACTGGATTATAACGTGACTTACAATCAGACACGACCACTGACCTCTGACCCTCCTACTGACCATATCATAGAAAATACTGAAAAAATTGAAAAAAAATTGAAAATTCAAAAAAAAATGGACGATTATGAAATGGAAGCATTTTGCAAGAGTCTGATCTTAGAGCTTCCATTGAACAAAGCCATAGAATATGTGCCTAATCTTAAGATATTTGTGAAGAGTCGACTGAACCCCAAAAAGACGGACAAGAAATGATCCAGGACTGAATATCATATCATATCTATGGTTAGTTCTTTGGTGATGAATCATAAAATCAAAAGCCGCAAAGTCAAGCGGTTGACTCAGATCACATGTAAAATTGAGGATTCAACATTCACTCATGTTCAGTTAGATGACGACTCCACATTAAACATCCTCTACAAGCCCGTATTTGACCAACTTAAACTCGGACAACTAAAAAAGACTAGGGTGATCGTTCAATTACCTGATTGATCTACCAAAAGATCGCAGGGGATCGTTTCTGTCGTCGTAAATTTCCAATATAAAGAACATAAGGTGTACTTTATTGTCCTTGACATTGAGCACCTCAAAAGGATGTCTGAGTCTTCTATCATTTCAGGAAAGCCGTTCTTAGCCTCCGCTAAGGCGATCGTCGATTGTGAGACTCAGGAAATCAAGTTCCCAAACTCGGACCACGATGAAGAAATCCCCAATGACACAACCTGCTCTGAGGAAAACCAACTTGAAACCGACAATTATGATCAGGAGATAAAAATTTCACATTATCAGACATGTCCGCATGACACACTGATACAAACCCTATGAGAGTCACCTAAAAGACTGACTAGTGGACAAACTCGGCTTCTCACCACCCTATCACTGCTCCTAGGAAAAATCAAGATTTTGGAGCTTATGAGGAATTAGACCATATTATTGAAGATCACCACGATTATTTGAGTGGTCCAATCTTTGAGTCGGCATTAATTCATGAGATACTTGAAACATATAAGGAACCGACTCCGAAAACATCCGATGTCATCAAAATTCATGACCATCCGGAAGTGACATCAAAAACCCCAGCCATAAACCACAAAATCACCAGGAACAATCTCCCTCGACCGAAGCAGCGCATGACCCTTCAAGAATTGGTCAACTTTTCGGGGATTCATCTGATGAGGAACTCACGAATGTCACATCGGTTACTCAAGACAGGGAGATGAAGATTGTCCAACTTCCTCCCAATACTTCCCAAGGAAACAAACCGACCAAGAAAGTCACCTTTGACCTTAGACATCAGGTAATTTCTGAAGAGTCCTCATCCGGTCCTGATGTGGTTCATCAGATAAGTGTAATAGGTACAGCTGTGATCCAAGGGCACTTACCTCTGATCGACAAAAGTTGGAGATCCTCTGCAGACGACTACTATTCTCCTGAGGACAACTCCGACGATGGCTGGTCTTCTTCATCAGCCCCCTCTTCATCACACTCATCTCCATACTATCTCCCTCCACACTCCCGCAAGAAGGTCCGTCGCAAACCTCCTTGATCTTGTACATCCACAAATCTACCTGGTTCCCCATCTGTAATTATCCGATTATACTTAAGCTGACTTGAGCCTAAGTATAGGGGGACCGCTACCATTGTTTACACAACGCTTCTCTTCTTTTATTTTTGACCCATCTATACTTCGTACGAGCTATGTCTGCATTTCACTTTGTGCCATGAGTACATAACACAAGCTAAGTATGGGGGGGTGTTTGTGTATATTTTACCTACTTTATTCATAGCTCGTACTTTAATCGTTTTTATCTAACATCGGAGATGGGTACAAGTAGTGTTATTATGTGTATAATACTTATTTTTAAAAAAAAAACAACAACAACAAACAAACAAAAAAACAAAAAAAACACATTTCATCAAAATAAACTTTTTGCATTAAAAAAGATCACCACTCATGATCTTGCATTTCATCAAGCATTTCATGCATCCCTTGGTTGATATATTCCAGACACATTCACTAGCACTCAAGGCTTGAGGATTTTTTAAGACACTTGATTTCTGAGATCTTGAGAGTCTGAGTTAACATGCCTTAGTCATTAGAGTTTTTTTGAACTTAATAATCCACACTTCCCTAGTTGAAAGATTTGAGTGCTATATTGCACTCCTCATATCTACCTTCAAATAGAATATGATCAGCACACTTTCACAACTGCATAATTGATGAGATGAGTTGAGTTATCACTTGAGGAACTGGGACTAGAGATTTGAGTTTAGACCCGATTTAATGATATTTGAGGATGGGATAAAGTTAATGAAGGCTTCAGAAAACCTGAGTGTCAGAAAAAACCTAGCCAGTATGTGAACAAGTTCATATGTTATCTTTTTGATTAAGTGCCTGGGTGTGTTGAAACTTAATGAAAATTGTTGATCAGTGTGCGCCAACTTTTGGTAAAAGCAGTGGAGCTAGCCAACAAAAGAAAAGAAAAGGAAGTGTCAAAGAAAAGCCCTATCATCCAAAGTCAAATTCCAAATGAGCTTCCACCAATGGCAAGCGCTCCCAAATATTTTCAAAGTGTCCACTTGGATCAAGCGCTAATTAGGACCAAGGAGAGTCGGGCTGACACCATAAAAAGGCTCTGCATCGTAAGCGATACAAGTCTGGGTGTCAAAGGTATCTTAGATACTCAAAAGAGACACACCCCAGTGTACTCCCAGAAAGTGCAGACGACTCCACATTCTCTTGACGGACACATTGATCAACAAAATAAAAATATACTTGTGTTGAGTAATAAGGTACTTGAGAGGTACATTGTTCCAATGTGAGGGAGAGAAAATTATACACAATCCTATGCCCTCCATCATCTGGCCATCCATCTACACTTTCAAGTTTGACAAACTAATGAGACAGTTGACTGAAGCAAGAATAGACTTATTCCCTAAGTATTGAGGATTAGGTCTAGAGGAGAGTCTTTTTGATTAGAACTTTGAGTGATGTCTCGACTTGACTCTCATGAATGCAGTACATTAAAAATCATATCCTTATACTATATGTACAAACAGAGAGTCTGAAAATTAGAAAATTTGGATTCCTTCTGATTAAAGTATGGTTGAGCTCAGAATTTTAGGATCACTCAAATTAAGGGTCCTCTATGAATTAAGCCTTGAAAATTCACATGCACGGTCAGGGATGTATTCAACTAAGTCATTCATTCATGCTCGGGGACGAGCATGGTTTAAGTATAGGGGTATGATGAATCTCGTATTCATCATGCTTAAATTGGTTATTTATGCTTTGTTCCCCACCATTTACATGCAATTAATCATTAATAGAGCATTATTAGCATTCATACATGTGTTAATAATATTTGCATTTCATCATGCATAATTGCATTAAAAATCCCAAGTGTAAATTAGCCCAAAAAGCCGCTAACTTCTCTTATTTTTAGATAATTCATCCTAACTTTGATTGACCCCAAACTACCTCCATTGTGTAGATATTACTAACCTTATTAAATAAAAAATATAAAAAATTTACTAACTTGAATAAGTGTCAAATAATCCCAAAGTCTAATTTCACATCTAACGGACTTAAACGAGCATATCTCCCACATATAATATCCAATTTTGGTCTACTCACTTTTAAAGTACTCCATTTTCGAATACCTTCAAAATAAGACCAATTTCGTAAAATTCGGAGCTCATATGTGAAAGTTGGGTTTTGGGCCTCTTTTGCGCATTTTGACTTTTTGCTATTTTGATCTTAGTTTGTATGTTCATAATTAATCTTTTTAATTTTGTTTCTTCTTTGTTTGTGTTATTTGATGAAAGTTTTAATAAGAAACATAAAGATCCAAATCTAGTTTAATATTGAAATCAAATAAACTAACTAAGTCCAAGTGTTCGTTGTCGGTCTGTACAAAAGTTGTGTGTTTCTTACTTCTATTTTATTTGTCCTATTTTCTTATTTATTAAAAATCCAAAAAATAGATTAATGTGTAATTAATTTTCTTGTATTTTATCGTATTTTTTCTAGATTTTTTATCCTTCCTAAAACCACCAAAAAAATTACAAAATCTCAAAAATCCAGTTTTCCATACACATGGAGAACCACCAAAAATACCACTTCGCGCAGGTGACCTCTTTTGCTCCCGGATCCTTCATGAAAGTTGTAGATCTCGACGAGACGAACAACTTTTGTGAAGGAAAATTTTGATCCGAGGTCTCTTTCTATTTCTTTTCTATTTTTCTTTACCTTTAAAATTTGAAATTTTTTTGAGGTGCCACTGTCAGCCCCTGAGCGTGCCACGTGGCACCCCACCTCCTCTCACTCCAGGCCACCCCCGGGTCACGTGCCTAGGACGTGACCCCCTATCACCTACCTCCAGGCGTTTCCCCTCCTTCCCCTTGCGCCTCCGCCATGCACAGCCGACACCCCCTCTCCTCCTCCAACCGTTACGCACGCCGCTCACCGGTCGTCACCCCGCCATCACTCCTCGATGTTACACCTCTCTCCCTCGTATAAATCTCCTCCCCCCTCCGACATTGTGAGGCATCCACCATTTCCCCTGTAGAGCCGGTGACAGCGGCTCCTTCGTCCTCAGGCGCGATCAAAGGGGTGGATCTCCTCCTCCCCTTTGCTGCAACCTCAAGGAAGTTGCAAGTCTTCTTCGAGCCCTTCGCCAGCTCGAAACGAGGCGACGATAGAGCCTTCGTTGAGGATCTCAACCTCCCAGGAACACAGAGCCCCGCTCCTCCGTCGTTCGCCCACGCACGGCCCGCTCCCCCGCCCTCCGTCGTTCGCCCACGCACCCAGCCCCGCTCCTCCGCAGCTTGCAGCTGGCCACCACCTTCGCTCCTCCGCAGCTCGCAGCGTGCGCCCACCGCGCTCGTATGGCCGCCCGCCATGCCTTGGCCCTCACCATCGACTCCTCCGCCCCGACCACTCGACGTAACAGTCGCCGTTGGATCGGGCAGGAGGCCCTTGATCCAACGAGCACATGCAGCCACCCCCCCCCCCCCCCCGAGCCTCAGCACCAGCCTCGAGGCTCGGGTCTCCTGAAGCAACCTCAGGTCGCCGCGTGGAGGCTCGTACCATCAGAGCCTCGCGCCTCCCACACGAGCCTCTGGTTCGGGCTCCGAACCTTAGGCCCGGGCCCAAACCTCATGCTCGGGAACCCTGCGCCGCAGCCCCGCCACCCGAGCCTCCAGAGGTACGTGCAAGGCACATGCATCCAGTGAAAATTGCAACAAGGCCCCTGACATTTTCAGAATTTGCAAATATACTCCCCCATCAGGGGTAAATTACAGAGGGCCCCTCCTACTTTTATAAATTATAGATAAGCCCCTCCAGGGACCTCTTTGCAAGAAAAATTTATTTTATTTACACTTTAGTCCCTGTAATTTCATTTTATCATATCTTTTTCATACGAACTCCGTTTTAAGCATACAATATGTCATTTTGAAGCTATTTTCATGCTCTATCATTTAGCATAGCTTGTGAACAGATCCGAGATCATTTATCGAGAATTATTATTTGACTATCATAATTGACTTTTGCAGGCTAACTTTGACATATCTGTGTCACAATTACCTTGGAAAATTGATGATTTCTTTTGCAGGAGCACGGCTGAGGATTTTACATTGAATAAATCCCTTTGAATCATTGATTACAATATTTGGGGATTTAAATCACACGAATTTTGAGGATAATCCTATAGTTAAGATGTTCTCATTGATTGGAAGTAGGATAATCTATTACCTCTTATGCTTGCAATCTGGGATTAATTTGAATATTTTTCTTGATCTATATCAGTTGATTTGTGATAAATTTCGAGGTCGTTGATTATTATATTTTGGAGCAAAAATCTAAATTCCAGATCCTGTGCTGAATTGTTTTCCTCGCATCACATTTGCATCTCATTGCATTGTACATTTTCTGACACAGAAATTATATTAACAATTAGTTAATTATTTAATTTGATTTAAGACCACGCAACTAAGAATCATTGTTCCCTGTGTTCGACCTTGGTAGACTTGCCAAGTAAAAATATTCAACAACATTCAAAGATTGTGGTATCTTGATCGACTGATTTTTGCCTCCTATACTACATTTTATCATTATTAAAGAGGCGGATTTGGCGTTCATCAACGAGCCATATCACGAAGCACCATAAAGCACTACGTGACATTCGAGCCCAAGCCTCTTCCGAGCCTAGCCCCTCGCGTGCATGGCATGCGAGGGGGATGGGGGAAAATTGCATGAAAACCCTGATATTCTCAGATATTACATTTAGGTACCCAGATGTATGTCTCACGTGCATGCTTGGGTTAGTTACAAGGAGGCCCTTACGGTTATGAGAAATTACAAAAATACCCCCGTGCGCAAATAAAATTACATAAGGTCCCCATCGATTTTTATTATTTGCAAATAGGTCCCTCAAGGGACCTTTTTGTAATATTTATCTTTATTTTCTCTCGCATTTTTACTACATTTATGGCCCTACATTGTTTCTTTCATATCTTGAGCATTTTAAGTCTGAATTGCATGATTTCAGTGTCGTTTTGAAGCTTATTTAATTCTCCATCTAATGACATGTTTAAATTCTTAATTTGACACTAAATTAAACGTGACGAATTTTGATTACATATAGTGTCTCTTGCTCGATAAATCCTTTCCATTATAGATACTTGTTCTTGATTTTGATGCTCAATTTGACTCTGAAATTAAACCATAATTTGTGCTCATTGAGTCTATATTCTGTAGGGCATATTTGTATATAGTCTTTTGCATGTTTGTCCATTGCATTTTTATCACGTATTATGTTCATGCATCATCTTTTAATTGCATTCTAAATAGCAAATAAAAATTACATGCATCATTCCTTGCATTGTTTTATCTGCCCTTGTGCATCTGCATGAAGACCTAACACTAGAAGATACTCATTACTGAATTAAACAATGATTTTTGATAAATGGACGAAGAGGCTCGTGTCCTTGTGTTCGACCTTGGTATGCTTGCCTAGTAGAATAACTTCCACATATTCGAAAGTGTGGTCTTTACATGACCAAAATCTACCCCTTGTACTACGACAATCCCTTATTATTAAAGAGGCAGATTTTGCGTTCACCAGTGATATTTTAAAGAAAATTCGGTAGAGTTTTCCCTAAAATCTACTGAAATATCAAAGAAACTTTTGACATAATTTCCTTTTACCAACGTGATATTCAAAAGGAAAACATAAGTAGATTTTTGGAAAAAATCACAATAATAACAAAGCCTTTCCCCACATTAAGTAGGGTCGGTTACATGGATTCTTTCCCTGCATTCAGATCTATTTTGGGTCATTCTCGAGTTCAGATCCAAAAAATTAAGATCCCTTCGTATAATCTCATTCCAACACTTCTTGGGCCTTCCTCGCCCTCTTTTAGCCGGCTCAACATTCCAAAACTTGCATCTTCTCACCGGTGCATCAACTAGTCTTCTTTGCAAATGGTCAAGCCACCTTAAGCAATTTTCTCGCTTCTTATCCTTGATCAAAGCTACACCAACTTTCCTTATGATGGCATCATTCCGAATCCGATCTTTACGTGTGTGTCCACAGATCCACCTTAGCATTTTCATTTCTGTTACTACCATTCTATGTACATGTCTATGGTTCACAGGTCAACATTTATATCCATATAGCATAACAAGCCTCACAGCTGCTTTGTAAAACTTTCCTTTGATTTTCAAATATTTTTCTTATCACAGAGAACAATAGAGGCTCCTCTCCACTTTAGCCAACCTGCATTTATTCTGTTTATAACATATCCATCAATTTCCCCATCATGTTGCAAAATAGATCCAAAGTATCTAAAAGAATCTATCTTCTGAATGTTATCATCACCAATCTTAACTCCGATTCCTTCACCATTGTTTCAATCAAAAGTGCACCCCATATATTCAGTCTTGGCCCTACTCATACGAAATCCTCTAGTCTCCAATGCATGTATCCAGACCTCAATCTTCTCATTTACTCCATCTCTAGTCTCATCAATTAATACAATATCATCACCGAATAACATGTGCCAAGGTATCGTCCTGAATGTGACTTGTCAACTCGTCCATAATCAAAGTAAAAAGGAATGGACTCAAAGTTGAACCTTGATGTAGACCAACATTGATGTCAAAATAGTCAGTCTTCCCGTACTGTATCCTTACACAAGATGAAGCTCTATCATACAATTTTGGAAAAAATGACCAAAAATACGAACAATGAAGAATAGGTAAAGCATGCGAAGAATCGCATGTTCATTGACTATAAAGACTCACTCACCCAAGTAGGATGTTACTCTAGTTTGTACCACATGATTATATTATTATTAATATATGGTGAAGAATCGACATGGCTTATATCATAAGCGGGTGAATCATGTAAAGTATCACATGTTCATCAACATCATAGCTATCCTCACCCAAGTAAGGCTATGCTCGAGCTTATTCCTTATATATAAATGCTAATATACTTAAGTATGACTCCCATGTTTCTCCTGATCCTCTTCTTTCTAGAAGTGTTTCGCTTGTGTTTCTCCCATTATCTATATATCCCTCTTTTTCAGCCTCTCAACCCCAGTCACGGGAATGGAGTATGCAATATATGGGTAAAGGATGAAGGGGTACGGGGGTATTTATGGCCCTCCACCGCAACTGCATGGCACACCCCTCCCTTGCCTTGTCTGATGACATGTCACCATGCTCCTTATTGTGAAAGTCACATTCTATCCAGTACATGATTTTATCCATGACTACCATGAAAGATCATTGTTTTGCTAATGACATTTAATTAATCCTATCCGTGATTAATTACCAATCAAGATTAATTATAATTAACTATGATGACCATTTGCTAATCCATGATTAATGTTCCTCGAATTCATATAATTAGAAAAGAACTTTCTCGCTCATTTAGAAAAGAACTATCATTATCAATCTCAACAATTTGTTTTTCGATATCAAAATATATGGAATAACTATCACCATTACTATCTCACTTGAAGAGCTTATTTGAGTGAAAGCGAGTTGAAGATTGACATGTGGGTGGGGGATAGGAGGGAAAGACAGACCTCAACTACCTCATGACTTGACCTCTTGATATCACCTCGGGTCGTCCATGAGTGAGGACTCGGTCGACAGGGAAAGGAAAAGAAAGACATTGGACAAGTGATGAAAGTCCGTCATCGAATGAGAAAGAAAGTGGTCTTGGTTAGGTGAACTTCTTTTGGAGTTATTTCCTTGGTTTCGGAATTGGCCATCGATCATTTCCCTACAGACTTCTCGTGGGCCGGACCTAGACAAACTCAAAATATACCTAATATCAAATAAGCACAGGAATATCCATTTTCTCGAGGAGACAAATAAGATATCCATGCATAATGGTATTTTAAAACCTCTATGAGAAAGAAAAAAAATCCAAGGAATTTAATGAAAAATTTGATCCATGTCCAACGGATTTATCATATCCAGCAGCTATAATTGTCATAAATTTCCTTACTAGTTGTTGATTAGCTCTAAAGACAATAATTAAGGGTTAATGTCATATTTAACCAATGCCCATCTCCTTGGCATCAAAAATTCATAATAATTCGTAATGACCTCTGTTTGACATGGAAAGAGTTCCATTTCACTAGTCTCCTCGAGTTGGAATCGATGAAAACATATAAGATAAGATCTTAAGAAGTTGGATTCAAGTGATTTAAGCCCTTATACAATATAATAATTTTTGTCTTTTGGTTGCATCTTTTTTAATTTTTTATTATCGTATGGTTTTACAAACAACTATCTCACTTTTGACATGTGTGAATTATGAAACTACAACAAAATCTTAGAGCCTCCTTTGATGCACTAATCATATATGGAGATACAATTTTATGTCAGTTCGCCTCTTAATCAACGAGTTAATGATTGGGGGGTGTGTGTGGAGAGAGAGAATTTAATCAACTAACAGTACAAGGACTCATCACTGACCAAGCCTTAAGTATCATTGAGAATGAAACATGGTTGGAGATTCGACCTTCTTCAAACAAGAATGATGAATGCATCATGCTCCATATGCTATGACACAAGGGTCATTCCTTTGGCGAGATATTTCTGAGTTCTTTGAGCATTGATGAGTATTTGACATAATATGTTATTATGATTTGTTGGGCCATGTGATTAAGTTTAAAATTTGAAAGGCTTTTAATGCCTTACTTAATGGTCACACTTGATGTAGAAGCCATTTGGTGACCTGATAGAAGGGATCCTCTCGATGAAGGGAGGGAAACAATGAAAGTTATCAACGGACGATCACCTTCACAAGAGAATGCCCTTGAGTAGACAAAGTATGTATTCATTATTGCTTTGTTAGCATATTCTATTTAAGGAGTCTTGTTATTTGGTGGCCTCGTCGATGGAGAACATTTCTCTTTCCAACCTTCCTAACCATCCAAACACCTCTATTTACAAAAGGACTATTCATCCTATTAGTTGTCTAAAATGAGCTTACTCCAACCCAACCAAATCCAACCGTGATACATAAGGGCGTGTTTGGTAACATGGTTGAGTTGGGTTGAAGTACCTCCTGTGAATAGTAGCTGTTTGGATGGTTATGATGGTTGGAGATGGTTGAAATAAGGAATGTGATGTGATATCACATTGGTATGTGATGGAATTCAAACCCATGAATGCAATGTGGTAAATCAAGTTACATGTAAACTAGGTTACATCAAGGTAATAGGTAACCTGTAAGGTTTCGATGTTCAATTCTTTTACTCAACATTCATCACTGAATACGTTCTTTGTCAGCTGTTTTTGCTTCAAAAGAAGAAAGCAAAGCAGTTAGATAGCTCCAACAAACGCCTGTGAGGGATACACAAATCACATCAATCCGATCAGGGAGAAGAGAATTAGAAATGGATTCTTATTTGGTCCCAGAAATGATTCCTCTATAATTGGTTCCCCAAGGGGCCGTTCGGTTGCAGGGATAACCCACTCCCTCTCTCTCTCTCATTGGGTCACACATTTCTCTTTTTTAAAAAATTAAATAAATCAATTTTACACCATAAATCCTATCACAAAATAATATATTATACCATCATATCATATACAAATTATAAACCATTCCACTTCTACTCACTTTTTCTAAACTTCAATACAATCACATCACTATAGCTACTCACTTTTTAAAACTTCAATTTAATCATATCACAACAAACCCACTTCTAACCTACCCTCAGTTTAACCCTCTATCCAAATACCTACTTTACTCGCTAACAAAACACATCCCAAGTGACGAAAAGGGCGCCCACAAAGGTCGGCACCCGGAAATGAATATTTTTATAAATACAGATTCTTCCCTTCCCTACGTATTTATCATTACCGGACCTCTAAGCAGGCTGATGCGTGTCCATTAGTCCCATAAACCCTTCCTCCAACGGAGCAACGCCAGGGGGAAGAGGAGAGCCATCTGCTGCTCTCGACTGGTCTTTCATCGAGACGACCGAGAACTAGGAGTTGGAGGAGGAGAATCCCTACGAAATGGAACCGGTGAAGCCGTGGAGGGCGGAGTACGCCAAATCGTCTCGGTCCTCGTGCAAATCGTGCAAGACCCCCATCGAGAAGGACCGCTTCCGCCTTGGCAAGATGGTCGTCGCCACCCAGTTCGACGGATACATGCCCGTCAGTCATCCATTTATCGTTTTACTTGAAAAAATGATCTTTTTGATTTTTTTGTTCTTGACCACAAAATTTTCTTTTGCGTACAACCATTTTTTACGACAGATCGTCCAAACCTAAAATGTTCCACTTTATTATTATTTGATAGCCTAACCTCCAAACTAAGAGGATCGCATCTAAGCAAATGAGTATATTTGCTCTCCGCATCAGTTTTATGTAGTTTGCGTGAAGAACTTCGAGGAACTCTGTATGTAGAACGATCACATGCACCAAATATGACGTATTGGATGTTGATGTGACGAAAAAAGGCTATGGAAATTAAAAGGCTATACAGTTTCCAGAGTATATTTTTGATTTCCGGAACACAGACATTTGTTTTTTGATATGGAAGCAGATGACTGTTTTCCTCTCCACATCGCAAGTAGGAAACCTGAGTACTACGAGTGCTTTTCAGTTTATAAAATCTTGAGAACATAAATATAGTCTCTTTTAACTGTGAGCTGCAGCTTCCCCAGTATAACGTATCTGATGCCCCCTGAAAGAAAATGCAGATGCGACATACACCCTACTTTGTTTTGTAGGATAATGAGAGTTGATATTTTGACATCGATGGGATTATTTGTGGCTTTGAAATACACTGATTTGCTCATGATGCACGGCAGTTTGAGGGTGTTAACAATGCATAACGATTTTTGATTGTTTTAACCTGTCATAAGTGGTCCACTACTAATGATACGAGAATCTCCACCGTGTCCATTTGGTCTTGCGGCAGGTTAGGCGGCAAGTCCTTGTGGCTAATAAGTTACTGCCTAGTTTGGGGATCTTTTGCATTTTCGAGTCTTTTGTGCGATGAGTGATTGCTGGATCTAGAATTATCTGGTCTTGTCGTGTCCTCCAAAATCAAACATCTCAAAAGTGTATATAACATTATGCTATGCCATGAACAAGGGACAATGCATTCATTCTACATGGTTGACTTAGGGCTGAGGTAGAAAAAATATTATGCCACGGGCTCTATGATGTAGCAATTAAATGTTGTGCAAATGCTATGTAACCATCACAAGATACCTTGCGGACGAGGCTCACTCAACGGATAAAACCTTATAAACCTGATGGTGTACTTGTTCTTGAGTAAGATCACCCCAAACGGCATATTTCAGTACATATCTACTTCGTGAAAAGATGGTTGTCTCGATGCATTCCCAAATAATTGCTGGCAGGCCCAGAATGACTGTCGATTTGCAGGCAAAGATTAGTCAGAGTTTAACTTATATGAAGATGTTAGAACTTTGAGAATGGTGTTCCTCTATGAAGATTATAGTGATGGATCCTGTGGAAACTATGGACTAAGAGGGTCATCATAATATTCAAAGCTAGGATGATGTTTGGGACTTGTTCTTTTCTGCATACAAAGCAATCACCAAAATAAGCGTTCACTAGCTTGCACTTGCAATCTTTGCGCCATACTGCAAGTTGGATCTAATTCTCTTTTCATGATATAGTGCAATTATAAGTGCAAAGCGAACAAAGAAAGCTGCTTTTGTTTAAGTGATTTCTTGCTCTCTCTCTCTCTCTTTATTTGTCATGGGTTCATCTGGTAACAAGGAGCACTTTGTCAGCTTGTTATACCACTTGTCAGCACCTTTCTCATTTTCTTTGCATATCCCCAGAAGGGGATATAGTTGGAGAGAGGAGATGGATGCATGGAGAAAACCCACTTTCTATCATCTCAAATTCTCAATCACTCCACCTAAGTGCATAATCTTTTTATAGCTTGTAACAACTTTTAGCCAAATTAAAATTATTCTATCAAGTGAACAACCTAAATTGGCATAAGTATTGAATAAGTGGATGACCACTAAGCTCTAGCAGTTGCCCTTTGATTTTTTTTGAAAGCCTTCTTTTGAGTGAGATTAACTTCTTTGGCTAACCCTCTTGAATCAATGTTATGGCTTACACAGGGCATAATTGGTGTTGGGGAGAGAGAGTAGCTCTAGTTTAATTAGAATGATCTTGAATGTCTTCTTCAATGCAAACTGTTTTGGTTTTTCTCTTAATGTCTGCAGATTTATGTTGAACGTTGTTAAACCCTGCCACTCAGGACATAATTGTGGAGAGAGTAGCGCTCCAGTTTAATTAGAATGATCTTCAACGTCTTCTTCAATGCATACTCTTTTGGTTCTTCTCTTAATGTCTGCTGTGGATTTATGTTGAACCTTGTTAAACCCTGCACTGCCATCTTACATGGAATATTGTCTTACAATCTTTACAGCACTTAAATGTTTTTTCTGCTCTAAACTTTGTTATTTTATCTTGGATAGGCTTGGAATCATGCCGCTTGCATATTCAAGAAAGCAAATCAGATCAAGTCGTAGGTCTTTTGATCCTTAATTTTTTTGAATTAATTAAAACGAGGCCTGTTTGGCACAATTTAACCTCTATTAGAGTTGTTTTTTGCATCGTTGTTGCTTTATGTCTCATGTGATTACTGCTTTGGGTCTTGGAATCTGTTAGGCTGGATGATGTTGAAGGTGCAGATTTACTTCGGTGGGAGGACCAGGAAAGGTTGAAAAAATATGTTGAAGGGGGTTCTGTGGGGACAACTTCTGTTGTAGTTGGTGAATGTGCAATTGAAGTTTCTAAGACTTCTCGTGCTACTTGCAAACGCTGCAATGAAAAGATTCTGAAAGAAACGGTTAGTTTCATTATCGGTATTTGACCTACCTCATCAACTGTCTAATTAATCCTTTACCACGAGGAGTTGTAGACTTGTAGCAATTGGATGTTACTGTATGTGAACAACTTGGTTTTACGAAGCACAACTCTGGTTAATATTGCACAATTTACAATTATAATGTTTCACATAATGACTGTATATAGTGTTCTACATATAATTGCCTTGTTTTGGTTGATTATGGAGTAGATTTTTGAACTCCGAATGGTTTGACCCATTTAAATATCGAGAATTTACAAACCGGAAATGATTACCTTTTCAGTTATCAAGTTTAGATTGAATGATATGAAAGAAAAAAAATCTTATTTTTATGTATATTTGAACATGTGCTTCAGTATAATACATTTTTTCTGTATGATGTTATTGTCATCAATCAATCTGTAAAAGATTTGTGGATTAAACCATAAAATCAGAAATACAATTATTGATTAATATTTTAGAATGCACCAACTTTCGTAGATGTTGGTCCTCATATTTTTTATTTATTTAAAATGCAGCTTCTTTTTTGGTTCATGTGATATAAATTCAGTAAATAATATTTTTTCACATAAGATGACAATCAATTGAAGTCCACTGCTGTTGTTTTTACCAGGAAAACCTGCGTCACTGTATCTTTTCATTCAATATGCAGCTAATATTTCTTCTCTTAAAACTTATTTTGTCCCAATCCTCATACTTTTCGTAATCTTGGTTGTGAGACTAAAACTAATAGCAAATATTAATTAAATTAACCCCTTTTTCATCTTATTGTACGTACATTTCTTTTTTATTTGACTCAAAAAGGGGGAAACACCTGCGTGGAGTCCACCTCAACTATATATATATTAAAAAAGGAGCAACATTATGTCCACCAATTCTTAAGGAGAGATCTAGCAAGATTTACGACTCTCTCTCAGATCTAACAATAATTTCATTACATAAACAAATTGGCCACGTTGTTGCGGTGGGTGGGTCTTAATTGCCCCATCATGGGTCTCAACTGCCTTTCCACCAATGAGTTCCAGAAAAGCATGTGGGAGGAAGTGTCTACCCACCGAATATACACAATCTGCCAAATCTCGTGCACGTAGGGACATGAGAAAAAAGATGGTTCGGGTCCTCATTCTCCCTGGCACAAAGGGAGCATATGCAATCATTAACTGTGATAAAGGCGGATCTACGTATCTTGTTTAATAAGCTCTCTAGTCTGTGGATCGAGATGAGGCTACCGGTTCAACAGGGTTCAGCTTCAGAGATTGGTCAAGGAAGGGCGGTGTCCTGTCGTGACCTTGTCTTTGCAAGAACCTCCATTAGATGTTTTGCCTCCAAATCATGAGACCTTTGGACTCTCCTCGGGCTCAGTCCAACCTCCTACCTCTACGATCCTTTCATCTTCTTTGAAGGATTCTGATGCTGGGGAGAACACTAGGTGGAAGAAGGGCAAGAGGTATGTAAAGAGGAAGAAGAAGTCACGGTCTAAGAAAATCGCTGCTGGGGCCATTGCAGGAGGGTGAGCGGTGATCATTACACGAGTTCAGACTCTGCGGAGTCGGGGGGCCGCGGAATAGTATCACTATGTTGGCATGGGTGGCCCCTATGATGGTTGTGAACCATGTTCCTAAATGAAAGTGCTTACATGGAATGTAAGAGTATTTGGAGATCCAGATAAAAGAACGCCAATGGGATCTCTAGTAAATGGGTGGTGTGTTGATATCTTCATGCAGCGAGAGACGAAGTTAAGTGAATGGTTTACCTTTTTGTGGGGATCATTGGATCTTACTAGCAACCTGGATTACAGATCAATGGAAGTTGTGGGCAGCATTGGAGGCATGATTTTTTGCTTGGAAGAGCGATTCTTCAACTTGTTGGCATAAGTTAAGAGATCTTCGACCATTTTGGTTCTTCTCCAGGACATTCGTAATGATGCATGTTTCTTGATTTCCCGTGTCTATGGACCCGCAAACACTTTGATCGGGGAGACTCTCTGGACAAAGCTCCGTGAAATAAGAGAGTTGCACCTGGATGCTTTATGGCCTTATGTGTGTGTGTGTGTGGGGGGGGATTTTAATGTCTCTCTGATTTCCTCTGACCATCTTAGATCTCATGGCGGCCAAGACAATGGCTCTGATGATTTTGCAGAGTTGATTGACGAGCTTTAGATGGAAGTGCTAAATGATGTGATACTAGATACACTTGGAGAAATGCCGGCTCTCGTTCGAGGATAAATTGTTTTCTCGGCTCGACGGAGCTGATGGATGATTACCCCCTATCAAAGCTCTCTTCTCGGGCACGATCTAGATCGGATTATATTCCTCATATCTGGGATTCAGGAGAGGGCATCCTACCTCGCTCATTTTTTAGATTTGAGAGACTTTGGCTCTTGGAAGATGGGTTCAGAGAGTTGGTTATCGAGCATTGGACCACACATCTTGCATTGAGATCTGCCGTGGTCAGGCCCCCTATTTAGCCCAAAGGAAGGGTCTGAAAGAGTAGAGGACTTGAGACCAATTGCATTGTCTAATACAATTTACCTAATTGTAGCAAAGGCCGTGACAAACATATTATGATTAGTCTTTGGAACTATTGTTTTACTAGCGCAATCTGCTTTCATCCTCGGAAGACATATTGGAGACAACCTAGCTATGACAACCGAGATTATTACTGATTGGAAGAGACGACGCACTAACGCATTTCTTTGGAAAGTTGATTTTTCAAAGGAGTACAATAGGCTAGTTTAACAGTTCTTGTGGTCTACTCTCGCAAAAAGAGGATTCTCAGATATTTGGATCTCCTAGATGAAAAGATGCATAACAATGACGTCTTACTCTGTGCTTGTTAACGGACTATCAGAAGTAGTTTCTTTCAACCCCAAAGAGGGGTATGCCAAGGCTATCCGCTAGCACCACTCCTTTTTGTCATTGTAGCAAATGTTCTTGCTCGCATGGTTTCAATCATGGTCTAACATGGTGCCAACTTTGGTACACCTGTGGGGACATATCCATCCCACTTCTCCAATATGATAACATCATCCTATTTATCGAAGGGGGTAGGCAAGAGGCGCCAAACATGCCAGTAGTGGTGGATATCTTTAGGGAGCTCTCAAGACTCATGTTCAACAAACATAAATCTACGATTATACCTTTCAATCTTTCAGATACAGAGGAAGGGGAGTGTTGCCTAGAGTTGGGGACATAACGTGGGAGTATGCCTATACGGTACTAGGGACTTTCGCTAACAAGTGGTAGATTGCGGATGTCTGACTTGTTACCCATTATAGAAAAGACGAAGATGGAATTATCTGGCCATTCTCTCTCGGGGAGTGAAACTTGTTCTTGTGAAGGTCGCTTTCACCGCAATCTCGATTTTTTTATGTCATGCAAACTTCTATCAGTAGAGATTCGAAAAAGAATAGAGAGGATTATGAGAAGTTTCTTTTCGAGTAAGTCAGACTAAGATACAAATGGTATACACCTAGTGGACTGGGAGACAGTAACTATGCCTTTACAGAAGGGGAGACTTGGTATATCGAGACTGGAAATCATGAATAGAGAGTTGTTATTGAAGTGGATATCCTGAATATGGGGGAATAACAGAGACCTCTGTTGTAAGCTCCTTTGATGCATATATGATGTACAAGCACATCTTGGTATCTCTCGTCGTCCCTCATTTCATGTCTCAGTTTTCTGGAAGGGTATTAGCTCCCTTCTCGCATAGGTGTATGCACTTTTCAAACCTATTCTAGGGCATGGCAACTCTTTTGCCTTTTGGACGGATGATTGGACTGGAGGCGAAACCCTAACTGCAAGGTTCCCTCGATTGTTCGTTTTATCTAAGTGTTGCGAAAATCGGTATTCAGTGTTCAATCAGAGAGATCACTGAATAAAGGGTATTCAGGAGAATATTTGGAATGATTCGGTTATACATTTTTAATTATTTTAAATATAAAAATAATGTCAATATTCTTATATATATTTATACATTTATGGTCGTCAATCAATAAGGCTCTAAGATAAAAGTACCAACTAACAAATTACATATATGAAACTTTAACATTTGTGGTGATGCTTGGATAAATGGGAACCTTTACAACAACAAAGCCTTTCCCCACATTGAGTAGGGGTAGGTTACATGGATTCTTTGCCTCCATTCAAATCCATCCTGGGTTATTCTTGAGCTCAGATCTAAAAAACTAAGATCTCTTCGTATAGTCTCATTCCAACAATTCTTGGGCCTTCCTCGCCCTCTCTTAGCCGGCTCAACATCGCAAAACTCACATCTCCTCATCGGTGCATCATCTGACCTCCTTTGCAAATGGCCAAACCACCTTAAGTGATTTTCTCGCATCTTATCGTCGATCGGAGATACACCAACTTTCCTTCTGATTGCATCATTCTGAATCTAACTTTACGTGTGTGTTCACTCATCCACCTTACCATTTTTATTTCTGCTACTGCTATTCTCTGCACATGCCTATGGTTCACATGCTAACATTCAGATCCATAGAGAATAAAAGGTCTCATGGCTGCTTTGTCAAACTTTCCTTTGATTTTCAAAGGAATTTTCTTATCATAGAGAATAGTGGAGGCTCCTCTCCACTTTAGCCAACTTGCATATATTATATTAGTAATATCTCCATCAATTTCCTCTCACCATGTTGCAAAATAAATCCCAAGTATCTAAGAGAATCTCTTGTGTGAACTTTGAAGATGTGATGTATACCTTTTCTTTTTGTTGCTAGCTGCAGCTTTCTCAGTTCCAGCTTGAGGGAGATTGTTGGAAAATGTAATAGCGTGGTAATTGGATCTCTCCAGGATCTAAATACCACCCACTCGTGTTTAGTCCAACATCTACTATCTGTGGGACTTTGGTCTGTTTGTGGGGTTATATAAGAAGCCCTGCACCCCCTGTACTCAATGAGAAAGTTCAATAGAATATCTGGCCCTTTGAGGCCTTCTCCCGTAGTTTCATCCCGTTCCTTCGGGAGTAGGGTTCCGTGTAAAATCCCAAGTGTTCCATGTTTATCTTTCTTTATTTTTTTCTCTGTTTATCTATTCCGCTTTCGCATTCTAGATTTTAACAGAGGCACCGTGATGCTTCTCCTCCAATCTTCAAGCATTTTCTTCGTCGCCAAATAACATGGAATGAAGTAGAGGAGGCTTTGAAGGTTATGAGACAGGGGAAAGGTGCAGGACCCGATGACAATCCTATAAAAGTTTGGAGAGTTTTAGGTGCTAGTGGTTTGACTTGGCTTATAAATTTATTCAATGTTATTTGGCGAAGCATGAAAATGCCTGACGATTGGATGAGAAGCATCATAGTACCTCTTTATAGGAACAAAGGAGACATCCAAAATTGTTCAAATTACAGAGGTATCAAGCTGATGAATCAGACTATGAAAATTTGGGAACGTGTGATCGAAAGAAGGTTGAGACAAGTTTCCAAAGTAAGAGAAAATCCGAGTATTTAGGAATATTCAAGTTGAACTAAATATTGACCAAATAACTATGTTCTATTTGGTTACTCCACAAAATGAGAATATTCGGCCCATTCGGTCGAATATTTGAACAGTGATCCGACTCTCTGGAAGCGCGAGTTGTGGATGCTTGGATTGACAATGCGTGGTTGCCTACCTTTAATGGAGCTTTCTCTGACCAACATATATTGTAGGATGTCGACCTTCGGGGAGTACTCTATTCTCACTCTATACCTGGTACAAGGGAGAGATCATTGGACGTGGAGTGACGTTGTTTTCTTCGTGAAGAAGGCTTATAGAAGCGTTGGCAAGCCTTTGGTTACAAGTTCTGGCATTCTGGTTAGAGATTGTAGATTTATTTGCAGTTTGAAGGTGCCAACCCGTGTCAAAGTATTCTTGTGGTTGATACATAGAGGGAGAATTCTTAGGAGGGTTTGTTGGACCATACTCGGTGGCAATGAGAGTGACATGTGCCTTCTTTGTGACGATACAACAAAAACCATTGACCACATGCTCATCGAATGTGGAAGGACAAATGCTATCTACCTGGATCTGGAGATTGTTTGGGTGCATAACAATGCTCTTGTAAATTTCTGGGACTCTATCTACTATGCTAGATCTCGAGATGACTCGGAGTTGCTTTGGCCCATCGCTATCATGTAGGCGCTTTGGCAATCTCGAATTGGAGTTATTTTCTTGTCTGATCACTTTTATTCTGAAAATGCAATTTTTCATGCGAAGAGTCCTTGAATCTTGGCTTCTTTGAGGTAGTTTTTGTATCTTTCCAATAATTTAATATATGTGGGACGGGCATCTTTGCACGTTTTCCCTCCTTTGTCTAAAAAAACTTTATCTTCAGACGAGCCTTTAGTGTCCAAATGCACTTGCAATCTCTTTCCTTGATTCATGGGTCATGTACTGGGGTTGTCATAAGAATATTTTAAGCCTTTTTAACAATAAAAGTGGCCATCACACAACACCCAGTGATGTCTACCTTTGACGGGGCCCACACAAGTATGGAGCTCCTTCGAGAATTGTAGAAACTCTGCTCCTAGAGATGGGAAAAGACTCACGATATTCACTGGTCATCAGTTCGAGTGCCTTGAATTGAGATATCATGATCTGATGCAAGTGCAAACATGCAGTGGAACCTCTCATGGAGAGAACCTTCCCTTGTTTAATCATTAGTCTGGAATATGAAAGGGCATCCGTCTCCCATCACCTAGTGTACGTGAGTTGGCAACTTATGGATAACAGAGCTGATCCCTTTCCAAAAAGCAGATAGGCGATGATGTGCATGGCCTTAAATGTCGGTTTCGGTCACCATTTCGGTGACAACCAAAACAGAATTTCGATGGAATTTCGGTCAAATTTCGATCGAAATTTCGATCATTTCGGTCATTTTTTGTATTAGGACCCCCATATTTCGGTCGTTTCGGTCATTTCGGTCGAATTTCGATTTCGGCTGGATATCGATATTCGACAGATGTTCGACCGAATTTCGCTGAAATTTGAGGCCATGATGATGTGTCACAGACCGATATTTAGGGAATAATTTGAGGGAGCGAGAAGAGATGAACTTGGGGTAAGGGGGTAAAGGAGGAGCACACATAGCCATGTAAGGAGGAAAGAAGATAAAGGAGGAGGACTGGATTAGAGTAATTGAGAGGAGAAAGAAAAATAGGGGGTGGCTTCAAAGGCTAGATCAACTTTTACTTATTTACCTACCCTTAACACAAAAGAGTATGTTGCTTTATATAGGTATTTAACCCATCAAAAAGATGCAACCTTTCAAATAGGATGGTCCCGAGAACATCGTGCAAGTGGTGATCGACAATAACAACTTCAAGGTCGGTGAGGTGATAACGAAATCCAAGAAGTACAAGATTTTTTAGATGTGTGGTGCACGTTGCATCAACCTTATCTTAAATGATTTTGGGAAGAGGAAGACCATCATGAACATAGTTGATCAAGCACTATCAATCACGACTTTCATCTGTATTCATTCCGTAGTCGTGGCGTTGATGAGGAGCATGTAAGAGGGCGACATCGTGAGGCGCATGATCACCAGATTTGCAACCAATTTTATAGCGTTGCAAAGCATGTAAAAGAGGAAGGCGGGACTGAAGATGTGATGTATCATGTGGTTTGAGATCTCCAAGGCACACAGAGAACAAGGTAGAAGGGTAGAAATCTTGATCAATAGCCTGAATTTTTGGGATGATGTCGCCCAGACAATAAAGATCATGGAACCAGTTGTGTTGGTTTTGAGGATAGTGGATGACGACTGGAAGCTGACGATGAGGGTCTTCTATGAGGCCATGCGAATGATGAGGGAGAAGGTCAAAGAGAGTGTTGGGAAGTGGTCCAAAGTGTGGTTGAGCATCATAGATGATAGACAAAAATGCTATTCCACCATCTT
Source organism: Ottelia alismoides (assembly GCA_037367405.1). NCBI lineage: Eukaryota > Viridiplantae > Streptophyta > Magnoliopsida > Alismatales > Hydrocharitaceae > Ottelia > Ottelia alismoides. The sequence goes on from JAZKJV010006086.1 coordinate 563,425, forward strand.
CATCAGGCTGCAATGTTGTCTAATTAGATGCTATCATGTGTCAAATTCTCACGAACCTAACTTAATCATTTCTAGCATATTAAGGTATTTTTTCAGCATATTATTTAAATCCAAGGTACCACTACAAGCATGTCGTTGGCACTTGCTCGGAGCTCCTGTCAGCTCTCCAAGTCGTGGTGGAGAAGCTAGTGAAGTTAAGAGGCAACTAAACAAGCTGCATGAGTGATGTATAAGTAGAAAATGTTAATCAATTGTCATTTTTATAAAATTTAAGGTTATCTTGACTTGATCAATAATATTTTAATATATGTGTCTTACTCGCTATTATCATTGCGTAGAAAAATATTTTAGGGAGGCTTTGGGTTCTTTTGGGAGAGTGACTGCAATAAGCGGTCTGAGCAACACTCTTCTGGTAATAAACTTACACGATTGGGTCTTGGTTTAGTAAAATGCAAACATGTAAATGTTGTTAGAAAACAACTTCGCATATTTTTCACATGCGAGCGGTGGATCCTCTATGGAATGAATGCTCCCAACTTGCGACATGTAGTTGTGAAGGTTGCAAATTGTATCTGTTAGAAAATCGGAAGCGGAAGCGAAATGATAAAACAAAGCATACCCTACTCCGTGAGGAGCGGGATGAAACCACGGGAGAAGCCCTCAAAGGGGCGAATTTCTCGATTGCTTTTCTCAATGGATACAGGAGGTCTGGGGCTCCTTATATAGCCTCTCCAGAGCCTCCAAGTCCCACCACTGGACGATGTGGGACTAAACACTGGATGGGGTAAATGGATCTCCTCCAGGATCCATTTACCCTGCTACAACACAATGGGCGCATACAACGAATGCTCCAACACTCTCCCTCAAGCTGGAGCATGCAATACTCAGCTTGGACAAACAGAAATAAACTCAACTCAACGCTACAGGACAGTACGGACAATATCAACCCAACGCGCACATTGCTGCAGTCGAGGACGTTGCTTCTCATGCCGCGCAGGTGAGGAAGACGAACGGGCTGGAGTGTGAGTCTTCTGAATCTCCTCGTCGGAGAGCATGTGCTCTGAACTGCGCCTGTCAGAGTCACTGCAACTAGAAAATGAGTCTCCTCGTAGGAGTACTCTGGCCCACCACAATAATGGGGACAACTGCTCCATCTCTGAAAGGGCCGAACTGAATAAGGGTCGTCGCTGTGCAATCCTCGTCGGAGTCCACGGTCGCTGGAGAATGGAGTCTGAAATAAGTCTCCTCGTCGGAGAACTAGGTCTCTCCCATCTGACTCAGAGAATGGTGCATTGCTCTGGTGTACCTATGATACCACATGAAAACCCTTGCCAACATGGCATAGGGAATGGTCCTCTACTCTGGAGTCCCTATGGCTCACATGAAAACTCTGGCCGACAAAACAAGAATAATGATGGGGACCTCTGCAAAAGATGACAAACTCGTGCTCATCTGAATATGACCGCATCCATGTACGTGTCTGAAAAAGAGTCTCTCTCCGGAGATCTCGAAAAAGGGCCTCAACATGGAGTGCCTCGAACTTGGACTCTGACCAATCTGTCGAGTCTGAACAACTGTGCATCAAACTGTGGACTCGGAATCTGAACGTCGAGTCTGAAACTTGCGCATGGAGGATCTTCATCTGAAAATTGTAGAGTCTGAAAAATCTGACCGGTCTGGATAATCTGCCTCTGGCATCTGAATCTCTGATATCTGGAGAAGACCTGTGACTCTACATATACTCCCCCTTTCTCCCATACTTGTCGGAAAATGAACATCGACAAAGTTGGGAGAAGACAAGATAATATGGGGGTAAACAAGAACATCCAAAAACTTGCAGCTTTTCTTCAATTTTTTTAAGCCGTCCATTTTTTTGAAACATTTTTTTAAGCCGTTGACATTTTTTTCTTGGCTTCTCTTGCATTTTTTTCAATAGCATACGTTTTTTTTTCATGTACGCGCCTTCTTTTTTTTAACTTCTCTCCCTTTTTTTTCCCGGCCCAATGGGCCCACAAACATAACCCCCTTCTTTTCTCAGACCTCGGTCGTGGGCCTTCACAAAAATCTCCCCCCTTTTTTTTACTCACGGCAGGCCCGTGCACTTCACTCCTTTTTTTCTTTTTGAAATCTCTCTTTTTTTTTATAACAAATAGTCCCCAACCCTATTAGGGTTCCCACGTGATGGGAAACCCTATCTAATATTGCAGCCCCCTTTCGGGTTCCGCACCAAGCACGTCTCCCCGATGGGATGTGACTCGTGCGGCGCCGCCAAGAGGCTCGAAGGGACAACACCGCTTCTCGCGATGACATCGGAGATGAGGGGGCGGCGGGGAACGCCTGCTGGATGCGCCGCCGCGTGATTGGTGGCGCCGCTCGTCGCCTCCGCCAGAGGAGACTCATTTTCAGACTGGAGTCGACGCCGCGTTTGCAGCCTGGAGTTGCTGCATCGCGCGATGGTTGCGACTGGAGCGCCGCCAGCACGGAGGAGGCGCCGTCGACTGAAGATCAGATGGGAGGGTGCGACGCTTGGAGGGGTGCGTTGCTGGAAGATTGCTTGGGTGGTCTGTGCGCCACCACCTCCTTCGCGCGCCCTGCCTGAGAGAAGAGGGCTTTCCTGGATCTGCGTGCAAGATGGGTATCGGGAGACCTCCGCCTTCGCGCCTAGGAGGCCACACGCCGCCTGGAGCTTGCGCGGCTCCACCGTGGAAGGTATGCGAGGGAGGAGCTCCTGGAAGTGCGAGGGGCTGCGCCAAGGGGAGGCGGCGCTGCCTGGAGACCTCGCTGAAGGAGGGTTGCACCTGCAAGGGCTTCGCCAGGCATCGCCTGGAGGAGCTCAAGGCCAGGAGGAGAGCCTGCTGCCGCGAGGATGCGGCTGGGATCTGTTGCATGGGGTGCACACCTGTGCGCTTGATGCCTCTGGATAATAAATCTAGGGTTTAAAAAAACCCTAGAACATGAACTTTGAACGAACATGATCTTTCGAAAACAACTTCACAAAAGACAATGAATCGAATCTCGAATATAAAACCGAATCATGAAATCCTCGAGGATCAACCCCGCTCTGATACCATGTTAGAAAATCGGAAGCGGAAGCGAAATGATAAAACAGAGCATAAGAACAAGAAAGATAAACATGGGAACACCATGATTTTACGTGGAACCCTACTCCGTGAGGAGCGGGATGAAACCACGGGAGAAGCCCTCAAAGGGGCGTATTTCTCTATTGCTTTTCTCAATGGATACAGGAGGTCTGGGGCTCCTTATATAGCCTCTCCAGAGCCTCCAAGTCCCACCACTGGACGATGTGGGACTAAACACTGGATGGGGTAAATGGATCTCCTCCAGGATCCATTTACCCTGCTACAACACAGTGGGCGCATACAACGAATGCTCCAACAATATATGTTGGATGTTGCGAGATGAAATGGAGCACTTTCAATCTCTTTAACTTGGGGGAGACATAATTCTTTGGGGGTAGACAAGTTGCATGATCTTGTCTACGTACAATACAATCTTATATTGAAGATGAAACATGCAGGGGGGTAACGATGAACAAGGTTACATACACCCCATCAATCTTTCTTACATCTTCAAAATTCAAGATCGGATGATGAAGATGAAGACATATTGTAGAAGGGACAGATGATAAAGTTGCTCTTGTGTTTGATGAGAGAAGAGGAAGACCAACCACAATAATTGCCTGGTAGATGGAGGCATATGCCAACCATTACATGGTTGGATCATGTCGACATCCACAACCTGCTACAGGTTTGAAAGATGATGTGGTTGATGAGGGATCCACCGAATACAAATCCAAATCAAGTAGATGAGATGACGACAACGGCATTGGCGTAGTTCATGAGGCTTCTGACAGAATGTCATACTTCAACACGAGCAACATACTAGTGGTTGGGGGCGCATATATGACGAAGGGCTACAATGAGGAGAAGAATATATGGGCCAACACACTATTTACGATCCTCTCCGAGGTTCATATCCTGTAGAGCTGATGGATTATCATCCATATCCTGCATACATGTACCCGTATCCGCCATAACCACAACCACAATATCACCAGGTGGACGATCTGATGAGATTAATGTGATGTTAATCACCACCAATCAACCACCCCTCCATGGGGAAGTACACATGGTGGACCTTAAATCGACCCACATAATTTTGCAACTATTATGGTCAGTGGGATCATAGTTGCACAGAAAACCATGCGAACCCAAGTTTGTTTGCTGTGGAGTAGAACTAATGGCGGAGGGCTATCGAGCAGCTCGTTTTCAAGTTCCAAGAGATCCATTCCAGGACACAAGAAGATTACCAACACTCCCCATGGCTTCAACAACTCTATACTTTGATAAGTCGCTGCCCCAGACCGAACACCAACGTTATCTAGATCACGATTTGATCTTTGTTACTTGAAGAAAAACCATATCACCTTGTTGTTCAAGGAGGCATCTTTTGATCGCCTCCCACTTATCGAGGTCATACATACCCCTCACATTCCACGAGATCATCTCATTGGCAAACAATTCTTTTCCACGTCGTTCATAACACTCCAACATCTCTAGTGATACTCTTATGGAGAAGAGTGGTGGAAGATGAGGAAGCCGTTGCCGGATCTGTTGCTGAAGTAAGTGATCAAGCCTAGTTGAAAGATCTTTAACCTCTCGATTTGCTAGCGCTTGTGTATGTAGCACTTCCACTCGTCTCGCCCACCATCAAGACCAGTTTGTGATGGATGGGAAGACCACTCTTCCTTTTCTTGGATTGCTACAAACCCTTCCCACTAGGAGTGGATCGGTATGCACCTGGTTCGGGCCCAAGAGTTCCATAAGGGATAGGTACTCACATGAGTAGTGACCTAGCAATAACGTCAGGGGCCCTTCCAATGTCAAATGGCTAGAGGGCGGAGTGTTTATTGTAGCCACGATAGAGGTATCCCAATCACCGACAAGATTAGAGCAACATTTAGTAGGAGGTTTGGGGCACGACAAATATGCCCCCACTTCAATCGGTACACAGGAAAGATCTAATCCAAAGCACACTAGTGGTAGCTTCAGTTCAAACCTCACAACGCTACAATATGCATACTTTTGTAACTGACGCAAGAAGTCTGGGTAGAACAAGGTGGTTCGCGTCTCCGGTACCACGGATGCAGTTTCCAAGTCCATCACTGGGGAAGCGGGTGGTCTGATAGGTATGGCCATATCCGGTGGCGGTGGGGGTGTCTAAGACTTGCATCCGTTGGGGGGATATTGAATGACCCGCCATAAGTGGGATCTCCATTCCCGTTCCTGTTAGAGGTTGCCCCAGTTGCTCCAAGATAACTGTGTTGTTGTCTATTCCTGGTGTAGAACCATCCGACGAGATCTGTTTCATTTCCCCCAAGTTTCTAAGAGCCTTTCCCAGATATGTGAGGTCTCTAGAGCATAACAGAACTCTCTAGACCCATAGAAGAAGCGTTGGTTTGTCTTTTGCACACAATAATAGAATCTAGACATCTCCAAGAGGAAAGATCTAGATCTGTCGAGCCTTGCTAAGAGAGCAACGCAATACACAGTTTTCTCTGTCACGGAAAGCCCTCTTGCACACACTAAGTGTTCATTTATGACTTATGAGGACACCATCCCCCTCAAAATGTTCTCTTATTAAGTCTCTCACTACAACCTTGCCGTGTTCAGATCTGCATGCTGAGATCGGAAGGAACCCGCAAGAAGCCCGTCGCAAGCATTGGATATTGTACTGAAGGAAGATTCCTTAACTACATCTTGGAACGACCATCCCATGCCCTGTTTAGTAGGTCCGTTGATCTCTGCTGTTGCGTATATGGTTGCATTTCATCATCGATGGGCTTGTCCTCTTTTTGCCCACCTTCCTAGGGCCTCTACCAACCCTTCGATGGAGCCATATATTGCAAGATTCACTTCAGTGGTCTCCTCCCTCACAGGAGAAGCATCAGGGGATGTTTGAACAAACCCTATGTCCAGTTCTCCCATAGCGGAGTACAAGTATCCTTCTTTCATTTCGACGGCGAGCACGCACAATCTTCCAGCCATCGCCCTCATCAAGGGCTCTTGTTTTGGTGTCCCTCATACACTTTTCTGGCCCCTTCCCACACTCAGCCGTTGATTCTCCTACACTTTCAAAGGGAGTGGTCGATCTCGGGTTCCCCCTGGTCTTTATACCCTCGGGTTCCCCCTGGTCCTTATACCCTTCTGATATGGGAACCCATCGAGCCCTAGCCCAAAGTTCACCTCTCCGGCTTCCCTTGAGAGGCCAGTGATCATGATTGCCACCTCCATCACCCCTCCAACTCTCACGATCTCCTCCTCCGAAGTCTACCCTGCGCTCGTGGTCGCCTTTCCCATCGCCACATGATCGCTTCTCCCAGTGCTTGCAAAACACCATCCAGCAACCCCTAAGTAGATTTCTTTTGATACCACATATGCTCATTATTCAACGAGCACTGCAATGGTTTAATTTAAAATTCTTTGCCGCTATCATTTTCCCCTCTGAAGTTCATATTGGTGGTGTTCATGTTACATGCATTATAATTGTTTGGCATGTCTGAGTACCTATGAATGCTATCTATTTTACTCTAGCTAGTATCTAATCACACTCTTTGTAGCTGACAATTTCGTTATAAGTTTTTTTTTCAATCTTAGATTGCTTGTCATCTTTTTTGATTTACTTGCATATCGTGTATCTGTGTTTCAATTATTTAATGAAATCTTTTCTTTTACCTGCATTATAAGATACCTTTTTGATACTTTGTTGTAGATTCGTATATCGGTCCAGCCAGAAGGTCAAGGTCCCAGAGGCCTATCGTGGCATCATCTTAAATGCTTCTCAGAGATGTCGCCTACTCTTAAAGTAGAAAAGTTGTCAGGCTGGGACAGCCTTTCTGCTCAAGAGAGAGAAGATGTTTTGAAGATATTTAAGAAAGATCCTTCTGGGAAAGGTATTCTATTCTTTTTTGTTCATTTAGTAAGATTGGCTTCTTTAGCTCGTCCCTTGTCCCTCTGTCTTCAGGATCTACGGCTAAAGCTTTGGATGAAACTGAACAGAAAATACCTCATAAAAGTAATAAACGACAAAAAAGTAACGTCGGGCATGAATCTAAGGTCCCCAAAGTTGGAGAAGGTGCATCGGCTGGTATAATGTCCCGAAAAGATGGTGCTTCAACAGATCTTAACCCCAAAAAAGATTCTCTGCAGCATCAGCTAGAAGAGCAAAGCAAGGCCTTGTGGGATATAAAAGATGAACTTAAGAAGCATGTGACTGTTGGGGAGCTACGTGAGATGCTTGAAGTGAATGAACAGGATTCACGGGGATCTGAATATGATATAAGGGAACGATGGTAATTTTCTGAACAATATTTTAGAATTGACATTTATTCCTAGGGTAGAGTGATATTCGTCCATTATGAGGACATTTTATCTACATTTGTGCTGTGGGATTTGTGATTAGTTTACCCTGATTTTACCTCAGGAAGTAGGCTTCTATTTATGGTGCCTAGAGAAATATTATCAAAATCCTAATTAATATACTTGTGGGAAGGATTTTGTAATGCGTGAGTTGGGAAATGTTATTTACATATTTTAGCTTATACCCTTGTTGATACAAGGTTAAATGTAGGTTCTCGTGGCGGAGCTCCGCTATGCCCGATCTTGATCTTAGATTGACAAATTCCTTACTGTAATAGTTTTGCATAGCCTCTTGGATTCTTTATAGGTGGTGTTGGAGACGAACAAGGTTATAAGGCAGTGAGTGGAGCATGCATTTGGAAGCCAACATGCTTGCAAATTTGTTAATTAAGCCTCTCTTTCACGGGTGTAACCTGCAAGTTTAGTGAAGATTACTTTTAAGGACGAGAAGAGAGAAAAGTGGGTGAAAAGAAAAAAATTAGGATGATTGGATGAGAAGAGAGAAAACCAGCTCTGATAACACAACTTGATAGTCAAGGGGGGAAGAATGACAGTTGGCAAAGTGAGAGTGTAAAAAAAGGTGTTAGAGTTATGTTTTCCAATGTTGTAAAAGTCGCCCGACTAGCCCGACTAATATAGTTAGTGGAGTGGCCGATCGAGTACTGACTAATTCCGATTAGGCCCACTAGTCGACTAATTTTTGCTTGGAGATACCATTTTTTTTTACTTTTTTAAAAGCAAACTTATTTTAACATATTTAATGTTTTATTTAAGTTCAATTACTTCTTTTATTTTATGATAGTATAAAAATTACAAATCCATGTAAATATATAAGAATATATGTATAAAAATGATTTATATATTTAAAAATTCAAAGCTGATTAAAGCCTGACTAAATCCGACTAATCACTCGACTGCCGATTAATCCTTAGTCAGTGACCCGACCGACCGAGTACCGAGTACCAACTTTTGCAACCTTGATGTTTTCTACTTTGTGTCATGTAACCTTTTGGGGTCTTATAAGAGACCTTAGACCCATGAAATAAAGACAACGCTTCCTTCTTTTCTCCACATAATATCAGAGCAATGGTTCTAGACCGGGGTTTTGACCTAAAATCATCCTGCTGCTGCCTCCGAGCTTCTCCTTGATTTTCGAGCACTTGCACGGGCCCTCCTCCCTTTCCTAGGGCCCTGCGCGAGACTCTCTCTTCCTAGTTGGAGTTGCTGCAGGCGATGTGAGGCATCTTCAGGGCCTTCTAAGGCTGCTGCTGCTGCAGTTCAGCATCTCCATCACCACCGACATCTCTTGTGGTTGCTGCTCGGCATCCCTAGTGCCATCAATCGCTTCTAGGGTGCTGCTAGCACCTTGATTGGGCGACGCCAACCCTTCTGCGGCTGCTGTTTGGTCCCTCCAGCTCCTTCTAAGGCTTAGCAACACCGTCAATAACCCTTTCGAGGGCATCCATCCCTTCTAGGACTAATACAAGGTGCCACCAGCACCTTATTCACACACTTTTGGGTGTCTTCATCCCTCTTGGACCTCCACTAGGACCTCCTAGATCACCGCCCAACCCTCCAAAGCTAAGTTCAGCCCTCCTAGGGTTCTGTTCAAACCTCCGAGGACCTCTTGATCTGCGGTGCAACACGTTTTCAGACCTCTTACACGCCTAAAAGTGAGTTCTAGGGCACTTCTCAGCCCTCATATGCATACTTAGTCAATCACTAGACTTTCTTCATATTTATGACTATCATGTCACCTATTTCTTCTACCGAGACAAAGCCCTTGGTCACAAATGTGATGGTACAAAGCACTTCTATCAAACTTAAGGGCACATAAAATTATGTGCTCTGGTCTCGGTCTTTCAAGGTAGTCATTGGTAGTCAACAGAAACTCTACATTCTGACTAAAGTTCCTCCAGATGAGAAGGATGAAGACTATGACAACTGACAAAGTAACAACTATCAGTTTATCAATTGGATGATCAACAATTTTGCGACACATATTGCCTCGAATCTTCTCTACAAGGACATAACCAAGGATATGTGGGGGGATATGCTCACATACTCCCATAAAATAACAAAGTAACATTTTGCTGACATCTAGACGCATATTTGGTCTGCATCTCAAGATGACTCTGACGTAGTATCCTACTGCATGCATCTCACTAGCATGTATGCGGAGCTTGCAATCTTTCAGCCTTCATCCTGTACCAAACATTTACAAGAGCATTCGGGCTGGTAGGTGTATCGATTTCTTGATGGACTGCATTCCATATATCATGCAGTGAAGGATCGATTTCTGATATCTGATACACTGCCAACTGTGAAGGTCATATTTGAGTATCTTGAGGAACTGGAAGCATCTGCAGTCCGGTCTCTTACCTTATCTCTAATAGAGAGTTCTGCACATGTCACATCATTTGCAAGAGGAGGACGATACAACTTTCGAGGACGTGACCATGACTCTGGCTGTACCCGTGGACGAGAATTTGGACATGTACGTAACTTTGGACGCGGCCATTGACTTGGTGGTACTTTTCACCAAATACAATGATGTGGTCCATTGACTTGGTGATATTAGGTTACTGATTTTCTAAGCTTTCACAATCATTCATGACTAATCTGTCTAGAATTTCGTCGGTTGTAAGCATTTCCATATGCTCTCGATATCAGGTGAACACCCATTAGAAGTGTGAAAGTTTATATTTAAGTATCCTGGAAAGCTTATGCCTAATTATTCCAATAACTAGAAGAATGGATCTTTTTTTTGCAGTGCTGATGGCATGCTGTTTGGAGCATTGGATAAATGTCCACTTTGCTCGGGTTCCCTCTGTTATTCTGGAGGCCAATACCGATGTCATGGGTATCTATCGGCTTGGAGCAAGTGCACTTATTCCACGGTTGACGATGTGCGCTTAAAGAAGAAATGGAAAATCCCTGACAAGAGCAGCAACGAGTATCTTTGCAATGTAAGCAACGATTGGGAGGATGTCAGCATTGTTATTTAAGTTTTGTTTTGGTCTTTAATATATAAAAATGATGTGATAATGATGATTTATTGTAGTGGTTCGAATCTCAAGGCACAAACAAACGTACTCGGATACTTCCCCCATCTTCCATTAGATCTTCTGTAGATAAAGCCAATTCCAACTCGTCTCTGCTTGCCAGTGATGAAGGATTGGAAGGTCTAAAAGTTGCATTGACTGGAATACTCAAGGAGTCTGTGGTATGGCTTCTTTTCTGTCTACTAACTGGTTTTTTAAGTCACGCTTGTGACTATTCTACCTCATAGTAACTGTGGGCATGTAATGTTTATTTGTGAGCCAATTGCAACATTTTCATGGTGGACATCTATTTACTTGTTCTAATCAACCGATATGCAGGAGGCTTGGAAAAATAAACTCGAGAGCTTTGGTTCAGCTGTTCATCCAAAGATCAAGAAAGGTTTTGCTTCTGTGCATCCTGTTCAAATCTAAGTGCCTGGAGCCTGCACTTATATTGATTAATGGCTTTCTTAATAGCATATTTTCCGTTTTGACTTATCATAATTCTTGGCGCATATTCTCACCTAAACAAGAATTACAGTGGATGAAAAATGTTGGAATCAATCGGAATTTTACGCCATCTCTTTTTTTAGTATTTATATAGATCGAAGGGAAGGGAGGAGCCTATTTGCTTCCTCTCAGGTGAAACATGTCTGAGTAAATTTTAGCACAAAGCTTTGAGGATTGCCACACATCTTCCATTCCTAGATCTGAGATGGCGACCTATAGCTTTACTTTGGTGTGGCTCCATATTGTCTTTAGGTGTGTGGCACGTGGAACTGAATCCTTTTCAATGACAAGGTAAAATGTACAGCGCACTTTTAGAACAAAAACGGTGAAGACACTTGGGTATGATCATGCCTAGCACTCCTGATTCGACAAAATATTCCAAAATTTATCATGTACCACAGTGAATTGAAGACATCTGTTATAAGCGCCGAAACCATTGTTACAGCAAGTGCCAACAGAATCTAAGCAAATCGTGAAATGACTCAAAATCGATAAATTTTGAAGTTACGAAATTTCCAATACTTCCAATGTACATTTAACAAATGGTTTAAATCTTGGTGTCGAAGAAGTCCCTGTACAAATTAAAAGTGTTTAATGTAATGTTTTTTAAATCTGTTTAGATATATTTTATCTACATTCTCCATCTTTGTAATGAATAGGTGGCATCTAGATCATTTGATGTTGAGGGCCGATTACTAGCTCATAAAAATTAAGATGATGATTAAATGTTTTCTTTTTCCTATCCATAATGAAGACCTCATAATCAATTTATAAAAATTTTAGGGTTTTTTACACCAATAACCATGTATACTTTGATTGTTCTGTATATAACCCTTCATAATAGTGAATTACATGGTCTCAAAAAAATCGTGAATTACACCCAGAACCCTGAATAACGACCTCGTCTTATACACATGCCCTCCTTAGTTTAGTCCGTTAACACAATCAAACCCTTGAATTAATAACATATGTTGAATCCTACAAAAATTAGTTAACACCCAACCTCCTCCCCCTTCTCCTCCCCTGTCCTTCCCCAATCTCCGACTGGCATCGCCACCGATACCTCTACCTCTCCACTCTCCCTGGGCACCTTGCTGTGAGATCAGATCATGACTCACCCATCTCTGAAGCTCTATCCACTGGGCTTTTGGGAGCGAATACCCATCACTTTCATGACTAGCGAAACACCCAAATCACCCTTCCTCTTGCAGGAGGCTATCGATGAACCGGTTGTTCTTCAGCAAAATAGTTACCACCTTCCTCTGTGTTGCTGGAAATTAGAAGCCAAAACAGTTGTCCTCGAAATCAAGAACCTACAAACTCGACAATACATTGAGGCACGGAACATCGCTATTCAAATTGTTCATGGAGATATACAGCATACGAAAGTCCTCCAGCCTGCCCCCCTCGCGACCATACTCGATTCCGCGAACCCAACTCCCACCAAATCTCCAATAATCACTATAGATATGATCTTTTTTCTTTCATGCCCAATTTTCAACTGCCTTCTCGATCATTCCTCACTCCTACATAACTCATCTCCAGTCCTCATTCCCAACCTAATCCTCCATTGTAGGACCTTCTTCGAAGCTCCTCTGAATACCCTCTTGAGTGACATGCAAGAGAAAACCTTCAGTCATGTTTTAGGTCTGGAACGACAAGATCTTAAGATGCAACAATGGCAACTGATGCATCCCAACCTCTTGTGGCCAAGATCCCATCAACAAAATCAATTCTTAATCTTCTTCCTTATTTTGTAGGTACATTCCCTATTTCCCTTTTCCTATGTAATTTAGTTTTTCGTCGTTTGTTCTCTCTGTTGTTATTTTCTTCCCTGGGTTCTCCTCAACTGCTTGTTCTTCTGCTATTGTGTTTTGTCTGAATTGCTCTTCGTCACACACTCACTGCCTTCATTTCTCAACAAACACGTCTGCTATGGTGAGAACCTTATCAGTCGAGCCCAAACCTTATCTCTACCCAACCCTTTGCATCCGATGACCGGACTCATTAGCTGATGTACCGAGGTCTGTACAACTGCCCCATCTTGATCGAGGAAGAAATGAAGAGCAACACTGATGTGGGAGCGAATGAGGGATCATGCGTTGCGTACAACTTAGGCAGAGGAGCACCATTTTATGATGGGTTCCATTAGAAGAGGGAAGGGGAAGGGGAAGTGGAGGAAGGAGTGTCATCATTTGTAATTGTTGTGAACTTAAAGGGTGGAAATTGTAAAAATTTGACAGATTCCATCGCAATTAAAAAAAAATAGATGGACATTAACACATGGTTATGTCATGTAAGAGTTGAGCATTATTTAGAGTTATGAGGGTAACTTACGATTATGGAGGGTTATGTACGTAATAATGAAAGTATACTGGATTATTTGATCTCACCATGATCCAATTATTGTTTGTTTTTAATCTGTTCCATATTGTTGAGGAATGAGACTTATGTGAGCTGGCGGGTCTATAATTAGACCTTTGTACTATGCACGACAACAATAACATAAAAATCTGACTATATTGAGTCCTTTATCGCTGAAGTGGGGTGGTCACATTGATCGTTGAATGACTGCGCTTATTATGTCTTTCAACTTGGTAGTAGATCGTTAGTCTTTGGGGTTTTTCATCTCGAGATTTGTGTCTTCATATCCAGTTTTGTGTTTCTGTTTGATAATGTATTGATTTCAAAGTTCCTTGAAGTTCGTGGAATTTATTATTGATCTTGTGGCACCAATGAACACGACACTTTTAGGATGCGAAGATTGGTGTGTCACACGAGGCCACCAGGAATATAGATCTGACCACCAAGGTTGGAAGAAATGTTTATGGTTCAAGGAGCAGGAGTGACAAATAGGTGCACGAGGTGGTATTGATAGGCATCAATGACAAAGGACTAGCATACGAGGAGTCTTAGGCTCAAAGAAGCATTGTAAGACGAGGAGGTGGAGTGAGATGGCAACCTTGCTGGCATGCTGGTGTTGAAATCATGCATGGAAGCAGGATACTGTATATGTGTAACTCATAGTGGCCATGGTATTTCTTGCTCGATGTCAGTCAAATATTCACTGAGGTAACACTAGAGAAGTAGCAGTGGTGGGAGCAGCTGTAGATAGATGCATCACATGATTGGTGTTGTAGAAGCTTCACTAGAGGAGAAGGTGCAAGAATGAGTGAGGAGGCTCTGCGAGGCAGCCACATGGCATCTGAGCGATGAGTTCCTTTAAATCACATCAAAGGGGAAGAGGAGTTGTTAGTCCTTGCTGATCACAATTCCAGATAAGTTTTGAAGCCTGAATCATGCGTGCGTAGGCCATTTTTATCTAAACAAAAAATAACAGAAAAGAAAGTATAAAAAACAAAACAATGAAAAGAAAAAAGTGGGAATTCATTAAATAATATCAGAGGCCGGGAAAAACAAAAAAAGATAAAGAAAAAGGGCAAAGAAGTATGAAAATGGAGTTTCGTTGAAAAGGGAGAAGATATAAATAATAGGGAAAACAACAAATAGAAAAAAGATGAAAAGATGAAGATGTTTCTTTACCAACGCAGTTTCTTCTCCTAACTTGATTGAATGCTTCTAATATTCTTCACTAGCAGGAGTAAGGGGGAGAAAAAGGAGCAAAGAGAAAGGATAAAAAAAGAGGAAAAAAATAAAGAGATGAATAATTGGTTATTTTTGCTTGCTTGTTGAGGTCCTCGCAGAGAGGGAATTCTTTTTAGTCATAAATGAGAGACTATATGAAGAAACCCCACTTGGTCTCTATAAAGCAAATCACCACTCTCTTAAGTTTTATAATATGAAGAAACCCCACTTGTCATAAATTTCCCATGTGGAAGAGGCCCACTTGGTGAAAAAGTCTCCATTTTGTACCTTTCTTAAAATTCTTTTTAGAAGATCATCAATGGTTCTACTTGCATCTGTGGAGATGTCTTTACCTCTGCATATACTCGTGTTCAACTAAGGTTGCTTTGAATGTCTCAACCTACTAATTGATGCCTTTATTCAGTTTTTAACCCGTTTGCTTTCACTATATACTCATCAATATTCTGACGGAAGTGCCACCAGAAGTTATGCTGAAGATGTCCTATCACTTCCACTATAAGATGTCTGGAAGTTATGTTAAAGATCATTATCTAGCCTACTTTCCGACTTCCACCTTCAATGACAGCTCACTTTAGATCAAGAATCCACATCCAGTGACACATCAAAGCCCCTAGTTCACTAGATCAAATAGCCCCCCTTATGAATATAGTGCAGGCTAACCATCTATATACTTATTATAAAGCTGGGTTTTCACCCAAGCTTTCAACACATGGATATCCTCTCCTCTCTCTTTTCTCCATCCCTTCCCCTTTTAGCATCTCCATGCGTCTCTCTGATTAGCTTCCACACACCCGCCACCATTCTCTCTCTCTAACACCAACGATCTCTCTCATCCCTCCCCTTGTGTCTTTCTAGAAATGGAATATGCATACCACCACACTCTCTCTCTCTCCATCTCTCTCTTTCTCTCACTCGCGATCTCTCTCATCCCTCCCCCTGCGTCTTTCTATAAATAGAATTATAAAAAAATGCAGATGGTGGAGTTTTTTCAATGATATCCCTGTCATTCAATGATATTACACACATTCACTTATATTTATGCTTATTTACAATTATTCCCCTATTCACTATATTAATATATTATTCCCATATTCGCTATATTAATAAATAATTATAAATCCTGTATTAAATAAATTCATTAATAAATAATAAATAAAAATACCTATAAACACATATTACTACACCATACTATATTGAAATAATTATGAATATTAAGCTCATTCTCTTTTTAAGTAAATAAAAAATGAAAATTACATATTAATATTTAAAATCCATAAAAAATTAAATAAATCCATAAAAAATTCCATATCAACAACACATCTTTATTAAGTAATTCTTAAGTATATATACATATGTTGCCTTTTTAATTTATCGATGGTTGCATATGACGAAACATGTAAATTGCTTGATGCTAGAATCATCAATTAGTAGTTGTTTTATGTAAAGTTGCTACTATTGGATCTTGATTAATTTATTCCAAAGATGTTTTATTCACTTATTTTTTATTTAAAAGTCTTAGTTTAATATTTTAATCTTTTGGTGATTTATTATTTAGGAAAAGTATTGTTAATGGTTTTTTAAAATATCCACTTTATATTATTCATTTGATAATTTAATTCATGTTTTACTCACTAATTAATTATTTAGAATTTTTTTAATGTTTGTTTAGTCATTGTATAATGATGTACCAATATTTAAAAAATGTATATTAGATTTTCCTATCTAAAAATACTATTTTTTGAAACATGAAATGTAAATATTGAAAAACAACACTTTTTACCCTTCATCTATAATGTAAATTAATGTATTTTTTGATAGGTACTTCGTAGATACGTTGTAACAACAATAATAATCAATTGACAAGGTTAAATAATATGTTATGCAAATAGTATTGGATATTTAATCAATCCATGTGTTTTTTGATATTTGAAGTATACATGTTGCTATATATCATAAAAATTGTACTCAAAGCACTATCGCTATATATATATATGTATGCATGCATGTATGTATCTGCATGTTTATGTACGAAATATTACAATTAAAACTGATAAGTTGAGTAAGTGAGATCCTGACTCTACGAAAGGAGCTCTCAATGGCCACTTTTCACCATTTTGGGAGAGTAATTATTTATAAATATCACCACCTTCTGATCATCGATCACTAATAACGTGCAATATTCATGTGAATTCTAATAAACATGGGTTCGCATGAATTTGAATGGATTAGATTTTGGCTTAATCGAGTCCTATTCAATGTTAGTGAATTTTATATTTTTTTAAATCTGATCTATTAAACATTTGCGTTGATGCTCATATATTTCACTGCATTTCAAAACATATTAGTTTTTTGATACTTACATATTCCCTTAAAATAATATATTCTCGTGTTCACGTCGCTTGACATTCAGATTATAGTTTGATTATCGTGTTAAATTTGAAGAAGGGAAGTTAAAATGGATGTTGTGTTTTTTTTATATTTTAATCCTAAATTCATCTTTCTTATCCTTCCTAATTATTGTGTTGTTGTACATTAAAGCAACAATAAAAAACGTGAGTAAAGTATCCGTGGATGAAATAAGTACAACAAAATAAGAAAAAGAGTTATAAATTTTAATATTTCATCTCTTTCACATTTTTTAAAATGCAATCCATGGTATCACATACGAATATATTAAACGGCACATGACATTTAAAAGAAAATCACATGTATATGCAATGCATGGATGCACATATATACTTTTGATAATGGTTCGATCCAATACGTTATTTTACATATTTAAAATTTTCTAGTCTAATATAATTTGTTAGAATAACAAATCAAATCATTCTAATATTTCATGATAAAATCCTATACAAGATTTCTATTGGTTAATAACCATAAAAAATGCTTCTTCGTTTCTTTAGATGTGGGACTTTTTAAAAAAAATATTTATTAGATAACTTCCAATTAAATAAATGGCAGAAAGTTTCATTTATTTTTTTAAAAATATGTATAATTCAGCACATATCAAAACCTTTGGGATGGTTCCTCTCTATTGCATTTGCAAATTTCACCTATTATCTTGAATTGTATTTCATTTATCCAAAACCCATTGATTCTAGATTTTGTATTCGAGGTTAGGATTTAGGAACAACATATATGTATTTGAATATTTATTTTTTAGTTGTATTTTGCACCTTTGGGTGCACATATGTGAATGTGTGCCATATAATATGAAAGGGTGCACATAGAAGATACATTTTTGAAAATCACCACATATTTCATTTAATTCATAATAAAAGAATTACATTATTAATCAAATACATAAGGAGATCATTATCTATGTGATCCATCTCTTTATAAAATTGCGCACTCTTCCTCATCTTTATTATAAATCTACAGTTTTTTTAGATGGAAATTATATATTATTTTTTATCTAATTTCATACATCATATTTATTCTCTTTGCTCTTTTTTCATTTTATTCATTTTTAATTTTAGTTTAAACAATACAAATTTTCATTTAAATTTACATTATATAACAAATTTATTCTCCGCCGTGAATCGCGGATTACATCCTAGTAATTATAATAAACAAAGTTACAGTCTAGTAAAACTGAAGATGGAGAAGGTCTACTTGTGCATTGAGCTATCCGCCTAAAGATCATCTTTGCTCAGAGCCAACCCGACCTGAACAATGGGAATTTTCAGATTAGGCATGAGACACTTGATCAGGTACAACACAATAAAAAAATGTTCATTGCTTTGGCATTTTCCTCTATATCCTTCATTTGTTGCTCGGATAATTTATCCGCCTTCGATTAAGCTATGGTTTTCGAAAGGGCTTGGAAATTTAAAGTCATACAAGATATATTGGATGAGGAAGAGGTGGTTTCATTTTTATAAGCTGAGCTAATAAACTTCAGCTTGAAGGGGGTATTTAAGTTATGTAATTAAGTCATGTAGGTAATTGGATCTCTCTAAGATCCAATTTCATGCTCATCGACTCGAATGTCATGCATGTGGTCATGGGAAATCCGTTCCTTGATACTAAAAGGTTGGGTTGGATGCAAGATCTACTTCAGAAGGGACGGTGTAGTTGTAGAAGATAACATCACAACCTCTCTTTGCATGCTCTTGGGATACAATGGGAAGTTTAATAGAACATCCATGACTTGTTAACATTGAAGTTCACCTTCATTGCTAATAAGAACTTTTTCCACTGCCACTTAGCATCTTCCTAATTTGCTTTCTTTCGTCCCTGACAATCTAGTTTGTTCCTATTAAGTCCCATATTGCTTAAGGATGCGAATCGTGTGAGCTGGTGAGTTTACATAGAGACCCTTAAGGTTTTGTCCCAATTATGAGATTATGGTGTTATTATCATTTATGTTTTGGGTTTTTATCAATTGTGCCCCTATGAGATATTGCAACATCAGTTATGCCCCTCTAAGATATTACAACATTGGTTATGCCCCTCCCTTTTTTGCAATATCAGTTGTGCCCCTGACTTCTTCTCAATCTATCACTTGTGCTCCTCGAGTTAGTTGCCGTCCATCCCCAACGTAAGTAGACGTTAACTTTGGGGACACAAGGTGAATTAAATTAAGAAAAATGGGTTGAAAGGTCTTTCTACCAATGTTACAGAAATCGGTAGTCGGTACTCGGTCGGCGGGGTCACTAACTAAGGATTAATCAGCAGTTGGATGACTAATCAGATTTAGTCGGCCATCTGCCAATTTTGAATTTTTTAATTATTTTAAATATATAAGTAATTATATATATTTGTATATATTTGCATAGATTTATACATTTTCTATACTATCACAATGAAACAAAAGAAGTAATTGATTTTAAATATAACATTAAGCATATTAGAATAAGTTTGCTTTAAAAAAAGCAAAAAATAAAAAAGATCTGTGTAAAAGTCGGTCGAGTAATCGGCCCGATCAGTCGGGTTGGCCGACTAGGCCTAGTCGAGTCGACTACCCCACCGTCGACTAGTCAGCCGACTTTTACAACAATGCTTTCTACCCCTCCTCACTCTCTCCCTCACACCCCACCCCAACCTCCTCCTCCGCCACCATCCTCGTCCTCCCCCTTCGTCGCCCCCAACTTCCTCCTCCTCCCCCTCCTCCACCCCAACCTCCTCCCTCTCCTCTCCTCCGACCCTAGTCTTGTCCCCCTTCTCCGCCCCAACCACCTCCCCCTCCTCTCTTCTTCTCCCAGCCTCCTCTTCAGGTGGAGGCTATCAATATGTGTCCCCATGTTGAATGAAAAATCAGAGATAGCGGGTGGGCCTCCGCAGTAGAAATCACACCGGGGGTAACTATCGCCTCTCCTCAGCAATTTGCTGCGTAAAAACGCCAACGGACGATGTAGCCACCCCTACCCTATCCCCACCTGCTCTGTCAAAGTTTACTCCCTCCTCCTCCCCCTACCCTAAACACCCTCTTACCACCACACCTCTCCTCAAATCTCCACAAACCATCTCTAGTTAGGGTTTTGCCCGATGGAGGGGGGATCGGCTAGCGACGGACGGGAGGTGGAGCTCGTTAGCAAGACCCTCCAGGTGGAGCACGAGCTCTTCTACTTCGACCTCATGGAGAACCCTTGCAGCAGGTACCTCGAGATCTTCGAGAAGACCGCCTCCAACTGCTCCACCATCATCGTCCCTGCCATCGAGATCTCATGGTTCCTTGATCTTTTCAACTATTACATCGACAACGGGGAGGAGGTCTTCAATAAGGAACTGCAGCTCGACACCAAGGTCTTCCTCAATTTTCATTCATTATACTACATTTGAGGCGATGAAGATGGTGGTTTTCTTCAGGTTGTAGGGTTAGGCCCAGGTCTTGGGGTGAGACTTGAGAGGAGTGGCTTGAAGAGGTCCACCATGAGGATGGTGGCTCATTTCAGATTCCATAGCTTTGTGAGATCCGGTGAGGCTATCTTTTGTCCTTGATTGCGCGTTTCCGTCGAGGATGACAAAAAAGGAGGTAAAAGGCCGCACAGAGGACGGGCTGGGGGAGGATGGGTGGGGGTAGTGTGTGGACAGTTATGCCCCTCTTAACCTTACCATGGTTTGAAAAAACCATGGTTAAGTTCAACTGTTGGAGTATAAAGGTGTGTGCGCCTATTGTGTTGTAACAGGGTAAATGGATCCTGGAGGAGATCCATTTACCCCATCCAGTGTTTAGTCCCACATCGTCCAACGGTGGGACTTGGAGGCTCTGGAGAGGCTATATAAAGAGCCCCAGACCTCCTGTAACAGTTGAGAAAAAGCAATGCATAGCATGCCCCGTTAAGGGCTTCTCCCGTGGTTTCATCCCGCTCCTCACGGAGTAGGGTTCCACGTAAAAAAATCCCGCTTGTTGTTCTTGTTATTTATCTTTTACATGTTTACGCTTCCGCTTCCGATTTTCTAACATGGTATCAGAGCGGGTCGATTCTCGAGGATTTTATCATGTTCTTCTATTATATTTTGCGATCGATTTGAGAATCGTTTTTGGTTGGTTATTGTTGAAGATTATATGTTCGAATATCTTTTGGCCGAGATCTGTCCTGTTCTTCGTTGAGAAAAGTTAGGGTTCCTTGTTACGCAAGACCCCGCAGCCCTCGGCATCGCCTCCCTGTTTTGATGCCCGCCAGCAGCGAGCGATGCTCCAAGACCCTCCAACAGAAGCGCGTCCTCCTCTCCAGATCTGCGTGAGGGTACCGCTTCCAGATCGGTCTCCAGATCTCCATGAGGTATCACCTCCAAGTCCGTACGGCATCGCCAGGTCCAGCAGGCGTGTCCCTCTATCTCCAGGTCTGCATAGGCGTACGATCTCCGACCGCAACAGCTCGAAAGCCCTCCAGGCAGCCGCAGTTCTGACTAAGCACGAGGCGCAGCCCAGGCGCGAAGCACCTCCCAGCCGCGCGCCCTAACCGTGCGCCCGTAAAGAGTTCCAGGCGGCGAGGCCCCACCGCCAACGCCTCCACCTTGCTGTGGTTCCCGATCTCCTTCCTCCATGATGCTCCTCGCCGCCTCAAACTTCGAAGCCTCGCACTCTGAAGCAGCACGCGCACATCCCTTCAACTTCCAGGCAATCCCGGTGGCGAGCCCCGCCTACGCCTGCCCCTCTCCCAAGCACCGAGCTCCCGTCGAAGGCCCTCGCAGCATCAGATTCAGGCGGCTCCCCTCCTCGGCAGGCAGCGATATATCGGGGCTTGCGTCTTCCTGGCGGCGTGCCCTTGCCGCAAGTGCAAAAGATGGGGGCGGCGGCATCGCAAGAATAAAGGGTTCCATCGGGTAACCCTAAAAGAGGGGGTTTCCAAAATGGAACCTCAACGTCAGACAAAACGTGGGCCGAGATGTTCGGTCAAATTTTTTTTTAAAAAAATGAGTTGTGCATTTCGTTGGGCCCGAAATTTGGGCCGGAAGTTGCTAAAAAAAAGGGGGAAGAAGTAGGAGGAGGTTGCAAGTTTTTTTTTCTCAAAAAAAAGGCATGTACATCTAGAAAAAGCCGTACGCAAATTCAAAAAAAAAATGCAAAGCTGAAAAAAAAGAGTTGAACGACTTATAAAAAAAATGTGACGGCTTAAAAAAGAAAGAAAGAAAAGCCGCGAGAATTTTTTTTGGATGTTTTCACCCCCTATTTATCTTGTCTTCTCCCAACTTTGTCGATGTTCATGTTCCGACAAGTGTGGGAGAAAGGGGGAGTGTTGTGTAGAGTCACAGGTCCGAGTCAGATCCAGATTTTCCAGACTCCAGATTACAGAACAGCCAATTGATCAGACTCTACAGGTGTTCAGACTCGATGTCAGAAGATTCCGAGTCTCCAGTTTCAGACACGCACAAGTGTACGGTCATTGTCAGATGTGCATATGTTGGCATCATTGTCAGATGTGCATATGTTGCCATCATTGTCAGAGGTCCCCATCATTCTTCTAGTTGTCAGGCCAGAGTTTTCATGTGAGCCATAGGGACTCCAGAGCAGAGGACCATTCCCTTGAGGGCAAGGGTTTTCATGTGGTATCATAGGTACACCAGAGCAGTGCACCATTCTCTGAGCCAGATGGGAGAGACCCAGTTCTCCGACGAGGAGACTTCAGGCGCAGTTCAGACTCGATGGTCAGATTCCGAGTCTTTAGTCGACTCACACTCCAACCCGTTCGTCCTCCTCACCTGCACGGCATGAGAAGCAACGTCCTCGACTGCAGTAATGTGCGCGTTGGGTTGATATTGTCCGTGGTGTCTTGTAGCGTTGAGTTGAGTTTCTGTCTGTTTGTCCAAGCTGAGCATTGCATGCTCCAGCTTGAGGGGGAGTGTTGGAGTATAAATGTGTGTGCGCCTATTGTGTTGTAACAGGGTAAATGGATCCTGGAGGAGATCCATTTACCCCATCCAGTGTTTAGTCCCACATCGTCCAACGGTGGGACTTGGAGGCTCTGGAGAGGCTATATAAAGAGCCCCAGACCTCCTGTAACAGTTGAGAAAAAGCAATGCATAGCATGCCCCGTTAAGGGTTTCTCCCGTGGTTTCATCCCGCTCCTCACGGAGTAGGGTTCCACGTAAAAAAATCCTGCTTGTTGTTCTTGTTATTTATCTTTTACATGTTTACGCTTCCGCTTCTGATTTTCTAACATCAACTTATTGATGGCTATAGTAACGAAGGGGCACAAGTGATCGAACGACAAGAAGTCGAGGGCATAACTGATATTCCAAAAAGGGAGGGGCATAATTGATATTGCAGTATCTCAGAGGGGCACAACTAATAAAAACTCTTATATTTTTGTCAATTCTTACTTTATTTTAGTAAATAAAATATGTTCTTCATCATCTTAATGTGTGAGAATCCTTGCCTTTAATATATTTATAAATTAACCTATAATTATCGTAATTATGATTATAAAATACCAACATAGCATTTAAAAATGAAACCGAAAGAACATAAATTAAAATAAATATGAGATATTTACTCATTTTCAATAACAACTTATATATGATCCTTAAAAGTTTACCATTTGATTGTGCAAAATACATCCCAAATTGCCACAATATTTTAAAATTAAAAAATCATTATCCGTTTTAGGTAGTTGTGATAAGAATTGTTATCATTATCATTAATGTAATATAAGTATTATTTTAGATGGAATTTAAATTACATACAAAAAATGATGGCATATACATTCAACAATAAACAATATATAACATATAAGACCATAATGACACTCATAAGGAGAAATAAAATATTAGCAATCAATTATCATATTTAAATCGAATTTGCATAAAAATGTGATGAAAAATATAATTGTCACAATTTATTTGAATAAGAAGTCCACTTATTAAATTAAATTGTGGAACGATTTATTATCATAGCATTTAATGTAAAAAATATATTATCAACCATGAATTTATGTCATATACATAAGATGGGCACATTTAAATTCAATATTGTATAGCTTAGAATGCACATAAAAATGTCTTATATTATGAAATATAATATCAACAAACATGCATTGTATTTGTGATTTAATGTGAGTACAAATGTGATCAATGCTATGATAGCATAACTTTTATATCTAATAACAATGAATTTATGAACGTGAATGTGGATACAACTGATTATAGAGTTCAAAGAAATGATACAAACATATATGTATATATGAATATAAATATAATAAGGGGTCAATGGGGCTGCCCTGCCCCATTTTTTGTCATTTTTTTATTTTTTTGAAAAATATTACCATGTATATTCATTCATATATCCCTCCTATATGCCATTCGAATTTCGTCAGAAACAGAGACTCCTACGGCCTCCATCCAGACAGGGTCGATTTAAAAAATCCTGTGACCGTTAAAAACATGACGTCTGGATGGAGGCAATAGGAGTCTCTGTTTCTGACGAATTTTGAATGGCATATAGGAGGGATATAGGGATGAATATACATGGTGATATTTTTCCAAAAAAATAATTTTTTTTGCAAAAAATAGGGTGGGGCAGCCCCATTTTCCCATATAATAAATATAAAAGAAATAATGAGATTTATACTTTCTAATTTAGCAAATATATTAGAGGAGAGAGAAAAGATTATATAAGTATTAATATAATAAATATAAAAGAAAATTATGAGATTTATAATTTTTACTTAAACAAATATACGAGAGGAGAGAGAAATAAAGAGGAGAGAGAGAGGGGGATGGCATTTGAGAGAGAGAAATTGAGAGAAGAGAGGGAGAACGTGGTGGAGAGAGGGTGACAATGAGGGGAGAGAAGAAATAGGGAGAGAGAGAGATCTTGGTGGAAAGGGGGAGAGAGAGAGGAAGAGAGGAGGGAAAGTCGTGAAGAAAGGGAGCGAGAGAGATCTTGGTGGAAAGGGGGAGAGAGAGAGGGAGAGAGGAGGGAAACTCGTTGTGTAGAAAGGGAGAGAGAGAGATCTTGGTGGAAAGGGCGAGGGAGGGAAAGAGGAGGGAAAGTCGTTGTGGAGAAAGGGAGAAAGTGAGTGGAGAGAGAAAGAAAAAGGGAGAGAGAGATCGGAGAGAGGGAAGAGTTAAAGGGAGAGTGAATTTGGAAGTAGATGCTGCCACGTGGCAGATGAGGGAAGAGGGAGGTAAAAACCCACTATTAGTGGGGATTATAGATATTGAGATCGATTAGTGGTCTTTAGTCACCATTATTTGTTCGGTGAAAAATTAGTTAATGGTATTTGAACATGATATAGGAATCCATAAAATACTATCTGTTAATTGTGATTTAATTAGGATTTGTTTTGGGGAGGAAAAACAATAAATCTTATCAAACATAGAGCCATAATCCCAGGTTTACATGGATTTTTCGTGAAAATAAAGAACAAATGAAACATCACGAACATAATATATTACATGGTTTGAGATGGTACGAACGTCTATCCTACTTTATGGCATGGCCTCAAATATCATAATATGTCACCGATGTGTTGTTATTAACAACATGGCAAAGCGCAACCTCTGTATATGTATCCTTTTCTCAGATGTTGCCTCCATGTCGATAATATATCATCGTTGATATCTACCCCATTTCCACTCTATTTCGCCCCAGCATGTGGACAATTTTTTTTTGAGTGATTTGGGGTTAGTCTAGATCTATGTGGGCTCTTAAATTCTTGGAGGCTTGTTGATTTAATGGTATATGTTATCTACCCTCTGAGTTGCATAAATGGATGTCCACAAAGTCTACTTCTTTGTACTTTTGCCTCTTATCTAACAATTATTTGTATATTGACTTTTATTCGTATATTGACTTTCTCGCACATGTAATTGAATATATATATATATAGGAAATATCTGATGGACTACATAGCAGTATATTCCAATATGACTTGGGAGATTTTTTTTCGAAAAAGAAGGGTGAAATCCCAAGTTGGGATTCACCTTAGTGTATCTATAAGTGTATAAAGGTTAGAGATACAATGCTTGGGGTTACATCACATCACACTCTCCATAATATACAAAGAGCCATGCAATGCTCGATTACATTTTCTGTATAGAACGTGTGCCCCCAAAAATGACCTCATTCCTGGTATATTAAATCGCCCAAACTAATGCTAACAAAAATGAGCTGTCTTCATGCCCATTCTTGTATACCGATCTAATATCTCTCCAAAAATCTTGATAGTCCTGCCTGGAAAGCCATGCGGTGTTATCTCTACTCCGCACTTGAGCCGTGAAAGGACAAGAGAAAAACAGATGCTCCACATCTTCCACCTCCGACCCGCATCTATCACAAGTAGTCTCCATGCCAAGCAGCTACCTCCGACGAGTTTTTGTGAGAATTCTCCCAATCCTGACCAGCCAAAGAAAAACTTTGACCCGATTGGGCACCTTACTCTTCCATATCATCCCTTCATCTATGCCAACTTCGTCCTGCCCCATGACCCCATCCTCCACAAAAAATCTGTAAGCTTTCCTCACCATGAAGTTCCTGTCTCCCCACATAAAATGGTTCCTACCTGTTGACTGCCCCTCTAGCCGAGCCAGATCCGCCTGTAGCGCCAAGAATTCTTCCACCTATGGTCCGATAACGTCGAAGTAAATCCCGTGGACCACGCTCCTCAGTCCCAGACCTGTTGCACCATCTCCTCTTTGTTACATGCCAACAACAGTAAGCGTGGGTAACGCTCCCTCACTGCCCCATCCCCCATCCAGTCATCTAACCAAAATCGAAATCCAACTCCACTCCCAAGTGCATGCCTCAATTTGCTCCCAACTCCGGAATAATATTAGTGATCCCCTTCCATAACGATGACAGTAAATGCCCCGGGGCAACCTCCAAAGATATGGAAATCCCATATATCTTTATCATCAAATAGCACACCAGGTCTTCAGATTTTCCCCACAAGCGTACCGGCCATTTCGCCATAAAAGCCTTGTTCATCTCCCACACCCGCAAGATGCCCAACCCCCTTTCTTCTTTGAAGTTGTCACCTTGCCCTAATCCACCAGGTGGAATCCCCTCCTGACCTGACGCACATCGAACAAAAAAAAACCTTCTCATCAGAGCCTTAATCTTCGTACGCACCCCGACATGCATCAACCTTGTGGAGCAGAAAAAGATAAGGATGATAGAAAGAACATGCTTCAGAAGAACCAGCTTCCCTCCCCTTGAGAGCATCATCGCCTTCCATCCCGCCAACCTCCCTTCTAGCCTCTCCTGCAAAGACCTCAGTCCCAAGACTTTGGCTTACCCGCCACCAAGGGTAGGCCCATGTACGTAATCGGCATGGCGACGATAAGGCAACCCAACATCACAGCGACTACCTGCATCTCCTGCTCCGTGAGGCCATAGGGAACCACCACATAGAACAACCCTCCGATCAACCCAACAACACAGCTCGGAGGACGGTCGACGTCTTGTATCAACACAAAAGCTCGGAGGTGGAAGCAACACGGTAGCCCTCCGATCAGCTCGAGGCAGTCGATCGACGTGGTACAGCTTGGAGGTCGGTTAGCGCAACTCAGATGTGAGGAACTTGCTTGTATTGGGGGAGGTTTAGGGTTGGACGAAGTGGGGAGTGGGGTTTTAGGGCATGGTAATGGGTATAATAGGAATAACAGGTCAGATCCTTAAGTGATGAATCACCGAAATAGGGGGTGGGATCGGGAGTTGGGGGCTTTACAAGAAAAGATAGTGGTGGTGTAACAATGCAAGAAGCCTGGAGCTAACCCATGCTGATATCATGTGAGTATAGGCGGGATCCGTTCGTTTGAATTCCTTTGCTCCTATATGAGGGGTACATTAAGGTAAATACTTGGAGGCCCTTTAGGAACATGGAAATACTAATTTTAATTTCTATAATGATTCAAATATTTTATGTTCTTTCTGTTTTTGCTTTCCTTTGTTCTTTCGACCCAAGGATTGATGCAAATAGTATATGATACAATTGGCTTAATTGCAGAAACTAACTGCTTGGTGGTTGGAGAAGTGAGCGAGTCTGACACTGAAGTTAAAAAAGCTCGGTCAGTACCTTTATGTAGATTTCTGATCTCTAATAATTTGGCTTGGTGATATCGTAATTTGATTTCTTCTTTTGACCAACAAATCTCCTGTTCTTATTGCAGAAGAATGAAGTTGCCAATTGTGAGAGAGAATTATTTAGTTGATTGCATTGATAGGCAGAAGAAGCTACCGTTTGATTTGTACAAAGTTGAGTCATCCAAGGAGACTTCAGGGTATGGTGTTGTAACAGTCAAAGTCAAGGGTCGAAGCGCCGTGCATGAAGCATCTGGCCTCCAAGACACAGGCCACATTCTTGAGGATGATAAGATTATTTATAATACCACTTTGAACATGTCTGATCTTTCTACTGGCATCAATAGGTATTTTAATAAGGAACGTTGCTAGAACAAAGAGAATTATCTTTAGGCACCAGTGTTATTAAAATATATACTGTGGTGTACACCATTTTGGGTGTCCACCCAATTTCTTTCTCAAAAAAAAAATCCTTGGGCACCAATGCGTCAACTCAAACTTGCCTTTGGTCATAATACGGGGACATGCTTATATCCGAGGCACTTTTTTGAATAAACTCTTGTTTCTTTAGGGCATAAGAATATCTTGCATCAAATTTGAAAAAAACCTCAATAATCAAGCGATGCATAGTAGCGGTGGAGTTCCTTCCTGTTTTTATGTTTGTCGAATGGTTTGCATAATTTTTTTGGTGAATGATTAGTGATTCCCGCTCTCTCATGATGGAAGAACAAATTTCGAAAAAGCTTTTGCCACCCATCGGTGAATTTAGCATGCAAAATGTTTTGTTATTGTCAGATTCTGTGCCACAATCTTTGTGATAGTAGGGACCGAATCTAAAACGACAATATGTCTCTTTGAGTGGCTACATCTTTTGCTGTAGCAACACTCATGCCCATTGAGTGGAATCGTTCTTCCTCTTCTATTATTCATGATGAATGAATCATGTTTCCTTCACTTTTATTGGATTCATGCCCATTGAGTGGAATCGTTCTTCCTCTTCTATTATTCATGATGAATGAATCATGTTTCCTTCACTTTTATTGGATGTGGAGTGAAATTGTCATTCACAACCTTATGTCAACAGGAAACTAACCATGACTAATCCTCTGTTGTTTAAGAGCCTTTGCATCATGTTGGCATTGTAATTATATATTCTACAATCATCTATATTGGCTCGTTCTTTTTCTAGTAAGTCCTATTAAACACTCTAATGCATTTTCCTTTTTTTATGTGATTTGAATTTTAGGGTTTCACTCTATATAAGAAACCTTACCCCCAATAAATTATCTCTTTTCATCGCATCTATTTTTTCACATGTTATTAGAGTGATGATGCATTACAAACTACAAAATAGCGAAGAAGGAAGCAAAGAAGGCTGTAAGCGAAGCTAAGTCAAAAGCTTATGAAGTTTTTTTTAATAAAAATCTTGACTCTAAGGAGGGCCAGAAGGATATATTCAGGTTGGCCAAAGCAAGAGAAAGAAAGACTAAAGACCTTTCTCAAGTGAGATGCATTAAGGACGAGGAAGGTCACGTGCTTATTACTCAGAAGGACATAGAGACTAGATGGGAGCAGTACTTCCATAAACTTTTCATTGGAGAAGGAAATAGAGAGATCACTTTGGGTGATCTAGCTAATAGTGAAAGTTACTTGAATCGTGCAAGCTATAGACGAATACAAAGAAAGGAAGTAGAGGAGGCTTTGAAGGTTATGAGATCTGGGAAGGGCGTAGGACCGGATGACATCTCTGTAGAAGTATGGAGAGTTTTAGGTGAGCGCGGTTTGACTTGGCTTACGAATCTATTCAATGTTATTTGGCGAAGCAAGAAAATGCCTGACGATTGGAGGAGTATCGTGGTGCCTCTTTATAAAAATAAAGGAGACATTCAAAATTATTCCAATTACAAAGGTATCAAGCTGATGAGTCACATTATGAAAATTTGGGAACGTGTGATCCAAAGAAGGCTGAGGAAAGTTTCCAACGTAAAAGAAAATCAATTCGGATTCATGCCAGGTCGCTCAACTATTGAAGCCATCCATTTGCTGAGAACAATGGAGATATATAGAGCTAAAAGGAAGAACCTCTATATAGTCTTTATTGATTTCGAGAAGGCTTATGATTCTGTCCCACGAGAGATATTGTGGAGAGTTTTGGAGAAGAGACAAGTACCTGTTCTATACATTAACCTCATAAAGGACATGTATGATAGGGCTTTATCTTGTGTAAGGACCCCGTCTGGGAAAATTGATTATTTTGACATCAACATTAGTTTACGTCAAGGTTCAACTTTGAGTCCATTTCTTTTTACTTTGATTATGGACGAGTTGACAAGTCACATTCAGGATGAATCACCTTGGTGTATGTTATTTGCTGATAATATTCTGTTGATTGACGAGACTAGAGATGGAGTAAATGAGAAGCTTGAGGTCTGGAGACATGCATTGGAGACTAAAGGATTTCGTATAAGACTATAAGTAGGGCTAAGACGGAATATATGGAGTGCACCTTTGATGGAAGCAATGGTGAAGGAATTGAGGTGAAGATTGGTGACAATAACATTTGGAAGAGATATTCTTTTAGATATATGGGATCTATTTTGCAACAGGATGGGAAAATTGATGGAGATGTTACTAATAGAATAAGTGCAGGCTGGCTAAAGTGGAGAGGACTCTGCTGTTCTCTGTGATAAGAAAATTCCTTTAAAAATTAGGAAAGTTTTACAAAGCAGTCGTGAGACCTGCTATGCTCTATGGATCTGAATGTTGGCCTGTGAACCATAGACATGTGTAGAGAATGACTGTAGCAGAAATGAAAATGCTAAGGTGGATGTGTGGACACACACATAATAATCGGATTCAGAATGATGTAATCAGAAAGAAAGTTGGTGTAGCTCCGATCGAGGATAAGATGCGGAAAACCGCTTAAGATGGTTTGCTCATTTGCAAAGAAGATCAACAGATGCACCAGTAAGGAGATGCGATTGTTGGGATGTTGAGCCGGCTAAGAGAGGGCGAGGACAACCCAAGAATTGTTGGAAAGAGACTATACGAAGGGATCTTAGTCTTTTGGATATATGCCCGGGAGTGACCCAAGATAGATCTGAATGAAGGCGAAGAATTCAAATGAATGAGGCCTTGCTTCATAAGTGGGCGAGTAGGCTCTGGGGACCTGGAGATGATTTTGTATGTACCGTGCTGCGTAAGATATACAGTGTTACAGGGGCGCCTCCGAGGCCGGATGCTCAGATGGACTCTCCGACTCCATTTTGGAGGGGGGTCGTGGAGGTTTTCTCCAAGAACTTATCTTTGTTCAGACCGATCCTTGCTGGGGGCGAATCTTTCGCTTTTTGGACGGACGATTGGACGCGGGGGGGGGGGGGGTAGGGGGGGGGCTTTGGCTCGCGGTCACGGTTATTTGCTCTCGCGGATGACAAAATGATGATGGTTGCAGCGTGTTGGTCGGATGGAAATTGGTGCCCGACTTTCTCCTCTCATTTTTCCGACCAAAGATTGGAGGATTTTTTGGGCATGCTGGATGCGATCAAGGAGGTGGGGTGTCCTTCGGAGGGGAGAGACCACTGGGGTTGGCGCGCGGGTCAGTTTACGGTTAAAAAGGCCTTTGGGCTATTTGCAGGCCGCCGCCTTCCCGTTCGAAGATTTTGATCCGCGATTGTGCGTTTCTCTGGGCACTCAAGCTTCCTGAGCGAATTAGTTTCTTCTTATGGCTGCTTCGGAGACAAAGGCTGATGACGAGGGACCGGTGTAACAGGCTTCTGGGATCCACCTCTAACAGGTGCCTACTCTGCGAGGAGGCGGTTGAGTCCATCGAGCATCTGTTCTTCAAGTGCCCCAAGGTGATTCAGATTTGGCAGGGGTCGGGTTTGGCCTGGTGTTGCGTTGTGGGTCTTTAGACGTTTTGCGGCTCGCTGGTGGCGAATAGGACTAGATCTAGGAGGGAGTTGATCTTTCCCCTGGCCGTCCTATGGGCTATCTGGCTGGGGAGGAATGCCCTGTTGCTCTCGGGGCAACGCTTTTATAAGGAAAATGTGGAGATACATGCCAAGTGTTTGGTGGAGGATTGGGTGGTGTAGTTGATCGCTTCGTCGGCCGTACTTTCTGTATTTTTTTCTTCTCTTTGCTCTCACTTTCTGAATAAAAGATGGGGTGACACCAACGAGTGTCTCCCCCTATTTCAGGACTTCAAAAAAAAAAGAATTCATGTAGCCGACCCTACTTAATTGCGGGAAAAGGCTTTGTTGTTGTTATTGTGTTAGAGTGATGATCCTTGACCGGAGCTCTGGGCTCTTCTGACCCAAACCCTAACCCCCACTGTCAACCTGTTCCGCCTGCCGCTGCTGCTGCCGCTGCTGCGATTTTGGCCTGTTGCTTTTGCTGCTGTGCGCCGCTGAAGGAAATCCTACAGCAGGCTAATGCTATAGTAGCATCGGTACAGTGGCATCGCTACAGTGCATCAGCACAAGACCAAGTTGCTATGGAAGTCCTAAAAACTGATCTGAAATATGCCTGCGGACTGAAATGCGTGAGTTCTGATCTGCAATCCGTGATTTCTGATCTGAATCTGTTCTGATTTGTGAATTTCAAACAGAATTTGATCCAAAATCTGACATGAAATGTTAATTTTTGGACTGAAATTCCGAAATGAACCTAAGGGTGCGTTTGGTTGGTGGGTTATCCGGGGGTGGATAACCCGTTTTTGTGTTAGTGTGTTTGGTTGGTGGGTTAAGGGTTGGGAGGGTTTGTGTGATGTGATTGCATTGAAATTTAAAAAAGTCGGTAGTTATTATGGTATGATTGTATTGAAATTTGAAAAAGTGGGTAGTTGTTGTGATGTGATTGCATTGAAGTTTGGAATAGTGAGTAGAAGTTAAGTATTTTATGATTTTTAGATTATATGATGGTATAATATATAATTTTTTTGACGGGAAGGGAGTGGGCCCCACTAGTGGGTTAGAAATAGGGATTTTGGGGGGTTACCCACCCAAAGTGGAGGGTAACCCCCCAACCGAACACCCCCTAAGAGATCTATTCCGATAGCAACAAGGTTGCAGAAGTCGGTAGTTGGTACTTGGTCAACCGGATCACTGAATAAGGATTAATTGGCAGTCGAGCGACTAATTGGATTTAGTCGGGTTTTAGTCGGTTTTGAATTTTTTATTTTAAATATATAAATAATGTTTTATGCATATATTCTTATATATTTACATATATTTATATATTTTCTATACAAGAAATAGTTGAATTTAAATAAAACATTTAGCGTCTTAGATTAAGTTTTTTTTAAAGTCAAAAATAAAAAATATTGTATCTTCGTGCAAAAATCATCCGACTTGTAGGCCGGCTAATCGGGTCGAGTAGTTGGCCGATCAACTATTAACCGATGGGTCAGTAATCGGTCGACTACCCCACTGACTCGAGTAGTCAGACTGACTGGTCGGCCTAGTCATTTAATCTTTACAACTATGGATAGTAGATGTATTCTATCATCAATATTTGTTTACAGATTCTAACCTTCGCACGGATTCCAGATATACCTAATATGCTGATTGCAACAACTCCAGTTTGATGCAGTTCATCGCTGTGTCCATTCTTGGTCATCGACAATTGTACAATAAAAGTCAGAATATACAACATTTATAACCTTCAAAGGCTAAATCAATTGTCTCAATCGTATGACTTAACCTTCAGACATTGTTACTCAACCTTCAGACATCGTTATCTATTGAAGATTATAATTGGCTTATGCAAAGATTATAATTCGCTTATGCAACTTCTCAAAAGTAACCACATGGCTCAGATCCATCATACTATTTAAGCTTCGAGTATACTATCTGCTAGACTCACTTCTACTATGTTTAATGTGGCATCCACACCTACTCATCCGTAGATTACTAATTTAGGAGCATCAAACCATTTGGCCAGTGATGATAGCCCCCTTTCTTCTACTCAGCCACATGTTTATGTGAGATCGATTAAATTGGTCAATGGATCTCTCTCTCTCTCCATTACCACAATTGATAGAGTGGATTTTCCCTCCAGACCGAAACTCTTTGGTGTATGTATGCTCCAGATTTTCCACTAAGTTTGTTGTCTGTTCATAAATTATGTAAGGAGCTAAACTGCTTGGTTAATTTTGGCAAACACCGTTGCTACTTCTAGGATATCTAATTGTATATTTATGGTGGTGGTTGTGAGAAACATGGACTTTATTATCTTGATGTCTTTAATAACTCTCTTTATTGGAGCCATATCTATTACTATAGATCCGTATCTCTGGAATCTATGCCTTGGACATCATTCTGCTAGTGCTCTTTCTCAGATATTCCTTGAAGTCAGCCCTATGAAGCTCTTTGATTAAGGCTTATCAGTTCTGGAAACATAAAGTAGGAATGTAAACATATACATATGTATTTGTATCCAATCCGCCGCTGTATCCGGTTTGTATTGATTTTAACATCCATATCCGTGTATGTTTTGTATTGCAAATATGCGTAACCAAATATCCATTTTTACATAAAATATAATTGTAGATTTATTTTTAACCATATATAACATAATTATATATCTTCTTTCACCATATTCACTATATTTATTATGATATAAGTACATTTATTCTATTCATATCATGTATATTTCTTCCAATACATCTATATTTTAAGCCAATCTATAGAGTATTCCCACTATTATTTGTTTATAATCAATATATGTTTTACATTTTTATTCGTTTTTAAAGATATGGTACCATATTTTTTTATCTATCAAAATTTGTATTTGCATTCTTGCTCGTATATAAAATGGATAAGGATATCGTAACACCTACATACATATTCGTATCCGACCGTTTGTATTTCTAATCACATGAAATCCTTTCCTTGAAGAACTGATCCACATATGTCATTGCTGTTTGATCTTGTTCATTGTGATGCCTGGGATCCTTGCCGCTGCTACAGGACACACATGCTTTGTTGTTTTCGTTGATGACTAGTTAGAGTTTATGCGTCTATATTATAAAGGAAATATTAGAGAACAACTGTACATCGGACACCATGTCCCCATACCTCACAGCAGAATGGTATTTGCCGAAAGGAAACTTCTTCATCTTCTTGATATCCATACTCTACTTGTGCAGATGACAGTCCCTAAAACTTTCTAGGGTGATGTTATTCTTAGTGCAACTTGTATGATTAATCGGGTTTCTTCATCTGTATTGGGAGATGCTGCTCCATTCTCATCACTTTATATTAGTGATAAGACATTTGTGCTATCTTTACATGTTTTTGGTTGCACTTGTTTTGTTTACAATTTTCATGCCAAAGATAAGCTTTCTCCTTGTGCAATCAAATGTGCCTTTTTGGTATATTTTAGAACGTAAAATGCTAGAGATGCTATGATTCAATTGGTCATTGTTATTTATCTTTGTAGGTGTTGAAGGCAAGGCTTTAAATGTCGATTTCGGTCATCATTTCGGTATCGACCAAAACAGAATTTCGATGGAATTTCGGTGGAATTTTGACCGAAATTTCGGTCATTTTTTGTACTAGGACCCCCATATTTCGGTCATTTCGGTCGAATTTCGATTTCGACTGGATATCGATATTCGACAGAAATTCGACCAAATTTCGCTGAAATTTGAGGCCATGGTTGAAGGATATGGGAAGATCCTTAAGCGCATCACGGAAGCATGAGGATCGCATCGTATGCGATCGAGAGCGACTATCGTACTAGTTGCTCGAGGCAGCAGAATTTAAAATTTTTTTATCTGATGAAACCACATGATCCAAGAACACTTCTTGGATCGTTTCATCTAAACCACAATTAGGTGTTAAGGTTACCTCTTGAAGCGTGGTTGTGATCGAATCTCTAAACGAAGAGACCTCATGTCTCAAGTTCGATCCGACGGAGGAGACGCTTGCGAGCGCGTTGATGAGACGTGTGCTCCTCAAATCCATGTTGATGTCCAAGCGGCGAATCTCCTGATCTCGTCACACGAGATCCGACATCTTATTCACGAGCGAAGCGCTCTGAAGGAGAGGAAGATCCATGAGTAGATGATCCGCAGCATAACGACGATGTTGCGGCGATGGCGACTCTCTCAATGGTTCCATGATGGAAGTCCACAATGAGAGAGAGAGACACATGACGTGTAGAGAGAGAGAGAGGGAGAGAGGAAGAGAGCATATTAGTTGTTGTATATTGAAGAGCAAGGGGTGCCTCTTCTTATATAGTATTTTGGCATCCATGGATCTCAATCCATGGATAACACAAAATCAATGGTTGAGATTGAATTGTGTTTCTTTCAATGGTCATGATCTTGTAAAAACACAACAACAATTAATTTAATTTTAATTAATATATATTGATAAATTAATATAAATCAATTCAAATTAAATCACTTTGACCTTGGAGATAAGAGGTAAGAGAATTTGACCTAATCCCTAAAAAAGGGGGCCACCCTCTTCCAATGGAAGTTGGTGGTCGTCCATCC